>CM051235.1:535134825-536334825 GCA_027917425.1 Gastrophryne carolinensis
TGTACATCTTCTTTCATTTTTTATATATGACATGTTTAATGAACATTTCATATATTTATTATATCTATATATTTTTTCAATTTACTAACAAAGGGTGCACCGCCCAAATCTTCCTACAAAATGTATACAACTGTGTGCTCACCCATAAAAAATGCAATCCACAATAATTTGGAGTGGGCGTGCAAAGAACACACCAAACTCCCAAAGGAAGCACCACTACAATCAACAGTATATATTAATGATTTTATTAGTACAAAAAAACAAAGAATTAAAATACATACACCACAAGACAAATTTAAAAACAACCAGTATGGCCAAATGTATCTATATCAATGTGTATGGCCCCTAAGGGCCGCTTAAATAACTGCCCTATGGGTGAATAATATTGATTATCCTAGAATAGTCATAACCCATCCTTTTTGTGCCGGCACAAAAAATCCTAACCACATGTAAATATATGTGCAAATTCATGAAACCAATACTACAAAAATATTAATAATATATATGGCAAAAATATGTGCAAAAACAGTGAATATACAATAAAAAATATCAATATATAAAGTGCAAATACATGAAAAACACATAAACCTAAAACACTACCTAATATTGCACAGGGAAACCCATACCAATAGGACTTTAAAGTGCAGACAATAACAATATATGATATAAATGCAAGTGCCAGCAGAGAGAAAATAAATGGTTAAATCTCACGTCATAAGATAACACCCAGGGCAACAGTCAGGCCAACCTCAGTGAAAAATGTCTGCGCACGCAGCCCCCATGCTGCTTCAAGGACAAGTTTGTGTTTTTATCTCTAAGTGTATGGACTGTAGTTCCTGGTCAGTAGGTGGCGCTGTTAAACCTAGCAGACATCTCGCTATTGTGGAATAAGATATTTCTTCTTTTCTAAGTAGTGTTGTTTGTGATCAGAATGGCAGGCTGGACAATTTTATCCACCAAAGAACTCAAACAAACATAGTCAGTGGATGAAGTACTGTCATAGGTTGAGTTACATATATAAAAATACATTAGATACAATATGCAATAGGATTTCCACAAAGGAGGATTCAGAGCCAGATAAGAAGACTCACTCCTTTTTTTAGGAAAGAACACTGCCATTCACTTTCATTGTCTACCGAGTGTAAATTTTCACCTGGCTCTGAATCGGCCCCAAGGTAGACAAAAAGTCAATGGCAGTTCTCCCAAGGCATCCTCAAGGATGGCTTGCCACTTGTCTACTCCCACCTGGAAGAGGAAACACAAACTGGAAGAGCATTAAATTCTCCCCTTTGGATACCGGGCCAGGAACACACCAGGCATAAGGGCGGGTAACCCAGAACGCAGAGGCAGATCCAGCAGCAAAGTTACCAGCTCCTTTGCTTTTATTCACAGGCCTGGTGCCAGGGACACATTGGTGGAACAGGAGGCAACTGGGGACCACTGAGAGCTGCCGGACTTAATTAGGATGGTGACCAGTGCTGGAAAAGATGGCAGAGGTGTATGCATTGTATACAGTACATTAAAAAATGTGTTTTTAAAGTGTGCGTTATTTTCTATTTTAAAGGGGCAGTTCAAAGGTTGGGGGGTGGTAAACCTCCTGCCCAACATGCTGGCAGGTGGCTTGCCAATTCCCTTTTCCCATTACCAGCACTGGCTGGGGAGGGTGGGGGAGGTGCGGAAGAACAAGGTGCCGTGTTATTCCCAGGGGTGCCCCAACACGGCTTGTAGGCTGGGTAATTTCACCCTGATCTTGCTGCTAATCTAGAATTGGCCAGTATGGACAGAATTAGAATTTTTTTTATTACTAACTGTAACATTTTCCTTAACATCCCACTTCTCTATTTTTGTGGGACATTTTGTGTCTTAGTTGTTCGGGAAATGATTATGTAACCACAGGGTTGCAGGTTTAATTTCTGGCTGTGACATGCCTGAAGTGCTCCTAAAGAGCAAGGCGCCATGGGGTAAGACAACCCACCCTTCCGGGTCTGTGTGCACTCACCGCTTGTGTTTGTCTCTCTGTAAGGAGAGGTTAAATGCGGAGGGAAATTTCCTGTGTGCGCATAAGCATACAATGGCCTTATATGCACACAAAAAAAACTGTCACTGGTCAGGGCAGGCATTCGAGAGCCTCACCATTATATCCACCTGACTGCAGAGCTGATGGCGGACTTTTGTGACGAGTTTCTAATGACTTACTGGTAAATGTCGACATGCAAGAACAGCGAGATAGACTTATTCACTGATGCGGCAGGAGTCAATGGCTTTGGGGCTTATTTAGCAGCCAGGTACTGCACAGAGTGATGGCCGCCTGGTTGGCGATCATTAGTGCTGATGAAGAATCTGGCCTTTTTGGAGCTCTTTGCTCTGGTGGTCGCGCTATAGGGGGGATGATTTGCAGAATAGGGCAGTACGATTTCATTCTGACAATATGGCAGTTGTATCAGCCATTATCTTTGAGGCCAGTGGTGATTTTACTCCAGCAGCTAGTTTTTTTCTTGTCTGCATTTTAATATTATGTTTAAAGCTGTGCACATCCCAGGGGACTGGAAGCTGGTCTGCCTCCCTCCGAACTCAGCAGGCATTTTTATGGTACATTGGGGTCCATTGATAAAAAAAAAACTTGTGGCCTTGGCTTTTTTGTGCAAATTATCTGGTGGTAGAGACTTTATAAAATTGTTTGATGTGCCAGGATCTGAAGGGGTGACGTAGGGATCACGGAACAGCAGATCATCGCAAGCCGGTGACTTGGGAGATCCTAACAGGACTGCTGGGCCAGCTTGGTGGAATTTGTTCTTCTGTCCCTGAGTTAAAATTGTTTACAGACGTGCTTTCTCTAGCCTGTGAATAGGGGGAAATGGGTTAGTTAGAATACATGTTCCCAGGGTGTCTTGTGGGAAGATGCTGTCCTTCAGTCAGATGTAGTGAAGCTGCGAATTAGATGGTCAAAGACAGATCAAATGGGTAGGGGAGCAATTATCCCTTTGTGGTCATTAGAGGGTTGTGTTTCATGTCCAGTCCATGTCCAAGTCTAGGGCAGTAAAGGAATTTATGGAAATCAGACCAGTAACAGGGGGAGTTTTTTGATTCATGAGCATGGGTCGCTCTTGTCACGTTTCTAATTTGAGGCTGTTTTTTACAAACGTTTGATTCATCTCAGGTTTTGTCCCAAGGGTTATGGAACACATTTCTTCAGAATATGGGTGGCTACTGAGGCAGCACGGCTTGGAATGTTGCGAAAAATTGTACAAAGGATCAGGGGGCGGGAGTCCCGGGGGTATCGGTTATATATTCAGTTCTGTTCTGATAACCTTCTGCTTTAATTTTTAGTTTGGCAGGCTCATGTCCATGTGAAGTGTGGATAGCTGGAAATTATTTTATTCGTTAGGCCGAGTGAAGGGCAAAATTCCATCACAGCGGATGGCATCTGGGCGTTGATCAGACAGGGCAAATGTATTGTGGTTGGGGTTTGAAATGGGAAGACTTGTGGGGGTGTTGCAAGGAAAAATGGCAGAGGCAAATCCACCAGATGTGCTGGTCATCCATGCGTGGGGTAATGACTTCAGAGTGTCCATGATAGCTCTTATGAGGTCTATTAAGGAAGACATTTGTGGTACCTTGTTAAGAAATCTGAATTGTGTGGTAGTGTGGTTGGAGATTGTCCGAAGGTCAAAACCAGAATAAAAGTAAACCTGACGGTTTCTAGATTTGTTTTGGCAGCATGGGGCTTGGTAGTGAGGCATGTTAAATTAGAAGGGGGGGGGATAATATGTTCTTTAGGATGGACAGGGTACATCTCATGGATGCGGGGGTGTGACAAGTTTGTGTTGGCTTGTGTGTGACCTAGTTATGGCAGACCCCTTCATATTTTATGAGGTGGCAGGTGTTTCTTGGTTGCTACTGGAGAAGAGGAGGTGGGTTTTTTGGAGCAGGTTCTATATGGGAGTTGGCAGGTGGGATCACCTGCCTGGCTTTGATTATTGGACTTGTTATGTTTTAGTGGGGAAGCCATGGCAGCTCCTGGCTTTGCTGCAGCCAGAGCAGTGGGTGGCTTACACTCTGGCGATGTGGTTATTGACCTGCATGAGCTCAGTGGTTTTGCCCCTCAAGATAAATAATGGGAGCTGGGAGGGGTGTTTTGGTTAATTTGATGAAGATGTTATGTTTTATATATTTTTTGCATTAGGTTACTTAGCATTATATCGCCTTTTACGTTGATCTAATTAATTAAGCAATATACATTCTTAACATGTACAACAAACTTTGGGCTGTGAGCAGTCAGCAGTAAGGAGAGATGTACCCCTTGGTATGATGCTCCACAGGCAAGTCTCAGCTAGCTAATCAAGGGCTCTATGTTTTGTACACCCCAAGAGTTATTAACTCTTTCCTAGGTACAGGAATGTTCACATAGCCATTCTCTTCCACATCAGGTGGTAGCTTTGGACCTGTTCCCAGTAGACCATGGCTTGACATTAGGAGCCAGTGGTTGCATGCTTGAAAGCTAGGTATTGTTGCCTAAAAGAATTGCAGCACCGGACCTGGAGCAATGTTCTACAGAGAAGGTAAGATGGATAACTTTTATTTTGTTATTGACTTCAGTTCTTCACCTTTTCATCTCTCAAGAATAACATAAAATGGTCTTGCTTCAAATGCTAAAATAACGTGATATATAAAATAATGTGCAATGTGTTTATATCTCCGGATAAGGGTCCATTTCTACCTCTTTTTGATCAGTAGGCTGGTTATATTTTGGTACAGTTTTCCATGCAAAAAATTATCTTCTCCTTGTCAAATTAAGGATGTAGCTGAAGCATACAGATACAGATGTCATAGTTTCAGTGTTTCCCCAATTTAATTTTTAATCATCAGAGCCTCCAATCTAAATGTACATACTCTGGGGGTTAAATGCATGCTTGCTGTTTTGCTTGAATAGAGAATTATAGAAGAAAGGGGGGTTATTTATTACACGGAATATGATCACATTCAGTCTTGTTGTACTCTGCCCTGCAGGAGATAATAAATCAAACTTATGTTTATTAAAAGGATTTTCTTTAATTCTCATCCCTCTGAAACAAGTGCTACACAGAAAATGTATTGTATGATGAGGAAGTGACAGATCGCTGAAAGCAGCCGCTTCCTTTCTGCTTAATTGTGGCTGAAAGAAAGGGCCACCACCAGAGCCGTTTTATATATTTCAAATATGCAGTGTCTATGAGTTCATCTATTTAAATATAAATCTAAATTATACAAAATATTAAAGCAGATTTTAATGAGTGAGATGCCTGCTAAAGTCCAATGTGATTTGCAGTAAGATATTTTGTTAAAGCTATTTAATTACAGTATGTAAAGAAAATGTTTAAAGTAAGGAACCACAGTACTTTTAAGGGACTGTAACAGATAAAAACTCAAAACAGGATACTTACCGTATTTCCTGCAGCTGCCTTTCTTTGGTTTGGCTCTTAAAGACTTCTAAAAAATGGTTCCCCTGCCATGGCTGATGACTGGCATCCTCAGGCAGTCATGACACTGCCTTTGCATCAGCCATGACCAAGAGCATGCACAATTCCATTCATGGTACTGGAAAGGACATGCTGTGGCAGTGCCAGCTGCACCCTCCATTGCAGTGATTAGAGTTGTGTGTGTACCCCTAGCTTTGATGTGGAGACTGGTTTATAGGAACCAGGAGGTCTCTGAATGCAGTCTGGGAGGAAGCAGCTGTGGCATATAAAAGGTTGCATGAGGTCAGCGCTGTGATCATTTGTAGACCCCCAGCAGATCTGCCTATTCTACCTGCTCTACCCACCTCTTGCTAACCTCACTTCTGCCCACCTGTGCCTGACATCAGTTGTGGCCCCCAGCACCAGCTCTGCTTATCTCTACCCTTCACCACCTTTGTCTGCATCACCTCTGCTCTCCTCACCTCTTCCCACCCCACAATTTCCCTCCTCACCTTTGCCCACTTCTTTCGACGTCGCCTTGGCCTGCCTCACCTCTGCCCACTTCTTTCTACCTCACCTCTTCCCACCCCACCATTTCCCACCTCACCTCTGCCCACTTCTTTCTACCTCACCTCTTCCCACCACATCTTGTCTCGCCTCACCTCTGTCCCCTTCCTTCTATCTCACCCCTTCCCACCACACCTTGTGCTGCCTCAAATCTGCCCACTTCCTTCTACCTCACCTCTTCCCATCACACCTTGGTCTGCCTCACCTCTGCTTTCCTCACCTCTTCCCACCCCATTATTTCCCGCATCAGCCTTGCCCACTTCTTTCTACCTCACCTTATCCTGCCTCACCTCTGCCCACCTCTTTCTATGTCACCTTGTCCTACCTCACCTCTGCCCACTTCTTTCGACCTCACCTCTTCCCACCACACCTTGTCCCACCTCACCTCTGCCCACTTCCTTCTACCTAACCTCTTCCCACCCAACCATTTCCTGTCTGACCTCTGCCCTCTTCCTTCTACCTCACCTCTTCCCACCACACCTTGGTCTGTCTCACGTTTGCTTTACTCACCTCTTCCCACATCACCTCTGCCCACTTATTTCCACCTAACCTTTGCTCTCCTCACATCTTCCCACTTCTTTCTACCTCATCTTTGCTCTCCTTGCCTAAGCCCACATCACCTCTGCCCACTTCTTTCTTCCTCATCTCTGCTCACCACACATTTACCCTTCTCATCTGTTTCCACCACAACTCAGGCCACCTCATATTTCCCCACCTTATTTCTGCCCACTTCTTTCCACCTCATTTCTGCTAACCTCACCTTTACCCATCTCACCTCTTTCCATTACACCTCAGCTTACCTCACCTTTACCCATCTCTTTTCAATTCACCTTTTCCTGTTTCCTTTTTGCTCACCTACCCACTTCACCTCTGCCCCTATTTGCAAAAGATATTGCATGCAGAGCTTAAAATATAACTTACCTGAATTACATTTATTCACCATAAATATAAGACTTAATACAGAATTAAGAGATTAGATTAACAATCTATTCTAAAACAACATTTTAATATTAAAATATGAATGCATAATGACATTAACACAATACATGTCCAACATTGTTATAACTGGTTGGTAAAAATGAAAACACACTAAATTCTACAAGGTGTAGTTTTAGAGTTTGTGATTTACTTCCTTACTCACAGGCTGGTCATAGCGTATCTTCTATAAATTCTATAGATCATTTACACATAGAATGCAGCATGTCAGAAAGAACCAGATTCTATATTTACATTGCAGCAAATGTATACAGGGGCAATTCATGATCCCAGTGCATAGGGCTTTTTATTGCTCCATGTAATCTCAGGAGTACTGCCACTTCTGGGTCTCCTCCCCAAGCGAGTACAAAAATATTCTACAAAGCTCTAAGGTCAAGTTGCTGCGGGTTTTGGCAACCCAACACAGACATGTTTTAGATTTGAGGATCATGTATCACCTTACAATATTTTCCATGCTGCTACATTATCATTTTGGCCCTAGCTCTTGTTTTCAAATCCTATTTCTGATCCACGTGAAGTTTTATGTGGTGATGGTGATCAAACAAAGCTTTCTACAAATTAATCAGGAAGCATGCAAAGAAAATGGGAGCATCATTGACACAGTGTAGTACCAATTAAAAGTGGTCCCACGCCCATTTTCTTCATAATGGGTGTGGGGCTGTATTGTGTCTCAGGGGGGCATCCAGATTGCTGGACCCCCCCCTCCCGCACATAGACCCCATGAAGCCCACTGCAATCCTGACCTGAACCTTGATCCCCAGCGGGGCCACATTTTGCCCAAGGATCAAGGGGAAGGTAACGATTGGGGTGCTTGCATCTGCGCATCTGGGAGGCAATGCATACGGCCCCACACCCATTATACAATGTAGAAAATGGACGTTGGACTGGTTTAGTTAGTTTCTTCTTAAGGAGTAATTATAGTGAAGTCAATTTCATCATTTAATTCTTTGGCAGCAAATGGCAGCCAATCATGTGACCACCGACAACCTTTCAGGTTTGATGTGCAAGCTCACTCAACAATCCCATTAGGTCATGATTGGCAGTCATACATGAATGGTGAAGTGGCTCCCGCTCACAGTAAATAGGACTGCTTTTTATTGCTTTTTAGCATTTTTGCAAAAACTCTTGGCCCTCATTCGCCCTCCCCATCCAAGTACTTCATGCTATGCAGCTGGCTCGGTGGTGGCCCGGTATTAAACAGGTTCTTCCACCAAGGCCACGTCCACCTGGCAATTTTGAGATCACCAATTGGCTGATATGGCCCAGCCCACTGCCTGTATCCCCCGTTTTCCTGTAGTATGGAATGTGCTCCCATCCCCAGCCTATCAGGGTGGCTGGGTGAAAAAGCATGCCTCAACTACAGGGAAACCATGTATGTGGCTTCCAGGAACGACAGCACCATGGGAGCCTGGGGGTTTCACACAGCAGGGCATCCTGAGTTTGGATGCTCCGGGGGCAGGCTAGCAGTTGGCCCCAATGTGTTTTTAGACTCCAGGACTGTCCCGCTGGCTTTTGATCTGCTTTAAAATATAAGTTTATAGACAATATGCATAGATGAGCTCTTACTTTAAAACAGACCTAAATCCCCACATGGCTACTTTACTCCCATACCCCATCCCCCCTCCCACGCATCCAAAATTTGAGTTCTGGGTACAGCTCTGCTAAAATCCCCATTCCTCTTTGAGGGAGGAAAAAAGAGGCACCTCCAAATTTTGCCTTTGAGTTATTACTGAATGTATTGCCCATGTTGTAACTCCTTTTCAGCTGTGTTGCTTCGTTTTGGAGTGTTGGTCCATTTCAGGTTAGTGCGGGACACCAACAGGAATGCCCATTTCACTCAGCTATCTCACTTTTGAAACCTATTTAAATGCAGCTAGGTTTCCAGAGTAAGGTCAAAGGGACATTCTAGGAGAAGAGTTACATTATCCTGCTCTCCTCATGCTGGCTGTCATGGACCCACATTTTTTATTTAGCCATCATTCAGCCTGCTTTATATTTTGAATAAGTCCTAGTGAACTCTCTATCTGTGCTGGGCCTCCTCGGCAGCAAAGGATGTCTCATCCATGTATGTTTCAATGTGACAGCCCAACAGAAGTGAATTTATTTTTTACTGAGAAAGGTGAAGAATGTAGAAAGAAAGCTCTATATGGTGTATAAGGGCTGTAGTAGGTAGAGACCACCTAGTTTAGCTAAGTCAGCGAACAGCGAACACAGCACAATGGGCGATGATGCCTGAACAACTTAATTAGTCAGGGTGCTTGGAGTGCCAGCACTTCCAGGGCAGAAGGAAAATATCCACATTATTTCCTAGCATTTAAAGCATTGGCATTGCAGGCTCCCATAACAACTGTGATAGCTGTCACACCTGAGTGGTAGAGTCAAAACACAGATTTACTCTTAGTCATGTGACTAAGGCCTTGTTTTTGTATGTCTGAAATGAGTGGCAAAAAGCAGCAAACAAGAAATGTTTAATTGTGCATCAGGTATATGGCAAAAAAGGCATGTCATTTTGGACACCGCGCGTGTCATGGTACGCTACTGCTCATAACTGGGGGGCATCCCTATTTGAGAAACCCCTCCTTGCACAGACCTCCCGTAATCTCCAGACCCAGGAGTCCAAATATAGTCACCAGCAGCCAATAGCAGGACCCATGTGATCACTGGCGTACATTCATTATGGAGGAAGTGATTGCCCATTGTCAGACACAGGCTTGCAGGTGGCTATATGTGATCAGCAATTGGGATGCCCCTCCACTGAGTCCAAAAACAGTGGCACTAGTTAGTGATCCCTAGGCATTGGATCAACTTTACATGAATGTTTTTGTCAATGTTCACCAACTAACTCCTATAACCTGCAAAATATTAAAGTGTAACCTGTGTTTCATCTATGAATTTTATTTACATTGTGTAAATGGGCTCAAGAAGCATAGTGTAAATACTTTGGAGAAAATGCACTGGAATATATATACAAAACACATGAATGTCTGAAGAACTATCCGTATTGGAAGCCATCTAAATGGTATCTGTGCTGCCTATTGATCACCAGCATTCTTCATCCTTATATTCCCAAACCTCATTGGGTAACTTCATTTCCATACCTTTAACGACACAAAAACAAAGAACTGCATTACAGTTTATTGAGAAAGATGAATGAAACTTATTGAGCATTTTGCCATGAGACTAATAGTGCCTTATTCATGAAGGGATAGCGCCAGGTAGTGCCTTGTAAGCGACAGGTAGCGGCAGGTAGTGGAAGGTGAATGCCGGACATGGCACGCAATTACACATTTATAAATGTGATTCTGGTGAGCGACTGGAACAACACCATGTAGCGTCCGATTCATCATTATCCCAGGCTCAGCAGCATACAGCGCCGGCGTTCAGCCTTGCAGAGCGCCGCATCTTACCTCTCGCTACCTGGCGCTCTCCCATACATTTCTATGGACGATCCTTAAATCCCTTTCCTGATCCCATTTTTTTTTTTTTTTGTTAAACTCAAATCTTTCAGACATGTATCCTGACCTAGAAAATGACATTTTTGAAAAGTTTTTGATTAATAATATTTTTATGCAGAATTGTCCTTACATGTCTGGTATTAAAGTGTTCATGTTACAATGTAATAACAATGTAATTCCATATGTTTTCGCTTTGTTACTAGTGGATACATGTTCAAAAACAGACTCTAAATCACACAGCTTCTGGGGCTATGGGCTACATCGACCCGATTTTGAGCGCCTGAACTGTTTGAGGTTGTTTTTTTGATGAATGTGGTGTTTTTGATGAATGTGGTGTGAGTCAGTTGCAGTGAGCTGGCGCTACCATTCGCTCCCATACAGCGTAGTACTGCGAATCACATAACGTATTCAACAATGCCAAACAGCGACTGAGGTGCTCTGAAACAACGAACCATGGCAGAGCACAGCCTACTAGCGGTTGCTCTGAAATCCTCGCTACAGACGCTCATCTGTTGCTACCTGGCGTTAGCAATGAATCAGCCTGCCAGGTTTCCATGTCCAGGGTTTCTAGCTTAGAGGATAACGTGGCCTTAGACTTTAGTGACCAGGTGTCACGCTTCGAGTACCGCAATTAACCACTTGGACAACTCCAGCTCTCTTGGTAAGGCCCTCAACCCCCAATCTCCGCAGCCAGCTTCACCTATAGGAGCCCCCGCTTGCCGAGACGCAGAACACGCCTGCTCGGGATCGGTTGCCCCCAGGACTTTATGGCTCAAAGGATGAAACCTTACGGTACAGAGGACTGGAGAGCCCGCGGCTGGAAGTGGAATTGGGTAGCCCATATATGAGCGTAAGGTGGAAGTCCAAGGACAGGCTGGGGGTTGGTAACAGGAGACCTGTGGAGGCGACAGAACAATAGCAATAGACAAATCGTGGTCTAGGTTCGAGGCAAGGGTCGGCAACTGGAATGGAGATCGAGGATGGTCAAACAGGCAAAGGTCGGCAACTGGAATGGAGATCGAGGATGGTCAAACAGGCAAAGGTCGGCAACTGGAATGGAGATCGAGGATGGTCAAACAGGCAAGGTCGGCAACTGGATAAACAACTACTAGGGTCTAGGCGCTATAACAGGCAATGACAAACTGACTGGGGTGAGGTTAAATAGGGAACAGGCGTCATTGGCCCTGGAGAATCGGTGTGGTGATTGGTGCAACTTATGAACTTCACATGGATTGGTAACATAGGGCGTGCAGCCCAGAACTCAGGGGCAGCCGATTGGCCCAGTCCCAGTGGGGCACTCCCACTGGTGCAGCTGGGCCTTTAATTCATTTAACCTTCCTCCGGCGGCCGCGATGAGAGCAGGGTATAAACAAAACGTGCACGCGCGCGAGCACGAGAGACGACGCTGGAGCCGTCAGCTGAGGAGGAAGGCGCGTGCGTGCCAGCCGGGACAGAAGCCGCCGCCCGCCGCGGCCGCCGGACAGGTGGCTACGCAGCGGCTGAGGACCCGCGACGACGCTGGAACGGGGAACCGGTAAGCGGGTGATGACACCAGGACTCTATACCTGGGGTTCCAATCATATTTGTTTGGTTTCCTCAAGCAAAAATGTAAAAAATAGTATCAAAATGTTTTGGTGACTATGACAGATAATTCTAGGTGATGAGTTTGTTTTGTGACTGGCTGCATATTGTAACATTTCATATAGATAACAATCTCTCTCCTTATCGTCTTCCTGTTGTGGCTTTTTATGCTTCTTTTTTTTTGTTCATATCAGATTTTATTGTATAATAGTTTCATGGCAGCACCATTTAAAATATTACTTTGAATTAGGAACTTATAGTACAATTTAGGGTGTGTGATTGCTGGGCAACCAAACTGACCTGCTGAAAATAAATTGCAAGGGAGCAGCAAGCTTCATGGACTTGTTTGCAAGTGGCATGGCGTCCATCTATAGGGATTTCGAATTTCACTTTTTTGTTTACTGGGCTTTACCTTAAATGTATTTAACAGTTACAGTACCTAGATAATTCCCTGCATAACTACTTTACAGCATTGCAATTGCTGAGCTTTAAGTTGTTAAAAAAGAAAAAATATATATTTTCCTCACCTAAAGCATAGCCATGTTATAACGTCAGGAAGTTTTATTTGATTGAGGATGTTATCTGAACAAACTCTTGCACCCACATCCAGGTTCTAAATAGACTAAAGTCTCCTGGAGTTCTTCCTAAACTATAACCAGGGGTAAACAGGTCATAGGAAGACCCGAGCAAATGCCCGGTGGGCCACACTGGTCTTGGTTGCTACCTTTACTACCACCCCCATCCAATCCCTGCCACCCCCATGTCCTTCCTCAGTCTATCCCCTCACCCAAGCAACCTCAGCCCATGTCCTCCGCCCTAATTATTTAGCCTCAGTCTTGGAGCACACTGGTTGACTGGCCAGGAAGCAGCAGAGATGCCACTGGCTGGTCACAAGCAGTTTCCGTGAATTTGCGGGAGGCTCTGATGATGCCTGGCCTCTACCTGCACTCGTGCTGAGGAGGCTGTGCCCCGTCCTTCCCCCTCGTACCTGTCCCCCCCCACCAGAGCGGCGTTGACCCCACGCCTCCCCACTGACTGCGGAGAGACGTTGTACGTCTCCTCCACCCCCGTCATATTACGTCACATAAAGGAGGGGGGATCTCTATATTAGACATCCCCCCCTGCTCCACGTGTTGTCTCTCATCGTAACACATGGCCCTTGGGGAGGTTGAGGCCGGCTACTTAGAAGATGATGCAGCAAGTTTCTGCAGGCGCTCTGCATTTAAAGGCTCCTAACTATAAGATGTGAGTAATCTATTCATAATATATTTTAGCCTTCTGTCTTGAACTCTATGTGAAGTGCATACCATGAACCCGAGTAGGACACTTAGGCCCTAATTTATGAAGGAATAGCGACAGGTAGCGACTGGTGAGCGGCCGGTAATGACGGGCCCCGCCACGAGAACGCCGGCTCCCCACCACAATCACACATTTATCAAGGCAATCCTGCTTAGCGACTGAGATAGCGCCAGATAGCCACTCATTCATCATTATTCCAGCCTCAGCCCACAGCACTAGCGTCCGACCTTGAACAGCGACAGGTATGACCTCTCACTACCTGGCGCTCTCCAATGCATTTCAATGGAACAATCTTTAAATATTCATAATTAATTGTTATTAATGTTTTTTTTTTTTTTTTTTTTAAATGTGAAAAATTCTGTGACCACTTCTGCCATGTTAGATAATTTTTTTAAGGAAAAAAAAAAAAATTGTGCAGAATTGATATTACAGGTCTGATATTATTGTATTCATATTACTAAATTCTTAAAAATTTTTTTTTTTTTTGGGTTTCCAAAAATATGGTGGTTTGGGGGTTAAAAAACTACTTTTAACACATCGCCGCCAGCGCTCTGGGGTTTAAACATGCATTTCATAACGCGAGAATTTTTTGAGCGTGATTTTTTGATGAATATGGTGGGAGCCGGTCGCTCTGACCAGTCGCTATCATGCGCTCCCATACATCGCGGAACCTGTCAAATAGCGACTCCTAACCCCGAATTCAACATTACTGCACACCGACTCAGTCGCTATCAACAACCGAACAATGGCCAAGCACAGCGACTACTGGCGGGCGCTGTGAAAATACTGCTACAGTCGCTCAACTGTCGCTACCTGCCGCTATTAATGAATCGGCCTCCCCGTAGTGTCATTGTTTATATTACAGATGTGTGAGTTTGGTGAATACCGTATATACTCGAGTATAGGTCGACCCGAATATAAGCCGAGGCACCTAATTTTACCACAAAAAAACTGGAAAAGTTATTGACTCGAGTATAAGCCTAGGGTGGGAAATGCAGCAGCTACCGGTAAATTTCAAAAATAAACTAAAGACTGTGACAGCAGAGACAAATGACGCTTGCTTTATCTAAATGATGCTAAGTGATCACAAATATGATAAATAAGGTGGAGGAGCAACACTGATGGGGCCCACTGACCTTCTGGGCCCAGTGTGGTTGCACCTCCTGCACCCCCTCTAGTTATGCTCCTTTATATGGCCCCCCCCTATCCCTGGGGCATCCCACTTGTGTGAAATCTCTCGTCCACCGAGAAAATGCTGCTGGTGCAAGGAGCGACTGGCATCCCCGGCTGCTGCACGCTCACTAGCTCTGCCTATATGAATGGCTGGCACAGCCGGAGGGAGCAGGCAAAGGGATGCGAGTCTGGGCGAGAGACTGCACATGGAGTAAAGGAGAAATCTAGCAGCACTGGGGGCTTCACACACAGGGTAAATACCAAATCTGGGTGTTTCACCGCAGAACACATTGAATGTACTGCTTTTGTACTGGACCTCGGCTTGCCCATTTAGTTGCTGCCCTGAACTAGAGTCATGGTTAAACAATATGCTGGTAGGTGTGGGTTGCTCAGGGGTTAATAAGCCCCCTTCTCCCTCACCCTCCTTCCTCCCCGCACTCCTTGCTGACAGTGTTACCTCTCTCCAAGTAAACGAGCAGCCTCCGCTCCCGCCATCCACTGCCTGACAAGCAGCGCAGAGGCGGCTGGAAGAGGGTGACGTCACTCCCAGCAGCGCTGCTCGTGGAGACGGTAGATGGCAGAACCGGAGGCTGCTCGTTTACTTGGAGAGAAGTAAAGATTGTCAGCAAGGAGTTCCGGGAGGAAGGAGGGTGAGGAGGAAGGCTTATTAACCCCTGAGCTACCCATGCCTAGCAGCGTAGCGTTGTGACTGTCCTTCTGACTCGAGTATAAGCCGAGGCTTTTTTCAGCCCAAAAAGTGGGCTGAAAAACTCGGCTTATACTTGAGTATATACGGTAACTATTGTCCACCTCATATTAATCTTTTGAGAAGCAGTGTGCAATGAGATGTCTGTCTGCCTTTTAACTTCCCAGGTAAACTAATACTGATATTTCACAAATTTGGGCTCACTTCTAAATGCTTAAACATATGGATGTATGATTTGATACGTACCTTATATATATTTGGAAATTCTTGGTGGTGGGATTTTTTTTTTTTTGTTTGTCACAAACAGTGCTTTATGCTTTTCTTCATTCTACATTTACTTTCACATCCTAGCAACACAGACACCATTGCTTGCAAGCCCTTACAATTAGACCCACACCCAATAAATTATGGTGGGGACAGGATTCCATTTATCACTGAAACATGTCTTTCAGTAGCCTTTACCTTCTGTTTAAAGGAGTGTTACAAAAATGGGTGTTATTTACATCCTTACGCAGGTGATCAGTCCCCTCCCTTCTCCTCACACTCCCAGTAAAACCGAGCCATGCCATTGTTGCCCAGCAGTTACATCGTCCACTGCCAGAATCCCAGAAGCAGACTGTGGATCACTGGTGGCAATTTGTGGGACACAGGTTTGTTGGGATGTCCTGAAAATCAAGGTCACCGGTGAAAGGGAAGATGATGGTTTAGAAGAGGGGAAGCTTGAAGTGCTATCCCTTCCTAGGTGTATGTTTGCTTTAAAAGTTTCTTTGCCTTTGTTTTGTAGCGAGCCTATTGCTTCCCTGTAAAAAGGCAGAAGCTTTACACATAAAACATTTAACAAAAATCCTTACCTTAGCCTTAAGTTAAAAGACTGACTCTGCAAAGTAAACAGATACACATTTACAGTGTAGTAACGCTTGGAAAGGTTCTGAATTATTTGAAGAGATTTTAGTAAACGCAATATAGCTATGGCTGACATCAATTATAACAGTCATTAAAGAGGAAACCATGGTCCACCTTCGATCAAGCTGGGAGTGATGGAGGTGCGGCATGCTCCCCCTCATGCTGTATAGCAGCTGTTCAGCAGGGCTGTCCTTTTTCTGTGACAGCCCAAGAATCGTGGGGCTCAGGTGAGTATTTTTATTTTATTTTCCAAATGGGTGATTAGGAAGGGTCCTGGTGCATGGTACAAAAACCCAATCTCCCAAATCAGTCTCAATGTCAATCCACACTCCCAGATCAGTATACCCCCCTGGAGATGGACAATCACCAGTATAATGAAATTCCTGGTAGTTGTTCCTCTTTAAGGAGATGCTTACATACAGGGCTTCATTTGACATGGATGTAGAAAGGGATACACACTGCAGTACTGCACCCCCCCCCCCCCCTTGATAGAGGTTCCTGCTCCTCCCATTGATAAGGGCACCATTTTACCCCTTCCATCCACTTCGTGCAGTTCCAGACAGACCAGAGGGGAGACCAGCCCTATATCCCTCACTCAGCCATCTTGTGGATGCTTGAAACCGGCACCTGATAACAGCCTAACTTGCCAAATGAACTGGTAAACATATCTTTTTATAAACTGAATTTCCTTTTCCTTATCTGGGTGGTCTCTGGTAGTAAGCAGTCATATATTTTAAACATGTTAAAACATGTTTTAACATCCACTAAGTGTGAAATATTGGGGACGTTGCTTCTGTGATAATGCTTTACCTGTTGTTAGAACAAGAATATGGAATGCAAAACATATGTAATCCTAAGGATGATTCTGTGAGCACTTGATGAGGAATATTTTTATGATGTTTTTTTCAAATATGTAAAGAACATATGAAGAATAAAATGTTGGATATTATATAGTAATTCCCTTCTTATGGTTATTTTAAATGTATATCCTTTAGAGCAGTGGTCCCCAACCCTGTCCTCAAGGCCCACCAACAGGCCAGGTTTTGCAGATCTCCACAAAGATGCACAGGTGAGCAATTAGTGCAGCTGCAGAGCAATAGAGCTGGCTATTTGGAGATCCAAAAAACATGACATGTTGGTGGGCCTTGAGGACAGGGTTGAGGACCACTGCTTTAGAGGATTAGAGGAATCCTTTTGGTTCAAGTACAAAGGTAAAAGTTTACAAGCCCAGAAGACACCTATACAAAGTTAAATGGTGGTGGGGGGGGGGGGGTTGATGGCTTTCTGAAACCCCTGCCCAATTACCTGCAGAAGAGCCTAGTGCCCATCAGCAGGGGACCTGTGCCAAAGAGCATGAGGGGCTGGTTTGCCACCAGGTCACCTAGCCTTTGGAACACCAGCTCCTATGTCTGATCTAAATCTAAATTTAAAAGGCCTAGATAGTTTACCCCTTATTTTATCTCTATTTGGGTCTGGCCAGGCCGAAGTGAATAGGCAATATTCAAGTCTAATTTACTATCACCTTTTAGAGTTTAAGCAAACCTACACTCATCAGAAGAGATCTGGCCAAACCACCAGTGCCTCTTCAAACAGAATGTAAATGTAAATGATTTATTAAAGGGACAGTCTACAGCTGGTATAGCATAGTTCTTTTGAATGAGGCAATCAAGACCCTTTAAAAATTACATTTGGAAGAGCTTCCACAGCATTTCTTCAGGTAAGGTGCAAAATGCTTCAAAGATGCAGAGCTTCTCTACAAATCTTAATGAATACCCAAACAGGAGCAGGTATTACAGGTTTGAAAAATAAATCTCTGAATTTTATTAAAAAATCCTACACGTCACCGGTAAAACTGGAGGCTAAATTCAGTTCCCAGGTATTCATTCCAGATTAAAGAAGACGTGCCTCTCCAAATCTTTTTGAACTTCCCCCAAGGAGAAAGCCAGACAGGAGGGGCAGGAGGATGCCCCTAATGGGAACCGATTGTAAGGATCCCCTTCAAAAATAGACATTTTTTTCCTTCTGGTGTTCCAGTTCTAAAGGTTAATTTACTAGACACTTTTTTTTCCTAGTATATAGTATAAATGTTATAGTATAAAGGGGTAGTTCTGTCCTTAAACAAATAACCAATATAAAAAAGGCACTGGAAGGGAAAAAGGAAGGAAGTGAACAAAGGAGGACATAAAATCAAACAAGGCTGCTCACCTGAAAAGTTGTTCTCCCTCATTTGCTTCCTTATCATGTAGAACTTAACAGCAAGGAAGACCACCGCAAATACGGCACCCACACAGGCTCCGATAACCGCATACTGCACATCTGAGAGCAACAAAGAGCCAGATCACTGTGTGTAATCGTAATATTAGTAGCAGTAGTTTTTATTTTGACTTTATATTGTGCCATCATCTAGTGCCATGTGCTGCATAACATAACATACTAGTACAATTAGGAGCATAACTATAGGGGGTGCAGGAGGTGCGACCGCACTGGGGCCCAGGAGGTCAGAGGGGTTAATCATTGTTGCTCCTCCACCTTATTCATCATATTTGTGGTCACTTAGCATCATTTGGAGAAAGGAAGCAGTATATATATATATATATATATATATATATATATATATATATATATACTGTTCCAGCCTTTAGTTGTTAAGCTGCATGCAGTTGAGTTAAAAGACAGAAAAAAGATCATTGTTTGAGCAGTGGGCAAAGAGCCCCATTTAATATTCGCACCAGAGCCCTGTCACATTTAGCTATGCCACTGGTTACAATTAGAGATGAGCGAACTTTTGAAAAATTCGATTCGACTGATTTGCCGAATTTTCCGACAAAAATTGTTTCGACCCGAATTTATTCGCAACGAATCGCTATTAAAAATGGCTATTTTTGAGCTTCCTAGAGCCTCAATAGGGTTGTAAACCATTCTGTCTTGCTGTAACACGCATAGTATGCATGCTGGGTTACTGAAATAATACTGTAAATAATTAGGACATGCAGATCAGAGGCATCGCTATTAGAATCGCAGAGTGGCACAATTACAGAGAGTTGAGGTGGCATCACTATGAGGGGCCCCTATATTGCCTGAAAAACACATCCTGGAGCTGGCAGCAGCAGGAGCCCAAATATTGGCTGAAACACATCCTGGAGTTGGCAGCAGGAGCCCAAAAATTGGCTGAATGACACCCTGGAGTTGCAAGCAGCAGCAGCAGGAACCCAAACATAGCTTGAAAGAGACACTGGAGTTGGCAGCAGGTGCCCAAAAATTGGATGAATCACACCCTGGAGTTGCAAGCAGCAGCAGGAGCCCAAACATTACTTTAAAGAGACACTGGAGTTGGCACCAGGAGCCCAAAAATTGGATTAATCACACCCTGGAGTTGCAAGCAGCAGCAGCAGGAGCCCAAACATAGCTTGGAAGACACACTGGAGTTGGCTTCAGGAGCCCAAAAATTGGATGAATCACACCCTGGAGTTGCAAGCAGCAGCAGCAGGAGCCCGAACATTGGCTGAAAGAGACACTGGAGTTGGTAGCAGGAGCCCAAAAATTGGATGAATCACACCCTGGAGTTGCAAGCAGCAGCAGGAGCCCAACATTGGCTGAAAGAGACACTGGAGTTGGCAGCAGGAGCCCAACAATTGGATGAATCACACCCTGGAGTTGCAAGCAGCAGCAGCAGCAGCCCAAACATTGCTTTAAAGACACTGGAGTTGGCAGTAGCAGGAGCCCAAAAATTGACTGACACACCCTGGAGTTGGCAGCAGCAGCAGCAGGAACCTAGAAATTGGCTGGAAGGCACCCTGAAGTTGGCAGCAGCAGGAGCACATACATTAGCTGGAAGGCACACCCTGGAGTTGGCAGCAGCATAAGCAGGAGCCCAAACATTGTTTGAAAGACACCCTGGAGTTGGCAGCAGCAGCAGGAGCCCAAACATTACTTTAAAGAGACACTGGAGTTGGCACCAGGAGCCCAAAAATTGGATGAATCACACCCTGGAGTTGCAAGCAGCAGCAGCAGGAGCCCAAACATAGCTTGGAAGACACACTGGAGTTGGCTTCAGGAGCCCAAAAATTGGATGAATCACACCCTGGAGTTGCAAGCAGCAGCAGCAGGAGCCCGAACATTGGCTGAAAGAGACACTGGAGTTGGTAGCAGGAGCCCAAAAATTGGATGAATCACACCCTGGAGTTGCAAGCAGCAGCAGGAGCCCAACATTGGCTGAAAGAGACACTGGAGTTGGCAGCAGGAGCCCAACAATTGGATGAATCACACCCTGGAGTTGCAAGCAGCAGCAGCAGCAGCCCAAACATTGGATGAATCACACCCTGGAGTTGCAAGCAGCAGCAGCAGGAGCCCAAACATAGCTTGGAAGACACACTGGAGTTGGCTTCAGGAGCCCAAAAATTGGATGAATCACACCCTGGAGTTGCAAGCAGCAGCAGCAGGAGCCCGAACATTGGCTGAAAGAGACACTGGAGTTGGTAGCAGGAGCCCAAAAATTGGATGAATCACACCCTGGAGTTGCAAGCAGCAGCAGGAGCCCAACATTGGCTGAAAGAGACACTGGAGTTGGCAGCAGGAGCCCAAAAATTGGATGAATCACACCCTGGAGTTGCAAGCAGCAGCAGCAGCAGCCCAAACATTGCTTTAAAGACACTGGAGTTGGCAGTAGCAGGAGCCCAAAAATTGACTGACACACCCTGGAGTTGGCAGCAGCAGCAGCAGGAACCTAGAAATTGGCTGGAAGGTACCCTGAAGTTGGCAGCAGCAGGAGCACATACATTAGCTGGAAGGCACACCCTGGAGTTGGCAGCAGCATAAGCAGGAGCCCAAACATTGTTTGAAAGACACCCTGGAGTTGGCAGCAGCAGCAGGAGGCCAAAAATTGACTGAGAGAGACACTGGAGTTGGCAGCAGGAGCCCAAAAATTGGATGAATCACACCCTGGAGTTGCAAGCAGCAGCTGGAGCCCAAGCATTACTTTAAAGAGACACTGGAGTTGGCAGCAGGAGCCCAAAATTGAATAAATCACACCCTGGAGTTGCAAGCAGCAGCAGCAGGAGCCCAAACATTGGCTGAAAGAGACACTGGAGTTGGCAGCAGGAGCACAAAAATTGGATGAATCACACCCTGGAGTTGCAAGCAGCAGCAGCAGCCCAAACATAGCTTGAAAGAGACACTGGAGTTGGCAGCAGGAGCCCAAAAATTGGATGAATCACACCATCGAGTTGCAAGCAGCAGCAGCAGCAGCCCAAACATTGCTTTAAAGAGACACTTGAGTTGGCAGCAGCAGGAGCCCAAAAATTGACTGACACACCCTGGAGTTGGCAGCAGCAGCAGCAGGAACCTAAAAATTGGCTGGAAGGCACCCTGAAGTTGGCAGCAGCAGGGGCACATACATTAGCTGGAAGGCACACCCTGGAGTTGGCAGCAGCATAAGCAGGAGCCCAAACATTGCTTGAAAGACACCCTGGAGTTGGCAGCAGCAGCAGGAGGCCAAAAATTGGCTGAGAGAGACACTGTAGTTGGCAGCAGGAGCCCAAAAATTGGATGAATCACACCCTGGAGTTGCAAGCAGCAGCAGGAGCCCAATGTTGGCTGAAAGAGACACTGGAGTTGGCAGCAGGAGCCCAAAAATTGGATGAATCACACCCTGGAGTTGTAAGCAGCAGCAGCAGGAGCCCAAACATTGCTTTAAAGAGACACTGGAGTTGGCAGTAGCAGGAGCCCAAAAATTTACTGACACACCCTGGAGTTGGCAGCAGCAGCAGGAACCTAGAAATTGGCTGGAAGGCACCCTGAAGTTGGCAGCAGCAGGAGCACATACATTAGCTGGAAGGCACACCCTGGAGTTGGCAGCAGCATAAGCAGGAGCCCAAACATTGCTTGAAAGACACCCTGGAGTTGGCAGCAGCAGCAGGAGGCCAAAAATTGGCTGAGAGAGACACTGGAGTTGGCAGCAGGAGCCCAAAAATTGGATGAATCACACCCTGGAGTTGCAGCAGCAGCTGGAGCCCAAACATTACTTTAAAGGGACACTGGAGTTGGCTTCAGGAGCCCAAAAATTGGATGAATCACACCCTGGAGTTGCAAGCAGCAGCAGCCCAAACATAGCTTGAAAGACACACTGGAGTTGGCTTCAGGAGCCCAAAAATTGGATGAATCACACCCTGGAGTTGCAAGCAGCAGCAGCAGGAGGCCAAAAATTGGCTGAAAGTCACACCCTGAAGTTGGCATCAGCAGGAGGCCAAGAATTGGTTGGAAGGCACACCCTGAAGTTGGCATCAGCAGGAGCCCAAAAATTGGCCTAAACACATAAATATGTTTTGCACCATTTGGAAAGTGTAAAACGTGGCACCATGCTGAATCTAGTCGCATGCATCAGGCATTGGTGGGTGGAAATCCTGGCTGATCCATCCCTGATTCATTTTGACAAAGGTGAGTCTCTCCACATTTTTAGTTGACAGACGAGTTCTCCTCGCCGTAACTATGGCCCCCGCTGCACTAAACACCCGCTCAGATGGCACGCTACTTGCCGGGCAGGACAGCTTTTCCAGGGCAAACTCTGCTAGTTGCGGCCACAAATCAAGTTTGGCTGCCCAGAAGTCCAGCGGATCCTCAAGGTGTGTTGGCATGGTCATGTCAAGGTATGACATGACCTGCTGGTTGAAGTCCTGCTCCAGGTCTTCCTGCTGCTCATGAGTAGCCTCACTATGCGGGTGTAGAAAGCTACTCATTAGCGATTGAAGACTGAGGCTGCTGCTGATGGAGCTGCTGCTGCTGCTCCTGCCAACCCCCCCAGCAGCCATGGCAGTGGAAGGTGAGCGCAGAGGTCCCCTCGAGTCAGACCTGCGAGAGTATGGACCATGGCGCAGATAGGCATCGGCCAACTGACTACGTAGAATGTCTTTGTAGTAGTTCAGTTTGTCCTCCCTCTCGGCGGGTTTAAAAAATGCCCCCATTTTGTGCCAGAAGCGAGGGCCCAATAAGGTGGACAGCCAGAAGTCATCCCGCCGACAAATGGAAACAATTCTGGGGTCACTACGCAAGCACGTGAGCATGCTTCCTGCCATTTGCGCAAGTGACTCGGATGGACTACCTGTCTCCATCTCCACTGCATACTGCCAAGGTGTGTCCGGGTCCTCTGTTTCGCCTTCCTCAAAACCCTCTAGCTCCTCTGGCTGCTCCTGCTCCTCCTCTCCTGTCCGCTGACTAGATAAACCAGCCATTTCGCCAAGCCTAAACTGTGCTTCACTGTGCCCCTCCTCCTCCTCTTCCTCCTCCTCCTCCTCCAGTTCAGCTCCAACGGGGTTCATGTGGCCGTAAGATGTAGACGCCATGTCTCAATGGCGCTGACCAGCCATGGTTTCCAACATGTGCTGTAGTACATGAAGCAGTGGAATCACGTTGTTCATCCCGCAATCCTGCCGACTGACAAATAAAGTGGCTTCCTCAAAGGGCCTGAGCAAACGGCAGGTGTCACTTATGAGCTGCCACTGGTTGACATTGAAGTTACACAGGGGAGTCCCCCTATCCGCTTGGATCATCAGGAAATCTGTGATGGCTTTTCTCTGTTCATGTAATCGGTCCAACATGTGAAGGGTGGAATTCCAACGGGTGGAAACATCGCAAATCAGACTATGTTGGGGGATACCGTTCTGACGCTGTAGCTCAAGAAGGGTGTGTTTGGCGGTGTATGAGTGGCTGAAGTGCATGCAAAGTTTCCTTGAAGTTGTTAGGATGTCTTGCATATGGGGGGAACACTTCAGAAACCGCTTGACAACCAGATTGAAGAAGTGAGCCATGCAGGGGGCATGGGTCAGCCTTCCTTGGCGCAGCGCAGACAAAATTTTCTTCCCATTGTCGGTAACCATGATTCCCATTTTAAGTTTTCTTGGAGTAAGCCATGTTCGGATTTCCTGATAAATAAATTTAAGCAGTTCCTCCCCTGTGTGACTCCGTTCGCCAAGACAAACCATGTGAAGCACTGCGTGACACCTCCGTGCCCTGCACACATGGTAGACTGGAGGGGCACTGAGACTTGAGCCTACAGTGGAGGGTGAGGAGATGGCTGAGGATGATGAGGCCGAGTCGCACAGTGTCACAGGCCCAACGGGCAGGGAGCGCAGAGGCGTGACCTGTCCAAGTTGCTGCTGCTGCTGCTGCAAAGGGACCACATTCACCCAGTGGGCCGTAAACGACATGTACTGTCCCTGACCGTAGTTACAGCTCCAGACGTCGGCGCTGCCATGCACTTTGCTACACACCGACAGGCTCAAGGACTGGCCCACCTTCTGTTCAACAAAAGTGTGCAGTGCTGGTACTGCCTTCTTGGCAAAGAAATTACGGCTTGGGACTCTCCACCTCGGTTCGGCACAAGCCATCAGTTCTCTGAAAGGTGCAGAGTCCACCACCTGAAAAGGGAGCGACTGCAGCACCAGCAACTTGGACAGGAGCACATTCAGCTTCTGCGCCGTAGGATGAGTGGGCGCATACTGCTGTCTCTTGGACATGGCTTCGCTGATGGATTGCTGGCGGGATGCATGACTTGGAGGAGGAGGAGGAGGAGCAGGAGCGACAGAGGATGGGTATGATGCACAGCTGCCTTCGGCTGAGGTGCTGGAGCCTTGGCTGGCAGAAATTGGAAGCGGCGTGCCACTTGGTGAGGAAGCAGACTGGACCACCCCTTGGGAGCCTCGGTTCTCCCAGGTCGCTTTATGGTGATGCATCATATGTTGACGCAGGGCCGTGGTGCCAACATTTGGGCCCTGGCCACGCTTCACCTTCTGCCTACATATCTTGCATGTGGCCATGTTACCCTCCTGCGGATGCTTCAGGAAAAACTGCCACACTGCCGAGTAGCTACTTTTCCCACCAACAGGCCTCACTGATTCGCTGCTATTGTCGCCAACTCCAGGAACCCCTGCTCCACTACCTCCTGATAAGGTAGCCTGCCGCGCAGCAGGTGCTCTACCCCGGCCCCGGCCCCGTTTGGCTCCAGGCTTTACAATTGTGCCCCCATGCTGACTGCCAACCATGCTGCTAACACCTTGCTGCCTGAGCTGCTGACTCCGGGGCAACCTGCGCCCCTCTTCTCCTGATGGTGACGATGAAGCCCCTTCATCACCCGGCTCCCAAGTGCGATCGGCATCATCATCATCATCATCGAGTTGTGGCTGTACGTCACTGATGTTCTCGGTTTCCTCAACAGTGTCTGGTGCAGAAGCTGGAAATCTCACAACACCCACGACACTGTCCACATCACTATTTGTCTGCCGAGCTAAAGAAGCCACCTCCATTTCATGGCTGGGCAGTAGCTGCTGACTGTCCTCTATCTGATCGTCCTCCTCACTAAAGAGTGGAGCTGAACCCAAAGCATAGGATACGTCGCTGGGGGAGGGAACGGCGTAGGACAGAGGCAATGGGAGGACAGGGACTGCTCTCGGGGCATGCCAACTCAGGTTTGTGTCAGAGGAACCTACCGACCCTAGACTGGGGGTCTCAGACGTAACTTGTGATGATGTTGATGAGCGTGTTAATCAATCTACCACGGCAGATGCGTTACTGGTGGAGACACAACCGCTAGCAGATACTGGCAGATCAGGTCTCTCACCGTGACTCCTGCTGCCACTCGCCCCTAGTCTGCTGCGACCTCTGCCTGCTGAATCTTGGCCTCTGCCACTCCTCTTTGAACATCCTGGCACTTGTCTGCCTGACATTTTTATGTATTTGCTTATTTAGTATAAACAGATAGGGTGCAAGGTGCAGCTTTGGGGTGTCCTGCGGCCTGGTTTATTGAAAGCAGTCAAAAAGGAAGTGCAAACTGAAGTAGCTTAATGAAGCTGATGCTGAACAACGCTTATGTTGTATAAGAGATAGGGTGCAAGGTGCAGCTCTGGGGTGCCCTGCGGCCTGGTTTATTGAAAGCAGTCAAAAACAAGTGCAAACTAAAGTAGCTTCATGAAGCTGATGCTGATCAACGCTTATGTTGTATAACAGATAGGGTTAAAATAGCATGTGCCTTGGGATGCCAGTGTGGCGTAATGTATTTTAAGCTGAACAGAAACTATTAACACTAATCCAAGTATGAGAAATGCTTTTGTTTAACAGATAGGGTTAAAATAGCGTTCAGGGCTAAATAGCAGAAAGGGTTAAATAGCATGTGCCTTGGGATGCCAGTGTGGCGTATTGTATTTTAAGCTGAACAAAAAGTATTAACAATAATCCAAGTATGAGAAATGCTTTTGTTTAGCAGATAGGGTTCAATAGCATGTGCCTTGGGATGCCAGTGTGGCGTAATGTATTTTAAGCTGAGCAGAAACTTTTAACACTAATCCAAGTATGAGAAATGCTTTTGTTTAACAGATAGGGTTAAATAGCATGTGCCTTGGGATGCCAGTGTGGCGTAATGTATTTTAAGCTGAACAAAAAGTATTAAGAATAATCCAAGTATGAGAAATGCTTTTGTTTAACAGATAGGGTTAAATAGCATGTGCCTTGGGATGCCAGTGTGGTGTAATGTATTTTAAGCTGAACAAAAAGTATTAACACTAATCCAAGTATGAGAAATGCTTTTGTTTAACAGATAGGGTTAACTAGCATGTGCCTTGGGATGCCAGTGTGGCGTAATGTATTTTAAGCTGTACAAAAAGTATTAACAATAATCCAAGTATGAGAAATGCTTTTGTTTTAACAGATAGGGTTATAATAGCATGTGCCTTGGGATGCCAGTGTGGCGTAATGTATTTTAAGCTGAGCAGAAACGTTTAACACTAATCCAAGTATGAAAAATGCTTTTGTTTAACAGATAGGGTTAAAATAGCGTTCAGGGCTAAATAGCAGAAAGGGTTAAATAGCATGTGCATTGCATGCACAGTGTGCAGCTGTATTTAAACCAAACCAAATATATTAACAGTAACCCAGTAATTATGAAATATGAATCATAGGCAGCACTAGGCACCCTGTCAATGTGACTTGTATGCTGCTGGATTGTTCCGGTTTTAAACCTCTTTCCCTAGCTCTGTCTACCACTCTAAATCTCCCTAACTATCTGTCTCTCTCTTTACCTATCTGTAACTGTCTCTACTAGCTATCGCTAACTCTCACCTAACTAAGACTGTCTGTCTCTCCCTGCAGCTAGGTCCGTTCTGTCTGCAATGCAAGTCTCAACTGCGCAAAAGGAAAATGGCCGCCGCTTTATATACCACGGTGACGTCACCGGGCTTCCTGGCTGCTGATAGGCTGCATGTGACTGTCCCATCATCACTTGCCCCTGGGGACATGTCTGAACATGTCCGTCCACCATCTTAGAATGCCTGTCATTGAGTTTAAAGGAAAACTTCGATCGATCGAATCGCCGGGAAATTCGGATTCGTTCAGAATCGAATTTTTCATGAAATTCGGAACAAATCCGGGTTCGTCCGGATCGATTCACTCATCCCTAGTTACAATTGTACACCACCCACATAACAATACATTAATATAAGAGCAGCTAAAACATCATAGAAACAAGCTTATATTAAAAAACATGAAATAACAGCATTCATGTATATCAGTGGGGAATTCATTTTTAACTACATAGGTGTTGCCCACTGCTTTAGTCCCTGCTGTGTGAAGCTTGTGGAGGTTGTTCCACTTAAAAATATTATTGGAGAGACTCTCCCACCTCAACACTTACAATAAAGTACCCAAGGCGCGATTTGTTTTATTCAGGATATATATATATAGAAAAGTGTTTACTCACCTCAACTTCCCTGCAGCACATTACTCTAGGTCAGGATCTTTAAAACCTACCCCCAGGTTAAAGAGGAACATCAGATCTTCCACTCACTGCATTTTGGATGTCAGCATTATCTTAAACTCTGACATCCTGCTGAATTCCACCCCCTCCCCACCCTTAGCCGTTCCTTAACCGCCACTGAAGGTTGGCAGCATACTCACCCCTTCGCCGGCTGCTGGTCGAATCCCGCACGCTGCTCCCCAAATCTCACGTGCGTCTGCGCCCAGTGTCATTGCAGCCTATGTAATGATACGGCACATGCGCGAGATCTGAGGCACGGTGCAGTGACTATGGTGAAGTCTTCGGTTTCCAGGATGGTGAAGGAGCAGAGGGTTGATGAGCGCTATGTGACTGGAGAGGTAAGTTTTTTATGGGCAGGCTGATTCATTTCAAAACGCCCGCTAGTAGTCGCTGTGCTCGGCCGTCGGTCGCTAGTTCAGAGCGACTCAGTCGCTGTGCAGCAATGATGAATACATTGTGGGGAGTCGCTATATGACCAGTACAGCGCTGTATGGGAGCGAATGTTAGCGACTGGTCAGTGCACCCGACTCAAAATATATTCATCAAAAAAGCAGCCTCACACACCGATTGCGCTCAAAAATGCTTCGCTGTAGCCCAGAGTGCCGGAGGCTGTTTTTTTAACATGTATCCACCAGTAACAAAGCGAAAACATATGGAATTACATTGTAATGACATTGTAACATGAACACATTAATGCCAGACCTGTAATGTCAATTCTGCATAAATATATAAAACATGAAAATATTTTCAAAAATGGCTTCTTCTAGGCCAGAAGGGGTCACAACATTATTTGAGATAAAAAAATAAAATTAATAAAAACCCTGTTTAAAGAGAAATAAAAGTACGTCCATTGAAATGTATAGGAGAGCGACAGGTAGCGAGAGGTTATACATGGCACTCTGCAAGGCTGACTGCCGGCGCTGTACGCTGAGGCTGGGATAATGATGAATCGGACGCTACATGGCGTTATCCCAGTCGCTCAACAGATTCTGCTTGATAAATGTGTAATTGCGTGCCGTGTCCAGCGTTCACCTGCCGCTACCTGTCGCTACCTGTCATTTACAAAGCACTACCTGACGCTATCCCTTCATGAACAAGGCCCTCAGTGCTAAACCAGAGGGACAGGGGGGCTGGGCAGGCCAGGTTTGGAGAGTTTTTATTACCTCCCCAACAATACCTGTAATGTTCCTCTTTAAGGGCCTCATTTATGATGTGCGTCTGTCTGCATCGGTTTTGTGGCTATAGGGCCAGTTCCACCCCAACAGATGCTGTGCTTTGATCTACATTGGCGCTATCAGACACTACAGAGAATGCTATTGGGCTAGCTTGGATTGTGGCACTAGGTATTGGCTGGTCAGCTCCTGTTGCATTTGCTGTTGATTATTCCAGCGCCTGGTGAGCACCACTTTGTTCTGTTGCTTTTATGGAACTCTCCAGTTTATTTTCCCCCCTGAAATTTTTGGCGCTATATTTTGCCGGCACTGGTCAGTGTTTCCTCATTACAGTTATTACTGCTGGGGACAGACTTTACTGTGTGTTTTGGCTGCATTTTTAGTTGTCGTTCACCAAATGACACATTGTAATGCAAAAGAAGGGAATATTTTTGGAGTAATATGTTTAGTAAAAAATAAGTCTTTTGAAACCATCTATGTTCCTGTGTTTCAATTATTGACAAGTCCCTGTGCAAGTTCTGTACAAATAAATGTGCTTAATAATGATTATAAGCATTAAAGTGGACCAAAACCCACAATTTTGACTAACCTGTTTTGTATAAATAGCGTGTTTTATTTTTGCTCAAATCATTGTGTAACCTCTCCTGGCTGCAAACAAACACTTTTAGAAACTTTTTTGTCTTTTTATATTTTTATGCAGAATTGCATTTACAGGTCTGGCACTAAAGTGTTATTGTCCCAGTTATATGTAATACCATGTGTTTTCGCTTTGTTACAGGACACACTGAGCTGGTGCTACCTCTTGCTCCCTGCAGCGCTATACTGTTGTTACAGCGCCCAACACACATCACATTCACCAATGCAGGCCAGGTTACTACAGCAACTGAGATGCTCTGTTACACTGCCCGATACCCGCTTACAGTGTCTACTAGTGGTCGCTCTAAACGTCGCTATACAGAAGCTCATCTGGCAATACCTGGCGTTAGTAGTGAATCAGCCGCCACGTGACATGACCACTGCAAGCCAAATGTGGGGTCATGAGAGGAGCGAGATGAATGTAAAAAAAACGAAACACAAGGGAGAATCTTTAACCAGGATGCCCCCATGTGCTGCGATCACCACCCGTTTAGTACCAATAATAATAAGGCCTGCACAAAAACGATGTGATATCTGGGAACCATGTACTGCTAGGGTCATGCAAAAAATAGCAAATAGCTGTTAGCAGCCTCACTGCTCTGAGGATTAGGTGACTGATTTCTCAATCATCATTGCGTTGTATTGTATGTTCTATAACACATGCCCCTTCTTCTTCTATAACACATGCCTCTTCTTCTTCTATAACACATGCCTCTTCTTCTTCTACAACACATGCCCCTTCTTCTTCTATAACACATGCCCCTTCTTCTCCTATAACACATGCCCCTTCTTCTTCTATAACACATGCCCCTTCTTCTTCTATAACACATGCCCCTTCTTCTATAACACATGCCCAATCTTCTTCTATAACACATGCCCCTTCTTCTTCTATAACACATGCCCAATCTTCTTCTATAACACATGCCCCTTCTTCTTCTATAACACATGCCCCTTCTTCTTCTATAACACATGCCCCTTCTTCTGTAACACATGCCCCTTCTTCTTCTATAACACATGCCCCTTCTTCTTCTATAACACATGCCCCTTCTTCTGTAACACATGCCCCTTCTGCTTCTATAACACATGCCCCTTCTTCTATAACACATGCCCCTTCTTCTTCTATAACACATGCCCCTTCTTCTTCTATAACACATGCCCCTTCTGCTTATATAACACATGCCCCTTCTTCTATAACACATGCCCCTTCTTCTTCTATAACACATGCCCCTTCTTCTTCTATAACACATGCCCCTTCTTCTTCTATAACACATGCCCCTTCTTCTTCTATAACACATGCCCCTTCTTCTTCTATAACACATGCCCCTTCTTCTTCTATAACACATGCCCCTTCTTCTTCTATAACACATGCCCCTTCTTCTGTAACACATGCCCCTTCTCCTTCTATAACACATGCCCCTTCTTCTGTAACACATGCCCCTTCTGCTTCTATAACACATGCCCCTTCTTCTATAACACATGCCCCTTCTTCTTCTATAACACATGCCCCTTCTTCTTCTATAACACATGCCCCTTCTTCTTCTATAACACATGCCCCTTCTTCTTCTATAACACATGCCCCTTCTTCTGTAACACATGCCCCTTCTTCTTCTATAACACATGCCCCTTCTTCTATAACACATGCCCCTTCTTCTTCTATAACACATGCCCCTTCTTCTTCTATAACACATGCCCCTTCTTCTTCTATAACACATGCCCCTTCTTCTTCTATAACACATGCCCCTTCTTCTTCTATAACACATGCCCTTCTTCTTCTATAACACATGCCCCTTCTTCTTCTATTACAAATGCCCCTTCTTCTTCTATAACACATGCCCCTTCTTCTTCTATAACACATGCCCCTTCTTCTTCTATAACACATGCCCCTTCTTCTTCTATAACACATGCCCTTCTTCTTCTATAACACATGCCCCTTCTTCTTCTATAACACATGCCCCTTCTTCTTCTATAACACATGCCCCTTCTTCTTCTATAACACATGCCCCTTCTTCTTCTATAACACATGCCCCTTCTTCTTCTATAACAAATGCCCCTTCTTCTTCTATAACACATGCCCCTTCTTCTGTAACACATGCCCCTTCTCCTTCTATAACACATGCCCCTTCTGCTTCTATAACACATGCCCCTTCTTCTTCTATAACACATGCCCCTTCTTCTTCTATAACACATGCTCCTTCTTCTTCTATAACACATGCCCTTCTTCTTCTATAACACATGCCCCTTCTTCTTCTATAACACATGCCCCTTCTTCTTCTATAACACATGCCCCTTCTTCTTCTATAACACATGCCCCTTCTTCTGTAACACATGCCCCTTCTCCTTCTATAACACATGCCCCTTCTGCTTCTATAACACATGCCCCTTCTTCTATAACACATGCCCCTTCTTCTTCTATAACACATGCCCCTTCTTCTTCTATAACACAAGCCCCTTCTTCTTCTATAACACATGCCCCTTCTTCTTCTATAACACACGCCCCTTCTTCTTCTATAACAAATGCCCCTTCTTCTTCTATTACACATGCCCCTTCTTCTTCTTCTATAACACATGCCCCTTCTTCTTCTATAACACATGCCCCTTCTTCTTCTATAACACATGCCCCTTCTTCTTCTATAACACATGCCCCTTCTTCTTCTATAACACATGCCCAATCTTCTTCTATAACACATGCCCATTCTTCTTCTATAACACATGTCCCTTCTTCTTCTATAACACATGCCCAATCTTCTTCTACAACACATGCCCCTTCTTCTTCTATAACACATGCCCCTTCTTCTTCTATAACACATGCCCCTTCTTCTTCTATAACACATGCCCTTCTTCTTCTATAACACATGCCCCTTCTTCTTCTATAACACATGCCCCTTCTTCTTCTATAACACATGCCCCTTCTTCTTCTATAACACATGCCCCTTCTTCTTCTATAACACATGCCCCTTCTTCTTCTATAACACATGCCCCTTCTTCTTCTATAACACATGCCCCTTCTTCTTCTATAACACATGCCCCTTCTTCTTCTATAACACATGTCCCTTCTTCTGTAACACATGCCCCTTCTTCTTCTATAACACATGCCCCTTCTTCTTCTGTAACACATGCCCCTTCTTCTTCTATAACACATGCCCCTTCTTCTTCTATAACACATGCCCCTTCTTCTATAACACATGCCCCTTCTTCTTCTATAACACATGCCCCTTCTTCTGTAACACATGCCCCTTCTTCTTCTATAGCACATGCCCCTTCTTCTTCTATAACACATGCCCCTTCTTCTATAACACATGCCCCTTCTTCTATAACACATGCCTCTTCTTCTTCTATAACACATGCCCCTTCTTCTTCTATAACACATGCCCCTTCTTCTTCTATAACACATGCCCCTTCTTCTTCTATAACACATGCCCCTTCTTCTTCTATAACACATGCCCCTTCTTCTATAACACATGCCCCTTCTTCTTCTATAACACATGCCCCTTCTTCTTCTATAACACATGCCCCTTCTTCTTCTATAACACATGCCCCTTCTTCTGTAACACATGCCCCTTCTTCTTCTATAGCACATGCCCCTTCTTCTTCTATAACACATGCCCCTTCTTCTTCTATAACACATGCCCCTTCTTCTATAACACATGCCCCTTCTTCTTCTATAACACATGCCCCTTCTTCTTCTATAACACATGCCCCTTCTTCTTCTATAACACATGCCCCTTCTTCTTCTATAACACATGGCCCTTCTTCTTCTATAACACATGCCCCTTCTTCTTCTATAACACATGCCCCTTCTTCTTCTATAACACATGCCCCTTCTTCTTCTATAACACATGCCCCTTCTTCTTCTATAACACATGCCCCTTCTTCTTCTATAACACATGCCCCTTCTTCTGTAACACATGCCCCTTCTTCTTCTATAACACATGCCCCTTCTTCTTCTGTAACACATGCCCCTTCTTCTTCTATAACACATGCCCCTTCTTCTTCTATAACACATGCCCCTTCTTCTATAACACATGCCCCTTCTTCTTCTATAACACATGCCCCTTCTTCTTCTATAACACATGCCCCTTCTTCTATAACACATGCCCCTTCTTCTTCTATAACACATGCCCCTTCTTCTATAACACATGCCCCTTCTTCTTCTATAACACATGCCCCTTCTTCTGTAACACATGCCCCTTCTTCTTCTATAGCACATGCCCCTTCTTCTTCTATAACACATGCCCCTTCTTCTTCTATAACACATGCCCCTTCTTCTATAACACATGCCTCTTCTTCTTCTATAACACATGCCCCTTCTTCTTCTATAACACATGCCCCTTCTTCTTCTATAACACATGCCCCTTCTTCTTCTATAACACATGCCCCTTCTTCTTCTATAACACATGCCCCTTCTTCTTCTATAACACATGCCCCTTCTTCTATAACACATGCCCCTTCTTCTTCTATAACACATGCCCCTTCTTCTTCTATAACACATGCCCCTTCTTCTTCTATAACACATGCCCCTTCTTCTTCTATAACACATGCCCCTTCTTCTTCTAAAACACATGCCCCTTCTTCTTCTATAACACATGCCCCTTCTTCTTCTATAACACATGCCCCTTCTTCTTCTAAAACACATGCCCCTTCTTCTTCTATAACACATGGCCCTTCTTCTTCTATAACACATGCCCCTTCTTCTTCTATAACACATGCCCCTTCTTCTTCTATTACAAATGCCCCTTCTTCTTCTATAACACATGCCCCTTCTTCTTCTATAACACATGCCCTTCTTCTTCTATAACACATGTCCCTTCTTCTTCTATAACAAATGCCGCTTCTTCTTCTATTACACATGCCCCTTCTTCTTCTATAACACATGCCCCTTCTTCTTCTATAACACATGCCCCTTCTATAACACATGCCCCTTCTTCTTCTATAACACATGGCCCTTCTTCTTCTATAACACATGCCCCTTCTTCTTCTATAACACATGCCCCTTCTTCTTCTATAACACATGCCCCTTCTTCTTCTATAACACATGCCCCTTCTTCTTCTATTACAAATGCCCCTTCTTCTTCTATAACACATGCCCCTTCTTCTTCTATAACACATGCCCCTTCTTCTTCTATAACACATGCCCCTTCTTCTTCTATAACACATGCCCCTTCTTCTTCTATAACACATGCCCCTTCTTCTTCTATAACACATGCCCCTTCTTCTTCTATAACACATGCCCCTTCTTCTTCTATAACACATGCCCCTTCTTCTTCTATAACACATGCCCCTTCTTCTTCTATAACAAATGCCCCTTCTTCTTCTATAACACATGCCCCTTCTTCTTCTATAACACATGCCCCTTCTTCTTCTATAACACATGCCCCTTCTTCTTCTATAACACATGCCCCTTCTTCTTCTATAACACATGCCCCTTCTTCTGTAACACATGCCCCTTCTTCTTCTATAACACATGCCCCTTCTTCTTCTATAACACATGCCCCTTGTTCTGTAACACATGCCCCTTCTTCTATAACACATGCCCCTTCTTCGTCTATAACACATGCCCCTTCTTCTTCTATAACACATGCCCCTTCTTCTTCTATAACACATGCCCCTCCTTCTTCTATAACACATGCCCCTTCTTCTTCTATAACACATGCCCAATCTTCTTCTATAACACATGCCCCTTCTTCTGTAACACATGCCCCTTCTTCTTCTATAACACATGCCCCTTCTTCTATAACACATGCCCCTTCTTCTTCTATTACAAATGCCCCTTCTTCTTCTATAACACATGCCCCTTCTTCTATAACACATGCCCCTTCTTCTTCTATAACACATGCCCCTTCTTCTATAACACATGCCCAATCTTCTTCTATAACACATGCCCCTTCTTCTTCTATAACACATGCCCCTTCTTCTTCTATAACACATGCCCTTCTTCTTCTATAACACATGCCCCTTCTTCTTCTATAACACATGCCCCTTCTTCTTCTATAACACATGCCCCTTCTTCTTCTATAACACATGCCCCTTCTTCTATAACACATGCCCCTTCTTCTTCTATAACACATGCCCCTTCTTCTTCTATAACACATGCCCCTTCTTCTTCTATAACACATGCCCCTCCTTCTTCTATAACACATGCCCCTTCTTCTTCTATAACACATGCCCCTTCTTCTTCTATAACACATGCCCCTTCTCCTTCTATAACACATGCCCCTTCTTCTTCTATAACACATGCCCCTTCTTCTGTAACACATGCCCCTTCTTCTTCTATAACACATGCCCCTTCTTCTATAACACATGCCCCTTCTTCTTCTATTACAAATGCCCCTTCTTCTTCTATAACACATGCCCCTTCTTCTATAACACATGCCCCTTCTTCTATAACACATGCCCCTTCTTCTTCTATTACAAATGCCCCTTCTTCTTCTATAACACATGCCCCTTCTTCTGTAACACATGCCCCTTCTTCTTCTATAACACATGCCCCTTCTTCTTCTATAACACATGCCCCTTCTTCTTCTATAACACATGCCCCTTCTTCTTCTATAACACATGCCCCTTCTTCTTCTATTACACATGCCCCTTCTTCTTCTATAACACATGCCCCTTCTTCTTCTATAACACATGCCCTTCTTCTTCTATAACAAATGCCCCTTCTTCTTCTATTACACATGCCCCTTCTTCTTCTATAACACATGCCCCTTCTTCTTCTATAACACATGCTCTTCTTCTTCTATAACACATGCTCCTTCTTCTTCTATAACACATGCCCTTCTTCTTCTATAACACATGCCCTTCTTCTTCTATAACACATGCCCCTTCTTCTTCTATAACACATGCCCCTTCTTCTTCTATAACACATGCCCCTTCTTCTTCTATAACACATGCCCCTTCTTCTATAACACATGCCCCTTCTTCTTCTATAACACATGCCCCTTCTTCTTCTTTAACACATGCCCCTTCTTCTTCTATAACACATGCCCCTCCTTCTTCTATAACACATGCCCCTTCTTCTTCTATAACACATGCCCCTTCTTCTTCTATAACACATGCCCCTTCTCCTTCTATAACACATGCCCCTTCTTCTTCTATAACACATGCCCCTTCTTCTGTAACACATGCCCCTTCTTCTTCTATAACACATGCCCCTTCTTCTATAACACATGCCCCTTCTTCTTCTATTACAAATGCCCCTTCTTCTTCTATAACACATGCCCCTTCTTCTATAACACATGCCCCTTCTTCTATAACACATGCCCCTTCTTCTTCTATTACAAATGCCCCTTCTTCTTCTATAACACATGCCCCTTCTTCTGTAACACATGCCCCTTCTTCTTCTATAACACATGCCCCTTCTTCTTCTATAACACATGCCCCTTCTTCTTCTATAACACATGCCCCTTCTTCTTCTATAACACATGCCCCTTCTTCTTCTATAACACATGCCCCTTCTTCTTCTATAACACATGCCCCTTCTTCTTCTATAACACATGCCCCTTCTTCTTCTATAACACATGCCCTTCTTCTTCTATAACACATGCTCCTTCTTCTTCTATAACACATGCCCTTCTTCTTCTATAACACATGCCCCTTCTTCTTCTATAACAAATGCCCCTTCTTCTTCTATTACACATGCCCCTTCTTCTTCTATAACACATGCCCCTTCTTCTTCTATAACACATGCCCCTTCTTCTTCTATAACACATGCCCTTCTTCTTCTATAACAAATGCCCCTTCTTCTTCTATTACACATGCCCCTTCTTCTTCTATAACACATGCCCCTTCTTCTTCTATAACACATGCCCCTTCTTCTTCTATAACAAATGCCCCTTCTTCTTCTATTACACATGCCCCTTCTTCTTCTATAACACATGCCCCTTCTTCTTCTATAACACATGCTCTTCTTCTTCTATAACACATGCTCCTTCTTCTTCTATAACACATGCCCTTCTTCTTCTATAACACATGCCCCTTCTTCTTCTATAACAAATGCCCCTTCTTCTTCTATTACACATGCCCCTTCTTCTTCTATAACACATGCCCCTTCTTCTTCTATAACACATGCCCCTTCTTCTTCTATAACACATGCCCTTCTTCTTCTATAACAAATGCCCCTTCTTCTTCTATTACACATGCCCCTTCTTCTTCTATAACACATGCCCCTTCTTCTTCTATAACACATGCTCTTCTTCTTCTATAACACATGCTCCTTCTTCTTCTATAACACATGCCCTTCTTCTTCTATAACACATGCCCCTTCTTCTTCTATAACACATGCCCCTTCTTCTATAACACATGCCCCTTCTTCTTCTATAACACATGCCCCTTCTTCTTCTATAACACATGCCCCTTCTTCTTCTATAACACATGCCCCTTCTTCTTCTATAACACATGCCCCTTCTTCTTCTATAACACATGCCCCTTCTTCTTCTATAACACATGCCCCTTCTTCTTCTATAACACATGCCCCTTCTTCTTCTAAAACACATGCCCCTTCTTCTTCTATAACACATGCCCCTTCTTCTTCTATAACACATGCCCCTTCTTCTTCTATTACAAATGCCCCTTCTTCTTCTATAACACATGCCCCTTCTTCTTCTATAACACATGCCCTTCTTCTTCTATAACACATGCCCCTTCTTCTTCTATAACAAATGCCTCTTCTTCTTCTATTACACATGCCCCTTCTTCTTCTATAACACATGCCCCTTCTTCTTCTATAACACATGCCCCTTCTTCTTCTATAACACATGCCCCTTCTTCTTCTATAACACATGCCCCTTCTTCTATAACACATGCCCCTTCTTCTTCTATAACACATGCCCCTTCTTCTTCTATAACACATGCCCCTTCTTCTTCTATAACACATGCCCCTTCTTCTTCTATAACACATGCCCCTTCTTCTTCTATAACACATGCCCCTTCTTCTTCTATAACACATGCCCCTTCTTCTTCTATAACACATGCCCCTTCTTCTTCTATAACACATGCCCCTTCTTCTTCTATAACACATGCCCCTTCTTCTATAACACATGCCCCTTCTTCTTCTATAACACATGCCCCTTCTTGTTCTATAACACATGCCCCTTCTTCTTCTATAACACATGCCCCTTCTTCTTCTATAACACATGCCCCTTCTTCTTCTATAACACATGCCCCTTCTTCTTCTATAACACATGCCCCTTCTTCTTCTATAACACATGCCCCTTCTTCTTCTATAACACATGCCCCTTCTTCTATAACACATGCTCCTTCTTCTTCTATAACACATGCCCCTTCTTCTTCTATAACACATGCCCCTTCTTCTTCTATAACACATGCCCCTTCTTCTTCTATAACACATGCCCTTTTTCTTCTATAACACATGCCCCTTCTTCTTCTATTACAAATGCCCCTTCTTCTTCTATAACACATGCCCCTTCTTCTTCTATAACACATGCCCCTTCTTCTATAACACATGCCCCTTCTTCTTCTATAAAACATGCCCCTTCTTCTTCTATAACACATGCCCCTTCTTCTTCTATAACACATGCCCCTTCTTCTTCTATAACACATGCCCCTTCTTCTATAACACATGCCCCTTCTTCTTCTATAACACATGCCCCTTCTTCTTCTATAACACATGCCCCTTCTTCTTCTATAACACATGCCCCTTCTTCTATAACACAAGCCCCTTCTTCTTCTATAACACATGCCCCTTTTTCTTCTATAAAACACGGCCCTTCTTCTATTACACATGCCCCTTCTTCTATAACACATGCCCTTTCTTTTTCTATTACACATGCCCCTTCTTCTTCTATAACACATGCCCCTTCTTCTATAACACATGCCCCTTCTTCTATAACACATGGCCCTCATGTGTAGTGATGGCTGTGCAAACATTAGAAGTTATACCCAAGCATTGCACCCTCAGTGGCTTCCTAATTGGGATAACAGAGACTGAATAAAACAATCTTTAAGGCTGTGCTAAGCTGGCCAAGAGCGGCTCTAGCCTGTTTGTTCTTGCTCTATAAATACTTTTCTATTTTATGAAACTACATTTTACCTTCTGACAGTTCATTTTAATAGATCTTGATATTAGCCTTCTGCCTTTTCAGTAGTGTACAGAGAGCTGTATGACAAGCTCCAGGCGCTCACTCTCTGGGGTTACTGTGTTTAGTAAATGTTCTCAAGAAATATTATCTTTAGTGAGGGATCTGACAATAAATTACCAGCATAGAGATACAAGTTCCTCACTGAACCTGGATGCTATGACATGTTGTATCTCATCAACAAAAGCAGACAAGAATCCAAAATAATTTTTCTAATTCATTAAAGTGGACCAAAACCCAGGATTTTGACTATCCTGGGTTATCTTCTTTTCCCCCGGGGCACCCTGATTGTGACACCCCCAGATCGGCTGAAGAAACTCACCTCTACCCGGTCCTACGGCGCATACAGAGCCTCTCGTCCAATCAGCGCTCTCGGAGCCGCTGACATCACACTATCTAAGACGTCGTCTAAGACCAGCGCCTCTGAGTGTCCTGGCAGCCGCATCCCTCGCTTTCCTCTAACAGGGAGAGTGCCTGCGCTGACCATTCTTAAATGGCTGGTGCGGGCACGTGCCCCGCTAGAGGGATAGCGGGCTATATGTTCGTGGCGCGCGCGAATGCGCCGTTGGACCGGGAAGTAAGCTAAGTGAACAGGGCGACCCGGGAGATTTCACACAGTGGGGCATCCCGATTTTGGATGCACCGGGAAGAGGCAATCGATTAGTTTTGGTCCACTTTAAACAATCTAAACCTGCATTTTTGATTCTCATGGGTTTTGTTCCCTCTGCCTGAGACATCCTGATTTGGCATGCCCTGCTGTTGAAACCCCCTAAAATGTCTGCTATGCTTACCTCTTCTCTGGTGCATAGTTGGGCATGCCTCCAATCAGCATTCTATGACATGCATATAAATAAGCAGCATAGAATGATGAATATAAGGAGAGCAGCAAGCATCCATGAGGCCATTCAGATATGCCTGGCATGGGAGTGCACAGCAGCTATAGGGATGTAGTCGATGGCGCTGCACTGTACTCACACATGTGGGAACACTGAAAATGTCACAAATCAGGATGCCCCACAAAGAAGAAAACTACTTGACCTACAGACTTTGGGCCAGTAGTTGCATCTTTTTTAAAGTGGACCAAAACCCAGGTTTTTCACTACCCTGGGGCTTTGGCATCACATGGGCATGCCAATTTGCATATTTATGCCCGGCAATGAGTTCTGAATGGAAGTGATCACCAGACATCTGGCCACTCCACCCACCAGCTATTCATATATGCTTGCAAGCGTGCACTCATCCTTTAGAGGAGTGCAAGGGATGTAGCTGGATGCCCCTCGCATGTGCCATGGGGATCAATTCCCTGAGTATTGAGTATTTGGGACACTGGGGGGTCCCAAAATGGGATGCCCCCAGGGCAAGCAGGAAAAAGGCATAGGCTTCAATAGTGCTTCTGCCTTCCACATCGGCTTACCCGAGCCACAGGGTGGCATTTTGTACCCGACCCTCCTTCAATAGCATATGCTCTCAGCATTACACATTTTATTGACCCTGCATGCATGAGCATTAATGGGCTCTCCTCCAGTGAGCATTAATTGCCGTGCATATTAATGCCTGGCAATGAACGCTGAATGAATGGGTTATCAGACACTGCAAGCCCCCACCGCCAGCCATTCAGATATGCTTGATGAAGTTGGCATATCGGATGCTCTATTGTTGGGGATCCCAAAAGAGACCTGTACATGTGCCATAGGATTGAGGTATGAGGTAAGATCCTAATCTGGCCAATCCCTGGGGTCTCCTACAGCAGAAGAGGGCTTTCACCCAGCCCTTGAGTCTTCTATACTCTACAGACGAATTGCTTGAGTTTTAGGGGTTTATTTTAGAAGAGTTAGTGCCAAGTAGTGTCAGACGAATGTCAGTCCCTGTGCAAAGGTTGTATTTATGAAGTAAAAGATTAGGTGTGGTGGAGGCCCCTGGGCACAAAATCTGGTGGAGGCCCCAGATAGAGTTCAGCCACATTGGTGGTTGTCTGGCACCCTCCTACTTACTGGAATGTCAGATCGAGTCCCTTGTGTCACCCTTGGGTGCGTGCTGCTCGGGAACTCCTGCTTTGCCATTCTGGGTGAGGGGTAGTGTAGTTGCCCAGCTGGTCCAGCAGAAAACAGTTTCCTGCATTGAGCTGCCAGCATCTGTGCTTGGTGGCTTATGCATACCTCCCAACTTCTGAAAACGTCAAAGCGGGACAAGCCATGCCCCAGGCCACACCCCGTCACGCCCCGGCCACACCCCCGTCACGCCCCGGCCACGCCCCGTCACGCCCCGGCCACGCCCCCGTCACGCCCCGGCCACGCTCTCCAGCTCCAGCAATGTCGGCTGCCTTCACCCCTGCATGTGGTACGTATTATCCCCAAACCAGCATACCGCCCGCCCCCCCACCCCCGTGCGCCTGCCCACCCACCCCCGTGCGCCCGCCCCACTCTCTCACCCCACGCGCCAGGAAGTTAGCTTCACGCCGGCGTCATTGCGGCCCTGGGCTGTCACAGCGCAGGGCGTCCCGGGACATTTGGTAATGTTCCGGGAACGCGGGATCCTTCTCAAAAATCGGGACAATCCCGGGAAAATCGGGACAGTTGGGAGGTATGGCTTATGTGCAGTGACAGCTCTGCACCCACCCATTACTAGCATTGCAGGTAGTGTCTCATTCTATCATCAGTGCTGGCAATGGGATGAGTGCCGTCATGGAGATCCCTACTGTGCCAGACAAAAACAGGCGCTCACCCTGCACTGTGTGGCTTTATCCCATAGCTTTCAATGTGCTGGGCTGGATGTAATTTTTATGGCCACTTATTTTTTTAGGCTGGTGCATGTGGCACAGGATCCCTTGGCTGTTTGGAATTGTTTTGTATGCATTTGCATTTGCACTTTATTGTGCTGCCATCACCCAAAAATAAAAAATGGGTATTGCAACAGGTGCTGAATGCCCCGAATTCCCTTTTTGCAGTGCACGTACGGGCACTATTTTATCTTAATGAATCGGAATGTTTCCCAGCGCTCCCAGCTGGCGCTAGGGGTCGCTAGCGCATCAGCTTTTAAGCCCTGTGCTACCGCCCAGCGGCCGGTTTGGAGCGAGGGAGTGTAAATCGCTGCCTGTCTCCAGGCGGCTCTACAGTGTGGGTGCTGAGAGCGTCTCCCAAGAGAAGCTCATCTAGTGCCCGCAGACAGATACAATAAATAACGCTCTTAGTCTGCTTTAAATAATAAGCTAATGTAACATAATACAGATTTGAAAATACTTCAGAAAGTAATTTTTTCACTTGACTTAAAGTGGACCAATACCCAGGATTTTGACTATATTTTTGGTCCACTTCTCCGGGACACCCCGATCGAGGGTGCCACGCTATGTGAAACCCCCCCAGATTTCTGTAAAAAACTCACTTGACCCCGCTCCTACGGCGCATGCGCGGCCGCTCGTCCAATCAGCGAGCTCGGAGCCGCTGTGGTATGCGTGTCAAAGCGCCATCAAACCCCAGCGGCTCCGAGCATGCTGGCAGCCGCATCTCGCGCTTCTCTCTAACAGGGAGCACCATTTGTGAATGGCCGGCGCGGGCTCGTGCTCTGCTAGAAAGAAACGCGAGATGCGCCCGCAGCCCGCGCATGTGCCATTGGACCAGTAGTAAAGTAAGGTTAGCGGGGTTCCGGTGGAGTTTCACACAGCGGGGCATCACGATTTTGGATGCCCCGCTGGGAGAGATCGGATCGGCCTGGGAATCTTATAGATTCCCGGGCCGATGAGGGTGTTGGTCCACTTTATACTCAGACAAACCCCCCAAAAACCCCAAAAATTAAATATGACCAGGACCAGTTCAATCATTTCATTAAATAAATATGTGTTATGTATAAACTGTAACTGAATGACTAGGGGCCAAAACACATCACATGATGCTTCATGTGAGCCTTTGCTTAAACTAAATATATATTTACTGATCATTAAATAGTTTTAATTGATAAAATAAATGGAAAGTTTTATTTTTGAACATGGAACTAGAACAAAACCCAACAGTGACCGGCTGGCCCCTGGCTTTTCCCTGGCGCATGCTGAATCATGATGCCCGCTGTGTGAAGCCTCCCAGGGGGCCATAAAAACTCATCTTTCCCCGATCCAATGGCACATGTGCGGGCTCTCGTCCAATGAGAGCCATCTGGAATGACAACGTCATTTGGCAGGGGGCTCTCATTGTTTACAATGGAGAGCACGTGCTGCTACATCCCCTGCATCCCTCGGGATGTGCGCATGCTTCCACCCCAGCCATTCAGGCTGGAGCAGGAGTGCGTGCACCGCCAGGGATGCGGACAATGGGGCAGCACATGCTCCCCATGACAGCCGCCTGCCAAATGATGTCGTCATTTCATACGGCTCTCATTGGACAAGAGCCCGCATATGTGTGAATTTCATATGCCCCGGGGCATGCAACAAAAGCCAGGAAAATCAAATTCCCGGGTTTGGTTCTGCTTTAACAAGTGCTGGTCATATTTGGATTTGGAAAGAGGATTGAAGTGTTTGGAAGGTGCACTGTTTAGTATCACGATATGAGCTGGCTAACCTGTGTTGCCTCATAAACTTACCTAAACCTCTCTCCAGTTTTCCAGTAGTATCTACGCCTCCTGCAGTGAAAAAGAATAGAGATTATAATAGTTTTTGTACAAAGTGCTGAATTCCACCTAGGAAAAAAAATCATTAGAAAAAAATGTGCGAAAATAATTATTTGACCAAACCAGACCAAGAAGAATATTTCAGAACTTTTTTTCACCTTTGGGGTCATGCTATTTATTTAGAGAAGCAGGTGGGACTCCTCTCATTTAGTTTTTTAAAAAAGTTCAATAAAAAAAAATGCCCCAAAAAAAAAAACGTTCAATAGAAAAAAATGTTTTTTCTAATTTTTTCTAATGAGCTAAAGATTTTTGGAAACAGCAGCCTATGGGCTATGCAGAAATAAATGACAATTCTTTAGCATATCCTATAGGGTGCTATTGTTTTTGTTGCAGAGTGTGAGTGCTGGGTGCAGTGGAGCCATAATTCAGATAGACATTAGTGTTATAACAGGAACTGGCTTTACTGAAACATGAATGCAGTGAGAGAATGTCACCTTACATGGTGGCTAAACACAGGAAAAAGAAGGAAGTACCAGTGATAGAGCAACTGAAATCGCACAGCAGTAAAATGCACAGATTCTACAGTTAAGCATTGGTCACAGCGCCATCTACTATCATAACTTGTCATAGCTGTAAACTGCAGTAAATCCAGCAAAAGTCACTGCAGCATAGAAGGAAGTCTGTTGTACAGTTTCTCCAATAGTTTTCACACTAAAACAATCCTTATGTCATTGGTAAAGCCCACTGAGAGGCAGGTGGCAAGCCACATCCAAAAATCCACCAAAAACTAAACTAAACTTCATCAAATTATTAGCATGACTCAGAAGGTGACAAATCATATGTACAATACAATATGAGAAACAAATTGAAACAAACCTTTAGGCCTCTGATAAAAAGCTGAAGATGGAGAGCATGATAACAACCCCAAGCATACCTTCACATTATGAGGATTGATTTCCCCAGAGGATGATCAGTTTTGGAATGGCCTAGACAGAGACCAGACTTGAATCCAGTTGAAAATGAGTGGGTTGGCCTACAGAGGGCAGCAGACAGGAGATGCCCCAGCAATCTCAAACATTTTGCAAGGAAGTGTGGGTAGAAATTGCCAAGCTGATAGACCCTTACCAAAAAAAGACAAAATGTTGTTATACACTCTAAGGGTGAATGAACGTTGTTTTAATTCTCTAACTGCTTTGGACATGTTTTTTCCCTTTCAATAAAAGGAGATTTCAGATTTGGTTGAGCAGATTGCTCACCCTGTATGCCAGGACGTCACATTCTGCACTGGGTCTCTGGAGCTGGCCCTGCTGATGGATACACATTTTTGGATGTTTTGGACATTTTTTCTATTTCACTAGGACAGTGAGGGGGTTAAAGTGGACCAAAACCAGACCTAGAATCTATGAGATCCAAAACCCGAGAAAAAATCACTGATTTTAGTCCACTGCAAAGGCAAACTCCCTTTTTATCAGGTTTTGGTGTTTTGCTTTATTGTCTTTCTATTCTGGAATGTAAAATAAATGTGTGTTAGCTTTGCACCCCTATTTAGCACCTATGCTTTACTTATTAGCTTGCTGTTTCCAATTTTCTTATATCCTGTGGCCCTGGGAGTGATTTTCCTGGCCTTGAGTATAGCTCCTGGTATATCTTCTATGACTAAGGAACCGAGACAGTCCGAAACGCGTCAGAGGATTCCCTAACTGCTGCTTTGGGTCTTTGGTAACATTAGGTTTTGGAGGCTGTTTTTCATGGAGATGATTTTAACCTGAATATTAATAAAGGATGTTTTAAGATAAGGAGTGCAGACCCCTCTACCTTCTTTGGACTGACTGGGCTTGAGACAGCCTGGGCCGAGCACCGTTCAGTTGTGCATTAACCCTTCAATTACCCTGGTATATCTTCTGCCTACAAATGCCAGAAGCCTTCCACTGTCAAGGGTGAGCTTAGCATCAGCTCCCCTCCCCCAGCAAAGCAGACTCTGGAAAAATCAGGCAGCAGTTGACCCCTGATGACCCCTGGTTAGGATGCTGCCAGTAACCTTTTGACTACCCTTGCCCTGCTACAGTAAACACATTGTTGCTAAAGAAAATTACTTCTTTTATAACAGAGTTGACTTGTTTAGATTGTAAGTGGCATTAAGTAGAAAGGTTCTGAAATTATTCTTCTTGGTCTCTTGGTTTCTCTTTTCCTGCCAAACTACAGGGCACTTCTACACCAAACTCTACACAGGAGGGGGAGTTCTTGGCTGGTGGGTGGGGGGTGTTATTGCTCAGGGTTATTTCCCCACCATTCTGATGAAGCTGGCTTGCAAGGAATACAGGTAATACTGCTATAAGTTAAAGTGTAACCTTCAATGTATAGATACAGTTAAAGCAATTGTCTAGCAGATAAATAGTAAGTACCATTAAATAATAGTTCAGAAAGCTAACTGCATCATTATCTTAATAACAAGCATCTCATCGAATGCCAGACATACGTTTCAGGAGTAAGATGCCCTTTCTCAAGGATCAGCGTGCCACTGGCTGCGTCTATACGTTGAAGGTTACACTGTGACTTGTGACAGAAGTAGCTGTGTAGGGGCCTGGGTATAACTAGGAACAGGTCAGTTAACTAATAAGAACCCCTGTAAATAGAGTTAACCATACCTTAAGCTCTTTGTGGCTTCTACCCATGAAAGTGCATAGGCCTACCCTAAACTAGACTCAAGACGGCAGTAGTGGGTTTAGGCCATAGACTAACATTAGGCCATAGGCTATAATAGGAATTGTTCTAGAAGGTGAAGTCAGAAGGGTGGTTAGTCATAACAGGATGCAGGGTAGAAACATAGTTATACCTAGAAAGGTAGTGATTAGTTAGAGGGTTTAAAGAGCAACCTATCAGATGAGGCCGAACATGTGATAGAAGGTTCTGGAAGGTAGTGAGAAGGGATATAGGGGAAGCCCCAATCCAAAGCCATGTGTGATTCACCATCTTGAATTGTAAGAGGAGCAGGAATCCTGACTCTGGCACAGAGAGGAGGGAGAGATCCAGCAAGGACGATGGGCCTTATTCATGAAGGGATAGCGTCAGGTAGTGCCTTGTAAATGACAGGTAGCATCAGGTAGTGGCAGGTGAACGCCAGACACGGCACGCAATTACACATTTATCAAGCAGATTCTGTTGAGCGACTGGGATAACGCCATGTAGCGCCCGATTCATCATTATCCCAGCCTCAGCGTACAGCGCGAGGGCTACATCTGTATTTCTTGCATGCTAGCTCCAGTATTATGGACAGCGAGAAATGTGTATATATAGCTATATTTTTAACTAGGATCCCCTGAATTGCTCCCCCCATGAAGAATACCATTAGCCAATTTTCACTGCTCATGCTTCACTCTAATCCCAGATAACGGCGCCTGTTTCAGTTGTAAAGCTCCGCCTCCTCCATTCCTTGCCACTGTTGTGTGTGGCAGTGATGTCATTGCCACTGCTATGCAATGACTGATCCCCTGCCATCTTGCAGAGAGGGACAGCAAAAAACAGTGTCCTAGGACTTTACGAAGAATAAAAATATCTATTTCTAGTTCTAGTAGCAGCAGGGGCTTTGGCCAAATGTATTTCAAAAGTTCAGTGGGTTTCGGTGCATTTTAAGAAGCGCTAACGTAGTACGAAGTATCACGTAGCGTCAGGTGAACAGTATGTGAATAACCATATATATGAAAGTCAATCTGGTGAGCACCTCTAATGGCGTCATGTAGCGTCACATGTATCACTAGCGGTGGCTCAGTGTAAAGCACCGGCGCTGTGTGTTCAGCAGCGCCATGTAGCACCTGTCCCTCAGCCGCGTTATACCATACATTTCAATGGTCTTATATATATATATATATATATATATATATATGTATATTTGAATTTTTCCCACTATTTTATCATATGATGATTGTGTGAGCTCTCCTGGCTTGTAACCAAAGACTTATATTGTTATATATTTTAATTTTTTTGTCAGAATTGTATGTGTAGATCTGCCATTGCAGTGTCGTTGTTACAGTGTTGAAAAAATGTCATTCCATGTATTTTCGCTCTAGTGCTGGTGTTTATGTGTTCAGAATCATACTTTTTTCATAAATCGTCTGGCGCTCATCACTAGCGCACCCAGTTTTAGAGCCCTGGTGCTGGCTTTGTTGTTTTTTTCTTAAATATGGGATCAGAGCCAAGCGTCGGATGCACTTAACTGCCGCTACCTATTGTTCGCTGCAGCATTGATTCAGGGAGATAGCTTCTACAGCGCCCTCCAGACATCACATTTATCAATGATGGACAGGATACTACAGCGCCAAAGCTACGTTGTAGCGCCAGACACCCACTTGCAGCGTCTACTAGTGGATGCGCTAAGCGCCACTACATAGACACAAATGGCAATACGTGGCGCTGGTCTTAAATCAGCCTCCACATTTTGGTCTCTCATGGCACTCCTCCATTAGAACTCTAAGAGAAAAACTCTCTGAACTCCCGGGAACTGAATTTCAAGGAGTAAATGCTATTTACCTGTGCTGAAAAAGTGGAACAATGGCTCTCTTGCTTGTAATAAACTAGCACCCATGTGATTTCTTCTATTACTGCTTGTAGAACTGCTAGGAAATCCCTGGGTGATACTGTGCATGTGGTGTCATGGCCACTGCTAGCCGGGTGGACTGGCTGACATGCTACACTGAATACTGCAAGTTTTATGCCTGAAGAAGAAGCATAGGGTTTCTTTCAAAGCTTGCCTTTTCAATCTATTGAGTTTGCCATTAAATGTTAACTTATAATAATATGGTACAAAAATGTACTGAAGGAACTGAGCATGACTTTCTTTGGGATGGCTGTACATTTCCTTCCTGTGCTGATCAGGGTGTGTGATCCCCAGCTGGGCAGCAGTTTCAGGGTGACTAGTTTTCTAGCCATTATAGAGAAGTGTAATAGGCACAGGCAACGCAGATTAGCGGATTGTCTTAAAACATTAAGAGTTTCCTGCTGTCTGAGACAAGGAGAGAAAAACACCCCCCAAGAAAAAATCAAATGTAAACCTATGTATACAATAGATAATGCTCACACATCTTTACAATAACAATCCAAAGGCAGGCACTGGCCTTGAGTAGATTATTCCTGCAATGAATCCCTCAAAAGTTATACCAAGCTATTAACACATTATTTATACTGCAATGCATCCATCAGACATTATAACAAGCCACTAGCACATTATACTGCCATGCACCCCTCACAAGTTATACCAAGCTATTAACACATTATACTGCAATGCATCCATCAGACATTATAACAAGCCACTAGCACATTATACTGCCATGCACCCCTCACAAGTTATACCAAGCTATTAACACATTATACTGCAATGCATCCATCAGACATTATAACAAGCCACTAGCACATTATACTGCCATGCACCCCTCACAAGTTATACCAAGCTATTAACACATTATACTGCAATGCATCCATCAGACATTATAACAAGCCACTAGCACATTATACTGCCATGCACCTCTCACAAGTTATACCAAGCTATTAACACATTATACTGCAATGCATCCATCAGACGTTATAACAAGCCACTAACACATTATACTGCCATTTATCCCTCACAAGTTATAACAAGCCACTAACACATACTGCAATGCATTCATCATACGTTATAACAAGCCACTAACACATACTGCAATGCATCCATCATACGTTATAACAAGCCACTAGCACATTATACTGCCATGCACCCCTCACAAGTTATAACAAGCCACTAACACATTATACTGCCATGCATCCCTCACAAGTTATAACAAGCCACTAACACATACTGCAATGCATCCATCATACGTTATAACAAGCCACTAACACATTATACTGCCATGCATCCCTCACAAGTTATAACAAGCCACTAACACATACTGCAATGCATCCATCAGACGTTATAACAAGCCACTAGCACATTATACTGCCATGCACCCCTCACAAGTTATAACAAGCCACTAACACATACTGCAATGCATCCATCAGACGTTATAACAAGCCACTAGCACATTATACTGCAATGCATCCCTCACAAGTTATACCAGGCCACTAACACATTATACTACAATGCATCCATCAGACCAGCACGCACCTGCACAAGGGTGGCACAAGAGACTTGATCTGACATTCCAGTAAGTAGGAGGGTGCCAGACAACCACCAATCAGTTACTTGGCTGGACTATTATTTTAAAGAAAAATACTGTATCTAGGGCCTCCACCAGATTTTGTGCCCAGAGGCCTCCACCACACCTAATCCGGCCCTGATTACAGGTTATAACAAGCCACTAACACATTATACTACAATGCATCTTTCACAGGCTATAACAAGCCACTAACACATTATACTACAATGCGTCTTTCACAGGTTATAACAAGCCAGTAACACATTATGCTACAATGCATCTCTCATAAATTATACTGGGCCACTGACACATACTGCAAACCATCCCTTACAAGTGAAGTATGAGCAGAGCAGTCATTTGTTGTGATTGCATGTTCTAGATGCAACAATGACATGATGTTTCCTCCACCTTCTGCCATTAGGCATATGAACATAATTCTTCTCTTCGAAACAGTACATGGTGACCAGGGGCGTAGCTGGGGGGGGGGGGGCAGGGGGGGGCACGTGCCCCGGGTGCAGCAGGTCAGGGGGCGCCAAAAGGGGAGCTGAGCACAGGTGGGGGGCACTATTTCGAATCTTTGCCCCGGGTGTCTGAAATCCTAGCTGCACCCCTGCATGGTGACTGCTAGCTTTTGGGTTATGACTGCCTTTTGACAGTATATATCTCTAGATTTAGATGATCTCTAGATTTCGAGGAGAATATAAAGTTCAGTTAATGCTGCTCCAGGATACAGAAAATGGAGATTTGTTGAACATATTCAGTATATTAATAAATCCCTTGTCATTTTGACAAAATTTTGGATTCCTTGGATGACGCAGAGCAGCTCCAGTCTGATTACATTTGTTTTGACAACCTTAGTAGCCGCTGAGTATTGCGTATAACCAGTGTACATGGAATTCTGAAAAAATAACTCTTGACTGGATATGTGTATGCATATCTATATGTGCACTCTAACTTCCAAATGTACTAGTGTATTTTCATTCACAAGGCCCTGTTATCTAAACATTCCATACTACCAAAATTAAAAATAGCTCTATGAAGGCACCATTTAAAAAAATATAGGCTCAACATTTCTGTTAGTAGGGCTTAGTTAGTAGGAAAACCCTTAATGATCTAGGATCTAGAGCCCCAATAAAGCACTATGGAATCCTCCTGTGGGCTCCAAGCACTGTACCTTTGTTACATTTGTTACAGATAGAATATAATAAATTGTAATTGTTTACTGACAGTTACCCCATATAGATCCAGATCTATATGTTTGCTAAACTCGAATTATTAGAGTATGGCCATGGCTGTGATTGGTGCTCTTCAAGGCACTTCCAGGGACCGGCTGATCATATGCTGAGGGGGACTAACATCTGCTAATTGTCATTTTAGGTCATTGTCAGTAACTGAAAGTGTCCAAAAAAGAAAGCCTCAAATAAGTTGTGCTGCAAGGAGAGGTGCTACAAGGAGAGGACATGTTACATCTATGCCTGACACACCTTCCTCGGTTTGCAGCATATTCTTGTAGGCCCCAATACCGCTGCCAGAATGGTGAGACCAGAACAAGATGACACATTGATAGATTATATGGCACGCAGTGCTTCAAGTTCCATTGGACTGTCTTCAACCCACTCCACTTCTGCCGAAAGTGCAGAGCCCTCTACCTCACCCCACATCAAATCAGCAAGGCCTCCTCAGCCACAAGTCATGAAGCAGTCACTAATGCTCTATGAAGACACTCCTAGCTTAGATTCCATGGGTTATCCACCTACCCCTGCACCAGTTGCAGACATAAAGTTCTCAGATGCCTAGAAACTTGTCTTGGAGGATGGGGATGTGGACAACAGACCATCGCAGGACATCTATGATGAGGGTCAAACTGGAATCTGAAGTTTGGCCCATCTCATCCATGGTCCCTGGTCCTGAATGCAAGCATTTCAAAATTGCTGGCCTATGAAATGCTCACATTCAGGCTGGTGGAGATGAAGAGCTTTAAAAATCTTTTTGTGGGCGTCTCTCCCACAATACATCACTCCCTGCTGCCACTACTATTCTTGGCATGTCATTCCTGCTCTGCACCAACAGGTTGTGAATAAAATAAGATGTGCACTGCAAAAAGCTATAAGTTGCAAGGTCCACATCACAACTGACACATGGACAAGTAAGCTTGAGCAGGGACGTTACATCTCTTTAACTGCCCACTGGGTTAATGTAGCGGTGGCTGGGCCCGAGGTGGGAATCGCTTTGGCGCATTTACTTCCACCACTCAGGATTTATGGACATTGCTCGTTGCCTCCTGTTGCTTCCTCCTCCTACTCCGCTTCCACCTTTCCTTCCTTCTCATCCAGCCAGCATAGTGCCTGCACCACCATTTAGAGCACAGCCATGGGGAAATGGTAGCAGACCAGGCTGAAGGTCAATAGGCTGAAGCTGGTAGCAGTATTGGGCAGAGCGGGTTGATGCACATCCCTTGTCTGGTGCATGCGCTCAACTTGGTGGTGCAAAGCTTCCTGGCCAATTATCCAGAGATGTCGGAGCTGCTGCATAAAGTGTGTGCTGTGCGCGTGCACTTTTGCCATTCACCCTGTTGCTGCTTGCCTATATGCACTGCAGAGTAGGTTTGGCCTTCCCACTCACCTCCCCCAACCAGGTGGAATTCCACTTTTTGGAAAGGGCGTGTGAGCAGCAGTAGGCAATAGTGGAGTTCTAGTTACAAAATGCCCATGTGTGCCCCAGTGCCCAACCACCAGCACTTCCCCACCAATGAGTGGGCCTCCATGAGGGACATCTGCGCGGTGCTGCAGTGCTTCCAATATGCCACCAATATGGTCAGTGCTGATGACGCCATTGTCAACGCTACCATGACCAACCTTTGCCTGCTAGAAAAAACACTTCAGTACATGATGGAGGATGTAATGGTGGTACAGCCATTGGAGCATGTAGTAGGTCATGTGAGAGTCAGGGAGAAGCTAATCTCGGTGGAAGTTGTATCCTCCTCCTCTGCATTCTTCCAGCCACACTCCAGTGACACCCATGAGCTTTGCTGTGTGCCACCCTGCTGTGAGGATAAGTCCTCCTCCAAATCATCCAAAACTGTCCGCTGGCTGGACAGTGGAGTACCTGGTCGCTGCTGGTCCAGCAACCCACCCTGTGAGCAACATGTGCACTGGCCTGACACCGGAGTCAATGTGCCTTCCTCTTCCTCCTCTGTTTCCTCTGCTGAGCAGCCTGTTTGACCTATGGTTGCAGCAGCAGGAAGCTGCTGTGACTTACCTCTGCCCGTGACCCTCCCAGCATTTCAATCTGGCCCCAGCCGGGGGTACAAAAAGATAGGCACCGCCTCCCATCAGTCGGGACACTCCTAGTACCGGCACTAGAAGTGTCCTCACTCATGAGTGCTGGCACCCATCTTTCTGTAGCCCTGGCTTGAGCCAGATTCAAATGCTGCTGCCACCGCTGAGGGGTGAGGATCACAGGCAGAGGTAAGTCACAGCAGCCACACTCTGCATGCTCCCCCTTCCCCGCCACAGCCACACCTTAAAGTTTGGGACCCCATTGATTTCAATGGTGACCGAGTTCGGGTCCCGAGCATTTAATCAAAACCTGAACTTTGGGGGGTTCGCCCATCCCTAACAGCAATATATAATATATGTGACTGCATAGAAAAATACATCCTAGTCATATACATAGATAAAAAAAAGTGAAGCCCTTATAAAAGTGTATCCAATAACTGCCACACATAACATAAAGTCTTATCTCTGACTGCAAATAATGTTATCTTACCACAGATAAGCTTTCTACAGTTGTCGCAGACATAGACTTCTATTAAAATAGGAAGTCTCCCACTTGTTGACTTGGAAAAGCTAAAATAAAGTCATTCTGTTCTATGCAAAAAAAATAGCAACTCTCCCGCTGTGCTGAGTAATGTTCCCCCTCCATTAGGGCTGTTTCTCTTCCTTAATGGGCTTAAAAAGGGGAGAGGGGGAGAAATCACCCAGCAGCATGGCTCTGTTAGGGAATACTAGAGTGCCACAATATCCATAAAAGTAGATCGGACTTGCAGCAGCAGTGCACAAAATGTGTTTTGGAGAAACTCATCAAGACAAAAGTCAAATTTTGACTTCACATCCGCTTTAATAACAATTCCAAGGTGTTCCTAATTCACAAGAACCCCAAAAGGGACCAGTGCTATGCAGAAAAGGAGAAATAGAGTTCCGGGTATAGAAATATATGAATGTATCATGATTGCTCGTTTGCTTATTTTCGGTAGAATAGCATAAGAAAATGTGTGAAAGTGATAACATCATGCAATATTAGTTGCAGAACATGTGTTAGATTGAGTAAAGAGAAAAAATATTACAACCATTAACAACAAAGATATTACAAAGACAATGGGGCACATATGCATCATATAATACTATGGCGTTTAAAAAATAGATTTTCAGTTTGAAAGGCAGTGAGAGTTCTGGGAATTTTCCCCTTGCCAAGCACACTATAAATTTATTGAAAAAAATCTGAATCTTCCACAACCTTTCATACTGAAAATCATCCCCCCATCATAGCCACCATATAAACCATATCTATCAGGAAATATGACAGATATATCTCATACAGAAGCTCACCCAGATAAGATAACAAATAGTAGTGACAATGTGACATCTTACAAGAGTTCTAAGTGTTAATTTGTGTTATACATGTAAATTCATATACAGAAATGCAAGGTTAATAACATAGTAATAGCCCCCCAGAATAATCTAAGCCACTAACATAATCCACTCACTTAAAAGGGTTGTCATTAGGAGCAGCGTTTTCAAGCAGTCGTATAAAGTCATGGTGGACATGGTTAAAAAATGTGCAAAGTCTGTGCTGTAAAAAGCAAAGCAATATAAACCACAGCTTCCTTATTACTGAGCCTATGTTACTAATGTGCAACAAGCTCATCTCATCTCACCATCATTAGGTCTTTATCTTCTATGCTCTGACAGTGGCCTGTGCTTGCAAATAAGTAAGCTAGAGCAGGGTTTCCAATTTTGCAAGTTATCTCAATTACCACCTGCACCACCAATAATACAGACTTCCTTGAGAGAGTGGAGGATGCAGATGAGCTGGCCCAATATGCTCCTCCCCTGCAGCTCTGGTGGTCTTAAGTATCACCAGAGTGGAGCTCTGCTCCTTGTACCACTCTCTGAAAGCTTTAGGTGGGTTTCATGCTCGAACTTCCTCCACTTGCTAAAACACTTGCAAGCCACCATGTGGAGAGACGCATGTGAGACCTAGAGGAACATCAGACCTTTTCTGATGTTCCTCTTTAAACATCTCTCCCCCCTCCCTCACTGCCTTTTGGATGCTGGCGTTATCTACATCATCTGGCAGTATTCCTGGCCTGTTTCCACCCCCCTTATCCATCCAAGAGTGAAAGCTGAAGGCTTAGCCGTCCTTACCTGTAACCATCCTCTCTTCAAATGTCCTGCGCCGCTCCTCGGATTGTGTCGTTGCCGCCTATGCAATACACTGCACATGCGTGAGATCTGAGGGGCGGTGCAGTGCATGTTGGCATCCCAAGAAGACGCATGTCCTGACAGAGGACGACAGGGGGGAGCGGAGGGATGCCGAGCATGATGCGACCAGAGAGGTACGTTTACATTAACTATTTTGTAAACCGGAGGGGTAGGGAGGTCGGGCAAGCCAGGTCTTTTAGTTTTTACTAACTCCCAATGACCTGTAATGTTCCTCTTTAATATAGGGGGCTAAAGTGACCAAAAGACACTATGCTCAAAGGTAAAGGAAAATACGTTTTTTCCTAGAAAGTATTTACACAGCACCCAACACAAGGAATATTACATTTACCCATCACTCCTTGCAGTGGGCAGAGCCGTGAAAATAATTTCTTTACGTCTGCCTTTACTAAACCACACTTTATCTCATGCCTTATTTTAAAAGAAAACAAGAAATAGTCCTTATTATAGTCCTAATTATAAGATATTTAAGGCAAGTTTTCTGAATCGAGGTCGTAGTATGGAGTTCAGCAGCTTAGCCCCCTCTCCCAAAAGTTTAATGGTGTTCCATAAAATGTTTCTCCATGGACACTGTATTGGGGATTTTGATTGAACAGTTCACCCTGTTATTAGGTTCAAATTCCATTAATTATTAGGGCATGCAGGTTAAGTAATGCTAGGCCACATGCTCAAATATTCCCAGGAATTTACTGTTTAGCTGATGAATGCACTCCAAAGCAGGGCTATAGCACTACAGGGACATATCATGGGCAGGGGTAGATATGGCCACTTTTATAGTCATCGTAATAAAGTTTTAGTATTGTAGGAGCCGACAATGTGCCATGGGTATGTATAGCCTCACACGGCTGTGATTCTGAGGCTGCAGCATTGCAGGGTCAGAACATGGGTTGGAGTGTAGGGGTGTCACAAGTAATATCAAAAATAATAACTCTTTCAGAAATTAATGGCAGCAACACATCATAAAATTGGGAAAGACCTTCAGTCAAAAAATGAAAGCTTAGTAAACTGATCCCCTTAAAGCACCCCCTCTAGCAATCAGTGATAGGGGCTATTTGGGAGGTTTTGAAAATCAGGCAGATTCTGTGCTCCTTACCTGCATGGGAGTGGCCATCTTGATTTACACCTGAGATGCCTGGTTCTGAAAAAAATAGTTTGCCTTAAATCTCTGTGCAATCATCCCTTAGTTCTAGACAGAAGTAGTAAGCCATCAGCTGTAATGACGTACCATCGCTCTGTTCACAGCAGAAATCTCCCAGATACATTTTAGATACATTGATTATACTATCTGAATGCTGCGTGGCTGCCACACGATTAAGTTAACATGAAGAAACAATGTAACAGCTTCCCCTCACACAGATTTCCTCCAGCAGCTGTTTATTCAGTGTGTGTGTGTGTAAAATGACAGACGTGTTCCTTGTTTCTATATATCTCTCTCAGTGTGAATTGTTGCTGGCATAGCTCCCCCCTGATGCTCATGTGTAAGCAGGACTGTCAGCTGTGTGGCAAGATGTCCCTATGTAATTTGGGAGTGCAGCATCTTCTGTGCTATTCTGCATGGGGTTAAGCCCTCTCAAACAGCTTATGCCACTGTTCATCAGAATGGGAGTTTAGAGGAGGTCCGCTTTAACTGAAGGCTGGAAAAGTACTACTTTCCAGTGCTACTAATAAAAAACAGCAGGAGGGTCAACTAAGGGACATGTCTGTGTACAAAAACCATGTTAGTAAGGCAGAGTATCTCAGAAGCAAAGATGGTCTGAGGTCCTCCAATTGTCGAAAAAGGACTTTCAATATCTAATTATGCACAGTACATAATATCATTAAAGGAGTCAGAGAATTTGGAGAAATCCAGGCGTGCAAGGGGCAGGGCCAATGGTCATTAGTGGATGTGTGTAATCTAAGAGCCAACAAAAGGCACTGCACTAAAGTAATCCTGTGCTCAGAGGGACGTTTATGTCCCCGCCTACTGTCCAGAGCCTGTGTTTCTTTTTTTACTAAAGCCATTGTCCAATATTCATAACAACACAAACTTGATGTAGACTGTCATATTGCTCCCTGGCCGAGCAGCCCCGCCCCCTGATGGTTTCCAGCGATGATACATTCAGTTACAGTACACATAGCATTGGGGAGCACTTCAACCTGCCATCATGCAACAGTTTAGTTGTAACTGAATACATTTGCATACGGCTGCCATTCAAACATCGTACTGTTTCCTGGGTTTTTATAAATATCGAGCAAAGGCTTTAGCAAAAAAAGGAAACACATGCTGTTTTGGAACACTGGGTAGGGGATAGAAGTTGACAACATAAACTTTCTTTCTGAGTATGGGAAAACAGGCATGAAATTGTAATGCAGATCATTGCATGTGTTCAGGAAGACATTCAGAAATCATAGCAAATTAAAGCTGTATCATGCAAGGAAGAATCCATGTATCACTTCCCCTGATTGCCCAATACCACTGTAAGGAACCTACCTTTGCCAGGGGGCCCGCGGTGAGCGTCTGCTGACCGGTGCGGCGCTCGCTGGCTTCCTGATGCAGGGCGCACCCGCCGCTCCGATCTGACAGGGAGCGCGCCGCACCATCCCAGCCGCCTCCCTCGCTCCTCTGTACCTGTGCGGGCGCGCGCAGTCTGGCAGGTTTGCTGCCAGGAGGCTCTGCGTCCTCTTCACCTGTCTAGAATCAGGGGCTGGTCAGCCCTGCTGTCAGGACTGACCAGCCCCTGGAAGTGTTACACCAATCACATTACACCAATCACATTGCACCAATCAGCACATACACTCCCCCCCCTCATGGTGGCCACTGGTCAGTTCCCCAATAATTATGGAGTCAGCCCAGTACTCAGTGCCCGTGTTAGTCTCTTGTGATTAGGGTGTGATTTCATTAGTGATAATCTGTTTCCGACCCGGCTTGATCGACCATTCCAGTCCGCTGCCTGTACCGACCTCTGCTTTGTCTGACCTCGAACCTGCCTGTCCCTTTGGATACCTCGCTGTCTCTGACCTCCCGGCTTGACCCGTCGGCTACCCCTGACTACGCACCTGTCTCATCCCTGTACTCTGACGCACCATCCGGACTGTCTTCCCGTGTATGACCTCAGCTTCGGGATACCCTCACGGTTCATCGACCTTCACCGTAAGCAAATATCCTTTTGTTCCTATTAAGTCCTGGGGGCAACCGTGTCCGGTGAGTCGTTCCTAGCGTCCCGGCAAACGGGGGCTTGTGGAGATTGGGGGTTGTCTGCTTACAGAAGGCTGGTGTCCCACTGGGCATCACAACCACTCAATCCACATTGATGCCAGGAGAGTTTTAAGGAAAACGTCCTTTTATCAGATTTTTTGTGTTCTGCCTTATTGTTTTCCTATTCTGGAATGTAAAATCAATATTTGTGTTACGCTTGTGCCCTTATACCTGTGATGTACTTATCAGCATGCCGTTTCCATATTTCTTATATTCTTGTGGCTCTGTTTTGCTATAGTTGGAGTGGTTTCCTTGGCCTAGTAAAAACTACTGACTACAAGTCCCTGAGTCCTTCCCCTGTAATGGGTGAGCTAATCAGCTTTTTGGCCAAGTCCAGCAGCAGTCCACCAGGTGACAATGCTGCCAGTAATCTTTTAGCTACTGGAATGCAACATTGTGATCCCCCATCTGAACACACTGAATTACAGCAGTATAGACACAGCATCCCTGGAAGAGCCCCAAACCCATACTGAAGGGTCAACTGTCAGGGCCAGGTGGCAGCCAGTGCAGCTTCTGAGCCCTGGGTTACCAGCCCTTATGTCTGGTGCCATTTTCCGGCTGTTATTTTCATTGATAAATATGTAAATATCTCATATTTAAGAAAAAAATACACACAACCAGTGTCGGCGCTCTAAAAATGGGCGCTTGAGCGTCTAGTGCCAGATGCTATATGAAAAAAGTCTGTTTCTCCCATATATACATGAGCACCAGAGCGAAAACATATGGAATTACATTGTTTTAACACTGTGACAATGACACTGCAATGGCAGACCTGCAGACCATACAAAAAATTAAACACAATAAAAGTGTTTCGTTGCTGGGTAAGAGAGGACACACAATCATTTGAACCAAAAATGTAGAACATTACTTTAGGAAAACGCTATTTATACACAACCAAATAAAACACCATTGAAATGTATGGGAGAGCGCTACTGAGCACCGCCACTTTACACTGAGCCACCGCTAGTAATACATGTGATGCTGGATGACGCTATTAGGCGCTCACCAGATTGACTTTCATATATGTGGTTTTCACATACTGCGCCCCGCATTCACCTGATGCTACATGGTACTACTTAAATAACCTCCCTAATAACCCCCGTAAGATTTATAATACGGAAATAGAAGCAGTTTTTCCTATAGCTACTATATCAACACCTAGTTCAGATGCAATGAACAATACTGTCATTACAATGTTAACATAAAACTAAAAAAGTGTCATTAATCTGGTTTTGGTCCCAGTATGCTTTGTATATTAATACCACATCGTCCTAAAATCTTTTTTGAAAAAAGCTTACTTGCTAAATAGTTTTAGACAGTTGTATCCAATATAGCAACAGACAAAAATATATTACAAACCGCAAAAGGTTCAAATGCTTGAAGTCTGAGACTCTTGAATATTTTCAGGCTGCAGCTTCTGGTGGCTGATTCCTGAGCCCCCGACACACAGCATAGCTGGCTCACATAGTCACATCCAGAATCACAAGAGCCCTATTGTAGAGACTCATTGGGAAATGAACAGCTGCTGACTGTATCACTGCAGCGCAGTAACAGCGTCTCACGCTCCGGAGCTGCAAGGCTCCTGTTTGCTGCTCATCCTCGTCCTTTTTCATTTGGTTTATTTGTATGACATTATTTTCCTGTTTGTCTTTCAGCAGTAAATAAATAGAAAGACCTGACTCCAGTAAGGCATGTGAAGTTTCTTGTGCTAAGAAGCGAGACATGATCAGGCAATAATAAAATTCCGCAGAAGTTATCTGGAAGAGTGACTCATAACAGCTGCTCTCCCTTGCCAAAAAAAGCCCGGACAGCGAGAAATGGACAAGATGAAGAGACCAGATAATGTAACACAGCAGCGCGACAGGAATATAACCAAGAAATGAGGGCAATCAAAAGGATTTGGAGAGACTTGGCTCATTTTGGGAGTGCCCCTCCCATTTTATTAGATACCTGTGCAATTTAGAGAGTCTTTCTTACTGAAGTGCTTCATCCTGAATTGGGATGCCCCACTGTGTAAAACCCCCCCCCCCGAGGCCCGTTTCACTCACCTTGTCCCGGAGCCCTTGCGGATATGCGATGGCTAGGAGGTGAGCGGGGGGTGTGGCCGGCGGCGCTCTCGGCTCACTGCTTGGATGCTTAGCCATCCAGTTGGCGCAGCCGTCAGAGAAGCCAAAGGGAGACGATTGATTGAAAGGGCCACTCAGCCAATTAGCACATTCGTGCTTGTCCGAGTCTGATTCTTGGGAGTGACAGGAAGGTGCGTGACCTAGGGGCATCCCAATTCGGGATGCCTCCACTAAGAGGAACAACACCCCGAAAAGTGAAAATCAGTTGTCTTGTTCCTCTTTAATGCACAAAATAGTGCAGAGAAAATGAATGAAATGATGCTTACTATGTAAATAACTTCCCCTATGGGGGGCAGGTTAGAAATGTCCTCTTCTTAAAGAGGAACAATACCTGGGATTTTCACTATGCCGGGTTTTGTTCCACTAAGCTGTGTGATATCATCCAGATCGCCCATAAACTCACCTTAATGGCAATCCCACAGCGCATGCACATGCTGGCAGCCAATCACCAGCTCATCCTCCATGTAGTTTTTATTATGATGTCCTGAGCTCAGGGTGGCAAGAAAAGCTGAATGGAGGGCACGCTACTGAGCGCTCCCCCACACAATGTATTCATCAATTGTCTGGCACAAGTACTGGCCACATATAGAGATGAGCGGAGATGTGTCCACAACTGGTGCATGCACTGAGGGATACCACCTACGTGAGAATATACCACTTTCATATGGCAATGTGGCTGAAATCATTTAGAATGGGGCAGGAAAATTGTTCTTTATATTAAAGTGGACCATCACCCTCCCGTGATCGGCCCGGGAATCTATAAGATTCCCGGGCTGATCACCTCCCTCCCGATCTCGGATGTCCCGCGGGGTGAAACCCCCCCCCCCAAACACTCCAAATCCCCTTACCTCGTCTTCCCTCACGCCCCTCTAGACGTGCGCGCGCCCGCGCCGGGCGTCTGTGAATGGCCGGCGCGGGCGCGCGTGCGTCAAGAATGACGTGCGGGAGGCGGCGGCGGAGGAGCCGCTTGTCCGCGGCTGTCAAACCGCTTGTCCGTCGGCGCTGGGAGCGGGGAGAGGTGAGTTTTTCGGGTGATCGGGGGGGTTTCACACAGCGGGGCACCCCGATCGGGGGTGCCCCACCGAAGTGGACCAAGACCCAGGATAGTCAAAATCACTAAGGACAAGGATTGTCGTTTAACCAGTGTAGTTCATTAGAGGGTTAAAAAGCTCAGTTCACCAGAGTGACTGACTAATACAATTACCTCTTTCATAAGTTCAAAAGTCCCCATGAGTTTAAATGTTCTGCTACAAATGATTTACCTGCAACTATAATGAACTTTAACCTTTCGGATTCCACTAGACATTTCCCTGAGTGGGTCTGGATCTTGTGGGAACAACAGAAATAAAACCACTGATCTATTTTTAATATTATTCCATTCTTAGATGTAACTGCTGGACAAACTATCCTACTGAAAATCTCAGTTACTGATATACCACATGTGTTCCTCTGCTTTAACTTCCTGAAAGATTGCTCAAAATGTTTATAGAGGAACAATCCCCTTTGGGCCTGGCACTGGAATCTGAAAGGACAGGCTGTTTCCTTGCCCCTGGGGCTTCCATCCAATCGATGCGGGCACTAGGTACAGGCATTACTGAATGGCCCAGCAGCTTAGTAAAGCTGAATGGAGCGTGAGGCACTGATTAGAGGAGACCCCATGTATGTGCCATGGGATTGCCTAAGAGGTAAAATTATTGGTGTTCCAGCAATAGCCTCCCGTCTATTGCTGACTGCTGATTCTGGTAATTGCACCTTGTGAATCTAGGGATGGAGCACATCCCCGTGAATTGAAATTGTGATTTTGTGTGTGGAATGAGGTTTTACTCCAATGTCTTTGAGGTTCTAAAAAGAACCAATCTCTTCCAATCTTGGATTTTGCTGAAACAGGAAAAGTTCTTAGCCTTGATGGAAATCGAAGACATCCATCAGCATTTTCCAATCTTCCAAACCAATTGAAAACTTACTTTTATGGCAGTAAGACTGATCCACTGGAATATAAGAAACTTGGACAAAGCATGCTAATCAGTTAATCACAGGTAAAGGGGCACAATCCTAATGCATGCACAAGCCCGGGCATATCCCCACTATCCTTCTAGCAGGGCGTGTGCCTGCGCCAGGCATTTGTGAATGGCTGGCAAGGGCACACTCCCTGTTATAGAAGCGGGGGATGTTGCCGTCAGCATGCTCGGAGCCGCTCACCTTAGACTAAGGCTTTGATGCATGACATCAGCGGATCCCAAGACCGGGAAGGGGTGAGTTGGTTTCAGGGACATGGGTGGGTACACACAGCAAGGGGGCAAGGAACAAAACCCATGGTAGTCAAAATCCTGGGTTTTGGTTCACTTTAAAATTTTTCTCAGCTTCAGATTGGCCATCCTGAGATATGACATCTCATGGTTGGTCAGGGCAAGCAGCCCTCTATCAGTCACTTACTCTGGCGGCTCACCCAATAATTACTTGCAGATCTTATCAGTTTGTTATGGCTCATGCACACGGCCATCATTCCAAACTGTATTGCATTTGTGTACTTGGCATGTATAGTATAGTATAGTGCTGCTGTGCCAAACCCCCAATAAACTGGGCAAAATGGGCAGAGGGTCGCAGAAAGGCACAGAAGGGCTTCTAGGGTTATAATAGCCTGTAGGTCAGAAAGTAGTAAATATGGGCTGCAAGTTACAGTAGGGTACAGAGTGTTTAGGGCTCAGAGTAGAAAGCCTGGGAGTCATAGTGAAGGAAAGAGGGGCTCTAGCTTAGAGGGAGGCACAAATTGTATGCATGTGAGAGGGTAAATGGGGTGGAGGGTCACATAGAGGTACAGAAAGACTAAGGGTCAGGGGAAAAATAGAACAGTGGTGGACACAGAAGGGTTACAGGGCAGAGGAAGACATAGAAGGACGGCAGGGCCAAGAAAGCAAGGGTGAAACTATAGGGGGTGCGACAGCACTGGGCCCCAGAAGGTCAAGGGGGCCCCATCATTGTTGCTCCTCCACCTTACTGTATTTATCATATTTGTGCTCACTTGGCATCATTTAGAGAAATGAAACAGTATATATCACTGTTGTTTCAGTCTTTAGCTGTCTAGCTGCATCCAATTAAGTTTAAAAATGAAGAAAAGGGGAGTGGCAGCTGCTCAGACCATTTTATAACTAACCTGGGAGGTGCAAGTCAGCAGGGCAATTAGGTTACTAAAGACTTAAAGGGAGCCGCAGCACTCAACCCTGTTAGCTTGCAGACCAACCTATAATCTGTCTCTAAATCTGGTAAAAACAGAGGCTCGGTCACACACATCTGCAGAAGTATGCTAAGCTGCACCACCACGCCAAGGTGCCTCTATGGGTGCAGTCCTAACTCTAATCTATGAGAGCCCCAGCGTGGTGGTGCATCTTAGCATACTTCTGCAGATGTGTGTGACCGAGCCTCCGTTTTTAACCAGATTTAGAGACAGATTATAGGTTGGTCTGCAAGCTAACAGGGTTGAGTGCTGCGGCTCCTTTAAGTGTTAAGTTTAAAAATGTTTACAGTGTAAGTCTGGAATGGACCCCATTTAATGATTGCACAAGGGCCTGTCACATTTACATTTATGCCATTGAGAGGGGGGTACAAAAGGGTTGTGGTTCAGAGTAAGGTACAGATTGTCTGCGGGTCAGAGGGAGGTGGGTAGATGGATAAAGAAATGTAAATCTAAATGGCTTAACACTCCAGCTTTTCACCCACACTCAGCTTATCTTCTAGTTTAGACGGAATATTTGTAACAAAGGACTTCACTTGTTTCCTGTGCCAAAATTAGTGTCAGAGTATTGATCTTGTATTGAGGAAATGACCTCAATTTTGCTCTCTGTGTCTCATCATGACTGCACCACGAGGGTAAATCTGGGCTAGAGATAAGTGGATGAGTGAAGTCATGGATAGGAAGAAGAAGAATGTGAAAGAAGATATGAAAGAGAGACCGGGCGAAGGGGAACAAATAAGGAGAGATAAGGAGGAAGAATGAGAAATGAAAAAGGAGAGAGGAGATAAAATAGAGAGAAAAAGAGATAAAAATAGACAGACAACTTATAATAGAACACTTTATTATACTTATTCATCAGGTAGCAACAGAAGCTGTCTGGGTGGATTCTGGGAGCAAAAATACCCCAAGGATGGTACACCTAATAACACAATTTTTTCCTGTATACTTAATGAATGAGTCAATCAATGGGCTATGCTCGCATTGTTGGTAGTAGGTCGAATACATTTGGTAATGTCTATTTACAAGAAAATACACTCAATGATTCTTAGTCTTAACTGGAGCCTATTAATATGCATGACAAATCTACATTCCCCCATAATTATCAGAATGAGACACTTTAGGGAAGTCTGTCCTTCATCTTGGAAGTAGGCAGGAATCCAATTTACATTTCATGACACTGGGTCCCACCCAGGGGTATTCTAACAAAAGTACATTTTTCTAAGGAAAACCCATGTAAGGGCCTTTGACCTGAGATTGCGAGACCTAATGGTTTAATATTTTTGTAAGAAAGACCCCTGGGACTTCTGCCTCTATTTTTAGGAATTGACAAATTGGAGGCTCTCTGCTAATGCCTTCTGTTTATGCATCTTACTCAGAAAGCCATTTGTGCTTGGCAATACCATGCTTTGCAAATATGGGCTTACATGCTACTTTTCAACAACCAAATCCAGGGGGTTAGGTTCTCATTTTTAGTTTGACAGTCTACTGTGAAGTCCATAGGCATTTTGGTATCCTTCTTACAATGACAAATAAGAAAACACTAATTATTTCCACTGTACCATTGTGGGAATAAGGATTTACTGAAAAGAATAAATAAAATATTGTCAATAAAGTTTACATGACTGGAACCCCTCTGTTCCTAGTCACATCCAAACCATTATCAATTCCCCCTCCCCCCCCACAATTTGTGAAATAGATCAGGATGTCCCCCCAGATGTTGGTTGAGGTTCCATGCAACTTAGAGTGGGTTTACTTTTCAAAGGGCAGAAAAAACATCCTGAAGTTTTTCTCTAAATGCTTTAGTGTCATTTAGATTCATATTCTGGGTATTTTGGCAAGAGCCATATTCAAGTCCTGTTGGTGCCTGGGGTGGGTGTATAATAATTATTTTGTTCAGTGGAGACAGGTGGATCAGATCAAATCAAGCACAAGAGAAACTAAAAGCAAGGTAGATTACTGGGTCTGGAAATATAATATTGATTATGTTATTTTAAGCAGATCCCCAATCAAAAAATTGTTGAAGGTCCTCCTACAGCCCCATGTAAATGGGGTTGCAAGTAGACTTTCAGTCATTCTTGACTGGCGGTCTGCTTTAAAAAGGCTAAGAAGTCATGATAATAAGAAGAGCTTCCTGAAAAAGGATAACTTTAGATGGACTATAATCTTTATTGAATAGGAAAAACAACTAAAGACGGACAAGAAAACCACCAGCAAAAAACAAGAGGACCACTAGATGTCAGGACTGTATTTACCTACATGTTCTCTCTTCTAAGGTGCTGTTGTACAGTTTGATTATGGTGCTCAGCACAAAGAGGTGATTTGTATTTAGTCAAATGTTCAAAAATTAGTCACTACATTCTTACATTAGCCCAGACATACTGGAGTGTCCTTATTACAAGTACATATTGTATAATGAAAAGCAAGGCAAACAATAAGGGCTCGATTCAACAATAGTAGAAAATTGATTTTTCATGTATTTTGTGCTTAAAAAGTTGCGATTTTGCGATAGTTATTTTTACGAGTGATTCAGCAACCTGGAACCATTGCAAAACACCAGTCACTCAAATTAAATTCGATTGCGATTGTAAAAGTGCAAAATAAATAAGTGTATCGAAAAATTTACTACTGCATTTTGCGATTCGAAAATGTTACTACTGATTCAGGTGGCATTGATGAACTGCACACATGATATAAATTAGGGTGTTTCACACTAGTTTTTTGATGCAGCTTTCAGCAGGAGAAAACTCATTTTGTTTTTTCTCACAATGGAGCCCTTCTTCTTTTTTTTTTTGCAATGGTAGTAAACTCTAATGGTAGTAAAAAATTCAATTCATAAGAAAAAAGCCTGAGAATTCCACTGTTTGTGAATCACTAGTTAGAAAGACAATGAAAGTCAATGGCACTTTTTTACTCCTGAAAAAAATATTGAACTTTTTACCCATTTTAACTAGTAGTAAAAAGTTCCATAAGAACAGGGGAGGTACATGGGAGTGGTCGACTTTTGGGTTTTTACACTGTGGGGCACCAAAACCCAGAATAGTCAAAATCCTGGGTTTTGATCCACAATATAGTGTAAGCATAACAATGGCGTACCATGAGGTTAAAGCTAGCAAAGAGTTGCACCCTGCACCCAGGGACACGTGGTGCTATGTGAGCAAGCTTTGTATAGAAAACAATGGCCACATTTCTGCTTTAAAGGAAACATTTTTAATACAGGTCCCTGGCAATCTAACCAACCCCCCCCCCCAAAAAAAAAACATACATGCCTCTTACAAATATTACTGTTTAATTAGTACTTCCACTACAGCATAGCTTGCCTCTTTATTTCATGTATCCACAATGTTAGCCATGTACATACAGCTACACAGGCAACTTAAAAGGTTGAAAAAAATTATGCATTTACATTTACCAATTTACAAACGAATAGGGGTCCCACACACCCCAAAAATCCCAACCTCATATATAAAGTGGCACCACTACAATGGGTTAATACAAAAATACACAAAATTTTATTATTGATACACCTTCAAGTACAATTACAGACAATTAAAAACAATTAAAACACATATAACATATGTTGGAAGGAGCAAGCCTGTACCAACAGTCGCTGGACCAGGGACCAGGAAATGACAGATCTGAGTATTTATTGCTGCTGAATATAAAAACTAGTGATATTCCTAAGAAGATAATAAAGTGTCTAAGTGCCTAATTTGGTGACTATAATAATTAGGAGTCTTTAGTGTATTTTATGTATATTTTAAATACCTTATAAAAAAGTGGTCCATAGAGCTTTTGAACGGGCCAAAAAGACGCCACGGGCCAGCTTACTAGTCCCGAAGAATAAACCGGATAAGAAATCTGAGGTAAGATTCATAACTAAATATAACCAGAATTGGCATCACCTGAGACGTATTTTGCAGAGTCACTGGTATATCCTTAAGACTGACCCACACCTTGCTAGGTGGATCAGAGGTGGACCCCGCATGTTAGCACAGCGAGCACCCAGCATACGGGATAGAGTGTGTTCCAGCCATTTTTCCACTCCATCTAATTGGCTACGGGACCAAACTACACTGGTAGGCAACTTTCCCTGTGGTGGGTGCTCCATCTGCCCACACATGGTAAAAGGCAAAGTCATTAAAAACTTACAGACGGGCAGAGTTTTTCGGATCCGACAGCTGATCAACTGCAGGACCACTGGAGTCATCTATGTACTCCAATGTAGCTGCCCTAGAATGTATATTGGCGAGACCAAAAACAGTCTAAAGGCCAGGATTCAGGCCCACTTTTCATCTATACGCCTAGCGGCTAGAAACTTGGAGTTGGGTAGGGTAGTCCCACCAGTGGCCCTGCATTTTCTCAAGGTACATCATAGCGACTTTAGCGCATTAAGGGTGATGGGGATCGACAGAGTCAACATGGGTCCACGGGGAGGGGACCTAAAAAGGAGGCTTCAACAGCAGGAATCACGTTGGATTTACAACTTACAGGCTCAAAGTCCCTTCGGGTTGAATGAGGAATTGGCTTTCACACCCTTCTTGGGGGTGTGATCTTGATGTTGGCTCTGAGGAGGAGAGAGGGGGGGGGGGTTAGTGGTTTAGTAGAAATGGAGACTTAGATTCATAGGGGTTCAGCACTAGAATTGCACACGCCTGATTCACGGGGGGTCACCCCCATATATAGGTTTGTGGTGGTTATGGGTGTGTGTCATGTTGTGGTTGGTTCCATATCTTCATTATTTTTTCTTTTTTCACACTCTCTTTATCACATGTTTTCAATTATGTTTTTCACTTATGTTGTGGCATATTTTTGGGGCATGATTTTGTATTCCGGCATCATTATATTAACCAGTTCTCTAATCAGAAGGTAACGCAACCTGCGGCGGAGTCTTGCTTTAAGCCTGCTCTAAGCGTCAACGTTGGAAGGAAGTTTCCTCTTTTTCGCCTCCCCAGTGGAAATCCGGTCCATGTACCAACATTGGAAGAAATTCCCCTTCCCCTTATCTACTTTCGTCCCTCTCTTTGGCATTTGTTGAGAGGAACTGGTGTACGAGGATGTTATCTGTTGAGGAAAAGATCTGACCCTTACCCAGATGGATGGACTGCCACTACAATAAAGGACTTAACTGAAATGTTTGGACCATAAATAAGGATCTGGTCCACCCGGGTTACTGTAGAATCTTTTATTGGTCTAGTGGTGCTTGGTGGCCCCCTGGCCATTTATGGATCTGATCCTGTACATAAATCTGATTTTGTATATTTGACCATGCATATCAGACTTTATTCACTGAGCATCTGTAAATTTGATCCTGCTAATTTGATTGTGTATATCACACTGTTATCGGGTTTTCAATAAGGTACCATAGGGATATCCCAAAGTTGGACGCTGGTGTCAACAGGCACCATACGGCAAAATTGCACAGATGTAGATGTGTAGGTCTTGGTACAACGAGTATTTCTTTCCCTTTTTGTTCCTTTCCTCCCCTTTTTCCCCTTTTTTCCCCTTTTTTCCCTCTTTTCCCCCTTTTTTCCCTTTTATTACAACTTTGGTGGGTTCCCTGGGGCATCCCAGCCATGGATGCCAGTATAGATAATGTTGCGTGGCATTTTGAGGTCCCCCGGTATAATAATAATGTGCGCTGCCCTGAGTTCAAATACTCTTCCTAGTCCAAGTAGTATTTATGGCTTTCAGCCAATCATTTGTGACATGGTGTTATTGTATATATTAGAGTTACCATTATAAATGTGGTGAGAATCGTTAGTAGATATTGTAGTAATTGTTAGTTCATTTGTATAGGCCGTTGTTTGTAAGTCTTTTTTATTTTATAGTATGGATCCCTATACTTACCTCCCTCCGCTCCTGTACACTGCTGCGCGGTTGCCGAGCTGTAGTGCAGTTTGGCCGCTATGCGCTGTTGTTCCATCAAAGTCCGCGTTTGGGTTGGAGCGCAAGTGCGCTCCACCCGTGTTGTTTCCGCTTCCGGGAACACACCTTTTGCCATCCGGGGTCGTGGGCCGCCGGCGCGCTTCCGGCCGGAGCGTGCTTGGCGGCCGCCCGTTTCCCCATTCGCTGACACCTGTCTGGAGCGGAGACAGGCAGAGTATTTAAGGGACGCCATAACGTTTGCACCTCACTTGCCCTGATGAAGTGACGCGTTTGACATCACGCAACGCGTCGGCTGGTGACGGTGGGGGTGAGCCTGTCGGCTGGCAGGGGACCTGGCTGCTGTTTCTCTTATGTTTCTTTACATTTGATAGTAAGTAACCTTTGTGTATTACTGTCTGGTCTTACGTTTTTTCCCGCTGGTTGGTCCTTCTGTGTCATTTAATTTATAGTAGGTAGTTGTCTTTTGCACTTCAGCACATAGCACTTTATTGTGGGTATTTAGGGTTGAAATTAGATTTTGTTTGGTAGAGACTCACCAACTTCGCTGGGAGGTCTATATATTGTTATTGATTTTTTCTCCAATTATTTAAACATTAGTTTTTAATATTAATGTCATACATAATCACGTTGATTAGACTCTAAGTTTTATAAGGTATTTAAAATATACATAAAATACACTAAAGACTCCTAATTATTATAGTCACCAAATTAGGCACTTAGACACTTTATTATCTTCTTAGGAATATCACTAGTTTTTATATTCAGCAGCAATAAATACTCAGATCTGTCATTTCCTGGTCCCTGGTCCAGCGACTGTTGGTACAGGCTTGCTCCTTCCAACATATGTTATATGTGTTTTAATTGTTTTTAATTGTCTGTAATTGTACTTGAAGGTGTATCAATAATAAAATTTTGTGTATTTTTGTATTAACCCATTGTAGTGGTGCCACTTTATATATGAGGTTGGGATTTTTGGGGTGTGTGGGACCCCTATTCGTTTGTAAATTGGTTCTCGGAGGGTGACTCCCTCCCAGACCAACCTCTGGTGTTGCACACTAATTTACTTCCCCTTGATCTAGAGTGCGGTCCTATTGTCCATATAGTACTGCATTTACATTTACCCATTAAAAAATATTACAACACCATGCAGCAGTCAGAAAACAATACTAAACAATAGCAAAAAAATTGAGTACATTTTAAAATCATTTTCGCTTGCAACAGCCTTTGTACTAGCATTTTGAAAATTTTACGAGTGATTCGAAAATTTTACGATTGCATTTTCGAGTGCTCGTATTTAATTCAACCCTTTTTCTGAATCACTCGAAAAAGTTACAAATTTTACGCATGCGATACGATTTTTCGAGCGACACAAATTTATTTCTACCTTTGTTGAATCGAGCCCTAAATGTGTTTTATATCAACTTCATTTCAAATCACTTGCAATGAGTGGCACTTGCTATCTTCAGAATAAGGGCTTGTGCTTGTAAGTTCAAAGCCACGGCTAGAGTGTCCCAGCTTTAGAGGCAGGTCTGGGGTTTGCTAACTCCAGACAGAGAGCTGGTGCTTGCTAGCTCCAGAGCCAGGGCTGGTGCTTGCTATTTCCTGAGTGAGCCATGGCTGTTGCTTGCTATCTCCTGAGCCATGGCTGTTGCTTGCTATCTCCTGAGCCATGGCTGGTGCTTGCTATCTTCTTAGCCATGGCTGGTGCTTGCTATCTTCTTAGCCATGGCTGGTGCTTGCTATCTCCCAAGCCATGACTGGGGTTTGCTATCTCCTGAGCCATGGCTGGTGCTTGCTATGTCTTGAGCCAGGGCTGGTGCTTAATTTGTTCTGAGCCATGGCTGGTGCTTGCTATCTCCTAAGCTATGGCTGGCACTTTCTATCTCCTGAGACATGGCTGGTGCTTGCTATCTCCTAGGCCAGGGCTGGTGCTTACTATTTCCAGAGCCATGGCTGGTGCTTGCTGTCTCCTGAGCCATGGCTGGTACTTGCTATTTCCCAAGCCAAGGCTGGTGCTTTCTGTCTCCCTAGCCATGGCTGATGCTTGTTATCTCCCAAGCCATGGCTGGTGCTTGCTGTCTCCTGAGCCATGGCTGATGCTTGTTATCTCCCAAGCCATGGCTGGCGCTTGCTGTCTCCCGAGCCATGGCTGATGCTTGTTATCTCCTGAGCCATGGCTGATGCTTGCTATCTCCTGAACCATTGCTGGTGCTTTGCTATCTCTTGATCAATAACTAGTGCTTCCTATCTCTTGAGCCAAGGCTGGTGCTTTCTGTCTCCCTAGCCATGGCTGATGCTTGTTATCTCCCAAGCCATGGCTGGCACTTGCTGTCTCCCGAGCCATGGCCGATGCTTGTTATCTTACATGCCACGGCTGGCGCTTGCTTTTTCCCGAGCCATGGCTGATGCTTGTTATCTCCTGAGCCATGGCTGGTGCTTGCTATCTCCTGAACCATTGCTGGTTCTTGCTATCTCTTGATCAATAGCTAGTGCTTCCTATCTCTTGAGCCATGGCTGGTGCTTGCTAACTCCCGAGTCATGGCTGGTGCTTGCTATATCTTGAGCCATGGATGGTGCTTGCTAACTCCCGAGTCATGGCTGGTGCTTGCTATATCTTGAGCCATGGATGGTGCTTGCTAACTCCCGAGTCATGGCTCGTGCTTGCTATATCTTGAGCCATGGCTGGTGCTTGCTATCTCCCGAGCCATGGTTGGTGCTTGCTATGTCCGATGCTAGGATAAAATAATGTTCACTAAATTGTTTTCCGAATTTAAAATCAGGAGGCTGGATTCAATAACTATCTAAATTTAATTAAATTGTGTTAGTTAATAAAATGTTGTTTAAGTGGTGAGGATCCTGTGATCATTTTCTACTACCATTAATATTCTGATCATTTCATATCTGGATCTGTCTGAAACTGTTCACTGGACTTTTTTCAACCTCTTTGCCATAAGTATGACTTGCCTGTAGCATTGTGAAACATTGCTCTAGTAAATTCACCCATGGGTATTGCACACTTCTGTTGCAATTTGATACACCAGAAAATGTCATTTTGTATTCAGTAAATCATCTATGAATCGCCTGTACCATCAGATATGTGTAAAAAAAAAGATTTTCTTCACCAACGATGTGGTGCATCTCCCACCAACCAATATAGATTTTGGCCAGGGAAGGTGAGAAGGGGCCCCCTAAGGGCCATTAAACATGAAATGATTGTGTGTTAGCAGATATTCCTTAATGAGACATATATGTGACAACATACTGTGGATCCCCTCCAAAGCCAGCTGCTGTGGTATGAAAGAATATAGGCTGCCAAAGTAAGCCACACACCACCATCATGAGGCCAACATCATTTTCCATAGCTGAAAGAACATGTCCTGTATCGTTATTTAAACCTGGTAGACATTTTATAACTGGTTTTAACTGGTTGTCAACCCATTGTGCGACCAGTTAGTTGAGGCTGTCTTTACCTGAGACGATGGAACATCACGGGGGAGGGTGCTCTTAGGGATGTGGTGAAAAATTGGCATTATTGGACAGTCCACCACTATTTTACGATTGCATTTTCGAGTGCTCGTATTTAATTCAACCCTTTTTCTGAATCACTCGAAAAAGTTAAAAATTTTACGCATGCGATACGATTTTTCGAGCGACACAAATTTATTTCTACCTTTGTTGAATCGAGCCCTAAATGTGTTTTATATCAACTTCATTTCAAATCACTTGCAATGAGTGGCACTTGCTATCTTCAGAATAAGGGCTTGTGCTTGTAAGTTCAAAGCCACGGCTAGAGTGTCCCAGCTTTAGAGGCAGGTCTGGGGTTTGCTAACTCCAGACAGAGAGCTGGTGCTTGCTAGCTCCAGAGCCAGGGCTGGTGCTTGCTATTTCCTGAGTGAGCCATGGCTGTTGCTTGCTATCTCCTGAGCCATGGCTGTTGCTTGCTATCTCCTGAGCCATGGCTGGTGCTTGCTATCTTCTTAGCCATGGCTGGTGCTTGCTATCTCCCAAGCCATGACTGGGGTTTGCTATCTCCTGAGCCATGGCTGGTGCTTGCTATGTCTTGAGCCAGGGCTGGTGCTTAATTTGTTCTGAGCCATGGCTGGTGCTTGCTATCTCCTGAGCTATGGCTGGCACTTTCTATCTCCTGAGACATGGCTGGTGCTTGCTATCTCCTAGGCCAGGGCTGGTGCTTACTATTTCCAGAGCCATGGCTGATGCTTGCTGTCTCCTGAGCCATGGCTGGTACTTGCTATTTCCCAAGCCAAGGCTGGTGCTTTCTGTCTCCCTAGCCATGGCTGATGCTTGTTATCTCCCAAGCCATGGCTGGCGCTTGCTGTCTCCTGAGCCATGGCTGATGCTTGTTATCTCCCAAGCCATGGCTGGCGCTTGCTGTCTCCCGAGCCATGGCTGATGCTTGTTATCTCCTGAGCCATGGCTGATGCTTGCTATCTCCTGAACCATTGCTGGTGCTTGCTATCTCTTGATCAATAATAGTGCTTCCTATCTCTTGAGCCATGGCTGGTGCTTGCTGTCTCTCGATACATGGCTGGTACTCGCTATCTCCCAAGCCAAGGCTGGTGCTTTCTGTCTCCCGAGCCATGGCTGATGCTTGTTATCTCCCAAGCCATGGCTGGCGCTTGCTGTCTCCCGAGCCATGGCCGATGCTTGTTATCTTACATGCCACGGCTGGCGCTTGCTGTTTCCCGAGCCATGGCTGATGCTTGTTATCTCCTGAGCCATGGCTGGTGCTTGCTATCTCCTGAACCATTGCTGGTGCTTGCTATCTCTTGATCAATAGCTAGTGCTTCCTATCTCTTGAGCCATGGCTGGTGCTTGCTAACTCCCGAGTCATGGCTGGTGCTTGCTATATCTTGAGCCATGGATGGTGCTTGCTAACTCCCGAGTCATGGCTCGTGCTTGCTATATCTTGAGCCATGGCTGGCGCTTGCTATCTCCCGAGCCATGGTTGGTGCTTGCTATGTCCGATGCCAGGATAAAATAATGTTCACTAAATTGTTTTCCGAATTTAAAATCAGGAGGCTGGATTCAATAACTATCTTAATTTAATTAAATTGTGTTAGTTAATAAAATGTTGTTTAAGTGGTGAGGATCCTGTGATCATTTTCTACTACCATTAATATTCTGATCATTTCATATCTGGATCTGTCTGAAACTGTTCACTGGACTTTTTTCAACCTCTTTGCCATAAGTATGACTTGCCTGTAGCATTGTGGAACAGTGCTCTAGTAAATTCACCCATGGGTATTGCACACTTCTGTTGCAATTTGATACACCAGAAAATGTCATTTTGTATTCAGTAAATCATCTATGAATCGCCTGTACCATCAGATATGTGTAAAAAAAAAGATTTTCTTCACCAACGATGTGGTGCATCTCCCACCAACCAATATAGATTTTGGCCAGGGAAGGTGAGAAGGGGCCCCCTAAGGGCCATTAAACATGAAATGATTGTGTGTTAGCAGATATTCCTTAATGAGACATATATGTGACAACATACTGTGGATCCCCTCCAAAGCCAGCTGCTGTGGTATGAAAGAATATAGGCTGCCAAAGTAAGCCACACACCACCATCATGAGGCCAACATCATTTTCCATAGCTGAAAGAACATGTCCTGTATCGTTATTTAAACCTGGTAGACATTTTATAACTGGTTTTAACTGGTTGTCAACCCATTGTGCGACCAGTTAGTTGAGGCTGTCTTTACCTGAGACGATGGAACATCACAGGGGAGGGTGATCTTAGGGATGTGGTGAAAAATTGGCATTATTGGACAGTCCACCACTATTCTATCCGCCATCCTCTCCTCAAGAATACCTATCCTGATCCTATCCTGAAGAAGTTTTGTTAGAAAATATAATGCATGGAGGGCTCTTGTTTCAATTTGATATAGGTGTTCATATCTGAAAGCAACATTAAACCAGACCAACATGCTCATATGCATCCCTCCCCAGAGCAATTCAGATTGCTGCATATAACAATTAATTTACCTTTTTTCTAACTCCAGCTGTAGTCAATTAAAAAAAATGGTGTCTCATGAAGCTGCAGGCCAAAGAGGATGTTGCTGTGCTGTGCATTGTGTGGTTATGACAGCATTCAGACAGCATCACGACTGGGGTCCTGGGAAAGGAAGCTCAAAGATGGATGCTACCAGGAGAAAATTTTGGGAGGTGGGTTTCAGCTTTGAGTGGGTGCAGAAGCAAATGTAAGTGCTGACAATGATTCAGTATCATGCATGCAGATGGAGGGATTTGGGGAGTTTTTATTCCAAATGTGCAAGGCTGTTGGTCTATTTAATGCTTCCTTTTTATAAGTACTTCTGTCACTTCTAATCACCAGATTTTAGTTCCTTTTGGGAGAGGTTATATATTTTCCCCTTGTGTGGCTTGGTAGGGTGCTTCCTAACCAGATTCACTATCATTTGTTCAATCACTTCATAAAAGTTGTTTATTGCACTAAATTTAGATTGAACTGGATACAAATCTGGATCCTTAAACAACATTTTTGGACAATCTTTTGCTTTATTGAAGTCTGATTGATCAGAAATTTTTAAGAAATTTCTCCCAGAAACATTAATGTGATTGTGTTAATTCCTGTTGAGTCCACCTTAGTCATAAGGTGTGTTAGAATGTCCCATTGTTTGGCAAAATGTCTTTTTATGTTGAGGTTTCACACATATTTATTTAGGCCCAGGAGTGTGGAAAAAGCATATGTATGATAGTAGGGGAAAAAGTTATGCCTTTACTTAAATATTCCTGTTCCTTAGTAATTATTTTTGAAGAGGGTGTCGAAGTGCCTTATATCTATTGTCAATTCTCATGTTTCCTACCTGCTTTTCTTCATCTTTTTCATCTTTTTGTTGTGTCCTTCATGATTTTTTCTTTTGTTGCCCAGCGACTAAAAATCTTTAGATTTTGTTTCATTTGATCAATTGGCCCCATGTTTCTCCACTGAATATGCCTCCTCTGTGTCACTCTCACTGCTAGCATAGTCATCCGAGAGTGAGGAATCCGATGCTAAAAAAGAGCTGACTGATCATTTTAAGGGTCCTTTCTTAAATAATGGTCATTGGTTTTCTATTTGTTGCCTTCTATGTTTTGGCCAATCATATATTTAATTGGTTTGACAGTCCTTAAAGTGCCTTGCAAATTTAGATTTTTTATGGAAATAATGTTATTTTCCATTTTCTCCTATTTCACATCAATCTTTTATATTGCCTTATCCAGAGAATCTGACATGTGATACTGTTTTAGGACTTCCTTGGTATTTTTCATTTCCTCTTGTAAATCTTTCAAGATAATTTGTTCTTATGCTATAATTAAATTTATTAGCTTCTGAGAGTTTCAGAGATAATTGTATTCCATTCATTGTAAAAGAATTAAGACGAGAAAGTAGTCGTCATTTTTTAAAGTCCCAGAAGAATCATGGCTTCAATAATATATTTCTCAAGCATGAATATGTCCCTCGCTGTATATATTTCCTTAGTTGCCAACTTTTCATAGGTATGTAAAAGGGTTTTTACATCTAGTTGTACCACTGGTGTATTAGCCATTTTCCATATGCCTTCTAACACGTATCTTCTCTGTAACAATGGTTTTACATTTGTTTGGAGTAGACTGGCATTCTCCTGTGATGTGTGATCCATTATAAAAAGTTACTATCAGAATACAATTTCCAATAAAGTCGGTGAATAAGTCCTGACAGACAGCAAAGCTTGATATTAGTAGAAAAAGGGGTTTTGATGCACAGGGGCAGAGCCAGACGAGAGAAGCCGATGAGCCGTTGGATGAAAGAGTCAGCATGGCTGGGTAATTAGGTATCATGGAGGGGAGGAGGAGGAATGAGGACACCATGGGAGCACAGCAAGCTGCTTCTTGAACCTTCTCTGCTGGTGTCAGTGCGGGGCGGCATCCAGACTATAAAGGCGATGGAGGCAGCATGCACTGGGGCCCCTTCTGCCATGAGCCCCGGGGCAGTTTCCTTTACTATATGGTATGTATGCCTCCGCACAAATAGATACAGAATATGGCCACATTTTTTTCCATAAACACTTCAAAACCCTTGCATTCAGATGTGGACATATTCCACAAAGAGGGACTGTGTATATACCTCGAGGAGCTCCCAAAGGCCCAAGTGGAGACAAGCATATGTGGGTGCACATGCCGCCCCCGTTGCTGTCCCACATATTTGCCTAAAAAGTGTTTCTCAAAAATTAAGCAATTATTCTGCAATACGAATAAAAGCAAGTCCTTGATAAAGTGTTCATAGTGTACACCATAGATCCTGGCTTCGGAGATGAAGAAGCGAGCTGCTGATGCCCCTACATCATGGGGTATTGATGCATATAAGGCTCGATTCAGAGACACATTCGTCCGGACTTCCGTAGCTGTCTGTGAAAGTTTGGGTGGGTGTTAGTCTTTTTTTTGCTTTTTTTCGTCCATTTTCTACTCGCACGAACGTTCGAACTAATACGTATATGCTCTTTCGATGATCCAAAGGAAATCGGAAGTTTTGCGGAAGTTCGGAACATTTTCCAATCCAAAGTAGGAGTTATTGTTTTAGTTGGTTACCTTTGCTTTGTGTAATTATTTTATATTTGGTTGCAGGAACTGCAAGATGTGCCACTCGCCCTTGCTCCTGATGTCCGTTCTTTGCCTGCAGAATGCGGGCCAGGGGTTCTCTAATCGGGCACTATGCAAAACCCGGGCCATGGTAGCGAGGGACCTCTGGCTTTTGAAGTCCAGATTTAGGTGTTTGGACCATAAGGGGGGGGGGGGGCACTGCAGTATGACCCCAACAAGGTTATACCAATATTTTAATTTACGTTTTTTAACAGCAACCACACGTGCCAGAGTGGCACAACTGAGTGTCAGGGTCCTTCAGTTGGTGGGCCAGATGCAGGAGCTGCGCAACTCGTTGGGGACCACAAATGAAGACTAATGTTCTGTGGTCTGCCATTGCTATGTATTTTGTTTTTTATAGTTGTGAAAATTTGAAATTTTAAAAATCGGAAGTTTTGCGGAAGTTCTGAACATTTTCCAATCCAAATTGGAAATTTTTCGTTCGTTCAGATAACTTCCGTTATTGGGATGGGTTCCCGTCTGATTCAGAGAGTTGATTTCCGACGGACCACCACCCTATAAATCCGTTTCATTTACGATCCACTTACGGGACCTTTGAGGGCTCGGATTGCTATTGTTGAACATGTTTTGTGGCTATGTGGAGGAGTCTGCGCCTTTAGCACCAAGGCATTGCATGTATCAGCATGGCCGAGGCCATAAATTGTATAGCAATGCATACCTAAATCAATACATTTCATGTATGCCTTATAGAAGCATTTTAATGCTGACCTTAATTAGTCCTTAGCATGTAAACCTTTATTTTCCCACACATCCATATAATTGCTATATTTTTTTAGACTTATGTCCTTTGTGAATTATATTTGGATTGTTGAACTTGAATCTTAATTTGTTGTAGGAGTTATTGTTTTAGTTGGTTACCTTTGCTTTGTGTAATTATTTTATATTTGGTTGCAGGAACCGCAAGATGTGCCACTCGCCCTTGCTCCTGATGCCCGTTTTTTGCCTGCAGAATGCGGGCCAGGGGTTCTCTAATCGGGCACTATGCAAAACCCGGGCCGTGGTGGCGAGGGCCCTCTGGCTTTTGAAGTCCAGATTTAGGTGTTTGGACCATACAGGGGGGGGCACTGCAGTATGACCCCAACAAGGTTATACCAATATTTTAATTTACGTTTTTTAACAGCAACCACGCGTGCCAGAGTGGCACAACTGAGTGTCAGGGTCCTTCAGTTGGTGGGCGAGATGCAGGAGCTGCGCAACTCGTTGGGGACCACAGATGAAGAATAATGTTCTGTGGGCTGCCATTGCTATGTATTTTGTTTTTTATAGTTGTAAAAATTTGAAATTTTCAAAATGTTTTAAAATTTTTATATTTTATGATGGAATAAAAAAAAAAATGTTACATTGTCATTTCATTTACAAAATACGTTAACACAAAACTAATGGGCCCAGAAATATTTAAAGATGAATATTCACATGACTGAGAAGTGATTTGGGTGAGCTTTAAGGGTCCAAAAGGGAAGATGGAGGATAGTGCTAAGTGATTTAGCTAAACATTGTAGTAGAAGTGAGGGTGGCAAATATGTAGGCAAGCACTTTAATGAGTTAAGTTTGCAGTGCGCAGGCGCAAGATCGTAAGGATTTCCGTCCGGACGAATATTTATTGAAAAAGGGAAACAGAATCTAACGGGAAACGTAAAGGATTCGTGGGAGGATACGATGGGAAAAGGGCAAAAACGAAAGCCTACGTTGTAACATGAGAAAATGAAATGGAAAAGTCACGATGGAAAATGACATCCTCGTATTCGTAATCTGCCGTACGAACGGATGGAAACTTTACAGAAGGATTGCAATGCATGCATAGAATCGCTCGTACACTCATACGAGAACGGAAACATTTCCAAAAAAAACAGATTGGCACTAAAGGGAAGTTTTTTTTTGTCTCTCTGAATCGAGCCTATAGGGCCTGATGCAGAGCCTCCCCCGGTCTGAGCTTAAAACCTCCCGATTGTCCGGGGCTCCCGTTTGAATCGTGGCACAAATGTGATGCAGAGCCTCCGTCGGAATGGCTCCCTAACTGATCCGTCAATTTGTCTTTACTCGGGAAGTTTCTTTTGCTCTCTTGGGTGCCTTCAATTTGATCGGGGCTTCCGTTCCCACGGGCGGCCCGTTTTTCCCTGCTTTTTCCTTGGTTTTTGAACGTACCTGCTTGGTTTCCGTCGTATTTGACCTTCCATTTTGGTGATTTTTCCAAGTATACTTACATCTCCATGGCTCTTCAGTTGCCAATCTGGCTACACACAAGCGCACATCCCTAAACCTCCATTGGAATATGCATATGGCACCAACTGCCAATTTGACACATATATATATATAGTCAAATTTATTTTTGGGTGTTCCTTCTTTCTTGCCATTAATGCATACCTTAATCTCTTTGGTGTTCCTTCTTCCTTGTCTTTAATGTTTACCGTAATTGGTTGTGAGTTTTTCAGATTTTTTGTCCCATATCTAAACCTTTTGTGTCATGTAAATGTGTGATGATGTTGTGTGATTGTACATTTGCAGGAAAGACAACTCACAAAATCTGTTTATGTTTTTTTTAATCAAACTTTTTTTTTTGTTTTTGTGGTTTTGAGATTATTTTTTTGATAAAACAAAAGTAAAAAACAATTTAAATTTGAATAAAACATGTTAAAAATTAGGCCTCGGGGTCTTGTGGCTGTGTTTTTCTTTGATCTGTGAATGAAAAACAACCTTAGTTTAGCATTGTTTTTATGGTTTGGTTGGGCGTTGTTTTTTTGGGGCCCTTTTTAAAACGGACCTTCAGCATGCTTTAATGAAAAGCCCAAACTCTTAAAAAACGATTCTGCAGCATCATCTGTAAAAAAAAGATACAAGGACCCACCGTTAATCCACAAAATACATTAACAAGTTTCCTGGCCTAACTAAAGTCACTTTATTAACCTTTTGCTGCCTCACATTGCCCTAGTTCTTCTATCTGCATGTAGGCTAGTTTGTAGCTGCGTACATGGGTTAAACTAAGGTGGGCTTGTATTTAACGTGACAAACTAAGTTGTTTCAGACTATTCTTGCGCTTTGTTTTTTTTTTATTATAAGGAATGTGTGCGCGCACAAACGCACGCTCGCATACTCACATCCATGATGATGTCGTCCTGCTCCTGTGTAAAGATGGCATAGCTCCTGGTATAGCTCTGACGTTCCCCCGCAGTGACGTGCAGGACATCCCAAATTGGAATGCCCCAGAGACATGATGCCTGTAACCCAGCCCTGGATTTCTTCACACTCCAAAGGGCTGGCCACTGGTCTTCCCCCTGGAAATCCCAGATCGGGATGCCCCACTGTGTTAAACCCTTTTTACTGAGACTTTACTCAGAAATGGCAGACTCCCTCTCTTAAAGCGGAACAAGCCATGATTAGTTTAATGACCTTTGCAGGCGTATATTGTAGTGCCCCACCAGTCTGATCCAGACAACGGAAGCTCATCTTCAAGAGACCAAAGGGTCGCTCCACCACAGAGCGAGTCCTCCTGGGGGCAGTATTGTAGGGCTCCTCTGCCTGTGAAGATGGGTGCAGGATTGGGGTCAGCAGCCAGGGGAGCAAAGGATAGCCAGAGTCTCCTGGCCAAACCCCCCCCCAAAAAAACAAACAAAATTAAAATAAAAAAAGGTGTGCATTGCAACAATAGAAAAGAGGGACAAATAGGTGAGCGGGGTAGGGTTGGAGGAAAGGACATTTGTAATGAGCATACATGGACATCCAACCTGTACACTCATTAAAAAAGTCTGGGGAATACTACTTACATAAGAGGGCAAGAACATGACGCAATAGGGTTCTATCACTTAACCCATTTAATTTAAAGTTAAAAAATTAGGCTAAAAATATACTAACAAAAAAATTACCAAATAGTGTGTTAAGGGAAAAAACAAAGACAGGGTGGGCAAACAATACAAGTTTCATACACATACCCAGTAAGGCGGGTGAGCTCAAATTGGTGCAGCCTGGTTTCTGCCATACTCAGCAGGACAAGACCGCGGAGCTGGCGCCGCTAATGTGCTCCAACAGAGGACTGCATATTATTGCCCGAGTGCAAATACGGCTGCTCTGACTTGCCGTAAGTGAAGGCTCGGCGGCCCCGTTTCATTAGGCTGATTTCAATCAGAAAACAAGGCTCTGCATCACTGAAAAAAACGGAACAATGAACGAGGCGTCCGTTTTGCCGGGAAACAGCCTCGTGCGAGCCGACAATTGGAAAGGCGGCTGAGCGCACACCTGAGCGCATAAACGCACACTAAAATCAACGTAGCATCCTTTCCTGACCCGATCAAAGCCCAAAACCAACGGGAAAACGCACGGGAGAGCTGAACGGGGAGGCTCTGCATCAAGCCAATAGTCCTTCTACATCTATGCTCACCAAAACATATTCAAAGTCCAAATCCAAATCATGTAGCTTTCTCAAGAAATCCCTACTATCCCTTACAAAAGAAGATAGCATGTTCAATAATGGCTTTAGATGAGCATCAATAAACTGAGTTTGCATGTTCAGTTAGGCCCCATTCCCCAACACTATAGGATAGCTAGGGACCATTTTGCATCCTGGATTTTAGGTATGATGTAAAAAGTTGGCATTACATAATTCACCCTTCTTTTTTGTCTCAAGGTGGTCATTTAAACAGTCTTTTAGGCTTGGAAAAGTATTTTCTGATAGTTTGTTATAAGCATTTGCATCCGACAATTGCCTTATGATTTCTGTACAGTAATATTCTGATGGTAATAGAACTACATTTCTGTCTTTATCACTAGGCTTTATGATGATATTGTGATGTAGATGTAGATGTTTCCTATCACTCATCTTGGTTGAATCAGGATCTTGCTGTACTAGCTGTTAAAACATAGCTATATATATTACAGCTTAGTGCAAGTGTAGCATGCGCGGCCTGGGGGGTATGCACCCAGTAGTGTGGGGAGTTCGGGATGCTAGGCCAAAAAAGTGAACCGTGGGCACATGTGGAAATGAGGTGCTGACAAGCTTTACACACACGCGGGGTAGACATTCAAAGAACACAAGCCTCTTGAAGAAGGTTATTCACTTTATATAGTTGCAAACTCCAAACAGGTACATTCAGATATAATCTACAAAAGGTACTTCTTATCCACAGTGCTCAAAGGCCAGTTCCCCTCTTGTAGATACAAGGCTGCAGCAGCATTACTCCCTTACTATGGTAGCTAGGGTCTTGTCTTACTCCTCAAGCTCCAAGGGGTTGCTCTCGCTCTTGTTCTAGGTTAGATACAGGCTTTGGCTTTGGGTTTGATCTGGCTCTCTCTCCTGCACGAGCTTCTTACTCCAGTTACTACATTGTTGAGACTAAGTCTAATCTATAACTAAGAGAGGTTAGAGCTCCTCCTAACTGTGAGTCAGATTCATGCATCCATCTTTCAACTGCTTCTGCAGGTGTCAGGATGCATACAGACCCTGGCTTCCTAAATATGTTACATTTAGGCTAAATCCCTTGCTTTGGCCTTTCCACTGAACCAGTGATTCAGCTTCTGGAAGTTAACTCTTACTACTCTAAAGTGAAGTGTAGGCTCTTCTACACTTACTGTTAAACTTAGAACTAAGGTAATGCAATTTAATGCAGACCTAAACTAATGTTGAACAGGTTAATACCCCCTTCATCAGAAAAAACTTCTGCTTTAAGCGAGATCTGATAAAGTTCCAACCTCGCTTCATCATCATTCGAAGTTCTCAGATCTGTATCTGGACAACGGATGTTTTAATTATTTAACGATGTAGTGGGATTGGTTTTCAGTGGATGATTATTATATAGTGATTTTAAAAGCACTTTCCTTTAAAATAGTGTGGCAGCCTTAAGTCTTGCTCTGTATTGCTCCCCTGTGCTATCTGAATTGTACTTTACTTTCCAAGTCTATTTACAGCCTATAGCTTCCCTTCCAGGTGGTAGTTATGTAAGCGTCCATGCTTTGATGCAATGCATGGATTTTATCTCTTCCTTTGCAACCTTTATCCATTTACTGGCGTCCCCTTCTGAAAAATGAGGTATGTTTTCCCAAGTTGCAGGTTCATTACTAGTGGCAGTGCTTGCCTTGTATGAGAGACATACAGGTGGTTTACCTTTGTTTTCTCTTGTTGAGTGTCTTGGTTCTATGTCTGAGTTTGCATGTGCCTGCTGCTCTTCAGTACTGGTAGGTTTTGCACTTCTAAACTGTTTGTTCAGAATTTACAGATGATGCTTGATCAGTGTCCATTTTCTCTTCTGTTCTTACTTCCTCTGTTGTCATCACATTGTCTCTCAGATCTTCAACAAAAGCTATGCTGTTGCTAATTGTAACCTTGTCTGTTTTGGGATTTACAATTCTGTAACCCTTAACATTGTCACTGTATCCAACAAAGATTCCTTCAAATGCTTTGTTTTGAAGTTTGGTGCGTTTTTCCCCCGGGGATGTAGGTGAATGCTTTGCATCCAAAAACTCTTAGATGTTTTACACTTGGCTTCTCATTGTACCACAGTTCATATGGGATTTTCTCTAGTGTGTTAGAAAAGAATCAGTTCTGCAAATGTGTGGCTGTCATTGCTGCCTCACCCCAGTATTTTTGTGGTAATCCAGAGTCTGTCAGCATACGTCTGATCATTTCAGTCAAGAGTTCTGTTATTTCTTTCAGTTACCCCATTTTGCTCTGGTGTGGATGGTAATGTCTTTTGATGCTCTATTCCATTCTGCTTTAGGTACTCTGTACCTTGTGTCCTGTGAATTCAGAATTATAATCAGGTTTATTCGTCAGATATATATGGACATACACACTAGGAATTTTTCTAGGCAAGAAGCATTGCTTGAAATCTAACAGGGAAAGGAAAAGGGCATATACAGCAGCAGAAAAACTAGGGATGCATACATTTAGTTTATATACATGGTAAAAGGTAGGATGCTTCTAGCTTATATACAGTACAAGATATAGTTATATACAGTGCTAGATCTAGTACAGAATTTAGCAGGATATAGCTTAAATACAGTACAAGATATTGGGCTGTATGTTGGGCGTTCTCTCGCCAGTACAGCGTTGCAGGGAGTGAACGACAGCGACTGCTTAGTGTGAGAGTATGGGAGAGTTACAGGTAGCGACAGGTAATACCAGGCGCTCTGGAAGCCATAGCGGCGGCAGTGTACGCTGAACCATCTGTGATGTTGAATCGGATGCTACATGGCGCTGCTAGAGTAGCTCACCGGAATCGCTTTGATATATGTGCTATTGCATACAGCGCCCGGCATTCACCGTTCGCTACCTGTCGAGGCACCACCTGCCGATATCGCTTGATGAATAAACCCCTAAGTCTCTCCTTATTTGTCGGTGCCATCTAAAGCTCTCTGTAGCTTTAAGAGCAGTTCTGGTGTTGGTTTCTGAGGAGTAATGGGCAAGCTCCTTTTTTCGCTGATATTCATCTATAAGCTTGGTTTTTACAAGTGCTAGTGTCAGATCTGTCTCAGGCCTTGTCTCCAGCGCATTGATCAATTGAACATTATGACTGCGGTGTAACTGTCTGTTATAGTCTCACCGACTAATCTGAGTTGTGCAATCACTTCAAGCATGGCATTTATATACTCCTGCATGTCCTGCTCTCTGCTAAACCTCATTTTGTAAAGTTTCCTCAGCAGAAACAACTTACTGTTTAAACTGGATCTCTCATGCAGGCTTTTCAGCACATTTCACATGCCTTTTGCTGTATTCTCACTTCTGTGAATAAGCTGATCGTCTTCAACTAGTAAGCTTATGGTGGCCCATGCCTGACTGTTATTCCTGTCCCAGTCCTGATTATTGTCCTGTGGTCTTTCTGTAGTGATAACCTCCCACAAGTCATCTCTGGAAAATAACATGTCCACTTTATACTTCTATAGCTGATAATTGTCATTGTTCAGCTTGGCCACTGAGAGTTTAAAGCGGACCTTCACCATGAATAAGAGTCTATCTTATATGTTTCCCACACCCTGTACATATAGATTGCTCACAATAAAAATCACCCTATCTGCATCTACTGCATGTTATGAGCCTTTAAACATCCAAGAGTATCAGGCAGCCTGCAAACAGGAAGTGTCTTCTGACTGTCGCTCTGCATTCTGGGATTGCTGTCCGTTCTCTGACCCCAGCTCTGCTCTGTTTGTGCAAAGTACAGCTATAACTTCACCCCTGCACTTTATCCCGCTCTCCACTCCTCAGTATGTGATGCTTTTGAGTCAAGAAGGTGGCGCCCATATCCTAGAGTCCTAAATAGAGTTGAAGCCCAGTAGGGGAAAGAATAATAATAGGTGACTCAAAACTTAAAATATATTAATTTTAGATGCTGGGGAATAGTTTTTTAAGAAGTTTGGGCTTTTCATTAATTCATGCTGAAGGTCCAGTTTAAGCTCTGAGCTGCTGGCCTTTCTCCCTTAACAATCTTACATACAGGAGATGTCTCTGTGGAAGCTTCTAAATGCCGATTTCTACATCGACCGCGCTGTCTGAGCTTCTCTCTGCCTGGGACGTACCTAGTGACTGGGCTGTACCTGGTCTCCGGGGCTTCATTTGGTCACTGGGCTCATAAACTTTTGCAGAATGTGAGTGCTGGGTGCAGCAGAGTCAAATCCAGATAGACATTTATGGTGTAACAGGAATTGACTTTACTGGAACACTGGTGCAGTAAGAAAATCTCACCTTATATAGTGGAGGACATTGGGCCTGATGCAGAGCCTCCTCTGAACTGCCCTTAAAACCTTCCGATTGTCCGGGGCTCCCGTTTGAATCGTGGCTCAAATGTGATGCAGAGCCTCCGTCGGAATGGCTCCCTAACTGATCCGTCAATTTCACTTTACTCGGAAAGCTTTTTTTTCTCTCTCGGGTGCCTTCAATTTGATCGGGGCTCCCGTTCACGTTCACACGGGCGACCCGTTTTTCCCTGATTTTTCCTGGTTTTTTGAACGTACCTGCTTGGTTTCCGTCGTATTTGACCTTCCATTTTGGTGGTTTGAGCAAGTATACTTACATCTCCATGGCTCTTCAGTTGCCAATCTGGCTACACGCAAGCGCACATCCCTCAAACTTCATTGGAATATGCATATGGCCACAAATGCAAATTTGACACACATCTTTTATTTTTTTTTTGTTTTTTTGTGGGGGTTTCCTTGTCCTTAATGCATACCTTAATCATCTAGTAGTTCCTTCTTCCTTGTCCTTAATGCATACCTTTATTGTTTGTGTATTTTTATGTTTTATTGTCCCATATCTAAACCTTTTGTGTGTCATGTAAATGTGTGCTGATGTTGTGTGATGGTACTTTTGCAGGAAACACAACTCTCGAAATTTTAATAAATATTAATAAATATTATATTATAGTTACATTTGTTTTTTTTGTTTTTTTTTTAAATAAAAACATTTTGGTTTTTAAAACGTAAAAAAACATATTTATATTTTGTAACAAAAAATTTAAAATTAGGCCTCGGGGTCTGTAGCCTGTTTTCTTTGATCTGTGAATGAAAAACAACATTACTTTAGCATTGTTTTTTTTTTTTTTTTTTTTATTTTTGGTTTGTGCACTTTTGAAATCGGACCTTCTGCATGATTTAATGAAAAGGCCAAACTCTTCAGAAACGTTTCCACAGCATCTTAAACTAATATATATTAATTTTTTAGTCAATCAATTATTATTCTTTCCCCCACTGAGCTGCAACTCAGTCCCAGAATTTAGGATACGTGCAACGCCATGTTGACTCTGAAGCATCACACTTACTGAGGAGAGGAGAGTGGGATAAGGTACAGGGTGGGTTATAGCTGTGCTTTGCTCACACAGAGCCGAGCTGTGCTCTGGAAAAGGTTGGTAAGATGATTTGTAAGGTGGTCAATCTGTATGTACAGGGTGTGGGAACTATCTAAGATAGCCTTTTAGTTAAGCCTCATAGTTAAGGTCCGCTTTAAGGGCTTTTTTGGATACATTTTGATGGAAATGTTAATTTTTTGTTTCTAATGGTATTGTTTGCTCATTTACTTTAGTTTAAATAAACACCACTTACAAGGTTTAGGCCGCACATTGCGTCGGGGGCGGAGTCTCCCTTCATCGTCCCTCTGTGGCAGTTGGGAATCTGTATGAATGACAAACTGATATTAGAGACTGTTGTTCTTTCATTAATATAATATTATGTTAGGCTTCTAGGTATCAATCTACTCACCTTCCCCAGCAACCTCTTCCTCCTCGCCCCCTTCCTCACTCATCCCTTGGGTATAGGTGGTTTGGGATCTTCGTTCAATCGCGTCCACCACCGCCAGGGCCAACGTCCGCTTGTCATAATCTGACGGCAGGAAGTCGTAGCGATTCCTTAGCATCATCTGTCAAAAATAGATACAAGGACCCACCATTAATACACAAAATACATTAACAAGTTTCTTGGCCTAACTAAAGTCACTTTATTAACCTCTTGCTGCCTCACATTGCCCTAGTTCTGCTATCTGCATGTAGGCTAGTTTGTAGCTGCGGACATGTGTTAAACTAAGGTGGGCTTGTATTTCACGTCACAAACTAAGTTGTTTCAGACTATTCTTGCGTTTTTTTTTTATTAGAAGGAATGTGTGCGCGCACATAAACACACGCTCGGACGCTCGCATACTCACATCCATGATGATGTCGTCCTGCTCCCGGGTAAAGATGGCGGCCGACATCTTTTCTTGGTTTGCAAGGTATAGCTCTGACGTTCCCCCGCGGTGACGTGCGTGCGCGCAGGCGCGCACCCGCTGTTGACCACGCCCACACAGGAAACATATTTAAAGCACAAGGCACTCAGCTCTGTGTTGGATACCATATCATTATGGGCAGACCTAAAGGGAGCAAAAAGAGCCAACCAAGGGCCGAGGCACATAGCAGCCGCACACATGCCTCATCCTCCCAAAGACAGAAGAGCAGGCACCAGACACAGGCAGAACATGCCCCAACTAAAACGCAGGATACTCCACACACACAGGCACATTCAAAAAAACGCAGGACCAAGGAGACATTCACCCATTCACCACCACCTGCCAAAAAACCACGAACACACAAGGGTGCAAAGTCGAGTAAGACCCTGCAGCATCCTCAGCCTCAACACACAAAACATACCCACAAAACAAAACACATCAGCAAGGGAAAGCATATTGCCAAACCCACCACCCCACCAAGGTCACCCACCCCTCCACCTCAACCCTCTGGTTCTCCCAATTCCAGTACCTCACATTCCACATGCAGCTCCACATCTGATAGCTCAACAGGAACCCAGACATTAAGCCATAGCAGCACACACACCACATCACCCTCCCCCATAAGCCCCAGAACCATACACGACTCACCAGATAGCCAACCATCAATTTCCACAGATGCAGGGGACACCACACACCCATGTGGCCGACAACTACGCCGTGGATCCCTAACTGCACGTTTTTGCGATGCTCAAAGCATGGCTGTGGCTAATGCAGTTTGTGAGCATTATGATGCCCTATTTGGCAGGACCTCCAAAACCACCACTAAGCAGGCTAAGCTGGAGATCTGGACGAATATTTGCCGCCAAGTAAATAGTGTGGGATCTGTCAGGCGAGATATTCAACAAATCAAAAGGAAATTTGGGGACCTGAAATACTACAGTAAAAAAAAAATGGACATGCGCCATTAGCAGAGGTAAAGGGCAAATTAAATGCATTTTTAGTTGCATGGTTAAAAGGATGTAACACTTATTAGGTGTAATTTAATCTTCCCCAGCCAACAGACAGGGGGTGGCTTACCCACTAAAATAATCCTTACTCCCGCCGAGGAACATGTATATACATACATACACCCGGCCAGCATCCAGGGCCTGGCAGAGGCACAAGACACAGACCGGAATGTAAGGTCCCAAGGTGAGTCTGATTTTGCCATGACCTATTACAAAAAGTTCAAGAAGGCAGTGTTATGCTACACAACACACTGTACTTGGCCATTTAGCTAATCTTCCTATCTACATTCTAAGGACCAAGTCAACAGGACACACCAGGCCCCCAAACCCCTGCGTTAGCACCGAGGCCAAGGGCACACCAGGCTTCTACACCACAAACCCAAATTGTGGATTGCGATGAGGTAAGTAAATGGTCCTTGGTGTGTACTTTTAACATTTTGAGAGCTTTTGTGGACAAAAATAAACTAAAAGGATGCTATATTTCTATACAGACCACAGGAAGCCCACCCATCATCGACCATATACGAGATTTGGAGGAGGACACCCCACATATGTCACTAACCACTACTGAACCAGTGGCAGCAACGCAGTCAACCCCGGAACAGCCACCACATCCACAACCACCTTTGGAACCAGAACCAACCACCCGTCCCACTGCTCCAACCCAGTCTAGACGCCATATTTCCAAAAGAAGGCAACTTCAAATTTTGGAGGAAACATGGAGGCAGGGAAATATAGCCTTTGCTGCGACAACACAGCAATTCAATGAGACGGTGTGCACCCAACTCACAAACATCAACGCCCAATTAGAGGTATTAAACAGAAATATCTCTGCCCTAACCAGCCATATGGGTGAGATTAATCAAAGCCTGGCCCACATTGCAGCCAATTTGCAGGCACAACATAATTCCTCGTCACCATGCAACCCAACATACCACTAATTTGTGGGGAATACATTTTCTGACCCCACGTGAAATTTTTCTTTTGGTCCCAAAAAAACAAATGACAAAACTAAATTTGTTTGGAAAATAAAAAAAAAAAAAAAAAAATTGTGGTCTCTGAAAAAACACTAAACACTAGTTGTGCACGGATGGTTTGCGCGGTGCCACTTTGGGTGCAAGAAAAAGGAGGGGTGGGGAGGGCTGAAACTAAAGGTGGTGGAGTAGGCCACAAGCCATGATTAGGTTTAGGACCGTTGCAGGCGTCTATTGTAGTGCCGCACCAGTCTCATCAAGACAACGGAACCTCATCCTCAAGAGAACAAAGCCTCGCTCCAACACAGAGCGAGTCCTCCTGGGGGCAGTATTGTAGCGCTCCTCTGCCTGTGAAGATCGGTGCAGGATGGGGGTCTTCATCCAGGGGACCAAAGGATAGGCAGAGTCTCCTGCCCTAAAACCAATCAAAAAAAAATTTAAAAAAAGTTGTGCATTGCAACAATAGAAAATAGGGACAAATAGGTGAGCGGGGTAGGGTGGGAGGAAAGGACATTTGTAATGAGACTACATGCACATCCAACCTGTACTCTCATTTAAAAAGTCTGGGGAATACTACTTACATAAGAGGGCAAGAACATGACGCAATAGGGTACAATCACTTAACCCATTTAATTTGTAGCTCAATAATTAGGCTCCAAATATACTACGAAAATATTTACCAAATAGTGGGTTAAGGGAAAAAACACAGTCAGACAGGGTGCGTAACCAATACAAGCTTCAAACACATACCCAGTAGCCAGCCACCAAAAAGATCGCCAGATTAGAATCGCTCATGTAGGCAGGAATTCCTAGGCAGGGAAAGCCAGCAAAACAACTCCCAAAAACCAAATCAGGGCCAGCCAGTGCCTGCACATTTATGCTATGTCCCATCTTCCAATTCCTGCACACAGGCAATAAAAAAAAAATTAGGGAGACCCTGTAAAAAGGACCCCCCAAAAAAACCCCTAAAATATATCAAATACTCATGCCATCGATGTCCAAAGGCGTGCGGTGCAGCCTGGTTTCTGCCATACTCAGCAGGACAAGACCGCGGAGCTTGCGCCGCTGATGTGCTCCAACAGAGGACTGCATATTATTGCCCGAGTGCAAATGCGGCTGCTCTGACTGGCCGTAAGTGAAGGCTCGGCGGCCCCGTTTTATTAGGGTGATTTCAATCGGAAATCAAGGCTCTGCATCACTGAAAAAAACGGACCAATGAACGAGGCGTCCATTTTTCCGGGAAACAGCCTCGTGCGAGCCGACAAGCGGAAAGGCGGCTGAGCGCACACCTGAGCGCATAAGCGCACACTAAAATCAACGTAGCACCCTTTCCTGACCCGATCAAAGCCCAAAACCAACGGGAAAACGCACGGGAGAAGTGAACGGGGAGGCTCTGCATCAAGCCAATTAGCCTTGATTCATAGACACATTCGTCTGGACTTTCATAGCTGTCTGTGTATGTTTTTGTGTGTGTTTATCATTTTTTTGTTTTTTTCGTTCCATTTTCCATTCGTACGAACGTTAGGGCTAATGCGTATATGCGCTTTCGAAGAACGAAAGCAAATCGGATCATTTGCGTTAGTTCGGATCATTTTGCCATCAAAATCTGATATTTTGCGTTCGTTCAGATAACTTACGTTATTGGTATAGGCTTGCGTCTCATTCAGAGAGCTGATTGCCGAGGGAACACCACCCTATAAAACCGTTTCATTTGCGATCCCCTTACGGGACCATTTTGACCTTGGATACCCTTGCTATGAACCTGTTTTGTGCGTTTGTGGAGGAACATCACCAACTCCAGCTAATGGGAATTGAATGTGACCAGATTGCACCGGTGACGCATGCATATCGATGGCATGCATGACGTTGAGCTGTTCGAGCTGACCAGACTTAATCGCGCTTCCCTCCATAAGTTGTATAGTGAGCTGCGGCCATGGTTAGCCCGCACCACAAGGAAGGGGCAAGCAATTTCAGGTATTACCAAGATGGTTGGCTGGCTGCAATTTTTGGTGAACGGCTCGTTCCAGAGGCTGGGTGCCCTCTCCGTGGGGATGTCCCAGCCTACAATGAACCGCGCGCTATCCAAGTTTTTGGAAGGCATGGCTACCATTAGTCAGAAATATATTTATTTTCCAGACGACATGGTAGCCTGGAACGCGCTTAAGCTGCCATTTTATAATATCGCCGACATGCCCAACGTCATGGGTGCCATTGATTGCACCCACGTTGCATTGGTCACTCCGGCAGCCGACGAGTACATCTATAGGTAAGTTTAATCGGTCATTTTTTTATATAGTTTACACAAATTCTATTTTAACTATTTATTAATCCCTCCTTGAAATTGTCCCTGTGAAATAGCTTACACTGTATATCTATTAATCCCTCCTTGTAAATTGTTCAAGTGATACATTTGCCCGTCTTTAGCTTCATCAATGTTATTCATGTCGGCCAAAACCAAACATTTTTATGTGGACCTTAATTAGTCATTTTCAGGGTAATCTTTAGTTGATCCAACATACATATCCTTTTTGGGCTAAAAAATACTTAGGTACTTGGTTAGTGTTATTTGTATTGGCCAACAAATAATGTTTGTTTTTTATACAGGGACCACACGTGCCAGAGTGGCAGCAATGAGTTAAAGGGCCCTTCAGCTGGTGGCCGACATGCAGGAGCTGCGTGACTCGTTGGGGACCACAGAAGAAGAATAATATTCTGGGTCCTGCCATTGCTTTGTAAATAGTTTACATTTTTTAGATTGTTAAAAATTTTAAATTTTCTATCAAAAAGTAAAACAAACATTTTATACATTTTACTGAAAATTTAAAAAAAAAAAAGGCATCAAAAAATGGCATTTGGGAATAACCCCCCCCCCCCCAAAAAAAAAATGTTTCAGTGTCATTTTATTTGCAAAATACATTAACACAAAATGAATGGGCAAAGAAATATTTAGAGATGAAGATTCGCATGACCGCGAAGTGATTTAGGTAAGTTTTAGGGGTCCAAAATGGAAGAAGAACCTAACCGCGGAGTGGCGTGGGTACGTTTTAGGGGTCAGAAATGGAAGAACCTAACCGCAAAGTGGTTTAGCTAAGCATTGTAGCACAAGGGAGTGAACCAAATATGAAAGCGAGCACATTAATGAGTTAAGTTTGTAGTGCGCAGGCGTAAGATCGTAAGGATTTTCGTCTGGACGAATATTTATTGTAAAAGGAATTCAGAATCTAACAGGAAACGTAAAGGATTTGTGGGAGGAGACGATGGAAAAAGGGCAAAAACAGAAGCCTACGTTGTAACATGAGAAAAAAAAACGGAAAACGAAAGCTGGAAAATGACATTTTCGTACTCGTACTGTGGCATACGAACGGACGAAGACTTTACAGAAGGCTTGCAATACATGCATAGAATCGCTTGTACACTCATTAGAGAGCGGGAATATTAAAAAAATGATTGACACAAAAACTAAAGTCTTTTTTTGTCTCTCTGAATCAACCGTATAGACAGGAAAAATAAGTGATAGAGAGCAACTCAATGTACAGGAAACACATCATGCAGCAGAGAATGTACAACAGAGACTAGACACACACACACACGTAGCAGAGCCATCTACTGTCATAGACAGACAAGCTATAAGCTGTTGCACAGTATCTCCAACATTTTAGTGGTGTTCCGCATAATAAAAAGAATAATGCTGGAGATGCTTTTGAGTTGCAAATGGCAGAAGGGGAAGCTTCACTGACAGAATGGCTTTCACTCAGACTCAAAGGCATTAAGCTTGTGTAACTGCAATTATTGTGGAATAAGAGAACCAGAATGGATGGTGAAACAAGATTAGTTCTGTTTAAGGAATTGAGAATCTTGAAAGAAATATCTGTTAGTCTGGAACACGAGATAAGAGAAGAGATAATAACCATTACATTTGGATGTCATATGCAGAAAAGATATCCACATGATATTTGAATTCAAATGTAAACTGAAAATACTAGGGTACCTACAGTAGGATGGTGACTTGTGATACACCAACAGAAAGAGGAGAATGCGAGGAAACAATTTTAGATTAAGGAACACCAAGGACTTGAATCAGCAGTAAAACATGATCTCTAGTAGGGATGAGCGAATCGATCCGGACGAACCCGGATTCGATCCGAATTTCAGGAAAAATTCGATTCGGATCGAATCCGAATTTCCCCGCGATTCGATCGCTCGAAGTTTTCCTTTAACATCCATTCATTTACATTTACAGGCATTCTAAGATGGCGGACGGGACATGTCTGGACATCTATCCCGCGCCAGTGCAAGCTGGGGCAGTCACATGCAGCCTATCAGCAGCCAGCAAGCCCGGTGACGTCACAGCGCTATTTAAGTCGGCCATCTTGCTTTTCCTTCCTCATTTCTCTATTGCATTCGTGAGAGACAGAACGTTGTAGTGAGGGAGAGAGGCAGATAGACAGGCAGGGACAGACAGGGACAGGCTGGAGACAGGCAGGAGACAGACAGGAGACAGACAGAAAGTCAGCGAAAAACAGGGAAAGGTAGGAAAAATCGGAGGCTGTCACAGGGAGATTTTTTTTTTTTTTCATCCAGCCTGAGTGTTACTAGCTGGCTGACTGGCTTTGTTAGCGTTTTCAGGCTGCTTATACTAACTAACTGTGCATATATACTGAACTGATCTTAAGTCTGCTGTGAGGCATCCCATTCTGTGACTACACCAGCCTCTGTTTAAGACCATATAACCATTTGCACTTATTATAATTGAAATTAGGCCTGATAAAGACACTTTTGCTGTTCATAGCACTACTGGACCCTGCCAGGTGTACTTACTGCTGGTTTTTAGGTCATCCCATTCTGTGACTACAGCAGCCTCTGTTTAAGACCATATAACCATTTGCACTTATTATAATTGAAATTAGGCCTGATAAAGACACTTTTGCTGTGCATAGCACTACTTGTCCCAGGTTCACTGCTGGGTTTTTAGGGCATCCCATTCTGTGACTACAGCAGCCTCTGTTTAAGACCATATAACCATTTGCACTTATTATAATTGAAATTAGGCCTGATAAAGACACTTTTGCTGTGCATAGCACTACTTGTCCCAGGTTCCCTGTTGGGTTTTTAGGGCATCCCATTCTGCGACTACAGCAGCCTCTGTTTAACACCATATAACCATTTGCACTTATTATAATTGAAATTAGGCCTGATAAAGACACTTTTGCTGTGCATAGCACTACTTGTCCCAGGTTCACTGCTGGGTTTTTAGGGCATCCCATTCTGTGACTACAGCAGCCTCTGTTTAACACCATATAACCATTTGCACTTATTATAATTGAAATTAGGCCTGATAAAGACACTTTTGCTGTTCATAGCACTACTGGACCCTGCCAGGTGTACTTACTGCTGGTTTTTATGGGCATCCCATTCTGTGACTACAGCAGCCTCTGTTTAAGACCATATAACCATTTGCACTTATTCTAATTGAAATTAGGCCTGATAAAGACACTTTTGTTGTGCATAGCACTACTTGTCCCAGGTTCACTGCTGGGTTTTTAGGGCATCCCATTCTGTGACTACAGCAGCCTCTGTTTAACACCATATAACCATTTGCACTTATTATAATTGAAATTAGGCCTGATAAAGACACTTTTGCTGTGCATAGCACTACTTGTCCCAGGTTCACTGCTGGGTTTTTAGGGCATCCCATTCTGTGACTACAGCAGCCTCTGTTTAAGACCATATAACCATTTGCATTTATTATAATTGAAATTAGGCCTGATAAAGACACTTTTGCTGTGCATAGCACTACTTGTCCCAGGTTCACTGCTGGGTTTTTAGGGCATCCCATTCTGTGACTACAGCAGCCTCTGTTTAAGACCATATAACCATTTGCACTTATTATAATTGAAATTAGGCCTGATAAAGACACTTTTGCTGTTCATAGCACTACTGGACCCTGCCAGGTGTACTTACTGCTGGTTTTTAGGGCATCCCATTCTGTGACTACAGCAGCCTCTGTTTAAGACCATATAACCATTTGCACTTATTATAATTGAAATTAGGCCTGATAAAGACACTTTTGCTGTGCATAGCACTACTTGTCCCAGGTTCACTGCTGGGTTTTTAGGGCATCCCATTCTGTGACTACAGCAGCCTCTGTTTAAGACCATATAACCATTTGCACTTATTATAATTGAAATTAGGCCTGATAAAGACACTTTTGCTGTGCATAGCACTACTTGTCCCAGGTTCACTGCTGGGTTTTTAGGGCATCCCATTCTGTGACTACAGCAGCCTCTGTTTAAGACCATATAACCATTTGCACTTATTATAATTGAAATTAGGCCTGATAAAGACACTTTTGCTGTTCATAGCACTACTGGACCCTGCCAGGTGTACTTACTGCTGGTTTTTAGGGCATCCCATTCTGTGACTACAGCAGCCTCTGTTTAAGACCATATAACCATTTGCACTTATTATAATTGAAATTAGGCCTGATAAAGACACTTTTGCTGTGCATAGCACTACTTGTCCAAGGTTCACTGCTGGGTTTTTAGGGCATCCCATTCTGTGACTACAGCAGCCTCTGTTTAACACCATATAACCATTTGCACTTATTATAATTGAAATTAGGCCTGATAAAGACACTTTTGCTGTTCATAGCACTACTGGACCCTGCCAGGTGTACTTACTGCTGGTTTTTAGGGCATCCCATTCTGTGACTACAGCAGCCTCTGTTTAAGACCATATAACCATTTGCACTTATTATAATTGAAATTAGGCCTGATAAAGACAATTTTGCTGTGCATAGCACTACTTGTCCCAGGTTCACTGCTGGGTTTTTAGGGCATCCCATTCTGTGACTACAGCAGCCTCTGTTTAACACCATATAACCATTTGCACTTATTCTAATTGAAATTAGGCCTGATAAAGACACTTTTGCTGTTCATAGCACTACTGGACCCTGCCAGGTGTACTTACTGCTGGTTTTTAGGGCATCCCATTCTGTGAATACAGCAGCCTCTGTTTAAGACCATATAACCATTTGCACTTATTATAATTGAAATTAGGCCTTATAAAGACACTTTTGCTGTGCATAGCACTACTTGTCCCAGGTTCACTGCTGGGTTTTTAGGGCATCCCATTCTGTGACTACAGCAGCCTCTGTTTAACACCATTTAACCATTTGCACTTATTATAATTGAAATTAGGCCTGATAAAGACACTTTTGCTGTTCATAGCACTACTGGACCCTGCCAGGTGTACTTACTGCTGGTTTTTAGGGCATCCCATTCTGTGACTACAGCAGCCTCTGTTTAAGACCATATAACCATTTGCACTTATTCTAATTGAAATTAGGCCTGATAAAGACACTTTTGCTGTGCATAGCACTACTTGTCCCAGGTTCACTGCTGGGTTTTTAGGGCATCCCATTCTGTGACTACAGCAGCCTCTGTTTAAGACCATATAACCATTTGCACTTATTATAATTGAAATTAGGCCTGATAAAGACACTTTTGCTGTTCATAGCACTACTTGTCCCAGGTTCACTGCTGGGTTTTTAGGGCATCCCATTCTGTGACTACAGCAGCCTCTGTTTAAGACCATATAACCATTTGCACTTATTATAATTGAAATTAGGCCTGATAAATACACTTTTGCTGTGCATAGCACTACTTGTCCCAGGTTCACTGCTGGGTTTTTAGGGCATCCCATTCTGTGACTACAGCAGCCTCTGTTTAAGACCATATAACCATTTGCACTTATTCTAATTGAAATTAGGCCTGATAAAGACACTTTTGCTGTGCATAGCACTACTTGTCCCAGGTTCACTGCTGGGTTTTTAGGGCATCCCATTCTGTGACTACAGCAGCCTCTGTTTAAGACCATATAACCATTTGCACTTATTATAATTGAAATTAGGCCTGATAAAGACACTTTTGCTGTTCATAGCACTACTGGACCCTGCCAGGTGTACTTACTGCTGGTTTTTAGGGCATCCCATTCTGTGACTACAGCAGCCTCTGTTTAAGACCATATAACCATTTGCACTTATTATAATTGAAATTAGGCCTGATAAAGACAATTTTGCTGTGCATAGCACTACTTGTCCCAGGTTCACTGCTGGGTTTTTAGGGCATCCCATTTTGTGACTACAGCAGCCTCTGTTTAACACCATATAACCATTTGCACTTATTATAATTGAAATTAGGCCTGATAAAGACACTATTGCTGTTCATAGCACTACTGGACCCTGCCAGGTGTACTTACTGCTGGTTTTTAGGGCATCCCATTCTGTGACTACAGCAGCCTCTGTTTAAGACCATATAACCATTTGCACTTATTATAATTGAAATTAGGCCTGATAAAGACAATTTTGCTGTGCATAGTACTACTTGTCCCAGGTTCACTGCTGGGTTTTTAGGGCATCCCATTCTGTGACTACAGCAGCCTCTGTTTAAGACCATATAACCATTTGCACTTATTATAATTGAAATTAGGCCTGATAAAGACACTTTTGCTGTTCATAGCACTACTGGACCCTGCCAGGTGTACTTACTGCTGGTTTTTAGGGCATCCCATTCTGTGACTACAGCAGCCTCTCTTTAAAACCATATAACCATTTGCACTTATTATAATTGAAATTAGGCCTGATAAAGACACTTTTGCTGTGCATAGCACTACTTGTCCCAGGTTCACTGCTGGGTTTTTAGGGCATCCCATTCTGTGACTACAGCAGCCTCTGTTTAACATCATATAACCATTTGCACTTATTATAATTGAAATTAGGCCTGATAAAGACACTTTTGCTGTTCATAGCACTACTGGACCCTTCCAGGTGTACTTACTGCTGGTTTTTAGGGCATCCCATTCTGTGAATACACCAGCCTCTGTTTAAGACCATATAACCATTTGCACTTATTATAATTGAAATTAGGCCTGATAAAGACACTTTTGCTGTGCATAGCACTACTTGTCCCAGGTTCACTGCTGGGTTTTTAGGGCATCCCATTCTGTGACTACAGCAGCCTCTGTTTAACACCATTTAACCATTTGCACTTATTATAATTGAAATTAGGCCTGATAAAGACACTTTTGCTGTTCATAGCACTACTGGACCCTGCCAGGTGTACTTACTGCTGGTTTTTAGGGCATCCCATTCTGTGACTACAGCAGCCTCTGTTTAAGACCATATAACCATTTGCACTTATTATAATTGAAATTAGGCCTGATAAAGACACTTTTGCTGTGCATAGCACTACTTGTCCCAGGTTCACTGCTGGGTTTTTAGGGCATCCCATTCTGTGACTACAGCAGCCTCTGTTTAACACCATATAACCATTTGCACTTATTATAATTGAAATTAGGCCTGATAAAGACACTTTTGCTGTGCATAGCACTACTTGTCCCAGGTTCACTGATGGGTTTTTAGGGCATCCCATTCTGTGACTACAGCAGCCTCTGTTTAACACCATATAACCATTTGCACTTATTATAATTGAAATTAGGCCTGATAAAGACACTTTTGCTGTTCATAGCACTACTGGACCCTGCCAAGTGTACTTACTGCTGGTTTTTAGGGCATCCCATTCTGTGACTACAGCAGCCTCTGTTTAAAACCATATAACCATTTGCACTTATTATAATTGAAATTAGGCCTGATAAAGACACTTTTGCTGTGCATAGCACTACTTGTCCCAGGTTCACTGCTGGGTTTTTAGGGCATCCCATTCTGTGACTACAGCAGCCTCTGTTTAAGACCATATAACCATTTGCACTTATTCTAATTGAAATTAGGCCTGATAAAGACACTTTTGCTGTTCATAGCACTACTGGACCCTGCCAGGTGTACTTACTGCTGGTTTTTAGGGCATCCCATTCTGTGAATACAGCAGCCTCTGTTTAAGACCATATAACCATTTGCACTTATTATAATTGAAATTAGGCCTTATAAAGACACTTTTGCTGTGCATAGCACTACTTGTCCCAGGTTCACTGCTGGGTTTTTAGGGCATCCCATTCTGTGACTACAGCAGCCTCTGTTTAACACCATTTAACCATTTGCGCTTATTATAATTGAAATTAGGCCTGATAAAGACACTTTTGCTGTTCATAGCACTACTGGACCCTGCCAGGTGTACTTACTGCTGGTTTTTAGGGCATCCCATTCTGTGACTACAGCAGCCTCTGTTTAAGACCATATAACCATTTGCACGTATTCTAATTGAAATTAGGCCTGATAAAGACACTTTTGCTGTGCATAGCACTACTTGTCCCAGGTTCACTGCTGGGTTTTTAGGGCATCCCATTCTGTGACTACAGCAGCCTCTGTTTAAGACCATATAACCATTTGCACTTATTATAATTGAAATTAGGCCTGATAAAGACACTTTTGCTGTTCATAGCACTACTTGTCCCAGGTTCACTGCTGGGTTTTTAGGGCATCCCATTCTGTGACTACAGCAGCCTCTGTTTAAGACCATATAACCATTTGCACTTATTATAATTGAAATTAGGCCTGATAAATACACTTTTGCTGTGCATAGCACTACTTGTCCCAGGTTCACTGCTGGGTTTTTAGGGCATCCCATTCTGTGACTACAGCAGCCTCTGTTTAACACCATATAACCATTTGCACTTATTATAATTGAAATTAGGCCTGATAAAGACACTTTTGCTGTGCATAGCACTACTTGTCCCAGGTTCACTGCTGGGTTTTTAGGGCATCCCATTCTGTGACTACAGCAGCCTCTGTTTAACACCATATAACCATTTGCACTTATTATAATTGAAATTAGGCCTGATAAATACACTTTTGCTGTGCATAGCACTACTTGTCCCAGGTTCACTGCTGGGTTTTTAGGGCATCCCATTCTGTGACTACAGCAGCCTCTGTTTAACACCATATAACCATTTGCACTTATTATAATTGAAATTAGGCCTGATAAAGACACTTTTGCTGTTCATAGCACTACTGGACCCTGCCAGGTGTACTTACTGCTGGTTTTTAGGGCATCCCATTCTGTGACTACAGCAGCCTCTGTTTAAGACCATATAACCATTTGCACTTATTATAATTGAAATTAGGCCTGATAAAGACAATTTTGCTGTGCATAGTACTACTTGTCCCAGGTTCACTGCTGGGTTTTTAGGGCATCCCATTCTGTGACTACAGCAGCCTCTGTTTAACACCATATAACCATTTGCACTTATTATAATTGAAATTAGGCCTGATAAAGACACTTTTGCTGTGCATAGCACTACTTGTCCCAGGTTCACTGCTGGGTTTTTAGGGCATCCCATTCTGTGACTACAGCAGCCTCTGTTTAACACCATATAACCATTTGCACTTATTATAATTGAAATTAGGCCTGATAAAGACACTTTTGCTGTTCATAGCACTACTGGACCCTGCCAGGTGTACTTACTGCTGGTTTTTAGGGCATCCCATTCTGTGACTACAGCAGCCTCTGTTTAAGACCATATAACCATTTGCACTTATTATAATTGAAATTAGGCCTGATAAAGACACTTTTGCTGTTCATAGCACTACTTGTCCCAGGTTCACTGCTGGGTTTTTAGGGCATCCCATTCTGTGACTACAGCAGCCTCTGTTTAAGACCATATAACCATTTGCACTTATTATAATTGAAATTAGGCCTGATAAATACACTTTTGCTGTGCATAGCACTACTTGTCCCAGGTTCACTGCTGGGTTTTTAGGGCATCCCATTCTGTGACTACAGCAGCCTCTGTTTAACACCATATAACCATTTGCACTTATTATAATTGAAATTAGGCCTGATAAAGACACTTTTGCTGTGCATAGCACTACTTGTCCCAGGTTCACTGCTGGGTTTTTAGGGCATCCCATTCTGTGACTACAGCAGCCTCTGTTTAACACCATATAACCATTTGCACTTATTATAATTGAAATTAGGCCTGATAAATACACTTTTGCTGTGCATAGCACTACTTGTCCCAGGTTCACTGCTGGGTTTTTAGGGCATCCCATTCTGTGACTACAGCAGCCTCTGTTTAACACCATATAACCATTTGCACTTATTATAATTGAAATTAGGCCTGATAAAGACACTTTTGCTGTTCATAGCACTACTGGACCCTGCCAGGTGTACTTACTGCTGGTTTTTAGGGCATCCCATTCTGTGAATACACCAGCCTCTGTTTAAAACCATATAACCATTTGCACTTATTATAATTGAAATTAGGCCTGATAAAGACACTTTTGCTGTGCATAGCACTACTTGTCCCAGGTTCACTGCTGGGTTTTTAGGGCATCCCATTCTGTGACTACAGCAGCCTCTGTTTAACACCATATAACCATTTGCACTTATTATAATTGAAATTAGGCCTGATAAAGACACTTTTGCTGTTCATAGCACTACTGGACCCTGCCAGGTGTACTTACTGCTGGTTTTTAGGGCATCCCATTCTGTGAATACACCAGCCTCTGTTTAAGACCATATAACCATTTGCACTTATTATAATTGAAATTAGGCCTGATAAAGACACTTTTTCTGTGCATAGCACTACTTGTCCCAGGTTCACTGCTGGGTTTTTAGGGCATCCCATTCTGTGACTACAGCAGCCTCTGTTTAAGACCATATAACCATTTGCACTTATTATAATTGAAATTAGGCCTGATAAATACACTTTTGCTGTGCATAGCACTACTTGTCCCAGGTTCACTGCTGGGTTTTTAGGGCATCCCATTTTGTGACTACAGCAGCCTCTGTTTAACACCATATAACCATTTGCACTTATTATAATTGAAATTAGGCCTGATAAAGACACTTTTGCTGTTCATAGCACTACTGGACCCTGCCAGGTGTACTTACTGCTGGTTTTTAGGGCATCCCATTCTGTGACTACAGCAGCCTCTGTTTAAGACCATATAACCATTTGCACTTATTATAATTGAAATTAGGCCTGATAAAGACAATTTTGCTGTGCATAGTACTACTTGTCCCAGGTTCACTGCTGGGTTTTTAGGGCATCCCATTCTGTGACTACAGCAGCCTCTGTTTAAGACCATATAACCATTTGCACTTATTATAATTGAAATTAGGCCTGATAAAGACACTTTTGCTGTTCATAGCACTACTGGACCCTGCCAGGTGTACTTACTGCTGGTTTTTAGGGCATCCCATTCTGTGACTACAGCAGCCTCTCTTTAAAACCATATAACCATTTGCACTTATTATAATTGAAATTAGGCCTGATAAAGACACTTTTGCTGTGCATAGCACTACTTGTCCCAGGTTCACTGCTGGGTTTTTAGGGCATCCCATTCTGTGACTACAGCAGCCTCTGTTTAACATCATATAACCATTTGCACTTATTATAATTGAAATTAGGCCTGATAAAGACACTTTTGCTGTTCATAGCACTACTGGACCCTTCCAGGTGTACTTACTGCTGGTTTTTAGGGCATCCCATTCTGTGAATACACCAGCCTCTGTTTAAGACCATATAACCATTTGCACTTATTATAATTGAAATTAGGCCTGATAAAGACACTTTTGCTGTGCATAGCACTACTTGTCCCAGGTTCACTGCTGGGTTTTTAGGGCATCCCATTCTGTGACTACAGCAGCCTCTGTTTAACACCATTTAACCATTTGCACTTATTATAATTGAAATTAGGCCTGATAAAGACACTTTTGCTGTTCATAGCACTACTGGACCCTGCCAGGTGTACTTACTGCTGGTTTTTAGGGCATCCCATTCTGTGACTACAGCAGCCTCTGTTTAAGACCATATAACCATTTGCACTTATTATAATTGAAATTAGGCCTGATAAAGACACTTTTGCTGTGCATAGCACTACTTGTCCCAGGTTCACTGCTGGGTTTTTAGGGCATCCCATTCTGTGACTACAGCAGCCTCTGTTTAACACCATATAACCATTTGCACTTATTATAATTGAAATTAGGCCTGATAAAGACACTTTTGCTGTGCATAGCACTACTTGTCCCAGGTTCACTGATGGGTTTTTAGGGCATCCCATTCTGTGACTACAGCAGCCTCTGTTTAACACCATATAACCATTTGCACTTATTATAATTGAAATTAGGCCTGATAAAGACACTTTTGCTGTTCATAGCACTACTGGACCCTGCCAAGTGTACTTACTGCTGGTTTTTAGGGCATCCCATTCTGTGACTACAGCAGCCTCTGTTTAAAACCATATAACCATTTGCACTTATTATAATTGAAATTAGGCCTGATAAAGACACTTTTGCTGTGCATAGCACTACTTGTCCCAGGTTCACTGCTGGGTTTTTAGGGCATCCCATTCTGTGACTACAGCAGCCTCTGTTTAAGACCATATAACCATTTGCACTTATTCTAATTGAAATTAGGCCTGATAAAGACACTTTTGCTGTTCATAGCACTACTGGACCCTGCCAGGTGTACTTACTGCTGGTTTTTAGGGCATCCCATTCTGTGAATACAGCAGCCTCTGTTTAAGACCATATAACCATTTGCACTTATTATAATTGAAATTAGGCCTTATAAAGACACTTTTGCTGTGCATAGCACTACTTGTCCCAGGTTCACTGCTGGGTTTTTAGGGCATCCCATTCTGTGACTACAGCAGCCTCTGTTTAACACCATTTAACCATTTGCGCTTATTATAATTGAAATTAGGCCTGATAAAGACACTTTTGCTGTTCATAGCACTACTGGACCCTGCCAGGTGTACTTACTGCTGGTTTTTAGGGCATCCCATTCTGTGACTACAGCAGCCTCTGTTTAAGACCATATAACCATTTGCACGTATTCTAATTGAAATTAGGCCTGATAAAGACACTTTTGCTGTGCATAGCACTACTTGTCCCAGGTTCACTGCTGGGTTTTTAGGGCATCCCATTCTGTGACTACAGCAGCCTCTGTTTAAGACCATATAACCATTTGCACTTATTATAATTGAAATTAGGCCTGATAAAGACACTTTTGCTGTTCATAGCACTACTTGTCCCAGGTTCACTGCTGGGTTTTTAGGGCATCCCATTCTGTGACTACAGCAGCCTCTGTTTAAGACCATATAACCATTTGCACTTATTATAATTGAAATTAGGCCTGATAAATACACTTTTGCTGTGCATAGCACTACTTGTCCCAGGTTCACTGCTGGGTTTTTAGGGCATCCCATTCTGTGACTACAGCAGCCTCTGTTTAACACCATATAACCATTTGCACTTATTATAATTGAAATTAGGCCTGATAAAGACACTTTTGCTGTGCATAGCACTACTTGTCCCAGGTTCACTGCTGGGTTTTTAGGGCATCCCATTCTGTGACTACAGCAGCCTCTGTTTAACACCATATAACCATTTGCACTTATTATAATTGAAATTAGGCCTGATAAATACACTTTTGCTGTGCATAGCACTACTTGTCCCAGGTTCACTGCTGGGTTTTTAGGGCATCCCATTCTGTGACTACAGCAGCCTCTGTTTAACACCATATAACCATTTGCACTTATTATAATTGAAATTAGGCCTGATAAAGACACTTTTGCTGTTCATAGCACTACTGGACCCTGCCAGGTGTACTTACTGCTGGTTTTTAGGGCATCCCATTCTGTGACTACAGCAGCCTCTGTTTAAGACCATATAACCATTTGCACTTATTATAATTGAAATTAGGCCTGATAAAGACAATTTTGCTGTGCATAGTACTACTTGTCCCAGGTTCACTGCTGGGTTTTTAGGGCATCCCATTCTGTGACTACAGCAGCCTCTGTTTAACACCATATAACCATTTGCACTTATTATAATTGAAATTAGGCCTGATAAAGACACTTTTGCTGTGCATAGCACTACTTGTCCCAGGTTCACTGCTGGGTTTTTAGGGCATCCCATTCTGTGACTACAGCAGCCTCTGTTTAACACCATATAACCATTTGCACTTATTATAATTGAAATTAGGCCTGATAAAGACACTTTTGCTGTTCATAGCACTACTGGACCCTGCCAGGTGTACTTACTGCTGGTTTTTAGGGCATCCCATTCTGTGACTACAGCAGCCTCTGTTTAAGACCATATAACCATTTGCACTTATTATAATTGAAATTAGGCCTGATAAAGACACTTTTGCTGTTCATAGCACTACTTGTCCCAGGTTCACTGCTGGGTTTTTAGGGCATCCCATTCTGTGACTACAGCAGCCTCTGTTTAAGACCATATAACCATTTGCACTTATTATAATTGAAATTAGGCCTGATAAATACACTTTTGCTGTGCATAGCACTACTTGTCCCAGGTTCACTGCTGGGTTTTTAGGGCATCCCATTCTGTGACTACAGCAGCCTCTGTTTAACACCATATAACCATTTGCACTTATTATAATTGAAATTAGGCCTGATAAAGACACTTTTGCTGTGCATAGCACTACTTGTCCCAGGTTCACTGCTGGGTTTTTAGGGCATCCCATTCTGTGACTACAGCAGCCTCTGTTTAACACCATATAACCATTTGCACTTATTATAATTGAAATTAGGCCTGATAAATACACTTTTGCTGTGCATAGCACTACTTGTCCCAGGTTCACTGCTGGGTTTTTAGGGCATCCCATTCTGTGACTACAGCAGCCTCTGTTTAACACCATATAACCATTTGCACTTATTATAATTGAAATTAGGCCTGATAAAGACACTTTTGCTGTTCATAGCACTACTGGACCCTGCCAGGTGTACTTACTGCTGGTTTTTAGGGCATCCCATTCTGTGAATACACCAGCCTCTGTTTAAAACCATATAACCATTTGCACTTATTATAATTGAAATTAGGCCTGATAAAGACACTTTTGCTGTGCATAGCACTACTTGTCCCAGGTTCACTGCTGGGTTTTTAGGGCATCCCATTCTGTGACTACAGCAGCCTCTGTTTAACACCATATAACCATTTGCACTTATTATAATTGAAATTAGGCCTGATAAAGACACTTTTGCTGTTCATAGCACTACTGGACCCTGCCAGGTGTACTTACTGCTGGTTTTTAGGGCATCCCATTCTGTGAATACACCAGCCTCTGTTTAAGACCATATAACCATTTGCACTTATTATAATTGAAATTAGGCCTGATAAAGACACTTTTTCTGTGCATAGCACTACTTGTCCCAGGTTCACTGCTGGGTTTTTAGGGCATCCCATTCTGTGACTACAGCAGCCTCTGTTTAACACCATTTAACCATTTGCACTTATTATAATTGAAATTAGGCCTGATAAAGACACTTTTGCTGTTCATAGCACTACTGGACCCTGCCAGGTGTACTTACTGCTGGTTTTTAGGGCATCCCATTCTGTGACTACAGCAGCCTCTGTTTAAGACCATATAACCATTTGCACTTATTCTAATTGAAATTAGGCCTGATAAAGACACTTTTGCTGTGCATAGCACTACTTGTCCCAGGTTCACTGCTGGGTTTTTAGGGCATCCCATTCTGTGACTACAGCAGCCTCTGTTTAACACCATATAACCATTTGCACTTATTATAATTGAAATTAGGCCTGATAAAGACACTTTTGCTGTGCATAGCACTACTTGTCCCAGGTTCACTGCTGGGTTTTTAGGGCATCCCATTCTGTGACTACAGCAGCCTCTGTTTAACACCATATAACCATTTGCACTTATTATAATTGAAATTAGGCCTGATAAAGACACTTTTGCTGTGCATAGCACTACTTGTCCCAGGTTCACTGCTGGGTTTTTAGGGCATCCCATTCTGTGACTACAGCAGCCTCTGTTTGAGACCATATAACCATTTGCACTTATTATAATTGAAATTAGGCCTGATAAAGACACTTTTGCTGTGCATAGCACTACTTGTCCCAGGTTCACTGCTGGGTTTTTAGGGCATCCCATTCTGTGACTACAGCAGCCTCTGTTTAAGACCATATAACCATTTGCACTTATTATAATTGAAATTAGGCTTGATAAAGACACTTTTGCTGTGCATAGCACTACTCGTCCCAGGTTCACTGCTGGGTTTTTAGGACATCCCATTCTGTGACTACAGCAGCCTCTGTTTAAGACCATATAACCATTTGCACTTATTCTAATTGAAATTAGGCCTGATAAAGACACTTTTGCTGTGCATAGCACTACTTGTCCCAGGTTCACTGCTGGGTTTTTAGGGCATCCCATTCTGTGACTACAGCAGCCTCTGTTTAAGACCATATAACCATTTGCACTTATTATAATTGAAATTAGGCCTGATAAAGACACTTTTGCTGTTCATAGCACTACTGGACCCTGCCAGGTGTACTTACTGCTGGTTTTTAGGGCATCCCATTTTGTGACTACAGCAGCCTCTGTTTAAGACCATATAACCATTTGCACTTATTATAATTGAAATTAGGCCTGATAAAGACACTTTTGCTGTGCATAGCACTACTTGTCCCAGGTTCACTGCTGGGTTTTTAGGGCATCCCATTCTGTGACTACAGCAGCCTCTGTTTAAGACCATATAACCATTTGCACTTATTATAATTGAAATTAGGCCTGATAAAGACACTTTTGCTGTGCATAGCACTACTTGTCCCAGGTTCACTGCTGGGTTTTTAGGGCATCCCATTCTGTGACTACAGCAGCCTCTGTTTAAGACCATATAACCATTTGCACTTATTATAATTGAAATTAGGCCTGATAAAGACACTTTTGCTGTGCATAGCACTACTTGTCCCAGGTTCACTGCTGGGTTTTTAGGGCATCCCATTCTGTGACTACAGCAGCCTCTGTTTAAGACCATATAACCATTTGCACTTATTATAATTGAAATTAGGCTTGATAAAGACACTTTTGCTGTGCATAGCACTACTCGTCCCAGGTTCACTGCTGGGTTTTTAGGACATCCCATTCTGTGACTACAGCAGCCTCTGTTTAAGACCATATAACCATTTGCACTTATTCTAATTGAAATTAGGCCTGATAAAGACACTTTTGCTGTGCATAGCACTACTTGTCCCAGGTTCACTGCTGGGTTTTTAGGGCATCCCATTCTGTGACTACAGCAGCCTCTGTTTAAGACCATATAACCATTTGCACTTATTATAATTGAAATTAGGCCTGATAAAGACACTTTTGCTGTTCATAGCACTACTGGACCCTGCCAGGTGTACTTACTGCTGGTTTTTAGGGCATCCCATTTTGTGACTACAGCAGCCTCTGTTTAAGACCATATAACCATTTGCACTTATTATAATTGAAATTAGGCCTGATAAAGACACTTTTGCTGTTCATAGCACTACTGGACCCTGCCAGGTGTACTTACTGCTGGTTTTTAGGGCATCCCATTCTGTGACTACAGCAGCCTCTGTTTAAGACCATATAACCATTTGCACTTATTATAATTGAAATTAGGCCTGATAAAGACACTTTTGCTGTGCATAGCACTACTTGTCCCAGGTTCACTGCTGGGTTTTAAGGGCATCCCATTCTGTGACTACAGCAGCCTCTGTTTAAGACCATATAACCATTTGCACTTATTCTAATTGAAATTAGGCCCGATAAAGACACTTTTGCTGTGCATAGCACTACTTGTCCCAGGTTCACTGCTGGGTTTTTAGGGCATCCCATTCTGTGACTACAGCAGCCTCTGTTTAAGACCATATAACCATTTGCACTTATTATAATTGAAATTAGGCCTGATAAAGACACTTTTGCTGTGCATAGCACTACTTGTCCCAGGTTCACTGCTGGGTTTTTAGGGCATCCCATTCTGTGACTACAGCAGCCTCTGTTTAAGACCATATAACCATTTACACTTATTATAATTGAAATTAGGCCTGATAAAGACACTTTTGCTGTGCATAGCACTACTTGTCCCAGGTTCACTGCTGGGTTTTTAGGGCATCCCATTCTGTGACTACAGCAGCCTCTGTTTAAGACCATATAACCATTTGCACTTATTATAATTGAAATTAGGCCTGATAAAGACACTTTTGCTGTTCATAGCACTACTGGACCCTGCCAGGTGTACTTACTGCTGGTTTTTAGGGCATCCCATTCTGTGACTACAGCAGCCTCTGTTTAAGACCATATAACCATTTGCACTTATTATAATTGAAATTAGGCCTGATAAAAACAATTTTGCTGTGCATAGCACTACTTGTCCCATGTTCACTGCTGGGTTTTTAGGGCATCCCATTCTGTGACTACAGCAGCCTCTGTTTAACACCATATAACCATTTGCACTTATTATAATTGAAATTAGGCCTGATAAAGACACTTTTGCTGTTCATAGCACTACTGGACCCTGCCAGGTGTACTTACTGCTGGTTTTTAGGGCATCCCATTCTGTGACTACAGCAGCCTCTGTTTAAGACCATATAACCATTTGCACTTATTATAATCGAAATTAGGCCTGATAAAGACACTTTTGCTGTGCATAGCACTACTTGTCCCAGGTTCACTGCTGGGTTTTTAGGGCATCCCATTCTGTGACTACAGCAGCCTCTGTTTAAGACCATATAACCATTTGCACTTATTCTAATTGAATTTAGGCCTGATAAAGACACTTTTGCTGTTCATAGCACTACTGGACCCTGCCAGGTGTACTTACTGCTGGTTTTTAGGGCATCCCATTCTGTGACTACAGCAGCCTCTGTTTAAGACCATATAACCATTTGCACTTATTATAATTGAAATTAGGCCTGATAAAGACAATTTTGCTGTGCATAGCACTACATGTCCCAGGTTCACTGCTGGGTTTTTAGGGCATCCCATTCTGTGACTACAGCAGCCTCTGTTTAAGACCATATAAACATTGGCACTTATTATAATTGAAATTAGGCCTGATAAAGACACTTTTGCTGTTCATAGCACTACTGGACCCTGCCAGGTGTACTTACTGCTGGTTTTTAGGGCATCCCATTCTGTGACTACAGCAGCCTCTGTTTAAGACCATATAACCATTTGCACTTATTATAATTGAAATTAGGCCTGATAAAGACACTTTTGCTGTGCATAGCACTACTTGTCCCAGGTTCACTGCTGGGTTTTTAGGGCATCCCATTCTGTGACTACAGCAGCCTCTGTTTAAGACCATATAACCATTTGCACTTATTATAATTGAAATTAGGCCTGATAAAGACACTTTTGCTGTTCATAGCACTACTGGACCCTGCCAGGTGTACTTACTGCTGGTTTTTAGGGCATCCCATTCTGTGACTACAGCAGCCTCTGTTTAAGACCATATAACAATTTGCACTTATTATAATTGAAATTAGGCCTGATAAATACACTTTTGCTGTTCATAGCACTACTTGTCCCAGGTTCACTGCTGGGTTTTTAGGGCATCCCATTCTGTGACTACAGCAGCCTCTGTTTAAGACCATATAACCATTTGCACTTATTATAATTGAAATTAGGCCTGATAAAGACACTTTTGCTGTTCATAGCACTACTGGACCCTGCCAGGTGTACTTACTGCTGGTTTTTAGGGCATCCCATTCTGTGACTACAGCAGCCTCTGTTTAAGACCATATAACCATTTGCACTTATTATAATTGAAATTAGGCCTGATAAAGACAATTTTGCTGTGCATAGCACGACTTGTCCCAGGTTCACTGCTGGGTTTTTAGGGCATCCCATTCTGTGACTACAGCAGCCTCTGTTTAACACCATATAACCATTTGCACTTATTATAATTGAAATTAGGCCTGATAAAGACACTTTTGCTGTTCATAGCACTACTGGACCCTGCCAGGTGTACTTACTGCTGGTTTTTAGGGCATTCCATTCTGTGACTACAGCAGCCTCTGTTTAAGACCATATAACCATTTGCACTTATTATAATTGAAATTAGGCCTGATAAAGACACTTTTGCTGTGCATAGCACTACTTGTCCCAGGTTCCCTGCTGGGTTTTTAGGGCATCCCATTCTGTGACTACAGCAGCCTCTGTTTAAGACCATATAACCATTTGCACTTATTATAATTGAAATTAGGCCTGATAAAGACACTTTTGCTGTGCATAGCACTACTTGTCCCAGGTTCACTGCTGGGTTTTTAGGGCATCCCATTCTGTGACTACAGCAGCCTCTGTTTAACACCATATAACCATTTGCACTTATTATAATTGAAATTAGGCCTGATAAAGACACTTTTGCTGTTCATAGCACTACTGGACCCTGCCAGGTGTACTTACTGCTGGTTTTTAGGGCATCCCATTCTGTGACTACAGCAGCCTCTGTTTAAGACCATATAACCATTTGCACTTATTATAATTGAAATTAGGCCTGATAAAGACACTTTTGCTGTGCATAGCACTACTTGTCCCAGGTTCACTGCTGGGTTTTTAGGGCATCCCATTCTGTGACTACAGCAGCCTCTGTTTAAGACCATATAACCATTTGCACTTATTCTAATTGAAATTAGGCCTGATAAAGACACTTTTGCTGTGCATAGCACTACTTGTCCCAGGTTCACTGCTGGGTTTTTAGGGCATCCCATTCTGTGACTACAGCAGCCTCTGTTTAACACCATATAACCATTTGCACTTATTCTAATTGAAATTAGGCCTGATAAAGACACTTTTGCTGTTCATAGCACTACTGGTCCCTGCCAGGTGCACTCCTTTTTGGGGCATCCCATTCTGTGACTACACCAGCCTCTATTTAAGAACCTAACCATTTGCACCTATTCTAATTGAAATTAGGCATGATAAAGACACTTTTGCTGTGCATAGTCTTACTGCTGCGTGCCAGGTGCTCTCTGGTTTTTGGGGCATCCCATTCTGTAACATACCATTAGCCTCTGTATTTACTGTAAGCTGCACAGTTATTTAAAGAAATTTGGCCTGTATGAGCCTGCTAACACACTGCTGCTGTGTGCATATATACTGATCTCAAGTCTGCTTGGGACATCCCATTCTGTAACATACCATTAGCCTCTGCATTAACTGTAAGCTGCAAAGTTATTTAAAGAAATTTGGCCTGTATGAGCCTGCTAACACACTGCTGCTGTGTGCATATATACTGATCTCAAGTCTGCTTGGTGCATCCCATTCTGTAACATACCATTAGCCTCTGCATTTACTGTAAGCTGCACAGTTATTTAAAGAAATTTGGCCTGTATGAGCCTGCTAACACACTGCTGCTGTGTGCATATATACTGATCTCAAGTCAGCTTTGGGGCATCCCATTCTGTAACATACCATTAGCCTCTGCATTTACTGTAAGCTGCACAGTTATTTAAAGAAATTTGACCTGTATGAGCCTGCTAACACACTGCTGCTGTGTGCATATATACTGATCTCAAGTCTGCTTGGGGCATCCCATTCTGTAACATAACATAACCTACCTACCATACTAAGCAGCTCTCTTATTTAAACTAAGCAGGCCTCTTGGAGGCTGACTGTCCACTTTTGGGTGTGCATTTATATTCGGTTTCATATACAGTGGGGTATCCCAATTTGTAAGATAACCTACCCCAACCATGTAAACTAAATAGGCCTGTTGCAGCCTGAGTTTCTCTGCTTGCGTATGGCCTGCATTACAATCTGTCTCTTTCAATGACACTGCTGCCTGGGGTATCCCAATTTGTAAGATAACCTACCCCAACCATGTAAACTATAGGTTACGTCCTTCCAGAAGGAAAACTTATGCCGAACACTATTTTTGTTAGGGGCATTGACCTTTGGATTGATCGGCATGAAATTAAGGTTTTTTTTTCAAAGTATGGCGCTGTAAAGAAGGTCAAAATTATGTCTCATACTTGGATTATTGTTACTTTTTGTTCAGCTTGAAATATAACAGGCCACACGGGCATCCCAAGGCACATGCTATTTTAACTCTATCTGTTATACAACATAAGCGTTGATCAGCATCAGCTGCTTTATTAGGCTACTTCAGTTTGCACTTGTTTTTGACTGCTTTTAATAAACCAGGCCGCAGGGCACCCCAAAGCTGCACCTTGCACCCTATCTGGTATACAACATAAGTGTTGATCAGCATCAGCTTCATTAAGCTACTTCAGTTTGCACTTCCTTTTTGACTGCTTTCATTTAACCAGGCCGCAGGGCACCCCAAAGCTACACCTTGCACCCTACCTGTTTATACTAAATAAGCATCTACAGCCTCAGCTTTATTAAGTTATTGCATTTTGAATTGGTTTTGGTCTGCTTTAAATACATCAGGCCGCAGGGCATCCCAAACCTGCATGTTGCACCCCATCTGTTATACTAAATAAGCGTTGATCAGCATCAGCTTTATTAAGCTATTGCATTTTGCATTGGTTTTTGTACTGCTGCCAAAACACTAGCCCATGTGGGCATCCCAAACCAGCACATGTCACCCTATCTGTTATACTAAATAAGCTTCTACAGGCCCTTTTTTTATTTATTTATTTTTATTTATATAGAGCTGCAATAGCTTATATTGTGAGGTAAATTTGCCATTTTGCAGCATAATATAGAGCAGCCCCTGTGTAAATCTGAGGGGCAATAGCTTATATAGTGAGGTAAATTTGCCATTTTGCTTCGTTATATAGAGCAGGCCCTGTGTAAATCTGAGGGGCAATAGCTTATATTGTGAGGTTAATTTGCCATTTTGCAGAATAATATAGAGCAGCCCCTGTGTAAATTTGAGGGGCAATAGCTTATATAGTGAGGTAAATTTGCCATTTTGCTTCGTTATATAGAGCAGGCCCTGTGTAAATCTGAGGGGCAATAGTTTATATTATGAGGTAAATTCATGGTTTTGCACCATTATATGGAGCAGCCCCTGTGTAAATCTGAGGGGCAATAGCTTATATTGTGAGGTAAATTTGCCATTTTGCAGCATAATATAGAGCAGCCCCTGTGTAAATCTGAGGGGCAATAGCTTATATATTGCTTCGTTATATAGAGCAGCCCAGTTGCCATCTAAATCAACTACTGTCCGGCCAGTACAGCTTTTCCAGGGAAAACTCTGCTAGTTGCGGGCACAAGTCAAGTTTGGCTTCCCAGCAAATCCAGTGGATCCTGAAGGTGTGTTGGCATGGTCATGTCAAGGTATGACATGACCTGCTGTTTGAGGTCTAGCTCCAGGTCTTCCTGCTGCTCATGAGTAGACTCACTATGCGGGTGTAGAAAGCTACTCACTAGCGACTGAAGACTGAGGCTGCTGCTGATGGAGCTGCTGCTGCTGCTCCTTCCACCCCCCCAGCAGCCATTGCAGTGGAAGGTGATCGCAGAGGTCCCCCCGAGTCAGACCTGCGGGAGTATGGGCCATGGCGCAGATAGACATCGCCCAACTGACTACGTGGGATGTCTCTGTAGTAGGTCAGTTTGTCCTCCCTCTCAGTGGGCGTAAAAAATGCCCCCATTTTGTGCCGGAAGCGAGGGTCCAATAAGTTGGAGAGCCAGAAGTCTTCCCGCTGACAAATGGAGACAATTCTGCGCTCACTAGTACGCAAGCATGTGAGCATGCATCGTGCCATTTGTGCAAGTGACTCGGAGGGACTACCTGTCTCCATCTCCACTGTAAACTGCCACGGTGTGTCTGGGTCCTCTGTCTCGCCTTCCTCACAACCCTCTAGCTCCTGTGGCTGCTCCTGCTCCTCCTCTCCTGTCAGATGACTAGATAAAATGGTCATTTTGTGAAACCTAAACTGTGGTTTGCTGTGCCCCACCCCCTCCTCCTCCTCCACTTCAGCCCCCACAGGCTTCATGTGGCTGTGAAATGTATGTGCCATGTCTCCAGTGCCCTGACCAGCCATGGTTTCCAACATGTGTTGTAGTACATGAAGCAGTGGAATCTCATCGTTCATCTCATAGTCCTGGCAACTGACTAATAACGTAGCTTCCTCAAAGGGCCTGAGCAAACGGTCGGTGTCACGTATGAGCTGCCAATGGTTTACATTGAATTTACACAGGGGTGTCCCCCTATCCGTTTGGATCATCCAGAAATCCGTGATGGCTTTTCTCTGTTCCTATAGTGCAGTGGTCCTCAATAGAGATGAGCGAGTAGTGAAATATTCGAAATTTCGAATTTCGATTCGAATAGACTGCGTTACTCGACTACTCGACCGAATATCGAATCCCATTATAGTCTATGGGAAAAAAATGCTCGACACTTGGAAATCTCAATTCGACCACTTGGAGGTCACCAAGTCCACCCTGAAACATCAGAAAATGATGCCAACACTGCTGGAATGCAACTGGGACAGCAGGGGAAGCATGTCTGGGTGCATATAACGTGCCCAAGTCGCACTATTACGCCACTATCACAGCCACTCAACAATACACGCCAAACACAATATAACTTCTACGTAAAGTGAGACAAGACAAGGAAACCTTCTTTCCTCTACATTGCCATGGACCCCAAGCCAAACTGTACAAAAAAGAAGAACAAAATTCTGCACCCCTTAAAATCACGTTGCCTAATGACAACCACAGATGGCATAGGCAAGGGGGAAAATAAATATACCCCACCCCTAATTGTCATTGTGTGTGTGTGTGTGTGTGTGTGTGTGTGTGTGTGTGTGTGTGTGTGTGAGATGTGGTCAGACATGTCCTCTTGTGTCATTGTGTCACCCCAGCAATAAGGGAAGCTTAAAGGAGGAGGTTTGTTACAGTGTGTCACCCCAGCAGTAAGGGAAGCTTACAGGAGGAGGTTTGTTACAGTGTGTCACCCCAGCAGTCAGGGAAGCTTACAGGAGGAGGTTTGTTACAGTGTGTCACCCGAGCAGTAAGGGAAGCTTAGAGCTGAGACCTCTTAAAAATTGTGTGGAGGCCCAAGGTCTGAGACCTCTTAAAAATTGTGTGGAGGCCCAAGAGCTGAGACCTCTCAAACATTGTGTGGAGTCCCAAGAGCTGAGACCTTTTAAAAATTGTGTGGAGGCCCAAGAGCTGAGACCTCTTAAAAATTGTGTGGAGGCCCAAGAGCTGAGACCTTTTAAAAATTGTGTGGAGGCCCAAGAGCTGAGACCTTTTAAAAATTGTGTGGAGGCCCAAGAGCTGAGACCTCTCAAACATTGTGTGGAGTCCCAAGAGCTGAGACCTTTTAAAAATTGTGTGGAGGCCCAAGAGCTGAGACCTCTTAAAAATTGTGTGGAGGCCCAAGAGCTGAGACCTTTTAAAAATTGTGTGGAGGCCCAAGAGCTGAGACCTCTTAAAAATTGTGTGGAGGCCCAAGAGCTGAGACCTTTTAAAAATTGTGTGGAGGCCCAAGAGCTGAGACCTTTTAAAAATTGTGTGGAGGCCCAAGAGCTGAGACCTCTCAAACATTGTGTGGAGTCCCACGAGCTGAGACCTCTTAAAAATTGTGTGGAGGCCCAAGAGCTGAGACCTTTTAAAAATTGTGTGAAGGCCCAAGAGCTGAGACCTTTTAAAAATTGTGTGGAGGTCCAAGAGCTGAGACCTTTTAAAAATTGTGTGGAGGCCCAAGAGCTGAGACCTTTTAAAAATTGTGTGGAGGCCCAAGAGCTGAGACCTCTCAAACATTGTGTGGAGTCCCACGAGCTGAGACCTCTTAAAAATTGTGTGGAGGCCCAAGAGCTGAGACCTTTTAAAAATTGTGTGGAGGCCCAAGAGCTGAGACCTTTTAAAAATTGTGTGGAGGCCCAAGAGCTGAGACCTCTCAAACATTGTGTGGAGTCCCACGAGCTGAGACCTCTTAAAAATTGTGTGGAGGCCCAAGAGCTGAGACCTTTTAAAAATTGTGTGAAGGCCCAAGAGCTGAGACCTTTTAAAAATTGTGTGGAGGTCCAAGAGCTGAGACCTTTTAAAAATTGTGTGGAGGCCCAAGAGCTGAGACCTTTTAAAAATTGTGTGGAGGCCCAAGAGCTGAGACCTCTCAAACATTGTGTGGAGTCCCACGAGCTGAGACCTCTTAAAAATTGTGTGGAGGCCCAAGAGCTGAGACCTTTTAAAAATTGTGTGGAGGCCCAAGAGCTGAGACCTTTTAAAAATTGTGTGAAGGCCCAAGAGCTGAGACCTCTCAAACATTGTGTGGAGTCCCAAGAGCTGAGACCTTTTAAAAATTGTGTGGAGGCCCAAGAGCTGAGACCTCTTAAAAATTGTGTGGAGGCCCAAGAGCTGAGACCTTTTAAAAATTGTGTGGAGGCCCAAGAGCTGAGACCTCTTAAAAATTGTGTGGAGTCCCAAGAGCTGAGACCTTTTAAAAATTGTGTGGAGGCCCAAGAGCTGAGACCTCTCAAACATTGTGTGGAGTCCCACGAGCTGAGACCTCTTAAAAATTGTGTGGAGGCCCAAGAGCTGAGACCTTTTAAAAATTGTGTGGAGGCCCAAGAGCTGAGACCTTTTAAAAATTGTGTGGAGGCCCAAGAGCTGAGACCTTTTAAAAATTGTGTGGCGGCCCAAGAGCTGAGACCTTTCAAACATTGTGTGGAGTCCCAAGAGCTGAGACCTTTTAAAAATTGTGTGGAGGCCCAAGAGCTGAGACCTCTTAAAAATTGTGTGGAAGCCCAAGAGCTGAGACCTTTTAAAAATTGTGTGGAGGCCCAAGAGCTGAGACCTCTTAAAATCTGTGTGGAGGCCCAAGAGCTGAGACCTTTTAAAAATTGTGTGGAGGCCCAAGAGCTGAGACCTTTTAAAAATTGTGTGGAGGCCCAAGAGCTGAGACCTCTCAAACATTGTGTGGAGTCCCACGAGCTGAGACCTCTTAAAAATTGTGTGGAGGCCCAAGAGCTGAGACCTTTTAAAAATTGTGTGGAGGCCCAAGAGCTGAGACCTCTTAAAAATTGTGTGGAGGCCCAAGAGCTGAGACCTCTCAAACATTGTGTGGAGGCCCAAGAGCTGAGCACTTATTAGTGCTGCAGCTACGGCTGCTTTAGTGAGGGGTAGCTGCTGCTGCTGGAATAGGGACAGAAAGACTTCAGTGGTGTATTACCACCTATATACAAAACTATATACACTCTGCTCAAAACGGCTGCTTTAGTGAGGGGTAGCTGCTGATGCTGGAATAGGGACAGAAAGACTTCAGTGGTGTATTAGCACCTATATACAAAACTATATTTTGCACTACTGTTTTGTGTCCTCTGTGCCAACAAAACACTGTTTTATACACGGTGCGTATAGGCACCATTTCACCTTCTGGCAGAATACGGCTGTATAGCCAGGTGTTTTTCTTAAAAATATTTTTATATTTGGCACTACTGTTTTGTGTCCTCTTTACCAACAAAACCTTGTTATATACCCGGGGCGTATAGGCACCATTTCACCTTCTGGCAGTATACGGCTGTATAGCCAGGTGTTCTTCTTTGGCATAACGCGTGGCCAAAAAAGTAAAACGTCTGAAATGTGGAGGTCTAGCGCAAAGGGACGTGGACGAGGACGGGGGCGCGGGAATGCTGGTGGGGGCACAAACCGCGTTGAAGCCAGTGGGGAGGAGGAGCGATGAGCGATGATGATGAGACGCAGTTGCCATCAAGGGAGGCTGTTGGAATGTCCAGTGGGCAGGAGGAGGAGCAGAGAGAGGAAGTGGAAGAGGAGGTGGTGGACGACGAAATGACCGACCCCACTTGGACAGGGGTGATGTCCAGCGGGAAAAGCAGTGGAGATGCGGTCTGCGCATCACCGAATAAGGCAGCAAGAGGCAGAGGACAGTCCAGAGGCAGAGGACAGTCCAGACAGAGAAGGCAGGCCACAGCCAGCAGGGCCGAAGCTCTTCCCGGCAGCAGGCAGTCGCGCGAAGCTCCCCCATCGAGGCCTCGTACTTCTGTGGTGTGGAGATTTTTTAATGTTTGCGCGGATGACAAACTGAGCGCGGTTTGCGCAATCTGCCACTCAAAACTGAGTAGGGGCTCTGAGAAGAGCAATCTGACCACCTCAGGCATGCGCCGTCACTTGGAATTCAAGCACTGGGCTGAGTGGGAGAGAGCAAACGCAATACAACCTGCGCCCCGTCTTGCTGCCACTGCCTCTTCCCCTTTGTTGTGTGCTGCCACTGCGGTCCAGACCTCCAGCCAGGACACCTCCACATCTGCCTCTGCCTCGGCTACTTTGGGGCCTTCTCCTTCAGCCCCCCCTTCCCCCGCATCTTCGTCTGCACCTTCCATCTCCTCGTCCCATCAACTGTCCATCTCGCAGGCGTTCAACCGCAGGCGGAAGTACGCCTCCAGTCACCCCCAAGCCCAAGCCTTAACCTGCCTCATCTCCAAACTGCTGGCCCTGGAGATGTTGCCGTTTAGGCTTGTGGAGACGCAGGCCTTCCGCGACCTGATGGCGGCTGCCGCACCTCGCTATTCCGTCCCTAGCCGCCACTATTTTTCCCGGTGTGGCGTCCCCGCCCTGCACCAGCACGTGTCGCGTAACATCAGGCGGACCCTGAGGTACACAGTCAGCGCAAAGGTCCACTTGACCACCGACTCGTGGACAAGCGCTTGCGGCCAAGGACGCTACATCTCTTTGACGGCACACTGGGTGAATGTTGTGGAAGCGGGGACGGGGTCGCAAACAGGGACGGCCTACATACCACCCCCGCCCAAGATTGCCAGCACGGGTTCTGATAGACCCCCCTCCTCTTCCTCCTCCTCCTCCTCCTCTGCCTTAACATCGCCCTCAGCCCCTAGCTGGAAGCGTTGCAGCACTGGCACGGGGAGACGTCAGCAGGCGGTGCTTAAGCTCATCAGCTTGGGCGACAGGAAGCACAGCGCCGCAGAGGTGAGGCACGCCATATTGCAGCAGACAGAGATGTGGCTGTCGCCGCTGCAGCTAGGACCAGGCATGGTCGTGTGCGATAACGGCTGTAACCTGGTGGCGGCTCTGGAGCTTGCAGAACTCAATCACGTACCATGCCTGGCCCACGTTTTTAATTTGGTAGTACAAAAGTTTCTAAAGACTTACCCCAACCTGGCAGAGCTACTGGTCAAAGTGCGGCGCTTGTGCACTCACTTTCGGAAGTCAACTGTAGCTGCTGCTAGCTTAAAAAAAATCCAGCAACGCCTCCATTTGCCTCAACATCGGCTGTTGTGCGACCTGCCCACTCGCTGGAATTCCACCTATTGCATGTTGGCCAGGGTGTGTGAGCAGCAGAAAGCATTGATGGAGTACCAGATGATGCATCCACGCGTGCCTCCAACTCCCTCAGTTTGCCAACCACGAGTGGCCATGGACGGCAGACATATGCGATGTATTGCGTATCTTTGAGGAGTCCACTAAGAAGGTCAGCAGCGAGGACGCTATAGTGAGCGTAACCATCCCGCTCCTAGGCGTCCTTAAAGAATCGCTCATCGCAATAAGGGAGAACGCATTGCACACAGAGGAGACGGGGGTAGGAGGAGACGCAACGCAGGTAGACAGTCAGACCACACTTTTGTCTGCTGCTCGGTGGCAGTTGCAGGAGGAGGAGGATGAGGAGGAGGAGGACAACGTGGAGGTGGCTGTGGAAGAGGATGCTGGCGGCGAGGGTAGCAGTCAGGCTGTGTGCGTCCCATTGGTTCAGCGCGGATGGGGCGGAGAGGAGGAGGAAGAGGAGGAAATGGAAAATGATCCTTCTGGTGGGGGCAGTGAGGTCATGCCTACTCAGAGTCTGGCACACATGGCTGACTTCATGCTGGGCTGCTTTTCCCGGGACATACGTGTTGTCCGGATATTGGAGAACAAACTATACTGGGTCTTCGCACTCCTGGACCCCCGGTATAAAGATAACTTCTCCTCTTTTATTCCGGTAGAGGAGAGGACGAATCGATTACTGGAATACCAGAGGGAACTCTTGCAGAACATGATGCAGATTTTCCCACCCAGCATCGCTGGCGGCAGAGAGGAGAGTGTCTCCCAGAGTCTGACAACATCGATCAGGCCCACAGCCACCAGGGGAACACTCTCCAAGGTGTGGGACACGTTCATGTCACCCCCTCGTGCAACTTCCATCACTGCGGGGCCCGCTATCAGCAGGAGGGACAAGTATCGGCGGATGTTGCGGGACTACCTGGCAGACCACACCCCTGTCCTCCCCGATCCCTCGGCGACCTACACTTACTGGGTCTCCAAGTTGGACACGTGGCTGGAACTGTCCCTGTACGCCTTGGAGGTGCTTGCCTGCCCTGCCGCCAACGTGCTATCAGAAAGGGTGTTCAGCGCAGCCGGGGGCATTATAACCGATAAGCGCAGCCGCCTGTCAACCGACAGTGCCGACAGGCTGACGCTAATCAAAATGAACAGCAAGTGGATTGACCCGGACTTTGGTTGTACAACAGTGGAAAGCAGCCAAGAGTGAAGTGCCATCTGTATGAAGTGCCATTTCCTCCTCCTCCTCCTCCTCCTCCTCCTCCTTAACCGCCGTAGAATTGCTGTATTAATGAAAAAAATTATGGCTCACCTCTTGGGCTTAATACAATCAATTTTTAAGAGGTCTCAACTCTTGGGCCTCCACACAATTTTTAAAAGGTCTCAGCTCTTGGGCCTACACACAATTTTTAAAAGGTCTCAGCTCTTGGGCCTCCACACAATTTTTAAAAGGTCTCAGCTCTTGGGCCTCCACACAATTTTTAAGAGGTCTCAGCTCTTGGGCCTCCACACAATTTTTAAAAGGTCTCAGCTCTTGGGCCTCCACACAATTTTTAAAAGGTCTCAGCTCTTGGGCCTCCACACAATTTTTAAAAGGTCTCAGCTCTTGGGCCTCCACACAATTTTTAAGAGGTCTCAGCTCTTGGGCCTCCACACAATTTTTAAAAGGTCTCAGCTCTTGGGCCTCCACACAATTTTTAAAAGGTCTCAGCTCTTGGGCCTCCACACAATTTTTAAAAGGTCTCAGCTCTTGGGCCTCCACACAATTTTTAAAACATAGCAGCCCTAATAAGGGCTCTCAATGACTCTCTTGTCTTCTGGTAGCTGGTATATATGGTGGTAAAAGCGATATTCTGAGCTTCTGGGGCCCTGCCTGCCTACATAGGATATGAGCTATATACTGTTCAACATAGCAGCACTAATAAGGGATTAAGGACTCTCTTGTCTTCTGGTAGCTGGTATATATGGTGGTAAAAGCGATATTCTGAGCTTCTGGGGCCCTGCCTGACTACATAGAATATGAGCTATATACTGTTCAGCGTAGTAGCCCTAATAAGGGCTCTTAATGACTCTCTTGTCTTCTGGTAGCTGGTATATATGGTGGTAAAAGCGATATTCTGAGCTTCTGGGGCCCTGCCTGCCTACATAGGATATGAGCTATATACTGTTCAGCGTAGTAGCCCTAATAAGGGCTCTTAATAACTCTCTTGTCTTCTGGTAGCTGGTATATATGGTGGTAAATGCGAGATTCTGAGCTTCTGGGGCCCTGCCTGCCTACATAGGATATGAGCTATATACTGTTCAGCGTAGTAGCCCTAATAAGGGCTCTTAATGACTCTCTTGTCTTCTGGTAGCTGGTATATATGGTGGTAAAAGCGATATTCTGAGCTTCTGGGGCCCTGCCTGCCTACATAGGATATGAGCTATATACTGTTCAACATAGCAGCACTAATAAGGGATTAAGGACTCTCTTGTCTTCTGGTAGCTGGTATATATGGTGGTAAAAGCGATATTCTGAGCTTCTGGGGCCCTGCCTGACTACATATGAGCTATATACTGTTCAGCATAGTAGCCCTAATAAGGGCTCTCAATTACTCTCTTGTCTTCTGGTAGCTGGTATATATGGTGGTAAAAGCGATATTCTGAGCTTCTGGGGCCCTGCCTGCCTACATATGAGCTATATACTGTTCAACATAGGAGCACTAATAAGGGATTAAGGACTCTCTTGTCTTCTGGTAGCTGGTATATATGGTGGTAAAAGCGATATTCTGAGCTTCTGGGGCCCTGCCTGCCTACATAGAATATGAGCTATATACTGTTCAGCGTAGTAGCCCTAATAAGGGCTCTTAATGACTCTCTTGTCTTCTGGTAGCTGGTATATATGGTGGTAAAAGCGATATTCTGAGCTTCTGGGGCCCTGCCTGACTACATATGAGCTATATACTGTTCAGCATAGTAGCCCTAATAAGGGCTCTTAATGACTCTCTTGTCTTCTGGTAGCTGGTATAGATGGTGGTAAAAGCGATATTCTGAGCTTCTGGGGCCCTGCCTGACTACATATGAGCTATATATTGTTCAGCATAGTAGCCCTAATAAGGGCTCTTAATGACTCTCTTGTCTTCTGGTAGCTGGTATAGATGGTGGTAAAAGCGATATTCTGAGCTTCTGGGGCCCTGCCTGCCTACATAGGATATGAGCTATATACTGTTCAGCGTAGTAGCCCTAATAAGGGCTCTTAATGACTCTCTTGTCTTCTGGTAGCTGGTATAGATGGTGGTAAAAGCGATATTCTGAGCTTCTGGGGCCCTGCCTGACTACATAGGATATGAGCTATATACTGTTCAGCGTAGTAGCCCTAATAAGGGCTCTTAATGACTCTCTTGTCTTCTGGTAGCTGGTATATATGGTGGTAAAAGCGATATTCTGAGCTTCTGGGGCCCTGCCTGCCTACATGGGATATGAGCTATATACTGTTCAGCGTAGTAGCCCTAATAAGGGCTCTTAATGACTCTCTTGTCTTCTGGTAGCTGGTATAGATGGTGGTAAAAGCGATATTCTGAGCTTCTGGGGCCCTGCCTGCCTACATAGCATATGAGCTATATACTGTTCAGCGTAGTAGCCCTAATAAGGGCTCTTAATGACTCTCTTGTCTTCTGGTAGCTGGTATATATGGTGGTAAAAGCGATATTCTGAGCTTCTGGGGCCCTGCCTGACTACATAGGATATGAGCTATATACTGTTCAGCATAGCAGCACTAATAAGGGATTAAGGACTCTCTTGTCTTCTGGTAGCTGGTATATATGGTGGTAAAAGCGATATTCTGAGCTTCTGGGGCCCTGCCTGACTACATAGGATATGAGCTATATACTGTTCAGCGTAGTAGCCCTAATAAGGGCTCTTAATGACTCTCTTGTCTTCTGGTAGCTGGTATATATGGTGGTAAATGCGATATTCTGAGCTTCTGGGGCCCTGCCTGCCTACATATGAGCTATATACCGTTCAGCATAGTAACCCTAATAAGGGCTCTCAATGACTCTCTTGTCTTCTGGTAGCTGGTATATATGGTGGTAAAAGTGATATTCTGAGCTTCTGGGGCCCTGCCTGACTACATAGGATATGAGCTATATACTGTTCAGCGTAGTAGCCCTAATAAGGGCTCTTAATGACTCTCTTGTCTTCTGGTAGCTGGTATATATGGTGGTACAAGCGATATTCTGAGCTTCTGGGGCCCTGCCTGACTACATAGGATATGAGCTATATACTGTTCAGCATAGCAGCACTAATAAGGGATTAAGGACTCTCTTGTCTTCTGGTAGCTGGTATATATGGTGGTAAAAGCGATATTCTGAGCTTCTGGGGCCCTGCCTGACTACATAGGATATGAGCTATATACTGTTCAGCGTAGTAGCCCTAATAAGGGCTCTTAATGACTCTCTTGTCTTCTGGTAGCTGGTATATATGGTGGTAAAAGCGATATTCTGAGCTTCTGGGGCCCTGCCTGCCTACATAGGATATGAGCTATATACTGTTCAGCGTAGTAGTCCTAATTAGGGCTCTTAATGACTCTCTTGTCTTCTGGTAGCTGGTATATATGGTGGTAAAAGCGATATTCTGAGCTTCTGGGGCCCTGCCTGACTACATAGGATATGAGCTATATACTGTTCAGCATAGCAGCACTAATAAGGGATTAAGGACTCTCTTGTCTTCTGGTAGCTGGTATATATGGTGGTAAAAGCAATATTCTGAGCTTCTGGGGCCCTGCCTGCCTACATATGAGCTATATACTGTTCAGCATAGTAGCCCTAATAAGGGCTCTTAATGACTCTCTTGTCTTCTGGTAGCTGGTATAGATGGTGGTAAAAGCGATATTCTGAGCTTCTGGGGCCCTGCCTGCCTACATAGGATATGAGCTATATACTGTTCAGCGTAGTAGCCCTAATAAGGGCTCTTAATGACTCTCTTGTCTTCTGGTAGCTGGTATATATGGTGGTAAATGCGAGATTCTGAGCTTCTAGGGCCCTGCCTGCCTACATATGAGCCATATACCGTTCAGCGTAGTAGCCCTAATAAGGGCTCTTAATGACTCTCTTGTCTTCTGGTAGCTGGTATAGATGGTGGTAAATGCGATATTCCGAGCTTCTGGGGCCCTGCCAGCGACAGCCTGTCTTTCCCTGCTGTGAGCGTCTGTCCCTCACTAAGTTCAAGCTGCTAATGCTGACGAAGAGGAAGTGCTGAGTTTTGTATATTCGAGGTCACATGGTTTTTCCAGCCAATGCGTGTAGACGCCGTTTTCGCGATGCCAGCGTCCTCCCAGGACCTGTCCCACCCCCCCTGCATGGTGATTGGTGTAAAAAACGCGCCAGGGAAGGTGGGAGGGGAAACGAATTGTGAGTGTGCCATCGCCGCTGTACTCGATCGAAATCGAGTATGACGAACAGCGTAGTATTCGATCGAATACCGGCTCGGTCGAATACTACTCGCTCATCTCTAGTCCTCAACCCTGTCCTCAAGGCCCACCAACATGTCATGTTTTTTGGATCTCCAAACAGCCAGCTCTATTGCTCTGCAGCTGCACTAATTACTCGACCTGTGCATCTTTGTGGAGATATGCAAAACCTGGCCTGTTGGTGGGCCTTGAGGACAGGGTTGGGGACCACTGCTATAGTGGATCCTGCATATGGAGGGTGGAATTCCAACGGGTGGAAACATCGCAAATCAGACTATGGTGGGGTACACTGTTGTGACGCTGAGGCTCAATAAGGTTGTGCTTGGTGGTGTAGGAGTGCCAGAAGTGCATGCTAACTTTCTTTCCTGTTGTTCTTTCAGATGGGGGCAAGACTTCAAAACTAGACTGAACACGTGTGCCATGTCAGGACGCATGACTCTGGCTTCCTTGTCACAGCGCAAACAAGATGTTCTTCCAAGTGTAATGCAGCAGGCTGGACTTATGGTGACGCTGTCTGAGAGGAGAAATCCCTCAGACATCAAGATTAAAAATTCCAAGAATTTTTGAGGGCTAATTATTCAGAGGCAAATGATAGCTAGTTGTTTCTGATTTAATTACAAGGTGGAAACACACCCTCAAACAAAACTTCACTTTGGCAATACTATTGCATTTGTTTATTCATAATTTTATGTATATACACTAACTAACCTACTTTTTCTCCACAGGATGCTGCATGAAACACTGCCACATCGCTGAGTAGCTGATTTTTCCGAACGACAGTCCGCAATAATCTGCTGCTGCTGCCGCCGCCACCGCCGCAGACTCCAGTGACCCTCTTCCACTACCTCGGCTTGCAACACCTCCTCCCACGACACTCTCCTCATCACTAATTGCCGGCTAGTGGAAGAAGAGGCGAGTGTCTCCTCCACTTCTTGGCTGGGCAGTAGCTGCTGAATTTTATGATTATCAGATCTTCATCAATGGATAGTGGAGCTGAACCCAAAGCATAACAGACAGACAGTTGACTGGGGGTGTCAGATGCCACTTGTGATGCAGTGGACTGCTTTTGCAGCACTTCGAGACAAAGTTGCTTCATTGGCTGACACAATGACTGGTAAAGCTGTGGAACATATGGTTGAAAAGCAAGAATAACCATTTGTTTTTATATGAAAAAGACCCTGGTTTATACAGACTTTTTTGTTCCAGAGACTGCCCTGCGTGGAAATGAATGGCGCATGGATCATCCAAGCTTTCCTCCCAACAATGCCTGATGTATTCCAGTAGATTGATGACGGGGCCAGACCAACACTAAAGAAAGATTGATCGTGCAAAACAGATTTAAGGCGCTGCTCTCCAGTTACAGACATTCCTCCGCATCGGACCACAAGTAAGTATTGATAAAAAATCCTTTACGTTACTCTTACTTTTTATTAATATTCTTCGGATAAGACGGATCAGACATGATTCCAGATTAAAAATTCCAAGAATTTTTGAGGGCTAATTAGTCAGAGGCAATGATACCTTCTTGTTTCTGATTTAATTAAAAGGTGGAAACACACCCTAAAACAAAACTTCACTTTGGCAATACTTTTGCATTTGTTTATTCATAATTTTATGTAGATATTACTAACTAAGCTACTTTTTCTCCACATGACTCTCCACAGGGTGTGATTCATCCAATTTTTGCGCTCCTGAAGCCAACCCCAGGGTCTCTTTAAAGTAATATTTGGGCTCCTGCTGCTGCTGCCAACTCCAGGGTGTGATTCATCCAATTTTTGGGCTCCTGAAGCCAACCCCAGTGTCTCTTTAAAGTAATATTTGGGCTCCTGCTGCTGCTGCCAACTCCAGGGTGTGATTCATCCAATTTTTGGGCTCCTGAAGCCAACCCCAGGGTCTCTTTAAAGTAATATTTGGGCTCCTGCTGCTGCTGCTGTCAACTCCTGCCAACTCCAGGGTGTGATTCATCCAATTTTTGGGCTCCTGAAGCCAACTCCAGTGTCTCTATAAAGTAATATTTGGGCTCCTGCTGCTGCTGCTGCTGCCAACTCCAGGGTGTGATTCATCCAATTTTTGGGCTCCTGAAGCCAACTCCAGTGTCTCTTTAAAGTAATATTTGGGCTCCTGCTGCTGCTTGCAACTCCAGGGTGTGATTCATCCAATTTTTGGGCTCCTGAAGCCAACCCCAGTGTCTCTTTCAGCCAATGTTTGGGCTCCTGCTGCTGCTGCTGCCAACTCCAGGGTGTGATTCATCCAATTTTTGGGCTCCTGCTGCTGCCAACTCCAGTGTCTCTTTAAAGCAATGTTTGGGTTCCTGCCCCTCATAGTGATGCCACTTCAACTCTCTTGAATTCAATTGTGCCGCTCTGCGATTCTATTAGCGATGCCTCTGATCTGCATGTGATATTTATTCAAAGTATTATTTAACTAACCTAGCACGCATCCTGTGCGTGTTACAGCAAGGCAGAATGGTTTACAACCCTATTGAGGCTCTAGGAGGCTCAGAAATAGCCGTTTTTAACCCTTTAAGTGCCAGCCTACCTGGAGTTTTTGTCACACTCTGTTGCCAGACCATTTTGCACTATTTTGCACTCCCCATGTTCAAATGTGATTTTTTAAGGGATTTCCAGGGATTTCCCAGGAAAATGATATATTGTTTTTTTCGGCAGAGTCTGAGCTTTAACATGAAATGTCTTGTTTGTCATTTTTTAGGTGTATTCTCAATATTTTTTGGCGAAATATGTGCAAAAAAATTTTAAAAAATCAATTTTTTACAATTTGTAGTGTTTTTTTGTAATAAAAAATGTAAGTTTGTCAATAAAATCTTATTGCGTGTGAAACCCCAATTTCTCACAGTTACAGCGGTACCACATATGTATAGGTAGACACCCTTTCCTGCCCAGGAGACTCCCCCAAACTGAAACAGAGCTTTAGGGGATTTTCTGAAAAAATACAACTGTGATATGCGCTATGCGCACCTTGCAGTTTTTCCAGAAAAACAACCCTTTACATTTGAAATACCCCCAACAAACTATCTATTCTCTGGAAGTACACACCTCAGGCTTTCTATTTGTACCAGGCTTGTTGATGTGGCCACAGTTTTCTAGAAGTAATCCCTCAATGTATTCTTTGGTTGCAAAGAGTTTCCCTAAAAAAAGGATAAAAAAGCAGAATCAAAGCCACATTTTCCTAAAAAAACTATATACAAACAAGAAAAAACAAGTATGATCTGAAAAAGCAACATCCCCCGAACAGAACGATACCCAACATGCATGGGTTCTGTCAAGGAAAGAGTTGCCAAACACCCCAAAGTAAAGCATGTGCGTAATGGTAATTTTTCTTGAAAATTTCAGCTCTGCAGACAAAGTGCGCACCTTGCGATTTTTCAACCAAAACAACCCTTTACTTTTGGAATATCCCCCATAAATCATATATTCCCTGAAAGTACACATGTTAAGCTTCCTAAGCGTACCCAGCTTGTTGTAGTGGGCTCATCTTTCTGGAATTAATCCCTCAAAGAACTCTTTGGTTGCGCAGAGTTTCCCTAAGAAATGTATAAAAAAGCAGAATAAAAAACACCTTTTACTAAAATATAAATATGCAAACCAGAAAAAACAAGCTAAGTCTGAAAGCGCAAGGTCCCCCGAACAGAACAATACCCAACATGCAGAGGTACTATTAACCCTTTTAATTGCCAGCTTACTTGAGATTTTGTCACCCTCTGTTGACAGGTCATTTTTCCCCATTTTGCGCCATGTTTTGCGTCATTTTTGCTGGAATTTTCAGGAAAATTATATATATATTTTTTGCAGCAGAGTTTAGGCTTTAACATGAAATGTCTTGTTTGTAAATTTTATTTATTATTAATTTTATTTATTATTAAGTAAAAATAAATAAATAAATAAAAATTTTTTTTAGAAAATTGCCTCCTTTATTTTACATAAAAAAATTATTTTATTAAAGAAAACCATATTGCATGTGAAAGCCCCATTTCTACTGATTAGAACGGTACCACATATTTATCGGTAGCCCCCTGTTCCTGCCCAGGAGACCCCCCTAACTGAAACAAGTAATTTTTAACATTTACAAATAAAATACAACTACCATCCACACTACAAAGGGTTAAATCGAGAAAAAAAAATGACATAGGGTCCCCCCTCCCGGGAGGGGGGGCCCATTTTTTGGGGGGATTTTTAAGGGTTAAAAATCCTTAAAAATAAAAAAAAATGACATGGGCCCCCCCTTACCCAAAGTAACCAGCCCGGGACCAGCTATGTAGGGCTTGTAGGAACGGGGCGCAGGGGCCAGCTTTTGTGGCCCCTGGCCCTGCAGGCTACAAGCCCGCATAGCCAGTGGGCCCGGGCTCTTCTGCCCCCCCCCCCTGGGCTTTGGGGAGGCAGGTAATGGGGGTGCCGGGGGTTAATGGCAAGTCACCGGCTAGCGCAGGTGACTTGCCACCTCCCCCAGCCTTGTGAACTGGTATAGGGGTCATGGACCCCTTACCAGTTCACAAGGGGTTAAATGTAAAAATAAAACACAGACACACAAAGAGAAAAAATATTTTATTATTTTTTTTTTTTAATACTTACCTCCCATCCATAGTGGAGCACTCTTTCAGCCTTTTATAGCTGCTGGTTGACAGAAAACAAAAGGGTTAATTAAAAAAAAAATGACATAGGGTTCCCCCTCCTAGGGGGGGAGACCCCATTTTTTTTGGGAATTTTAAGGGTTAAAAACCCTTAAAAATCCCCCAAAAAAATGACGTAGGGTCCCCCCTACCCAGCATTACCGACCCGGGCCAGCTATGGGGACTTGTAGAACAGGGCGCAGGGGCCAGCGTTGGTGGCCCCTGGCCCTGCAGGCTACTAGCCCACATAGCCACTAAGTGGCCCGGGCCCTTCTGCCCCCCCCTGGCCGTTGGGGAGGCAGGTAATGGGGGTCTGGGGGTTAATGGCAAGCCACCCACTAGCTGCAGGTGACTTGCCATACCCAGAGCCTTGTGAACTGGTATAAGGGGTCTCATGGACCCCTTACCAGTTCACAAAGGGTTAAATGAAAAAAAACGCCACACAAAAGTATTTTATTAAAAAAAAAAAAAAAAAATTTTTTACTGTACTTACCTCCGATTGTAAGCTCCTTTGTCCCACGCCGCTCTGCTGACAGATGCCGGTGATCGGCATCAGAGAAGGGGGAGGCAGGAGATCAGAGGATCTCCTGCCACCTCCTTCCCCGTTGCCGATCACCGGCATCTGACAGCTGAGAACGCTGAAGCCGGTGATCGGGGCTGGGATGACGTCATAGCCCCTCCCCCAAAAGGGGCGGGGCTTGACGCTGCGAGGGCTTAGCGGCAAGATGGCGGCCGCCATCGAAGAGGAGAGAGGAGAGAGCCTTCCCGGCTCTCTCCTGAAGATCGGTAAGTCCTGGGGGGGGATCGGAGGCCCCCCAGGTGAAGAGGAGGGACAGCGGGAGCCAGCGCACACACAGGTAAGTGAATGTCATTTTTATTTTTTTTTTTTTTTACAGTTAGCAGCTGCTGCTGCAGAAGCGGGGGGGGGGGCGGCCTATTCCGGGGGCTCTCCTGGAGTCATCCGACCCCCCACGGGGGATCGGATGGCACCAAATTAAAGAGGAGACCCGGCCGGATCCAACGAGGGGTCAGGTGAGTAATTTTTTTTTTTTTTTGCCCACTAGCAGGGGTAAATGCCAGGCACGTAAATTTTACGTGGCTGGCATTTAAAGGGTTAATAGCGATTCGTCGCGAATTTATTCGGGTCGAAACTATTTTTGTCGGAAAATTCGGCGAATCAGTCGAATCGAATTTTTCAAAAGTTCGCTCATCTCTAATCTCTAGGTAGAAAATGAAAGGGTAGGGCACTTTTTACTCCAAAGACCGCATAGTGCACTTTTTACACCTGGTGCTCAAAAGACCCCTAAATGTGTGAATCAAAGGATGGAAGGAAGAGTGCCAGTGCAAGAGCTTTGACTCCCAATGATGACAGTATTTAAGTGGAACAAAATCCTTTATGGGTGGCCCTGGAATCTAATATAACTAACTCCAAATCAACAATATCTAGGCTGAGGCACGTTTCCGAGCCTAGCCATTCAGATAGGCTTGCAGCTGGGAGAGCGCCCACGTCTAAAGTGAACTAGGGATGCAGCCACTCCCACTCACTATTGCCACTTACTATTTCTGGGTCGACACAGGGCAGTATGTCGGGCATTAATATGTATTCTGATGATTTGACAAGCGTCTGCGCATGCGCTGTAGGACTGGCAAAAGGTACGTTTTTATGAGCAATCTGGGGGTGTCACATAGTAGTAGGGCACCCCAAATTGGGATGCCCCCGGGGCAAGAAACAAAATACAGGATAGTAAAAATCCCCAGTTTTGCTCTGATTTAAAATAGTAGGAATTGTGCCCAAAATTTTGGTCAAAAACAGGGCCTTTATCCCAGCCATCATATTTTCTACAGACTGGTTACTTGTTAGTAGTGATGGCCATGCGAGGGCCCCACGTTCACCAATTTTGGGTTCAGTCATAAAGGGAAGAGGCTAAGGAAGAGGCACATTTTAACCCTGAGAGCTATTTCACAGAGAAGGTGACCTGATAAAAAAAAATGCAATTTGTTTTTTTTTTTAGATTTGTTAATTGACAGAAACCAGGACACATACCCCATATATTCCCTCTATGGCCTAAGGAAAACTCCCTTTTTGTCAGGTTTTTGGTGTTCTGTCATATTGTTTTCCTCTTCTGGAATGTAAAATCAACATTTGGGTTAGGACTATGCCCCCCACCCTTATTTTTACTTATCAGCACGATGCATCCAATTTTCTTTTATTTCTGTGTGTCTGTGATCCAAAAGTGGCAGTGACTTTCCTGGCCTGGGTGACCTCCACCGGGCTGCAACCTTATCTTACATTTTCTCTTTCTGTATTCATGTTTAATCTTATTTTATTGAATTTTAAGCATATCACAATTTTACAGATATACAGGACATAAAACACAATACCCTACACAAATTAATACAATGCAATTAGGGATGAGCGAACCGGTTCGGATGAACCGGAATTCGCTCCGAATTTCAGGTCCAACCCCTACTCTTTCTGTATTTAAATAGGTGAAGGTAATAATTTGCAGGTAGGGTGATACTATAGTATAGTAGGCCACTTGGCAAAGACTGTGGGTCATGTTGGTAGAGGGGCTGATAAATTGCTTTTATTTAAATGGGTTCATATTTTTCTTGGACAAAGGCTGGATTTACTGCATCAATATGTTTCAAGCAAAGTTATTTTTTTGCCCTTCATTACATTTTAATGATAAATTAAATGAAACTTGGTTGTCCCCTTACCCACTACATTGCGGCCTGCCTGGCACAGTGACATATCCAGGGCATACCTGCTGTTACTGTAGCCTCCCTCACCTGTTAGCCATTTACAATATACATACAAGTACATAGTTTCCATAATAACTTGAGATCAAGATAGGTAGATGGACAGGAGTAATGTGACAGCAGAACACAAAATGCCCAATGCCAGTATAAATAGCAAAGGTGATGACAGTAAGGGGCTTGTGCTGTCACTGGTAAACCCATATATGTCACGGTAAACTGGGAAGGTATCCCATAGTGGGGTTGATTCAGCACTAGCTGTAAAAAGTACAATTTGCATTAAAAAGTGCTCTATAGGTAAAAAATAAATAGAAGTGCAGTGGTGCTGAATCAATCTCTAGTTAGATAATGAATGGCCATTGCACTTTTTGCACCTGGTTCTAAATCAAAGGCATGAATTAGCACCAGGTGCAAAATGTGCAATTATTTTCTTGAAGTAAAAAGTGCCATTGCCTCTTGGTGTGTACCTAGAGGTCAGCACTACTGCACTTTATTATTTTTCACCTAAAGTGCACTTTTTACTCCAAACCGTGCTTTTTGCAGCTGGTGCTAAATTGACCCCACAGTCTACAGATTTTATATGCAATAAAAAGTTTGGTTATCTTATATAAAAGCACAAAAACAACATTACAAACTATAAAAAGCTAGCACTTAGTGCTTTCCTATTTAAAAAGGTTTAACCCCTAAACTCCCTGATAAGGGTTCCTCAGTAAGATTGTAACTTTTGCAACTTTTTGTAAAGAAAAATAACATTAAATGGAAAAAAAATTGTTGTTTTTCCAAACAAGTGGTCTGAAGAACCCCTCCACCAGTTAACATTACTGAAGCACTAATAAAAAGGCGTGTTTCAGTACATCTGTCCCCAGATACATACAAAAACGTTTTAAGGCATATTTATATTGATCACACACCCACCCAACTTTTTTTGTATAAACGTCCTGAATTTTTCTAAAAGGGCAAGGCCAGCTTATAATTTCTACTAGATGGCACACGCACGGTCACCTATACCTGGTATCTGGAACCTTTCTAAGAAAAGTTTGATTTTTAAGCACAAATGAATGTTAATGCTAAAATGAATGTAGTAAGTTGTGTTCAAACTCACCTTAATGCATATGTCTGGGTGTAAATCAAACCTAAGATGATGTTTGCTGCTCTTTGTGAAAGAGGTAGGAAGCAGGCAAATTATTATCAATTAAATCTTCAATTAATTATTTTGTTGCACGGGGTTTCCCTAAAAAAAGAATAAAAAAGCTGAATCAAAGCCACATTTTCTTAAACAAGTAAATATAAACTAATACAAACAAGAAAAAACAAGTTAAATCTGAAAAAGCAACATGCCCCGAACAGAATGATACCCAACATGCATAGCTACTGTCAAGGGAAGAGTTGGCAAACACCCCAAAGTAAAGCATGTGTGTAAAGATAATTTTACTTGAAAAGTGCACACCTTGCGCTTTTTATACCAAAACAACCCTTTACATTTGGAATACGTCCCATTTATTCACTGAAAGTACACATGTTAAGCTTTCTAAGCGTACCCAGCTTGTTGTAGTGAGCTCATCTTTCTGGAAGTAATCTCTCGAAGAATTCTTAGGTTGCACAGGGTTTTCCTAAAAAATGTATAAAAAAGCAGAATAAAAACACCTTTTCCTAAAATATCAATATGCAAACAAGAAAAAACAAGATGAATCTGAAAGCGCCTGAAGCCAGAAAAGCCAGAGGGGGTGATCGGAGGCCTCCCTGGTAAAGAGGAGACCTGGCGGGAGTGAGTAGGCATGTAATTTTTATTTATTTTTTTGTTAAATCGAAGCCCCCCCTGGCCCGCTAGCAGGGGGAATGCCATGTACATAAAATTTACGTAGCTGGCAGTTAACGACGGGAGAGGCAGCTACACGAATTTTATGTAGCTGGCGTTAATAGGGTTAAAAAGGGGGCGGATCTTTCCATAGTATGGAACATGTGTATACAATGGGGTCTATTCAGAGCCTGGTGAGAGAATTCAGAGCCAGGTGAAAATTTACATCCTGTAGACAGTAAAAGTAAATGGCAGTTTTCCCTACTAAAAAAAGTGAGTTTTCTCATCAGGCTCTGAATCAACCCCCGCCCATGTATTTTCTCAACCCCTGAACACCCCCTTCCTACCTGATCCCTTTACCGTGAGTTAAAAGGCTGCTTTGCTTTATACGTTACAGATATGACCGGCTTCTCTCTGAAAGGGCTGGCTACTTTCTGTCTAACCAGTCTAGGAGCAAATGCTGCATCTCCTGGTGATCTGTTTTGGGGATGTGGCTATTACTGTAGTGTGGCTATAGGTTGCCATATTTTAGTAAATAATCCCCATTATACCACTGATATTCTGTATAGTCTTAGCTATAGTGTTAGCTAACAATTACTGTACTGTGTAATGTGGGTCCCTGGGTGATACAGTTTTAGTGGGCCCCTTGCGGTGTGATATTACTCCATAAATGGTAGTAAAGTTGCATGTATTAATAAAGAAGAAGGAAAATGACAGACACAAAGAATAGATGAAAATAATTAAAGACATGTAAAAAATAAAAGGAAAGAAAGTAAGAACAAAAACATAGAATTAATGATTAGTGATGAGCGAGTAGTATTCGACCGAGCCGGTATTCGATCGAATACTACGCTGTTCGTCATACTCGATTTCGATCGAGTACAGCGGCGATGGCGCACTCACAATTCGTTTCCCCTCCCACCTTCCCTGGCGCGTTTTTTACACCAATCACCATGCAGGGGGGGTGGGACAGGTCCTGGGAGGACGCTGGCATCGCGAAAATGGCGTCTACACGCATTGGCTGGAAAAACCATGTGACCTCGAATATACAAAACTCAGCACTTCCTCTTCGTCAGCATTAGCAGCTTGAACTTAGTGAGGGACAGACGCTCACAGCAGGGAAAGACAGGCTGTCGCTGGCAGGGCCCCAGAAGCTCGGAATCTCGCATTTACCACCATCTATACCAGCTACCAGAAGACAAGAGAGTCATTAAGAGCCCTTATTAGGGCTACTACGCTGAACGGTATATGGCTCATATGTAGGCAGGCAGGGCCCCAGAAGCTCAGAATATAGCTTTTACCACCATATATACCAGCTACCAGAAGACAAGAGAGTCCTTAAGAGCCCTTATTAGGGCTACTACGCTGAACAGTATATAGCTCATTTTCTATGTAGTCAGGCAGGGCCCCAGAAGCTCAGAATATACCTTTTACCACCATATATACCAGCTACCAGAAGACAAGAGAGTCCTTAAGAGCCCTTATTAGGGCTACTACGCTGAACAGTATATAGCTCATTTTCTATGTAGTCAGGCAGGGCCCCAGAAGCTCAGAATATACCTTTTACCACCATATATACCAGCTACCAGAAGACAAGAGAGTCCTTAATCCCTTATTAGTGCTGCTATGTTGAACAGTATATAGCTCATATCCTATGTAGGCAGGCAGGGCCCCAGAAGCTCAGAATATACCTTTTACCACCATATATACCAGCTACCAGAAGACAAGAGAGTCCTTAAGAGCCCTTATTAGGGCTACTACGCTGAACAGTATATAGCTCATTTTCTATGTAGTCAGGCAGGGCCCCAGAAGCTCAGAATATACCTTTTACCACCATATATACCAGCTACCAGAAGACAAGAGAGTCCTTAATCCCTTATTAGTGCTGCTATGTTGAACAGTATATAGCTCATTTTCTATGTAGTCAGGCAGGGCCCCAGAAGCTCAGAATATACCTTTTACCACCATATATACCAGCTACCAGAAGACAAGAGAGTCCTTAATCCCTTATTAGTGCTGCTATGTTGAACAGTATATAGCTCATATCCTATGTAGGCAGGCAGGGCCCCAGAAGCTCAGAATATACCTTTTACCACCATATATACCAGCTACCAGAAGACAAGAGAGTCCTTAAGAGCCCTTATTAGGGCTACTACACTGAACAGTATATAGCTCATATCCTATGTAGGCAGGCAGGGCCCCAGAAGCTCAGAATATACCTTTTACCACCATATATACCAGCTACCAGAAGACAAGAGAGTCCTTAATCCCTTATTAGTGCTGCTATGTTGAACAGTATATAGCTCATTTTCTATGTAGTCAGGCAGGGCCCCAGAAGCTCAGAATATACCTTTTACCACCATATATACCAGCTACCAGAAGACAAGAGAGTCCTTAAGAGCCCTTATTAGGGCTACTATGCTGAACAGTATATAGCTCATTTTCTATGTAGTCAGGCAGGGCCCCAGAAGCTCAGAATATACCTTTTACCACCATATATACCAGCTACCAGAAGACAAGAGAGTCCTTAATCCCTTATTAGTGCTGCTATGTTGAACAGTATATAGCTCATATCCTATGTAGGCAGGCAGGGCCCCAGAAGCTCAGAATATACCTTTTACCACCATATATACCAGCTACCAGAAGACAAGAGAGTCCTTAAGAGCCCTTATTAGGGCTACTATGCTGAACAGTATATAGCTCATTTTCTATGTAGTCAGGCAGGGCCCCAGAAGCTCAGAATATACCTTTTACCACCATATATACCAGCTACCAGAAGACAAGAGAGTCCTTAATCCCTTATTAGTGCTGCTATGTTGAACAGTATATAGCTCATTTTCTATGTAGTCAGGCAGGGCCCCAGAAGCTCAGAATATACCTTTTACCACCATATATACCAGCTACCAGAAGACAAGAGAGTCCTTAATCCCTTATTAGTGCTGCTATGTTGAACAGTATATAGCTCATATCCTATGTAGGCAGGCAGGGCCCCAGAAGCTCAGAATATACCTTTTACCACCATATATACCAGCTACCAGAAGACAAGAGAGTCCTTAAGAGCCCTTATTAGGGCTACTACGCTGAACAGTATATAGCTCATATCCTATGTAGGCAGGCAGGGCCCCAGAAGCTCAGAATATACCTTTTACCACCATATATACCAGCTACCAGAAGACAAGAGAGTCCTTAATCCCTTATTAGTGCTGCTATGTTGAACAGTATATAGCTCATTTTCTATGTAGTCAGGCAGGGCCCCAGAAGCTCAGAATATACCTTTTACCACCATATATACCAGCTACCAGAAGACAAGAGAGTCCTTAAGAGCCCTTATTAGGGCTACTATGCTGAACAGTATATAGCTCATTTTCTATGTAGTCAGGCAGGGCCCCAGAAGCTCAGAATATACCTTTTACCACCATATATACCAGCTACCAGAAGACAAGAGAGTCCTTAAGAGCCCTTATTAGGGCTACTACGCTGAACAGTATATAGCTCATATCCTATGTAGGCAGGCAGGGCCCCAGAAGCTCAGAATATACCTTTTACCACCATATATACCAGCTACCAGAAGACAAGAGAGTCATTAAGAGCCCTTATTAGGGCTACTATGCTGAACAGTATATAGCTCTTATGTAGGCAGGCAGGGCCCCAGAAGCTCAGAATATCGCATTTACCACCATATATACCAGCTACCAGAAGACAAGAGAGTCATTGAGAGCCCTTATTAGGACTGCTATGTTTTAAAAATTGTGTGGAGGCCCAAGAGCTGAGACCTTTTAAAAATTGTGTGGAGGCCCAAGAGCTGAGACCTTTTAAAAATTGTGTGGAGGCCCAAGAGCTGAGACCTCTCAAACATTGCGTGGAGTCCCACGAGCTGAGACCTCTTAAAAATTGTGTGGAGGCCCAAGAGCTGAGACCTCTCAAACATTGTGTGGAGTCCCACGAGCTGAGACCTCTTAAAAATTGTGTGGAGTCCCACGAGCTGAGACCTCTTAAAAATTGTGTGGAGGCCCAAGAGCTGAGACCTTTTAAAAATTGTGTGGAGGCCCAAGAGCTGAGACCTTTTAAAAATTGTGTGGAGGCCCAAGAGCTGAGACCTTTTAAAAATTGTGTGGAGGCCCAAGAGCTGAGACCTCTCAAACATTGTGTGGAGGCCCAAGAGCTGAGACCTCTTAAAAATTGTGTGGAGGCCCAAGAGCTGAGACCTTTTAAAAATTGTGTGGAGGCCCAAGAGTTGAGACCTCTTAAAAATTGATTGTATTAAGCCTAAGAGGTGAGCCATAATTTTTTTCATTAATACAGCAATTCTACGGCGGTTAAGGAGGAGGAGGAGGAGGAGGAGGAAATGGCACTTCATACAGATGGCACTTCACTCTTGGCTGCTTTCCACTGTTGTACAAGCAAAGTCCGGGTCAATCCACTTGCTGTTCATTTTGATTAGCGTCAGCCTGTCGGCACTGTCGGTTGACAGGCGGCTGCGCTTATCGGTTATAATGCCCCCGGCTGCGCTGAACACACCCTTTCTGATAGCACGCTGGCGGCAGGGCAGGCAAGCACCTCCAAGGCGTACAGGGACAGTTCCAGCCACGTGTCCAACTTGGAGACCCAGTAAGTGTAGGTCGCCGAGGGATCGGGGAGGACAGGGGTGTGGTCTGCCAGGTAGTCCCGCAACATACGCCGATACTTGTCCCTCCTGCTGATAGCGGGCCCCGCAGTGATGGAAGTTGCACGAGGGGGTCACATGAACGTGTCCCACACCTTGGAGAGTGTTCCCCTGGTGGCTGTGGGCCTGATCGATGTTGTCAGACTCTGGGAGACACTCTCCTCTCTGCCGCCAGCGATGCTGGGTGGGAAAATCTGCATCATGTTCTGCAAGAGTTCCCTCTGGTATTCCAGTAATCGATTCGTCCTCTCCTCTACCGGAATAAAAGAGGAGAAGTTATCTTTATACCGGGGGTCCAGGAGTGCGAAGACCCAGTATAGTTTGTTCTCCAATATCCGGACAACACGTATGTCCCGGGAAAAGCAGCCCAGCATGAAGTCAGCCATGTGTGCCAGACTCTGAGTAGGCATGACCTCACTGCCCCCACCAGAAGGATCATTTTCCATTTCCTCCTTTTCCTCCTCCTCTCCGCCCCATCCGCGCTGAACCAATGGGACGCACACAGCCTGACTGCTACCCTCGCCGCCAGCATCCTCTTCCACAGCCACCTCCACGTTGTCCTCCTCCTCCTCATCCTCCTCCTGCAACTGCCACCGAGCAGCAGACAAAAGTGTGGTCTGACTGTCTACCTGCGTTGCGTCTCCTCCTACCCCCATCTCCTCTGTGTGCAATGCGTTCTCCCTTATTGCGATGAGCGATTCTTTAAGGACGCCTAGGAGCGGGATGGTTACGCTCACTATAGCGTCCTCGCTGCTGACCTTCTTAGTGGACTCCTCAAAGATACGCAATACATCGCATATGTCTGCCATCCATGGCCACTCGTGGTTGGCAAACTGAGGGAGCTGAGTTGGAGGCACGCGTGGATGCATCATCTGGTACTCCATCAATGCTTTCTGCTGCTCACACACCCTGGCCAACATGCAATAGGTGGAATTCCAGCGAGTGGGCAGGTCGCACAACAGCCGATGTTGAGGCAAATGGAGGCGTTGCTGGATTTTTTTTTAAGCTAGCAGCAGCTACAGTTGACTTCCGAAAGTGAGCGCACAAGCGCCGCACTTTGACCAGTAGCTCTGCCAGGTTGGGGTAAGTCTTTAGAAACTTTTGTACTACCAAATTAAAAACGTGGGCCAGGCATGGTACGTGATTGAGTTCTGCAAGCTCCAGAGCCGCCACCAGGTTACGGCCGTTATCGCACACGACCATGCCTGGTCCTAGCTGCAGCGGCGACAGCCACATCTCTGTCTGCTGCAATATGGCGTGCCTCACCTCTGCGGCGCTGTGCTTCCTGTCGCCCAAGCTGATGAGCTTAAGCACCGCCTGCTGACGTCTCCCCGTGCCAGTGCTGCAACGCTTCCAGCTAGGGGCTGAGGGCGATGTTAAGGCAGAGGAGGAGGAGGAGGAGGAGGAGGAAGAGGAGGGGGGTCTATCAGAACCTGTGCTGGCAATCTTGGGCGGGGGTGGTATGTAGGCCGTCCCTGTTTGCGACCCCGTCCCCGCTTCCACAACATTCACCCAGTGTGCCGTCAAAGAGATGTAGCGTCCTTGGCCGCAAGCGCTTGTCCACGAGTCGGTGGTCAAGTGGACCTTTGCGCTGACTGCGTACCTCAGGGTCCGCCTGATGTTACGCGACACGTGCTGGTGCAGGGCGGGGACGCCACACCGGGAAAAATAGTGGCGGCTAGGGACGGAATAGCGAGGTGCGGCAGCCGCCATCAGGTCGCGGAAGGCCTGCGTCTCCACAAGCCAAAACGGCAACATCTCCAGGGCCAGCAGTTTGGAGATGAGGCAGGTTAAGGCTTGGGCTTGGGGGTGACTGGAGGCGTACTTCCGCCTGCGGTTGAACGCCTGCGAGATGGACAGTTGATGGGACGAGGAGATGGAAGGTGCAGACGAAGATGCGGGGGAAGGGGGGGCTGAAGGAGAAGGCCCCAAAGTAGCCGAGGCAGAGGCAGATGTGGAGGTGTCCTGGCTGGAGGTCTGGACCGCAGTGGCAGCACACAACAAAGGGGAAGAGGCAGTGGCAGCAAGACGGGGCGCAGGTTGTATTGCGTTTGCTCTCTCCCACTCAGCCCAGTGCTTGAATTCCAAGTGACGGCGCATGCCTGAGGTGGTCAGATTGCTCTTCTCAGAGCCCCTACTCAGTTTTGAGTGGCAGATTGCGCAAACCGCGCTCAGTTTGTCATCCGCGCAAACATTAAAAAATCTCCACACCACAGAAGTACGAGGCCTCGATGGGGGAGCTTCACGCGACTGCCTGCTGCCGGGAAGAGCTTCGGCCCTGCTGGCTGTGGCCTGCCTTCTCTGTCTGGACTGTCCTCTGCCTCTGGACTGTCCTCTGCCTCTTGCTGCCTTATTCGGTGATGCGCAGACCGCATCACCACTGCTTTCCCCGCTGGACATCACCCCTGTCCAAGTGGGGTCGGTCATTTCGTCGTCCACCACCTCCTCTTCCACTTCCTCTCTCTGCTCCTCCTCCTGCCCACTGGACATTCCAACAGCCTCCCTTGATGGCAACTGCGTCTCATCATCATCATCGCTCATGATAGCAGATGCTGGTTCCGGGTCCACATCACTAGCAGATGGCGGATGCTCAAGTGTTTGGGCATCACTACAAACAAATTCCTCTGCTAGCTCCTGGGATTCTTGCAGCACATCTGGAAAAGGACCCGAAAAGAGGTCCTGGGAGGGGTCAAGGGTGGGCTGACTCTGTTGGCCAGGTTGGGAGGAAGGAGGGTCAGAGTGAGACTGTGTGGATGACTGGGTGGTGGACAAGTGACTGGAAGCGTTATCGGCCATCCATTGCACCACCTGTTCACGCTGCTCAGGCTTTAACAGAGGTGTACCCCGCCCCCCGCATAACTGTCCCATAAAGGCAGGGAAGCTGGATGAGCGTAATGCTGGCTGCCCCTCATCAGCACGCATTGTATCCCCACTGGCTTCAACGCGGTTTGTGCCCCCACCAGCATTTCCGCGCCCCCGTCCTCGTCCTCGTCCGTTTGCGCTAGCCCTCCGCATTTCAGACGTTTTACTTTTTTGGCCACGCGTTATGCCAAATATAAAAATATTTTTAAGAAGAACACCTGGCTATACAGCCGTATACTGCCAGAAGGTGAAATGGTGCCTATACGCACCGGGTATATAACAAGGTTTTGTTGGTAAAAAGGACACAAAACAGTAGTGCCAAATATAAAAAATATTTTTAAGAAAAACACCTGGCTATACAGCCGTATACTGCCAGAAGGTGAAATGGTGCCTATACGCACCGTGTATAAAACAGTGTTTTGTTGGCACAGAGGACACAAAACAGTAGTGCAAAATATAGTTTTGTATATAGGTGCTAATACACCACTGAAGTCTTTCTGTCCCTATTCCAGCATCAGCAGCTACCCCTCACTAAAGCAGCCGTTTTGAGCAGAGTGTATATAGTTTTGTATATAGGTGGTAATACACCACTGAAGTCTTTCTGTCCCTATTCCAGCAGCAGCAGCTACCTCTCACTAAAGCAGCCGTAGCTGCAGCACTAATAAGTGCTCAGCTCTTGGGCCTCCACACAATGTTTGAGAGGTCTCAGCTCTTGGGCCTCCACACAATTTTTAAAAGGTCTCAGCTCTTGGGCCTCCACACAATTTTTAAAAGTTCTCAGCTCTTGGGCCTCCACACAATTTTTAAAAGGTCTCAGCTCTTGGGCCTCCACACAATTTTTAAAAGGTCTCAGCTCTTGGGACTCCACACTATTGGGTTGATTCAAAGAAACATGCAACAGCTTGGATTTGGCTCACGATCATCCTATTTTTCACGTCCGCTCGTGCGTTCGTATGAACTTGCGAGTGATTCAATAAGCAAATACGTTTCTATCCTAAAAGATACGTCCGTTCGTATGATATCTCCCGAACTTGCCTCAGTCAGTTGCCAATCGTAAAAATCACGTTCATGTGCTCACCTGTTGCGGCGGCAGCCTGTTTTTTCGGCTGCTTCCATCGTCAAGCTCTTCCAATTACTTGCGTTTGCCTCTGGTTTTCATTGGTTTTTGGCCTCTTAGATTCGTGCGTTCGTATGTTTATAAGATCTTGCGCATGCGCACCCTCAACCAGAAACTTACCTAAACCCCTTAGTGGCTGCATCCCACTTCATTTCTCGGTCCCTCAAACTTACCTAAACCCCTTAGCGGCTGCATCCAACTTCATTTCTCTGTCCCTCAAACTTACCTAAACCCCTTAGCGGCTGCATCCAACTTCATTTCTCGGTCCCTCAAACTTACCTAAACCCCGTAGCGGCTGCATCCCACTTCATTTCTCGGTCCCTCAAACTTACCTAAACCCCTTAGCGGCTGCATCCCACTTCATTTCTCGGTCCCTCAAACTTACCTAAACCCCTTAGCGCTTGCATCCAACTTCATTTCTCTGTCCCTCAAACTTACCTAAACCCCTTAGCGGCTGCATCCAACTTCATTTCTCTGTCCCTCAAACTTACCTAAACCCCTTAGCGGCTGCATCCAACTTCATTTCTCTGTCCCTCAAACTTACCTAAACCCCTTAGCGGCTGCATCCCACTTCATTTCTCGGTCCCTCAAACTTACCTAAACCCCTTAGCGCTTGCATCCCACTTCATTTCTCGGTCCCTCAAACTTACCTAAACCCCTTAGCGGCTGCATCCAACTTCATTTCTCTGTCCCTCAAACTTACCTAAACCCCTTAGCGGCTGCATCCAACTTCATTTCTCGGTCCCTCAAACTTACCTAAACCCCTTAGCGGCTGCATCCAACTTCATTTCTCTGTCCCTCAAACTTACCTAAACCCCTTAGCGGCTGCATCCCACTTCATTTCTCGGTCCCTCAAACTTACCTAAACCCCTTAGCGCTTGCATCCCACTTCATTTCTCGGTCCCTCAAACTTACCTAAACCCCTTAGCGGCTGCATCCAACTTCATTTCTCTGTCCCTCAAACTTACCTAAACCCCTTAGCGGCTGCATCCAACTTCATTTCTCGGTCCCTCAAACTTACCTAAACCCCGTAGCGGCTGCATCCCACTTCATTTCTCTGTCCCTCAAACTTACCTAAACCCCTTAGCGGCTGCATCCAACTTCATTTCTCGGTCCCTCAAACTTACCTAAACCCCTTAGCGGCTGCATCCAACTTCATTTCTCGGTCCCTCAAACTTACCTAAACCCCTTAGCGGCTGCATCCAACTTCATTTCTCGGTCCCTCAAACTTACCTAAACCCCGTAGCGGCTGCATCCCACTTCATTTCTCGGTCCATAAAACGTAAGAATATCACATAATTTACATATGTCTATATGTTTCTAAGTGTGTTGTTTCTGGTTTGTGTAATTTTTTGGGTGTGTGCATATTAGAAAAGACACATTTCGGAAGGCTTAAAATATAATTTATTTTAAATATTTACTTTTTTTTTTTTTAAATAATTTTAAAAACTTTTTTTTTTTTTTGGGTTTTTTTTGGTAAACCTTTTTTTTTTTTGCTTCAAGGAAAAACACATATAAATATGTGGAATTTTTTTAACAGTAAAACACCTTTTTTTTTTTTTTTTTTTTTTTTTTTTTAAAAAACATCTTTTTTTGTTTTTAACAAAAACGATTAAACTATTGTTAAAATTTTTAAAAATGTAAAAACAACTTTAAGAAAGGAGCCAGGACCAAGGGCACTAATCCTCCTCGTCTTCTTCATCTGTTGGCCCCAACGTCGCCTGTATGGCCAGCAGCTCGGCCACCAACTCCTTCATTCTTTTTTTTTTACCCGCCAAGGTTTGGGGGATCATCCCTGTAACCAATAGAGAAAGAAACATAAATAGGAGTCCCAGACCGGTTTGTATGCTGGAAATAGATTTAGGGTTAATCAAATACATGTAAATGCATGACATATGTCCTTCTTCAAAGGGATACAGTTAATGCATTTCCCACAGGTAAGTGTTTAAACTCCTTAAACCGGACCTTCAACATTATTTAATGAAAACCAATAACTATTCACAAATGATTCTGCACCACCTCAAAGTTATTTAGGGTTTTTTGGGGATTACAGCGCCGCCATCTGGACTCTGAAGCATAACACTTAATGAGGAGTGGAGAGTTGGATAAAGTACAGGGGAGTAGGTTACAGTGGTGCGTTGGGAATCCAGAGCATAGCTGGGTTGAGGGAAAGGTCATCACTCACACAATGCATGGCAGCACCTTCCTTTTTTCAATCTGTATCCCATGCTGCCTGTAAATATTGTGCATTCCATATTCCCCAATATTGGTTTTGTTCAGTCTAATAACATGCATTAGATGGGTGAAGGGTGTTTTTCCATGTTTCTAATCTGTAGGTACAGTGTGATGGCTAAGTCTTTGGTTCTTAATACTAGTTAGGGTCCTCTTTAAGCTAACGAAGTGCCCACATTAAAGTGTGAACTACACATTGGCTACGCCTTTAGTTATGTGTGTGTTATTAGCTAAGCAAACATTAATATGAATAATGGCATGGAGACTTACGGAGTTGGTGGCCGACAGATGGCTGGTTGGGGCCAACAGGCTGCCCTTGGTCCTGGCTCTGCTGTGAAGAAGTCCCTGGAGAAACATGTGACATTTGGTTAGTACTTGTAGAGAGTCACTATTCCCAACATATCTGGCTCCCAGTCTGGCTGACATCACTCACCTTCGCCAGGATCGACTTCAAGCATCTCTGCTGCCTCCTCCTCCACTATCTCACCCGCTCCTGAAGCTTCTACAAATACATAATAAAGGATAACTTAGTTTTTGGCCTGCCATGTATATCTTTGTGCCTATACATGAAGAGTGACATACCAGAGCCTTCCCCATGCGTGGCCAGGTATGACTCCACGCCCACGCGCCTTGGCCCCTCCTCTGTGGTAAGGTCCAGGGGCTGGTCTGAGGAGGCCACAGAGGAGGGGTAGGTCCGTCGCCCGGGAGATCCACCACCTTCACTCACAGATGCAGACTCATGCAGCACTGGTCGGCCTGTACGCCTCCGGGTGCGGCGAATTCTGAAATCCATTTCCAACACTACCAAAGAAAAGTCATTATAAATAAAGGCATAACTTAGACATTTGGAACATATACCATGCAATTGCTTTGTACTTACTTGGGAAATGGATCCCAAAATACCTCCGCACCCGGGGCATGTGCAGACGTTTCAGGTCCGACCAATGCTGCATTATCTGGGTGTGAGTGAAGGTGGTGCTGGTCACACGGTGGATCTCGGCGATGATCTCCCGGGCGATGTCCCTTTTCTCGCACACATTGGGCGCGAAGTCATACCGGCGCTGAAGCATGATCTGAAAAACATAATGAACACAGAGCTTTTACTTTTACACACAGACCCATATGTGTTGCATCACAAGTTGAGAATTTAATGTCATTAACACACACATTTCGAGTGGCCGCCATTTTTGGGGAGTGCCTTAAAGAGGACGTTGACTGTGATTGACAGTCTGGTCTTATGTTATATGTATCACACACCATGTACATACAGATAATAGCCAACATCAAGAATCAGGCCACCTGCATCTATGGCATGTTAGGATGGTTTAAACATCCAAGATGTAGCCTAATGCTTAGGCTTTTGGACCACGTGTGTGGCTTCCCGTTGTGTTTTTATGGCTTAGGAAAACAGTGTTCCTCAAACATCCGCATCAAGGTCCGAGACAGGCCAGGTTTGCCAGCTCGCCCCGCTACTCCACAGGTTAATTAACTGTTGCTAAGCCGGAGCAATTGGCCGAATTAGGACATCAGCATAGACAGTTGAAAACGTGGCCAGGCTCGGCCCTTGAGGATGAAGTGTGAGGAGCCAGTGATTAAACATTAAGATACCCCAAACTAGTTCCAAACGCATCATTTACATTTAGGCCATCATTGACTATTCGATTAAAATGCACAGGCAGCCACTTACCAGCATGAGGATCTCTTCCTGTTGACGGGTGAAGATAGTGGGCGCCATCTTTATGCTTCTTCCAGGCAGCAGATAAGTGAAACCCCAGCGGTTTCCTGGTTCCGCTCGAACGTACGTTCGTACGAGCGCGTAGTCGTGCGCATAGGCGTCACACGCTGGGCTCATTATTTAAAGGTCCCTGCACCCAAAGCTCATTCTCTTTGAGCATTTGTGGAAGATGGCACCAAAAAAGGCGATAAGCAAGCGACCCCAGGCAAGCAAGACCGCGGAGGGCCCCACAACAAGGTCCCAGCAAGCTGGCCGAAAACTGAGAGCCAAGACTCCCACCTCGGCCCCACCAAGGGACCCTGGACCCTCAGGTACCAAAAAAAGGGGCCCCAAGCCCCGTGCCCCTCCTGCAGCCAAAAAGCTGGCAACTGCAGCACCCACCACCTCTGCCCCCAGAACAGGCAGCACCAGTGAGCCCACACCGGCCATGCCTTCAAGTAGGGCAGTTCGGAAACCCATGCCCCGCAGCAGGGCCCGAACCCCATCCAGGGCCCGAACCCCATCCAGGCCCCGAAGCACAGCCAGAGGCCGAAGAACCCAATCCAGGGCACGAAGCCCAGCCAGGGCCCGAACCCCATCCAGGGCCCGAACCCCATCCAGGCCCCGAAGCACAGCCAGAGGCCGCAGATCCCAAACCAGGGCCAGAAGCCCCTACAGGGCCCGCCGAACACAATCCAGGGCCAGAAGCCCATCCAGAGGCCGCAGATCCCAAACCAGGGCCAGAAGCCCCTACAGTGCCCGCCGAACCCAATCCAGGGCCAGAAGCCCCTACAGGGCCAGAAGAACACCATCCAGGGCCAGAAGCCCCTACAGGGCCCGCCGAACCCAATCCAGGGCACGAAGCCCCGACAGGGCCCGAAGAACCCAATCCAGGGCCAGAAGCCCCTACAGGGCCCGCCGAACCCAATCCAGGGCACGAAGCCCCGACAGGGCCCGAAGAACCCAATCCAGGGCCAGAAGCCCCTACAGGGCCCGCCGAACCCAATCCAGGGCACGAAGCCCCGACAGGGCCCGAAGAACCCAATCCAGGGCCAGAAGCCCCTACAGGGCCAGAAGAACACCATCCAGGGCCAGAAGCCCCTACAGGGCCCGACGAACCCAATCCAGGGCCAGAAGCCCCCGACCTGGCACCAGCCGGGAACAGAGCCCCCGACCTGGCACCAGCCGGGAACCTAGCCCCCCAAGAGGGCCCCGAATTGCCCCCATGACCACATCTACACCTGGAAGTTCGGTGGCCAGCCACGCAAGAACACCCAGTCCCTTGGCCAGTCCAGTCCAGTCATTGGGAAGCCACCAATCCGGCCATTCCCCTACCCAGCCCCAGGCCATAATGTCACCACATGTGTCTGCACACATGGAGGAGCAGCCAAGCCAACCATCTGTCCGCACATTGCGCCGCGGCCAGTTGAGTGGGAGATTCTCCCATGACCAAAATATGGCATTGGCTAGTGGCCTTACATTATACTATGACGAGCTATATGGGAGCAAATCCAAACACACCACCAAGCAGCGCAAGATGGAATTGTTTGAAACCATCCTCCGACAAGTAAATGCAGCGGGGGAAGAGAGGAAAGATGTGTCCCAAATTCAGAAGAAAATCTCTGATCTGAAGTATGCTGTACGGCAAAAAGAAATTAAAAGGCATAATTACAGGTAACTAAATGTTTACGCTAAATCTAATGTTTTGGATGTACTGTATGCACCTTTTCTGAGTACCAAACGATTTTCTCTTTTCAGCCTGAAAACTGGCGGTGGCTTTCCATCTAAATTGGAGTTTACCCCTGCTGAGGAGATTGTGCTTGGACTTCTCCATCCGGTCGCGGTCGGTGGACATGCTGGTCTAAGGGACACAGACTCACCGACCCGTACCCACGGTGAGTACTCTTAAATCTGCATGTTTGGCTGTTTGCTAAATAATCTACAGTTCACTAGTAACAAGCTAACGGGATGCCCCTATGGTTTGCCTTGCTTGGCCTCGCACTACTGTGGCTGTTTGTGTCCTCTTTTTGTCCCTGGGAATCACACATTTAGGCCCACAGCCATTATGGCAAAGTTCAAATGTCCAATTGGATTGTTAAAGTCATGAAGTTTCGCAAGATAAGTGAGATATTTGGAATCAATCACAAAACACACATCATTATGTATGGGTTGCCTTTGGGTTGTGTGAGTTGTGTTTGAGTTAACAATTTAATTAGCCACCCACAAACATATCTGACCTAGAGCAGCGAGACTCAACTGGCGGCCCGGGGTCCCAATGCGGACCTTGGCACCACATTCAAGGACCCCTGCCCAGACAGCCCTGCACTCAGTTACTTCTGTGTTGACGTGCTCAGAGCTGCCCCCTTGATCGGCCATGTAGTGGTTGGTCTCCTGCCCAATGTCATGGCTCCCTGAAACATAGCATTGCAATATGAAGTACTGCACAGGAAGTGGCATTGCAAGGTACACAGTAACTTTTTAAAATTTTCTCTGGCCACAATCGTGTCCCGCTGCCCCTGCTCTGGCCCATCTGCCACAGTCCCCCCATGCCCCCCCCACATAAGCCCCATACATTTGTAACAGATTGGCTCCATCCATCCCATCACCATCAATACGTTAACTCCCCCCTTTAGCCATCCAATCCCTGTCCCCTCAGCTCTGGCCCATCCAGCCCAGCAAGGGCAAGCAGCCTTTATTAGTTGGCACTTTGAAATCTCCAGCCCCTCCACCAGTGTATTTATTTTTAACTAGACACCCCCTGCGTCAGCACCATGGCCAGACATTCACCTCTCACCACATACCTTTAAATGGGCCTTTCCAACAATTGTTTGAGTACCACGGACCTAGCGAATGGTAGGCTAAATCCAAAAATGTGCCTTGAAAGTTGTATGCTGACTGGGTACACTTCATGACTTAGAACTGAGGTCACTTAGCAGTTTTTCATAGCCATTGCACCTATGTAAACTTGCGTGTGTTTGAACAAAGGTCACCATTGCTCTAGAGTTGAATAATATTACAAATAGAGCTATATTTGATTACCTATCCTAAAAAAGGTTATGTGTGTGTGTTTACGTGGTTTGTCTTTCTCTTCTTCAGCCCAGCATGATCCCTCAGCAAGGGTAAACTCACCCCCCAGTTTGGTTATGCCTACCAGGTCCGTACAGCATAGGAGCCCAGATCAGAGATTTTCGGTAAGTTAATTTAGTAGCATAAATACTAACAAGTGCTTAAGAATGTGTTAAACTGTTGAAATCCAAAATTTGGACGCCAACTTAGCCTTTTTTTTTTGATATGTCCCTACAGACCCGCACACTCATGGAAGAGATCCAGGACATGGAGGAAGATGATGATGTCTCCGTACAGGGCACGTCGGATGAACTCCCCCTGGGTCCCAATTTGGAACTGCTCCATAATGTTTCTCTGGCCAATCCTCAGCAGCAGAGTGAATCTCCATCCATTGTGCTTGCACATGGGGAGACTGACACTACAGTCCCCAGTGTTCACTCTGCTGAGGATTTGCAAAGCAGGCCGGTTGCTGTTGAGGGTACGACACCACGCGGCAGGGCACGCCCAAGAGCCAGGGTAATTGTGCGGCGGACGCCATTACGCCGCCCCACAATTTCCCAGGGGAGGCAGAGTGCCCTGCTTCAATTATGGACCCAACAAAGGGACTCTTATGACGCCCAGCTCGTTACAGAGCGTGAGCAAAGGCATGCCGACATGGTCAACATCCATACCAGTCTACAGGGCATCCTCGCGGAGTTGCGTACCCTCAACAGCAACGTGGCCAATGCAAGTAATGGCATCCAGTCAGCCATGGCTGAGATGACCAATATGCAGAGAAACATTGTGGAGCAGTTTCAAATTCACAATGCTGCCATGGCCCAGGCTAGGTCCCATTCCCATGGACCTCCACCTGGACCTCCACCTGGGTATTATGGGCAGCCACCCTATTAAGCCATGGGTGTGTGGGACATCTTTTCTCTTAACCCCCACTGTATTTACTTGTCCTTTGAGGTTTCAAACAATCCATTTTGTGTTGCTCTGGCAGGTTGTGTTTTGTATTTGCTCCCATATAGCTCCTTAGAGTAATGCTTAAGGCCACTAGCCAATGCCATAGGTCTATGTGGAGTTTATCTGGCCACTTATGGCTTTACCTATGTATTTGGTTGGTGCTCCTCCTGTTTGCAGACATGTTTGTGTGACATTATGGCCATGCCCAAATATCCCTGGGCACAGGCAATATTAATGACTGGACTAGGCTGGCCTTTGGACTGGGTGTCCTTGTTTGGTTGTGCCACTCACTTCCAGGTGTAGATGTGCTCGATGTTTTTTTTTAATGTTATCCATTTGTTACCACAGATGTATGTGGACTGATTTCTGTTAACCACTATAATTTTACATTTTCAAAGTAAAACAAAAAATTCACTTACAATACTTGTGGCGTTTTTAGTGGGAAGACATTTTTAACAGCTTGGGCTAAACCAGATAATTTTGGTTTGAAGAGGTGTAACAATGCAAAGCTAAAGCTAAGGAAACTACATGAAATACATTAGGCAACAATTAAGGTCTAAATGTTTTACTTAGAGGTAATGCCACATTACGGCAAAACAACATATGTAACAAAAAGGATAACACAGACATACAGAATGGTGAGACAGGGAAAAAAGTTAACTAAAATGCTGGCTGATCAGGTTGGCTCGAACAGATTGGCCAGACTCACTGGGGGGCCCCTCAAAATTCTCGACTTCATCCTCGACGGCTGAAGAGGGCAGGCTGTCCACATAACGTGGGACACGTTCCATGATGGCAAAATTGTGCAAAACAGCACATGCCATTATAATGTCGATCACTTTCTTGGGATCATATTGCAGGGCCCCCCCAGTATGGTCAAGGCAACGAAAACGTGTCTTCAGCAGACCAAAGGCCCTCTCCACAACAGCCCGGGTCTTGCGATGCGCACGGTTATACGCTTCCTGAGAGGCATCCTGGGGCCGCAGCACAGGCGTCATGAGCCAGGGTAGAAGTGGGTACCCGGAATCACCTTAAACAGAGAATTAAATGTCATCAAAATTAAAAAGGCAACACAACCAACACCAAAAATTTCACAGATATCATAATGATGTAAGGTAAAGTGTTCCGCCAAAAAAACAGGGCACATTAGGGCCCCCAAAAATTGCACTAAGGTATAACCTAAATAAAAATGGCACTTCTATATACCAATTAATTAACAAACATCTGCACGGCCAAGGGTATTTGTATTTTACATATATTGGTAGTTTTCAGACATGTTACAATTAGGATGCTGCTGAGGGCCTATCCACATTTCTCTGGAAACTACAATGTATGCAGTTTAAGTCCACTTTGACATTTAAAGACCAATAGTACAAAAGGAGCCAAAGGTCAAAGATCCCTATCCACATTTCACTGGAAACTACAATGTATGCAGTTTAAGTCCACTTTGACATTTAAAGACCAATAGTACAAAAGGAGCCAAAGGTCAAAGATCCCTATCCACATTTCACTGGAAACTACAATGTATGCAGTTTAAGTCCACTTTGACATTTAAAGACCAATAGTACAAAAGGAGCCAAAGGTCAAAGATCCTTGGGTATAAACTCCAAACCAATATATTTAGGCACAAGGAACTTACAGACATCCTAACTAAAGGGAAAACATTCTGAAGGCCAAAGCGAGACAAGGATTTTTTGGGTAAGTTCCTAATATATGAGCCAAGAAAAAGGCAGTTGGACGCTTATGTAAAGAATTCAAAAACAAACATATCAACAAATACAAGATTAATGCCACATTTAATAACACACAAATAGGACACACTTACCAAGCAGCCATGCCCCCGAAAATTCACCTGCCTCAAATCTCCGAAACAACCCAGATCGCCGGAGGATATAGGAGTCGTGGGACGATCCGGGGTAGCCGGCAAGGACACTCATAAACCGCATATCCGGACCAACCACGGCCTGGACATTAAGTGAGTGTCCCATTTTACGATTCCTTAAGGAAAAAACATACAAAAAGGGTAATTGATATTTGACCCAAACTAATAAATTAACCACAAAACATGTCTGCACTCTATTGGGAAAGACTAATGAAAAGCCGAGAGAAAGCAGCTACACAAATGAGGGATAAACAAATATGCTGCCGCAAAGGAAAACAGGTTACATGACACGTTGGGCAACATAATAACCAATCTCAATACCTATATATATACTCGTCGGCTGCCCTAGGTACGAGTGCCACATGTGTGCAGTCAATTGCACCAATAACGTTGGGCATGTCGGCCACATTATAAAACCCAAGCTTAATGGCGTTTCTGGCTGCCATATCATCAGGAAAATAAATATATTTTTGAGTTATGGCAGCCATGCCTTCCAAAAATTTAGACAGTGCGCGGCTCAGCGTAGGCTGTGACATCCCCACAGAGAGGGCACCCAGCCTCTGGAACGAGCCGTTCGCCAAAAATTGCAGGCAGCCAAGCATCTTGGTCATACCTGAAATTGCATGCCCCTTCCTTGTGGTGCGGGCTAACCATGGCCGCAGCTCACTATATAATTTATGGAGGGAAGCGCGATTAAGCCTGGTCAGCTCGAACAGCTCAACATCATTCATGCTATCGATGTTCATGCGACGACGCAGGGGCAATCTGCTCTCAGACATCTCGATCAACTCAATGCCAAAAAGCATAAGCCCTTGATGTGCCACAAACTCGCTCCGCTCCATCCTACTCCCGAGGCCAAATAGCTGCCGGCAAACATTTCGTAAAGCAGCTCTTTAATGGGCTTCAAAACAATTAGCAATCACCTCTCTGAATTGGGCGCAAGCCCATGTGAAGGACGTAAAAAATAGGATCGGACGCAAATAATACGATTTGGACGGGAAAAACACACGAACTAACGCAAATTATACGATTCTCGTACGAAATGCGTATGTTCATATACGTCTATGCGCGAACGATCGTGCGAATACGAAATGGCCAAAAAAACAAGAAAAAATGACAAACACCCACCCAAACTTACGATTCTCGATACGAAATCAATTAACTTTTGCTCTTTGAATCGAGGGGAATGTTTAAGAGGTCTCAGCTCTTGGGCCTCCACACAATTTTTAAAAGGTCTCAGCTCTTGGGCCTCCACACAATGTTTGAGAGGTCTCAGCTCTTGGGCCTCCACACAATTTTTAAAAGGTCTCAGCTCTTGGGCCTCCACACAATTTTTAAAAGATCTCAGCTCTTGGGCCTCCACACAATGTTTGAGAGGTCTCAGCTCTTGGGCCTCCACACAATTTTTAAAAGGTCTCAGCTCGTGGGACTCCACACAATGTTTGAGAGGTCTCAGCTCTTGGGCCTCCACACAATTTTTAAGAGGTCTCAGCTCTTGGGCCTCCACACAATGTTTGAGAGGTCTCAGCTCTTGGGCCTCCACACAATTTTTAAAAGGTCTCAGCTCTTGGGCCTCCACACAATTTTTAAGAGGTCTCAGCTCTTGGGCCTCCACACAATTTTTAAAAGGTCTCAGCTCTTGGGCCTCCACACAATTTTTAAAAGGTCTCAGCTCTTGGGACTCCACACAATGTTTGAGAGGTCTCAGCTCTTGGGCCTCCACACAATTTTTAAGAGGTCTCAGATCTTGGGCCTCCACACAATTTTTAAAAGGTCTCAGCTCTTGGGACTCCACACAATGTTTGAGAGGTCTCAGCTCTTGGGCCTCCACACAATTTTTAAAAGGTCTCAGCTCGTGGGACTCCACACAATGTTTGAGAGGTCTCAGCTCTTGGGCCTCCACACAATTTTTAAGAGGTCTCAGATCTTGGGCCTCCACACAATTTTTAAGAGGTCTCAGCTCTTGGGCCTCCACACAATGTTTGAGAGGTCTCAGCTCTTGGGCCTCCACACAATGTTTGAGAGGTCTCAGCTCTTGGGCCTCCACACAATTTTTAAAAGGTCTCAGCTCTTGGGACTCCACACAATGTTTGAGAGGTCTCAGCTCTTGGGCCTCCACACAATTTTTAAGAGGTCTCAGATCTTGGGCCTCCACACAATTTTTAAAAGGTCTCAGCTCTTGGGACTCCACACAATGTTTGAGAGGTCTCAGCTCTTGGGCCTCCACACAATTTTTAAAAGGTCTCAGCTCGTGGGACTCCACACAATGTTTGAGAGGTCTCAGCTCTTGGGCCTCCACACAATTTTTAAGAGGTCTCAGATCTTAGGCCTCCACACAATTTTTAAAAGGTCTCAGCTCTAAGCTTCCCTTACTGCTGGGGTGACACACTGTAACAAACCTCCTCCTGTAAGCTTCCCTGACTGCTGGGGTGACACACTGTAACAAACCTCCTCCTGTAAGCTTCCCTTACTGCTGGGGTGACACACTGTAACAAACCTCCTCCTTTAAGCTTCCCTTACTGCTGGGGTGACACAATGACACAAGAGGACATGTCTGACCACATCTCACACACACACACACACACACACACACACAATGACAATTAGGGGTGGGGTCTATTTATTTTCCCCCTTGCCTATGCCATCTGTGGTTGTCATTAGGCAACGTGATTTTAAGGGGTGCAGAATTTTGTTCTTCTTTTTTGTACAGTTTGGCTTGGGGTCCATGGCAATGTAGAGGAAAGAAGGTTTCCTTGTCTTGTCTCACTTTACGTAGAAGTAATATTGTGTTTGGAGTGTATTGTTGAGAGGCTGTGATAGTGGCGTAATAGTGCGACTTGGGCGCGTTATATGCACCCAGACATGCTTCCCCTGCTGTCCCAGTTGCATTCCAGCAGTGTTGGCATCATTTTCTGATGTTTCAGGGTGGACTTGGTGACCTCCAAGTGGTCGAATTGAGATTTCCAAGTGTCGAGCATTTTTTTCCCATAGACTATAATGGGATTCGATATTCGGTCGAGTAGTCGAGTAACGCGGTCTATTCGAATCGAAATTCGAAATTTCGAATATTTCACTACTCGCTCATCTCTATTAATGATTGAAAGAGAATGACAGAATGACAGAAACAAAGAAAGAATAAAAGGAATAACAGAAAAAAGGAAGCAGGAATTCGTAAAGATTGATTTGCAGAAAAGAAAAAAAGAAAGAAAGAAAGAAAGGGGAAAAAAAGAAAAGGAATGGCAGGATGAAAAGATGAAAGAAAAAAGAAAGAATAGATGGAAAGAAAGTAAGATATAGAAAGAAAAAGACAATATGGAAAAAACAAATAATAGAAGAAAATAAACAAAGGAAGTCTCTTCCAATAGCCAGTCTGCCCCTGTCTGACAGTCCCTTAGTCCCGATCACTGCATGGCCCTTCATCCTGCATAGGGCCTGCCCAGAGTAGATGGAATAAGATGCTAGGTAAGCCTAGTGCTGACGCCGGCCCTACCAGTTACCAGAAAGCCTAGCTACTCCTCTGACTGTACCTATGTTAACATGTTTTGTTAGACACAATGTACTTAATGAGGGGTTAGTAAATATTCCTAAAGTTTGGCACTGTTAGATTGCCAGTTGAGATTAGCTGTTGCTGAACATGTGACGGGTGACAGTTACTCGGCTTTAATGACAGTATGGTGTACCAGAAATACAGAGAACTGGCAGAAGAGAGCACATCTTCTAAACAAACAAAAAGTTGCTAAACAACTGCTCATCATTAGAGAGGCAAAGGGGATTAGACGGCAGAGAATGCTACCTTAGTGCACCTATGACGAGAAGAAGAGTAACTAAAGAGAGGGCAGACAGCGTAATCCACATAGTGATTTGTTATTGTCAGATGATCTCATATATTGCAGCCAGCTTGAAGTATTTAAAGCAGACAGAGGTGAACTTCTCTGCTGCCTGAGGCGAACTATAGAAAGACAGCCTCCACTTTTCAATGAAAGTGGGCCGGGCTTCTAAACCACCACTAGTTTACTTAAAAACATGAGCAATAAATGCAGCTGTTGCTCCCTTCTTAGCTACTTGGGAGAGTTGGATTGCCCTCTTCCAACCGAGACATTTTGACCGAGATCTTCTTACAATTTTAAGAGTAAAGATTTGTTATAATCTTTTACAACTGCTATTCTGAAATTGTATTTACTGTATACTGAATAAACCTATACTTGATCAGCTTCCTAAATTAGTACAACTACATTTGCTCTCTTACGGTAACACAAAGTTATCCCCACAGTGTATTTCCTTATTTAGGTGTAAAAAATGGTAAAAAAGAAGAGTAAAAAAGAGAAAAGTCCATTTTCAATGGCATATTTAAGTTGCCATTACTGTGTGCCAAAGTGATGCCCCTAAGGTGCTGCGCTTAGCTGTTATTTTTATCTTTTTAATGTTTCCATTTCTGTGTTACATAAGAAAAGCATTTTCTCTAGCAACAATGTGTTTATGTTCGCAACATACACAAATGGGCATGTTTGGCGTAACTGGCAGAAAGTTCCTGACTCTGGCTTGCTAATCATCTGATTGGCTGGAGAGGCAGAGACGAAGCTCCACACTCCTAAACTCACAGGTATAAACCCTCCTACTCTAATTTAGCCTCTTCAGATGAGGAGATTACAATCTTACCAGTAGCTAAAGAGTTACTGGCAGAATTCTCAACTGGGGAGATCATTACTGCTGCTTAATTTTTCTATGCTGCTGAGCTCACCTGTTACAGTGTCGTGATTCTGGGATTTGATGGTAGAAGCTATACTAAGGGCATTAATCAACACCAGGAAAGCCACTCTCACCTTAGTAACACAGAGCCACAATGATAAAGAAAACATGGAAAAAGCATAGTTCTGGGGGAACAATCCTATTTTATTTTACTTTCTAAAGGAGGAGAACAATAAGGCAAAACACCAAAAACCTGACAATTGAGTTTTCCTTTAAAATTGTACTGAATCACAAAACCATTTTAAACCTATTAAATTTCGGGTGTAATTTTGCAAGTTTCACACAATATTTTGCGTTTATAAGATATGATAACTGCAGAATATTTTTGAAAAACATTTTTATTTCTTTTGCTGAATCGTGAAACCCTGTTAAATTTTGAATTTTTATAAAGGGCCTGTGCCGAATCAGGCCCATTATGTCAATACCTGGCCCATAATTGTCTGCCCTGTGCCCGGGAACAAAGCCCTTCCTAAACTGTCTGTAAACAAACTCCCAGGCCGCCATGTGTTGCATCACTCACACTGTCACTGAACCCTGTCATTGATGCCATTCTAGATTTAGCCACTTCTCCATGCCACAATGACATCAGTCTTCTCTTTAATCTTTTCATGTGCTGCTCCACAGGGGCTGTTATAAATAAACGCGCATTCACATGCCCCAAGAGAACAAGGGTCTGAGTGGTTCTGTTGGGTTGTACGTGACCATTTGTATGGGACCTTACACAGGAGGTTATACATGTGTCTGTGTATATAGATAGACTACTGCTGGAGCTGAGGATAAGTGACATTTAAAGCTAAAGAAACTGTTTATACAACAGGGAACAGGCTAAAAAGTCAAGGCAGAGTTTAGTGGATTAACAAAGTCTCTTACAAAGATTTCCATTTTAATGAGAAATAAATAACCTCTTGTTGCCCCTATTTTGTTACTGGTCTCTAGACTCAGAGATCTGACCAATCAGCTGTTTCCATAGCAGAACGGGCTGCGCGAAAGCTTAATATTTGTGCCGAGCATAAACAGGGCAGTAACAGGAGAAAGCAGAGAACTTTCCGAGGCCAACAAAAGAAAACTCCCGGAGGGAAAATTCAGCTCCTCTGTGCCTAGTTTATTGGACTCGGAGGCCCCAGTTCACGAAAAAGAGACGCTGCTAAGCCCATATGATCACAAACATCAAGGGAAAATTACAATTAAATCTACAATTAAATCTCACCCAGGCAGCGACCGTCCCATTCCCCGAACCCCTCAGACAGCCAACGCTTTTGGGGGGGGGGGGGGTCACCCCTTTATCAAACAGCTTGAATTTGCCTACCTGACCTGATGTTTAAAAGACGCCGACATCCAGGAACGCTACAAGAGCTGCGAACAGGAGCCAATAGGCAGTCAAATCAAAGACCAATCAGATACCCTTCCTGCAGGTGTTCAAGCAATACAAAGGGGTGTGTGGTATAGCCAAAACAGTAAGTTGTATCATCTCAGCGCCCATAGTATCCCGGGGATGTCAGCGGCATATCGAAACTAAAACAACAGGGGGAGAGAGAATTCCGCAGATCCACTGTACGTATCTGCACCCCCCATAGACCACAAATGAGGACATCAAAACAAAGGGCAAGTAGCAATAGGAACCGCATAAATATATATGGGGATAAATAAATAAAACATGTACAAAATTTAAACCAACAGGGGGACATTGTGATTAATCAGCACAGATGTATAAAGTTAAAACAGGCCAAAAACAATTGCGAATAGGTGCACTTACACATGAAAAAGTGTGTGAATGTGTATTTTTTGGTCCATTTTCAGACTTCTTGTGTTTTTTTTTGAATTTTATTGGCATTTGTGTAAGTACGTTTAAGCCTTTTTGTTCTCCTATCTATTGTGTATTTGCTTCCTATTGTTTATGTGTTGATGCATATAATACGTGATTAGTATGGGCTTACGCGTGATTCAGGGGCCTTGATTTGTCACGATTTTGCCTTCGAGAGAGGCCAATAAAACATGTTTTCTTCATGCTCTCCTTACAGGGTCCATTTCTTGGTGAGAATGTGTTTTCATGGTGTGTGGGAAAGCATAAAGGAGCCCTCCAAGGACCACCAAGCGCAGTATATGACCGACTGGCACTTGACATAGTAGCTATGCTGGAGGAGGAGAGCGACACCACCTACACGTTCACACAGGTTGCTTTAGTGCATTTAACTCTGACCAGGGGCATCCCATTTAAGGCCATGTGTCAGTGTGTTTGCATTTATTTTTATCTAGAGCACCTGCCTATAGAGCTCTTGCTTTTCTACCAAAACCATGTTTTAAAGCTTGCTGTAGTGCATTTAACTATGACCAGGGGCATCCCATTTAAGGCCATCTGACAGTGGGTTTGCATTTGTTTTTTTGCCCAGGCCTTGCAAGCCTAGTTAGTGTTACAGATCACACTCAGCTGCCTATATTGCTTTTGCTTTTCTACATACCTGCTGCTGTTCCAAAATACTGTTTTAAGTGTAGTGTAGTGTATTGTTTTCCCCTCCTAAATGCAGTAATTATGTCAGGCAGAGAAGCGCCAGGATGTGCACAGAGGAGTGGCAGAGGCCTAGATTCATCAGGCTAAGGTCGCAGCAGACTAGGGGTGAGTGTCAGCAGAAGTCACGGTGAGAGGCCTGATCTCCCAGTATCAGCTAGCGGTCGTGTCTGGACCAGCAACGCATCTGCCGTCATCGATTGTTTAACGCGGTCATCCACTTTATCACAAGTGACATCTGATGCCCCCAGTCAATCCTCAGTTGGCATGGCCCAGGAGCAGTCCCTGCCTTCCCATTGCCTCTGTCCTATGCTGTTCCCTCCCCCAGCAACGTATATTATGCTTTGGATTCCGCTCCACTGTTCAGTGAGGATGATCTGATAGAGGACAGTCAGCAGCTACTGCCCAGCCAAGAAGTGGAGGAGACATCTGCTGCTTCCTTCGCTAGTCGGCCAAGTACTGATAAGGAGAGTAGCATGGGAGGTGGTGTTGCGAGCGTTCCAGCTCCTGCAGCAGACACTGTTGAGGAACCCGAGGAGGACATCAGTGACATGCAGACAACTCGATGACGATGAAGCCGTTCGCACTTGGGAGCAGGGTGCAGAAGGGGCTTGATAATCATCAGAAGAAGAGGGTCGCAGGTTGCGCGCGAGTCAGCAGCTCAGGCAGCAAGGTGGTAGCATGGTTGGCAGTCAGCATGGTGGCAGAATTGGAAAGTCTGGAGCCAAACTTGGCCGAAACCAGGGTAGACCACCTGTTGCGTGGCAGGCTACTTTCCCTGGAGGTAGTGGAACAGGGGTTCCTGGAGTCGGCGGCAGTAGCAGTGAATTAGTGCAGACTGTTGGTGGGAAAATCAGCTACTCTGCGGTGTGGCAGTTTTTCATCAAGCATCCGCAGGAGGGTAACATGGTCACATGCAAGATGTTTAAGCCGAAGGTGAAGCGTGGCCTGCGTCTCAGTGTTGGCACCACGGCCCTGGGGCAACATATGCGTCACCATAAAGCGGCCTGGGAGAACCGAGTCTCCGTAGTGGTGGTCCAGCCTGCTGCATCACCCAGTGGCATGCTGCTCCCAGTTTCAGCCAGCCAATGCTCCAGCACTTCAGCTGAAGGTAGCTGTGTGTCATACCCATCCTCTGTCGCTCCAGATGCTCCTGCTCCTCCTACTACAAGTCAGTCATCCTGCCAGCAATCCATGTCCAAGAGACAACAGTTTGAAGAACCTTTTAGCCGAAGGACTAGCTCTAGGTGTTCTGAGCAAAGGGGGAGCGGAGGCTCTGGATGTGGCTTCACCCATTGCCCCAATCTTTCATCATCTCCCCAAAATCCACAAACCACAACGTCCACCTTGTGGCAGACCCATTGTGGCGGGGATTGGGGGGCTGAATGAGAGGTTGGGGCAGTGGGTGGACTCACATCTATTTCCTCTTGTCCAAAGACTCCCTGGTTTCCTTCAGGATTCCAGGGATGTCATGTTCCACCTGACTGACATACAGTGGGAGGCAAATTGCCTTTGGCTCACATGTGATGTAGCTTCCCTATACTCGGTAATACCGCATGATCTGGCCCTTCAAGCTGTGTATTTTCATTTGACTACTTACTCTGCCTATTCCAAGGAATTAATCGAATTTTTGATCTTAGCGTTGGAATATCTGTTGGGACACAACTTTTTCTTGTTCTCTGGTCAATTTTTTCTGCAAAGATGCGGTGCCTCCATGGGAGCACCGTTTTCTCCTTCCCTTGCCAACCTGTACATGGGTTGGTGGGAGGAGAAATATATTTACCATTATTCAAACCCCTTTGTATCTAACATAAAATATTATGGGAGATATATTGACGATGTGGTCATCATATGGCAGGGGTCACCAGAGGACAAGGATGAGTTTGTGTCATATTTAAATAACAATGAATTAAACCTAAGATTTACATCGGAATGTCATTTAAATACAATTCCCTTTCTGGATCTTTTGCTCCAGGTGTCCACAGAAAATAATAGGATAGAAACCATTACATACAGAAAGCCAACGTCTGGTAATACAATACTAAGGGCCGAGAGCTGTCACCCGGCACATACTATTAGGGCCATCCCCATTGGGGAAATGATTAGAGCCCGACGGAATTGTTCAACGGAGTTGGGTTTTCAAAAAGAGGCAGATACCATACAAAAAAGGCTGGAACAGCGGGGTTATTCCTCGGGGTCTATTCTAAGAGCCAAGAATATTGCAAAATCTAGGGATAGACAATCCATGATTGACAAAAAAGGTCACAATAAGAAAAAGATCTATAAAAGATCATTCCCCTTATATAATAAAGATAATATTGTAACCATGGTTACAACATATAGTATGGAGTTTTCAAGAATTCGGGGGATTATCTTAAAACATCTACCTATATTATATGGAGATCCCCAATTAAAACAAGTAGCGCAACAGGGCATTAAAGTGATTAGTAGGAAACCTCCCACTTTAGGTAAGAAATTATCTCCGAGTTTTTACAATAAAGAAGCTATGGCTTCGTCCACATGGTTACACTGTAAAGGCTTCTTTAGATGTAATGGGGCGAGGTGTAACATCTGTAAATATGTATGTCAAGGGAGTGAATTCAGGTCCACAGTCACTGGAGACAGATTTTGCATAGAGGATTTCATGAATTGCAACACGAAAAATCTGATATATTTAATAACATGTAAGATATGCAATGTTCAATATGTGGGATGCACCACGAGGCTATTCAAGAGAAGAATGGCGGAGCATCTAGCTACCCCACATTCAGAACGCCTGAATACGGCGTCCAATGTGAATCGTCATTTTTGCAATCAGCATACAGGGGATTTTTCAGGTTTCTCGTGCATGGCCAAAGAAAAAGTGAGGAAAGGACCTAGAGGGGGAGATTTACAGGCGAGGATTTTCCAGAGAGAAGTCTTCTGGATTTTCAAGCTGCAGACCCGCATCCCGTCTGGGTTGAATTCCAGATGGGATGTGGATCTGTTTTTGCGAGACTAATGTTAGGAATAATAAGTCTTTTTCTGGTGTCTGGATATTCCTGTCATTCTTCTCCTCCTTCACTTTTGTTCCTCCTTTTCTTTCTCCTTTGTCCTTTTGTGCCCGGTTTAAAATCCTTTTTCTTCCTAGCCTTTTTGGAGGTTGAGGTCAGCTTTATTTGTATAACTATCTCTTGTGGCTTTCCAAGTTAGTTAACAGATTAATAACTATGTAATATCTGCTCTGAATAGACCAGAATATGATGGTGGCTACTAAGATAGTGTTGTATCAAGCGTAGAAATGTTTGTTTATATTATTGCTACATTTACTTTTTCATTACAGAAAAGATACACGTGGATAAATAGGGATACTATGTTGCTCCAAGTTAGATATGTAGATGCTATGAAAGTGTAGGATGACACATTCCAACTCTATTAGTGTAGTTGAATAAGATATAGGTAAACAATATTGGATGTAGATATGCTACCGCAAATATAATATGTAATCATTATATATGTATACAAACTTTTGCAGCCGTATGATGGAGTGTATTAGAGTCCTCGTAGTATAAGTATACCTGCTATTATCATGTCTAATGCTGGTATTTGAAAAAGTATGGTCTTATTTCAGCTTTTGCCCCGCGGGTTTTAATATATTTCCGCCCTTTCTCCTATCTATATTACGGTGATTCTCTTGCCCTTCTGGTGATGCGGTAGGACGAGGGCCAATGAATCTGGCACACGTCATAGATTGCATCTTATTGGTCCACGGTGTTAGTGACCACATGCAGGAAAGCCCGCGTAATTTGGAAATAGATAGGAGACAAGCGGTGGCCACCATACGTTATCATGCAGGTATGTGTGCCGTTGTGTATGTTTCCTCATGTGCAATGTATTATACAATTAAGTAATTAAGAGTGCCAATTATGGTCTGCAGATTTGTAGGTGTATATAAGGGAACCTTCACCCCCATTATAATTGTCATGATTAAGGGCAGAAAGCCCGAAACGCGTCGACGTTTTTCATTATCTTAAATACCTGTTGTATCGTTTTTGGATGGAACATTTTAATTCAAGCTTCAAATAAAATTGGATGTTTTTATTCACACACCGGATATCGGCTGGCCTTAATGCTGTATGGTTTCGACTACATTGGAGGTGAGCGCTCGTGGCCGTGCAGTGTCTGGTGGGGTGTTTCAGAATCACAATTCAGAGCTGGCAATTTTCTGTTAGTATGCGCCCACTCATCCAACGGCACAGAAGCTAAATGTGCGCCTCTCCAAGTTGCTGGTGCTGCAGTCCCTCCCTTTTAAGGTGGTGAACCTTTCAGAGAACTGATGGTTTGTGCCAAGCCCAGGTGGAGCGTCCCAAGCCTTCATTTCTTTGTGAAGAAGGCAGTACCAGCCCTGCACAATTTTGTGGAACAGAAGGTGAACCAGTCCTTGAGCCTGTTGGAGTGTTCCAAAGTGAGCAGTAGCGCCGACGTCTGGAGCTGTAACTATGGTCAGGGCAAATACATGTCCTTTACGGCCCACTGGGTGAATGTGGTTCCTGCACAGCCACAACAGCAACTTGGATAGGTCACACTGCTTCAGCCTTCACGCTCCTAGGTTGGACAGCTTTCTCCGGGCAAACTCTGATAGTTGCGGCCACAGATCAAGTTTGGCTGCCTAGACGTCCAGTGGATCCTCAAGGTGTGTTGGTATGGTCATGTCAAGGTATACCACCACCTGCTGTTCAGCTCCTGCTTCAGGTCTACCTGCTGCTTATGAGTTGCCTCACTATGCGGGTGAAGAAAGCTACTTATTAGTGATTGAAGACTCAGGCTGCTGCTGATGGAGCTCCTGCCAACCCCACCCCTCCCCAGCAGCAATGGCAGTGGAAGGTGAGGGCAGAGGGCCCCCCCGAGTCAGACCTGCGAGACGATGGACGATGTCGCAGATAGGCATCGGCCAACTGACTACGTAGGATGTCTCTGTAGTAGGTCAGTTTGTCTTCCCTCTCAGTGGGTGTAAAAAAGGCCCCCATTTTTACAGCGGCAGGTGTCTGGCCTTTCACACTAATTAGCCCATCAGCACTTGAACATAAAATCAAATTTAAAAACTGTATGGCTTTAAATGAGATGCCCCCTGGTCAAAGTTAGTTAAATGCACTACAAAAATATTTAAAATGTGTTTTTTTGTAGAAAAGCAAAGGCAATATAGACTGGTGCTTTTGCTAAAACCAAATGCAAACACTGTCAGATGGCCTGAAATGGGATGCCCCCTGGTCAAAGTTAGTTAAATGCACTACAGAAAGCTTTAAAATGTGTTTTTTGTTAGGAAAAGCAAAAGCAATCTAGACAGGTGCTCTTGCTAAAACCAAATGCAAACACTGTCAGATGGCCTGAAATGGGATGCCCCCTGGTCAAAGTTAGTTAAATGCACTACAGAAAGCTTTAAAATGTGTTTTTTATTAGGAAAAGCAAAAGCAATATAGACAGGTGCTCTTGCTAAAACCAAATGCAAACACTGTCAGATGGCCTGAAATGGGATGCCCCCTGGTCAAAGTTAGTTAAATGCACTACAGAAAGATTTAAAACATGTTTTTTGTAGAAAAGCAAAAGCAATATAGACAGGTGCTCTTGCTAAAAACAAATGCAAACACACTGCCAGATGGCCTTAAATGGGATGCTCCTGGTGAAAGTGAGTTAAATGCACTACAGCAAGCTTTAAAACGTGGTTTGGTAGAAAAGCAAGTGCTATATAGACAGGTGCTCTTGCTAAAAACAAATGAAAACACACTGTCAGATGGCCTGAAATGGGATGCCCCTGGTCAAAGTGAGTTAAATGCACTACAGAAAGCTTGAAAATGTGGTTTTGGTAGAAAAGCAAGAGCAATATAGACAGGTGCTATTGCTAAAAACAAATGTAAACACACTGCCAAGTGGCCTGAAATCTGATGCCCCAGGTCAAAGTGAGTTAATTGCACTACAGAAAGCTTTAAAACATGGTTTTGGTAGAAAAGCAAAAGCAATATAGACAGGTGCTATTGCTAAAAACAAATGCAAACACACTATCGGATCATGGCCTGAAATAGTATGCCCCTGGTGAAAGTGAGTTAAATGCACTACAGAAAGATTTAAAATGTGGTTTTGGTAGAAAAGCAAAAGCAATATAGACAGGTGCTCTTGCTAAAAACAAATGCAAACACACTGTCAGATCATGGCCTGAAATATTGTGCCCCTGGAGAAAGTGAGTTAAATGCACTACAGAAAGCTTTAAAACATGGTTTTTCGAAGAAAAGCAAAAGCAATATTGACAGTTGCTCTTGCTAAAAACAAATGCAAACACAGTGTCAGATCATGGCCTGAAATAGTATGCCCCTGGTGAAAGTGAGTTAAATGTACTACAGAAAGATTTTAAACGTGTTTTTGTAGAAAAGCAAAAGCAAAATAGGCAGGTGTTTGTGACCTGTAGTAACACTAAATAGGATTTGGGCATAAACCAAATGCAAACACGCTGTAAACTGTCTCTCTCTGTCTCTTTCTCTGCCTCTCTCGTCGCCCTGTCGTTTTCTTTTTCTGCCTTATTCTCTTCCTGGCTTTATCTCTCCCTGGCCTTATCTCTCCCTTCCCCTAACTCTCCCTGCCTCTAACTCTACAAAGAAAAAAACAACTGGGTATAGGTCAACCCCAGATTTATAGGACCTCCAAGTGTGACCACGCCATTAACAAAAAACAAGATAGACCAAGAAATATAAAAAATAGGTGCAAATTTTATTATTGCTTATTCACATTCAAAGAAGGGGAACGAGGCAGCTAAACCATTCCTCTCCCCTTCTGATGAAAATCAGATATCCCTGATAATTTCATACCATATATTGTGATAGATACAATGTATGAACAACATTAATCAAGCCCTTACATTATGTGGGCTTGACCAATAGAATAAAACAAGGGACAAGTTCCTTAATGCAATACAAGTATATCAGTACCATTAAATATGTAACAGTTTGATGAATAATCTTATTTGGTGGTGGAGGTGGACTAGTTTCGCCCTTTTTGGGGCTTCCTCTGCACCTCTATTCATTTTTTTAGAAATTCCATGCCACCTTAACTACAGTACCTATGCAGTTTCACCTAGATAATGCAAGTAGAGGGACAGCAAAAGAGACAACAGAAAGAAAAACATCCAACAAACACGATTTAGTAAAAATAATAACCACAATAACCTGTTTAACCAAAATTCCTATAGGCATTGTCATAATACCTGAGAGTCCCATGTGGTCACTATGGACTGACTGTACGATCCTATTGTATAAGATCCTGATTGCCTCTTCACCATCTATAATGTCAAAAAATATGCACCAGACACCTGGTCAGCAAAACATGCTAGTTACTAGCGTTGTCACTAATTACTTGGATGGAGATATACATATGCATAAAGATTGTACTTACAATCGACTCAGTGGCTGTGTTGCATAAGGGGACACAGTCGGTGCCTCCAAAATTCAGCGAGTGGAGTGGCTGTAGGGAGGCTGGTGTGGCACCGTCCGGGTCACATCTACGACTTGTTCTCCTCACAGCCCGGATGCACGTGGCGCGCCCTTATGGTCCGGCGCGCCAGCGTCATCCTAGAGACGCGGACTACTTCCGGGGCTGACGGGCAGCTGCTGACGTCACCGTCATACCCGGAAGTGCCGCCGACTCGTGATGGAGGGTGGCGTGCTGGGGGGGGGGAGGAGAGAGAGGGCCGGACCGAGAGGAGGGCGCCCCGCCCCCCGACTGACACCGGCATGCCGGGCCGATAGCAACCGGCAGCACGGGCAACGGCCCGCATCCCCCGCCAATCCGCAAAGGGTCAGAGTCCCCCCCCCCCCGGGACAGGCGGAGGCAAGCCGCACCCGACAGCACCCACCCGCCCGGGCCCCCACGTATATGCGGGACAATGGGCAGTCAGCGAGCGAGCCCGATGCTGGCCGGGAGGCACCGGCGCCCCCCCCAGTCCTGTCCCCCCAGCCCTGTCCCCCCAGCCTGTGGGAAACAGTACGGGCAAGCAAATCCGCCGCCAATAGAAACCCGTCATTACCACCCGCCAAACCACATCTGTTCCCTGCTCCGGTCTGCCAAGGTAGGTGGCCTTAAAATTGTAGTTGCTAATAGTTAATGTCCCATAAATCAAGATCATCTTAGGTCAGCACCCGAATGACACTAAAGGCAGCCGATAATCAGGGAAACTGATCTGGTAAGTACAAGATCGTTTAAACTCCCAAGAAAAAGGGAACTTATTATAAAATGATCTTACATTACTGTTGCAGACCTGTTGCACGGTATATTACTGTTATAGAAAATATTGGTAAAAATAATAAAAATAAATATATGTATAGAATAGAAAAAACTATATAGGATGAAAACAAAAAAAAAAATAAAAAAAAAAAGGAGACTAATGATGGGGACCTCCTATGTTCTAACAGACCCTAGCCCAAGAATGAGGCAAAGCTAATCGTCTCATTGAGGCCAGGGTGTTCATAGGCTTTTGTTTTGCTAATCCAGCGAGTTTCCCTCTGAAGGGTAATCTTTTCTACATTGCCACCCCTAACATGTGGGTGGATCCGATCTAGTCCCTGAACTATCAAACCTTTCGGTTCCCGGTTATGAAAACGGGCAAAGTGGCGTCCTATGGGTGTCTTTATATTTGCTGTGCATATATCATACTGATGCCCGTAGATCCTCTTTTTCAGGGGTCTATTGGTTTTTCCAATATAAAAACCCCCACATGGGCATATTAATACATATATTACGTGGGAAGTTTCACAGTTAACAAAATGTTGGGATTGAATCGGTACCTGTCCCGGTATATTAATAATTTTACCTGATTTGATGAACTGACAACAGCTACACCTTTTTAGTATTGGTAGGTGCCCTTGGTCTTACAACATCCCTCTCTGTATAATGACTATTGACCAATTTGTCCCTAAGGTTTTTCGCCCTTCTAAAGATAAATTGTGGTTGGGTTGGTAGAATCTCCCTGAGTTTCTGATCATTCATTAACACGTGCCAGTGGTGTTGGAAGATATTTTTGAGTGTGTGGTGATGTGCCGAATATGTGAGAGTAATGGCCAGTGGTCGTTCCTTTGGTTTAAGCTTAGGTTTATACAGTATTTCCGTTCTGGGCCTCGCAAGGGCTTTTTTGTACGCAGTCGCTAAAGTTTTTTTGCTGTACCCTCTTTCAGACAGTCTATCCCTGATCCCATCTGCTGCCTTTTTGAAACTACTGTCATTGGTGCAGTTTCTGCGTGCCCGGAGATATTCTCCATATGGAATGCTCCGCAGTAAATGCTGAGGGTGAAAACTTGTAGCTCTTAAGATTGTATTAGCAGCTGAGGTCTTCCTAAAAAAATCTGAATGTAGTTGCCCCTGTGCATCTACATAAACTGTCAGGTCCAAAAAGTTTATCTTATGTTCACTGACTTCATGAGTGAATCTAAGATTTAAATTATTTCGGTTTAGAATTTGAATGAATTCCTCAAGTAATTGTCTGGAGCCAGTCCATAACACGAAGATGTCGTCGATGTACCTGTGCCACGTAAGAACATGGCACAGGTATATCGCAAGGTTGTCCTCACCCCACAACTCTCTCTCCCAACGGCCAAGGTACAGGTTGGCATATGATGGGGCACACGTGGTCCCCATCGCCGTACCCTGTACCTGATGGTAAAGCTGGCCGTCGAAGAGAAAGAAGTTGTGGGTGAGGACAAATTTAAGTAATTTAGGTATGAACAACTGCTAGCAAGCCCTGATCATGGAGAATGCTGGAGTACAAGGCCTCCACGTCCAGGCCAACCAAGAGAGTCCCCGGGGGCACAGTCAGTCCATCGAGGATGCAGAGTAAATGGCCAGTGTCCTTCAAGAACGAGGGAAGCTGGTGCACCATAGGTTGGAGATGGTGGTCAATGAACCGACTGGCCCGATCCGTCAGAGACCCCATGCCTGACACAATGGGTCTGCCTGGAGGTGCAGACACTGATTTATGGACCTTGGAGGAAGGCATAAAAGGTGGCAATAGTCGGGCATGGGTCCTCCAAGTAGGCACCAGTCTGTCCATCGATCACTCGGTGTAACACCGCATCCTCGATGAGTGAGTGATAATCTCTCGAGGCTTCCCCAAGTCTGGACGCGGAGGCCCGCACATACCAGTCCTTATTGTCCAAAATGCGCCTACACATCTGCACATATTGTTCGTTATCCATCACAACAATATTTCCCCCCTTATCCGCTGGTTTTATTGTCACCTTCCCATAAGTCTCCAGATCTTTTAGTGCTTTCTGATGTTCTAAGGAAAGATTGGACTCTTTCCTATATACAAGCTTTTCAACCTCTGTTGTAATCATGCTTACGAATGTTTCCAGGTGTGCATTAGAGCTCAGGGGGGGATAAAAGGTTGAGGATTTCTTGAACATTGGTTGTTTGGAGGTTATCATTGGTGAAACCCCAGTTGCTTCTATGCCCAGTTCGACCATATCTGTCTCTAAATCTGCCACATTCGGTACTGGGGCTATCTCACCTGGCATGTTTTTGTGAGAAAAAAGTTGTTTACATACAATTTTTCCCACCCTCCCAACATTGGGGTGTATAACCTCTCTGGGGATCCCTAGGTCTCCTATTGGGCCTCTCTCTCGATGATGAAGAATCAGAAGATGAGTATTGTCTAGGAGAAAAACCTCTAACTCTCCCTGATCCGTTCTCACCGCAATAAACCGCTGAAATGAGCACCCGCAAGATGGCTGCCGCTTAAATAAGACTGTGATTTCACCCGGGAACCTGGCTGCTGATAGGCTGCATGTGATTCCTACCCAGGATTTTTTGCCCCATGGGAACATGTCCTGACATGTGGATCCACCATTTTAGATGGCCTGGACCGCACTAAATGGAGTTTAAGGAAGTGATTTGAGCGATCGAATCGCGACGATTCGGATTCGTTTAGAATCGAATTTTTCCTGAAATTCGTGACGAATTTGGATTTGTCTCTACTCATCAGGAATGTCATGGGCTGGGAGCCTGTAAAATCCTGAGATGATTTTTCCCCAGTCCACCCATGCATGTGCTCATACTTGTGCTTGTGTACTTGTGCTTTCTGTAAACAAAGAACATGTGACTTGCAAAACTTGCACACCTCTCTCTCATTTATGCTGCGAACCTTGTGTAATACTGTATGACACACAAGAGGCCACAGTACCTTATTAACCTGGAGTCCTGGCTGACGATCTACAAGTTTGGATGTTGTGTAATGATACTTTAATATAAATGATGTTGGGTGCTAACTGCTTTGAGATTAAATGTAGGTTTATTGACCATTTCTGGATATCTGTACGAAAGTGCAGCTGCCCAGTTCTCCGTGTCCCACACTTCTGTGTAGTAAATCTTACTTCATTGCAGGTAGTAATCCTGACTAAGTAGTAATCCAGCCTCCAGGTGATGTTCTGCCCCTGCATTGCTAGAGCCTCAGCATTAAAGGTTTGTACAGGGACCAACTGCTAATTGGGAGACTGTCGAGAATTCCTGGTTGCCCACACTGCTTTGGGGGTGGGGCTGTGTTGATAATACAATAAAGAAACAGCTCAACAGTGGCAGAGGTTGAGAAACAGGCAGGGGTCAGAAAACCAAAGTAGTTGCAGTACAAAAAGCCATCACTTTATCCAACCTGATCCATGATATTTTTACCTATGTTGTTTAAAATCTATATCCTGGGCTCAAAACTGAGTAACATCCCAGTGATGCCGATGACAGGTTCGCCGCTCAACCACCTACATATACAGTACACAAATATTGTGTATACTGTATAATGCACATGTAATAATATATATAAATTATCCCCCAGAACGTTGTCTTAGTAGCAATATCGGCAAGACCTGGGATTGGGGTCTTCCACAACTCTAAAAAAATAAGTGTTGCAAAAAAGGTTGTTCAGCATAGGAGGGATCCAATAAAAAGCAAGGCTTTAATCTAAATTCTAAAAGTTCATATCATATGTGTCACAAAGCACTACAAAGCATGACATCCCTCGGTATAACAGGCAATGGCATGGTATATAGAAAAATGTAATGTTTTGAACTGTGCTGAACAACTTTTTTTGCAACACTTTATTGAGTCCTGTTTCTATCCTGGAGTTTTTTGCATGGACAATATCATGAATGCTTAGCTACACTTACATTTTGCATTTTGACAACTCTACTATTTTGCCTCCATACGGCAATAGGGCAATACCAGCCCTGGGTGGAGCAAATGGGCCTAAGCTGTAATGGATGACAGAAGCATCATTTGTACCTCCCTCTGGGTGGGAACTGGTGAATCACGCCCCTGAACAACCCCAGCCCATGGTTTTCTTTCTGCCCCCAATGTTATAGCCTAAACCATGACATGCACTCAATGACCATCTGGCAAGATCCTTGTTGAGGGGGCTCAGTGGGAGTTTCAGGGGCAGCTCACATGGCTGGTTGGTTATTCGTAAAATTCTGTGATGGTTTTTAACTTCAGTTGACCACTGGCTGTAGATGGCCATCAACACCCCTGTCACAGTGTCTGCCTCTACAATACTAAAGCTTCATTATCTGCCTGCTGCCCATCATCTATCCGTGCAATGCTGTAGCTTCAGCTAAGGAACATACTTGGAAGTTGACAGGCTGGATATCACAATCTGGGTAGGGCTTGGCAGCTCATGGGCTGGTTGAGGTCAGTAAAATACTGGGTTGGTTTCAGCCCAATGGGGGCCCAAAACATTGTTTACTGTTTTGTACCCTTGTCATGTGAAACAGTGAGCATGTTACTGGGAAAGTGACCGCTGGTGACAATTGGAAGTCCCTCATCCGGAGTGGTCCCCTTACTCAGAGTTTAGTCCCACCTCACTAGACTGACCTTGGCATTCTAGAAGAAATAAATAATCAAGAAAGAAAAAATTAAAGGAGTTGTATCGCAAAATTGTAGAGTTGTAAAAATCTATGCAAACATATTGGCTAATAAAAGGAGGGGCCACTTATACACCTGAACTGAAAAAAAAGCTTACCATGGCTGTGGTTTTCTTCTCCTGGTAGAAAGTTTAGTGTATTAGGGGGGACAGATCCTGTCACCCTGTATTTCCTTTTCCTTTCATTTAATAAAGGAAAACAAGACTGGCTGGATATTTCTTGATGCCAGTGTATATGTGACCCTCTCCTCCCCCCATCCAGCATATTTGTGCCATTTTTCAGCGATAGTGCTCCTTAAACCCAGGTTGAGCAAAATATAAAACACACTACACAAGTCCCATCTTGATGTAGTATAAATATTGAGCTAACAATCCTTTCAGTTCACAGTGAACCAGTCAAGGACTACATAGTTTTGGTAAGATTACCTTGCAGTGGCTCTGCCAGGTTGCCTGTATATATAGTCAGGCAACCTAGTAATCATTACGGTAACCTAAGCTGAACCCTGGGCAGACGGGATACAGTAACTATTAGAAAGCTGACCTCACTGCTTTTAAATATAAAGTCAGATTTCTAAGAAACTGTAATATTGGTAAAAGTTAATATGGTTAAGTGGCAAGTGTCTGTCCAAAATTGATTTAAAAGTATTTAAAGTACCCTATTGCTAAGGTATAGATTAAAACATCATTGCACAATGCAAATTCTATATTATATATACCCACACCATATAAACCTTTCAAGTGGTATAAATTAATTGTACTCTAAAATACAGTTATTGGACTTTCCCTGATTGTGGGAGAGGTCACATAACAATGTGGCTATGGAATTCATCATAGGGATTCTTTGTCCATGATGCCATGAATTGCATTAGCCTGTGACTACCCACTCCCATTGATATTACTCATATCCTAACAGCGAACAAAAGTCAATGCTGTGTAGCTCTAGGCTAAAACTAGGTCCGACTACCTGTACATTTGGTGTCAGTGAACTGAGTGAAGTTTGAGGGCTTTATCACCACGAGAAAAGCTGCCCCAGACACCGGCAGGTATAAAAATAGATGGAGAAGCTGCTACCATCTGCTAGACACCCGACACTGCTCTAGGCTTGGATTTCTCCTATTGCCTGTAAAAGCAGCACCCATGACTATGCCCAGCTCCCCGAACTCCAACTCTTGAGGCTATAGTAACATTATTTCGGGGATTTTTACATTGAAAGTGGCTGCCTCATATTTATAAATCTAAGTGACCGTAAGGAGCTGACCCTGGGAAATACACCAACAAAAAAATAAGGTAAGATCATCATGCTGCTTGAGACCATGTGTATTTAGAGAGATATGATCTGCCTGTGCTAATATATATATATATATATATATATATATATATATATATATACACAAATGTATTTGACTGTCAGCCACCATGTGTGTATTTTACATGGCATCACATATGGTGTAATAACATATTTGATCTTTATTTAGGTCTCCACTGCAGTATTAAAAGTTATACTTTTTTCACTGAAATTAATAAAAAATGCTAGTTTTGGTCAAGAACAATTACAAACATTCCAAAATGCTGCCGGTTATATTGGGTGTATTTGGAGCTATTATATATGTGCTGTATGCTTATGTAGGACTGATGTAAGCTGCTAGGAATACCCTCCAGGGCTTGGTTACAGGCAGGGATGATTCTCATGCTGCTGAGCAGTTGAATTCCTTGTGGCCAAATATCTTGACCAATAAAAGAAATTAATGGGACAACTGACCAACACTGGTAAAATTACATTTGGGGCAGCTGCCCAAAGCAACCAGTCCAGTTTCACACAAGGGGGAGAAACCCACACTCCCCCCAGCTCTTCCGACTGACCCCTTCTCCACTTCTTCCCCCTCCCCCTACTCATCAACCCCCGCTTTTGTTTCATTTTTATTTTTTTTGTGCAAGAATCTTTGTTAATATGTTATAAGAAATTACTTTGCTTAACTATCAAATACCACGTGCAATAACCAATACTGATCTTGCTGTATCTGATTTTTTTTACTGCTTATTGTGTACAACCATTGCTAAAGTTCCTGAGTTGGAATACTTTACTTTATTAAAAAGATTAATAAAATATTGAAATAAAAGCAGAACCTTTTGCCGTAACGAGTGACAGATTAGTTGTCAGGCAGTAGTATGCCATGTTAGATATTATCGTTATATTAATTGCCAACAAGAGTAAAATGCCATATTTTGAGATTCCCCTCCCCCTCTCTGCTATGCTGGTTTGCACATTTGCAGGGCAGGGGTGGCAGACAGCCACCACCCAAATGTTTCTCTCTGCTCCTCGCAGCTCATCTTTGCTTAGGAGAAAATGTTTCCACTGGTTTTATATAGCTCCTATTTCAGTGTTTGGTAGAGACAGGGGAGCTAGAATGCCAGAGGAGAGGTGAAGAGGCATGGAATTGCCTTTACTTACACAATGATAACCACTTTTGGAAACTGCCAGTGCAAACTGGCACAGCGGTCAAGGTAAAGGTGAGTTGCCGGATTTGGTATTTTGATCATTAACTGGAACAGGATAAAAATGGGCCCCGAAACTTTTGTGACCTGTTTTACCAAAGAGAAAGGACTGCAGCCATCCTTAAAAAAACAACTGTATTTACTTGTCCTGTGGGGTCAGTAACCTTCTGATGATATCCAAAACATGTGTGTTTCGTTCTCCAATATAATAGGAAGAAGGCACTGTATATAGCGTGGTCCTTTGTGGTTTTCTGCAAATTTTCTTTGCTGATATCGTTAGGTTTTCTGCAGTGTAATGGCATCAAATTACAAAGAACCTGGAGAAACAGCAAAGGGGAGAAGTGGGCATAATGCCCATAGCAACCAATTAAGGTTTGAGTTATGGTTTTGTGATAAGTTAGTCAACCTTGCGGACTACTGCTATGAACAGGGTTAATGAAACCAAGAACTTTCATGGCTTCAGCCAGCCTATCACCAGTCCATTAGTTGCTAAGCCCCATCCAAGTGGCTTTTCATTTGGTCAGTGAGTGTATGTATCAGCTGGAGCTATAATTTTGTGGAGGCAGTTTATGGGCAAAGGTTAAATCTATTAGGCTGAAGCTATTGTGGGGACATATAGAGTGGCAGGGGTGGGTATGGTCTCCTACAGCCATGATGCTGTGGAATATGTACTGCAGAGGCAGATCATGAGCTGGAAAGACTTAGTTGGGTTGTACACTGGACTCAGGTAAAGTGAGAGGGGATGGGGAGGCCAGGTGAGATGGGCTGCATGCGGGGGGCCAGCCTAGGTGGCTCTAAAGATTGGGAATTCTCCCTGTGCTTCCTATGGCCAGTACAGTATAGGACCACTTTAACAAACAATGTACAAATTGCTCTACTGATCCATGCTTGGAGTCCTATTGTTATCCAGAAGCTCCATGCTGTGGTATCAGCAGCCCCAGCAGCTGTGTTGTTAGAACTCTAAATAACACTTTCCTCATCCAGTCCCTACAATGGCTAACATCTTGAGTGCCACCTAAGGTCCTGGCAGCTCCTAGGGCTGCTGTTGTTCATGGGACTTTCAACTGAGAAGAGCATTCAGATAGCAGATCAGATATATAGAGATATATAGAGAGCAAATCATATATATATATATATTTATATTTCATTACAGTACTTTTGCTTATCTTGGGTGCGAGGGTTACAGTATTGGACCTCCTTATGACCTCTCTGGCTGAGGGTTAAATTGCACTTGTAAGACTAAAGGGATTCGATCCCCAAAACACGTCACCTGTCCCCTGTGAGTCATATGGGATTGATGTTGTGCTGTTGATGTGCTTTTAGCAACATGGATTAGGAAATGTTTTAATGTGACACTTCTTGGAGAGCTGGACATGCTTGTTCCTAAGTCGTAACCTACGTATGTTCTTGCAATCAGTATAATGTTGCAGCTAACACTATTGTTTTATAGTACAAAATGTTTTATGTGAACTGTAGTATATTATATATAACATTAATTTCACTCCTTTAAGGTAAACATATACCAGCCATTTACAATACATGGCTATACTAAAAATCAGTCTTTCTAGATGCATCTACAGTATAAGACCCTACTTGTTTGGAATTTGCTTCTTCAATATCCTAATAACATGTTTTCTGTAGATTCTTTTCCATACCATCATTTGTCTTCTACAGCCCCCTTACCATCCTTCAGCCCACAATCATCTCTTAATTTACCATACCAAGCCATACACAACACTCCCACATTAGCACATTACCATTTGTAAACCCCCTAAAGCAAATTCTGCTGTTCTCTCTGTGATTGGTGGAAGGGGCCCAAAATAAACAACGGTACAAGGGAGATGGTACATCCGAAATATGTTAGGAAATGTCTCTCGTGATCATGCTCATAACATTGTATAATTGGGACATGGACCGGGCCTTTGTCCAAGTTCCATTAATAGCAGAAAATTGGCTGAGTCCCCTACAGGATTTATGCCTTGAAGTCAACCCTGTAAAGATATTGTATGCTATGGTGTTCTATACTTTCTTTTTTTACGGCTTGTTTTACTGAATGAGAATGATTTTCTGTCTGCTTCTTCATAACACACAATCTTTTCATTGTGGAAGTTTGTTTGATGTGGCACAGCCATAAAATCCCAGGATGCTATAGACAAACAGTATTTGTGCTAATATTGTTTCCTGTTTTAGAGTATACTATTTGTTGTTGACCTATTGTTGCTCCTAGATGTTTTGATCTAACAATAGTAGCTAACTGATGTACTAGGACAGGGGGCTTAAATGTTTCGTCATAAAGATGGCATCCTGCTATAGTCCCTAAGCTCTTCAGTATGACCCGATCTGCTGTAAATGTTGCCTGATAATACAGGTACATTGATGTTTTGAACAGTTAGGCCCTTATTTAACAAGGGCTAGCGCCAGGTAGTGTCTGACTAGCGCCAGGTAGCGCCAGCTATCGTCGGCTACCGACTCCAGAACGCCAGGCGGCGGACACAATCACGCATTTATCACGCTAAATGAGGCTAGCGCCGGCGAGAGCGTCAGCTAGCGCGGGATTCATCATGTAGCCGACTGCAACAAACAGCGCCGCTACTAATCCCATCACAGCGCCAGGTATGACCTGTCGCTCCCTGGCGCTCTCCAATGCATTTCAATGGAGCAATCTTTAAATATTCATAATTAATTGATTTTAAGTTTTTTTTTTTTTTTTTTTTTTAACTGTCAAAAATTCTGTGACCACTACGGCAATGTTAGATATTTTTTTTAAGGTAAACCAAAAAAAAAGAAAACATTTGTGCAGAATTGATATTACAGGTCTGATATTAATGTATTCATATTACAAAATGTTTAGAAAAACTTGTTTAATTTTTTAATAAAAAAATATGGTTGTTTGGGGGTTAAAAACTACTTTTAAGCCATCGCCGCCAGCGCTCTGGGATTTAAACAAGCATTTCACAGCGCGAGAATTTTTTGAGCGTGATTTGTTAATGAATATGCTGGGAGCCGTTCGCTCTGGCCATTCGCTGTCAGGCGCACCCATACAGCGCGGAACCTGTGAAACAGCGACTCCTAACCCCGTATTCAACATTACCGCACACCGACTGAGTCGCTGTCAACAAGCGAACAACGGCCAAGCACAGCGAATACTAGCGGGCGCTGTGAAAATCACGCTACTGGCGCTCATCTGTCGCTACCTGGCGCTATTAATGAATCGGCCTCTTAGTAAACTAATTAACATACATATAATCATCGACCCTTATTGAGATGTCAACCCCCAGTCTAACACTTCTTGTTTACCATAAAACTGAACAAAAGTCTCAATAGACTTCGTCCACTGCCTAACTTCCCTAGGGGCATCTTGGGTTGGCAGCATGAAACAATACTTACCTGCAAGGGGGAAGCATAGACATTTCTGCAGACCGGAATGCTCAGCATAACACCAGATTTGACCAAAACAGAATCCCGGAGTAAGGAGCCTTCCGCACTCTGCAGGGCATCCCAAATTGGCAAGTCAAGAGGTTAGTATAGAATGCCAGGGAAATGCAGAAAGTGTGATCCAAGGACAAAACTAAGGGTCAGAGGTGATGTCTGAAGAAAGTTTGCAGTATCTGAAGGTACAGGCAAAGATGTGGTCAGAAACAGTAGGTGGTGGTCAAACATAGGTCATGTAGGCAAAAGTTAACAATGGCTAAACCACTATTGGCAAATGAGGGGTAACCTGGAATGTAACTCACTGGCCACCCTAACATGGCTGACCAAGAGTGCACCTATAATTCAGTTTAGTTACTAATTAGCTGCCCTGGACAAGGGGAGAAGGGGTAAACACTATTCCTATGGCTTTTTATACCTGCAGACAGTGCCAGGACCAACTGGCAGGCTATAACTTTGCCATTTAGTGCACATCTTGAGCAATCTTGTTACATATGAGTTGCAAGTTTGTCTTATTTGCAAGGCGTGCATGGTGCCGAAACAATTTGGATTTTTTCAGTCTGTCAGTGAAAATGTAATCAGGCAAACATCAAGAAACCAATTCCCTTTATTTTTCTTGTTTTCTGAGAAAATGAGGTAATATTTTACAGATTCATGTTAGCCTTTTTTCATTTCTTGCTTGTTGGAGGACCAGCCAGAATATGAAACATTAACAAATTCCAGGCAGATAGGCCGTTGGAGGGTATTAGGTGAGGGGTGACAGATCAGAAACTTAGGAGGGGGGTTAGGTGAGGGGATGACAGGTCCGGGACTGGAAAAGAAAAACAAGTCAGCATCCGGGGAGAGGGGTGAGGTTAGGGGTTTAAGTCAGCGGTTGGGGATGAGGATTAGTGAGGGATTTGGGTCAGTAAATGGGGGGTGGGGTTAGGTTAGGGTAACAGGTCATTGGTTAGGCCATAGCTTTGGGTCATTGGCTGGGGAGCAGGTTTAGGTAATGAGTGACAGGTGACAGACCAGAGACTTGGAAGGGGGGCTAGGTGAGGGAATGACAGGTCTGGGACAGAGGTGGGGGGCTAGGTAAGGGTGACAGGTCAGCATTTTGGGAGAGGGGTTTTGATTTTGCAAGGTTCACCTGCTGAATCATATGCAGTGTTAGAATGGTCTCAACCTGTGGGTCGGGACCCCGGCGGGGGTCGAACGACCAAAACACAGGGGTCGCCTAAAGCCATCGGAAAATACATATTTCCAAAGGCTTTAATCACTGAGAAGTCGCGCTACCGTCTGCAGCAGCGCTATTCACGCCGTTATGGATGCATGCGCAGACGTGATTGCATCATCCGTCGGGGCCTATGGGGCGGGCGAAGCGGGGGGAACGCTCCACAGTCCATAGCAGCGCATTACTTGTGTCCGGCGCTTGCTGACGTCATCAGTGGGCGGATGCAGCAAGTGCCGGAGGACAGAAGCCTAGGAGGCGGAGAGGCAAGAGAGCCTGCGAGACAGCCTGCTGGTGTAAAAAAGGTTAATAATGTAAAAACAGTACACACACCATACACACAATACTGTGCTTTGTGTGTAATCATTACACAGTACACAAAGCAGCTTACACTTACACAAAGCAGCATACATTTACACAGTGTGAACTACATCGGTCTTATACTATAAGATGTAATTCACACTGTTCCCCAAAGTATAATTATCTCCCATATCTCCCACTATTTTCCCATATTCTGAATGAGGAAACTGCTGAAATCAGCGGTTTCCGGCATTGAATCCGCCTCCTATTGATTTCATTGTGAGTGCGGCGGATTTTGTGGAAGAGAGCTCCCGAGAATCTTGAGTTACCACACAATCCGCTGCAGCCTCCTATTAATCTCAATAAGAGGCCAAGAAATGACAGTTTCCGACACATGCTATGCCATGGTGAAATGTTATTTATTGGAATTAGTAATAAATATTACTCAACATATAATTAAATATTGTTTTTATGATTAATCACTATGTTTAAATTATGTTTGATCTGTAGCAATGAGAATACATAATGCATATCAGGTATTTACATTCCGAATCATAACTATAGCAAAATTACAGTTTTGAAGTAGCCACCAAAATTATTTTTTGGTTTGGGGTTACCGCAACATGAGGAACTGTATTGCAGGGTCACGGCATTAGAAAGGTTGAGAACCACTGGTCTAGATCCAAGCTCGCAGGGCCCAGGGAGATTAGTATCAAACCCCAGTCCCAGTCTTTCAGCAAGCAGTGCTGAGTCTTTCCAAGGGCTGTGTTCTGATTAATGACCTCAGGGGGAAACTAACAGCAGTTCTTTAGTTCTAACCTGCAAAACACACAGCCCTGGGCCCCACAGCTCTGCCCCAGAGCTAGAACTGATCATCTGGGATGGAGGCTGAGTTAATGACCTTAGAGGGCAGTATCCGGTATAATAGCCTGTGAGGCGTAGTTCAAGGACCCCTGAACTATGCTATGTTTTGACTGTGTGGTGTCACACTTTCTCCTAATCTATTAGGATCCTTCTCAAATTATACTATTATAATTCCTTATTACACATTCCTCTAAATGGCTAGGTGCTGGTGTATGGATATTATGTCATCATGTTATTATGGCTCATATTATACTCCCTGCCTTTTCCAAGACTGTTAGTTTGATAGAAATACTTTGAATAAGTTAACTTAAGGCCATTAATTGGCTCAATAAACTGAAATGCAAGAGGTATTCTTGATCACATTTCTAGCCTGATGAAATCTAAAGTTTTAAAAGCTTGTCCGGGCTAAGTATGAAAACAAATCATTCTCTGCCATGCAGAAAATTCACCACAGTGAGCTTCTGAATAAAGCTGTTATTGATGAATTTCAGCCCATTTTATTTATTCGTGACCACTTTTTTTGCACTGCAAGGTAGTGTGATGCACAATGAAGTGTGGAAAAGACAGACAAGCAAAGCAGGAATCAGCTATGCTGTACTCTCCTGCTCATGCAAGCATCAATGTGTCCTACACAGTCTAATGCAAGAAGGGCGGAGATAGGCCAACCTTTTAAAGTTAAAAAAAGGTGGTCATGAATAAATAAAATTCAGGGGCCTTGCTACAGGAAAGATGCAAAATCCTAAAAACAACAACTGTTTTTTCAGTAGTACACCCGGATCAATCCTTTGCATGGCAGGTAAGATAAAAAAAATGTGTTTTTATAATTACACCATTTAGCATTACCTTAAGGTTATAATATATGTAGAAAAAAATTAAGGCAACTGGACTTAGTGTGTTATTTTCTTGAAGACGTTTCACAAGTCATCCAGCAGGCTTCTCAATTCAGAATGACTTATACAGGAATCTGTCTGGAATAAATATTAACTACAATACTATTACTGTCAGATCGCTGTACAAGTCACTCTGAATTGAGAAAGCCAGTGGGATGACTAGCGAAACAACTTCAAGAAAGTCCAGTTGCCTTGATTTATTCCTACAGATATACCATGACTTGTATGAATGAGAACCTTCACAGACTTATAATGTTTCGACATTGGTGGCTATCACAGTCCAACAGTTAAGCCATTAACAGCGTCCTATGAAATTCTTAGCACATGGTAGGCTTACAATTTTCCTGGCTAGCTAGCTGATTGGCAGTTCTAGAATTACACCATAAACCAGAATCACCTGAACAGGTGGTTCCTCTGCAGACTAGCATAGGGCATTAGGCACCTAAAATAGTATTTGTCTTTTTGACTGTCTACTCTAGCAGCAGCACCTGTTTCATATGTTGGTGCTGACAGCAAACACTCCCTGTACAGTACGGTGCCTACAAATCTGTTTGCAGGAATACATTAAACTAGTCGCCATGACTGATGATTGCTTGGTGTTCAGCCCACAAATAAATATAAAGCAACTAATGGATTCAGCAGGAGCATACTGTACATGTAGCACAGTACTGGCAGAATGCCCTAGGTGACATAAAACTCAATGGGGATGTCATTACTTTACTCGCTAGAATTGTAGATTTGGGACCTGATTTACCAATTTTGCCACAATGTGTCATTTTTCAAATATTATGGTAATTTATGGGGTGTACCACAGGGTAACCCACCCACAGCTACTGCAGCTAACTAGGAGCAAGTATGCATTCTACATATTAACAGCTTCTACTTAGGTTATTGCATCACTACACAACATACACACAACAAACACATGTTGAAAAGTGTATTTATTGGTTAAAAACTAAAAATGTAAGGACTAAAAAATTAATTAATGTAAGATATCATAAATGTGGTGCTTTGAAAAAGTATTCCTCCCACTTGAACTTTTCCTAATTTTTTACAGCCATAAATTTTATTTTATGCAGATGATATTTGATCAAACAACACAATGTAGCAAGTATTTGAGAAGTGTAATGAAAATGATAATTGCATTTCTAAATAATAGAATAGTAGTGCATGTGTATTTAGCCTCCTCGGTTAGTATGTTGTAGGACCACTTAAGTTGTAATTACAGTCAGTACTTTATAGCGACTCAGTCGCTGTTCAGTAATGATGAATACATTGTGAGCAGTCGCTATTTGACCAGTACAGCGCTGTATGGGAGTGCAAGTTGGCGACTGCTCATAGCGACCGACTCACACCATATTCAGCAAAAAAACAGCCTCACAAATCTCTGCCGCTGAAAAATATTTGTTTGAAGCCCAGAGCGCAGGAGGTGGTGTGTTTAAAGTCTGTTTTCAAGCATCTATCAACTAGTAACAAAGCGAAAACATATGGAATTACATTGTAACATTGTAACATGTACATTGTAACATTGTAACATGAACACTTTAATGCCAGACCTGTAATGTCTGAAGAAATATATAAAAAATGAAAAAATTATGGAAAAACTGCTTATTCAATGCCAGGAGAGGTCACATAATTATTTGTGATTTTTTTGAAAACAAAAAAAAAAACCCATTTAAAGAGAAGAAAAGGATCGTCCATTGAAATGTATGGGAGAGCGTCATGTAGCGAGAGGTCATACCAAGGCTGAACGCTGGTGCTGTTCGCTGAGGCTGTGAAAATGATGAATCAGACGCTACATGGCGCTATCCCAGTCGCTAAACAGATTCTGCTTGATAAATGTGTAATTGCGTGCCGGGTCCGGCGTTGACCAGTCGCTATCTGTCGCTACCGCTCATTAACCAGGCGCTACCTGACGCTATCCCTTCTTAAATAAGGGCCTTAAACACAGACTTCTAGCAGTTTAACCGCGCTAAATACAAGTATATTAAAAAGATAGCAATTTCATTACACTTCGATGAATTGGTGGTTCATATACTGAGGGACAGCTAGAGACAAACTAGTCTCTGCAATAAAATTTGACACAGATCAAATGTTGTATTAAATGCCCATGCACTACAATACAATTGGCCACAGTTGTATTAAATCAGATCAGATTGGCCACAGATTAGATTTAACACAGATTAGGCACAGATCATATTTAACAGAGATTGGGCACAGGTTGTATTGAATCAGATTAGATTGAGCATAGTTGTAATACATTAGATCAGATTGGGCACAGCTGAATTACATCAGATCAGATTGGACACCAATCAGATTGACCACAGCTGTATTAAATCAGATCAGAATGGCCACAGATTGGGCACTGATCAGCAACTGCTGCCTGTCCTCGTCGTGCAATAAGGACAACAGGCAGCTATGCTTCTATGTCCCTCTCTAGCTTTCCCTACCTACTGTAGGTATCCTAAAAAGGACAGATTTAGATTTCCCTCACTGACCCTAACTCCAGAGGCCTCCTCTCCCTAGATATCTGCCCTGAAAAGGACAATTTTTTTCTTTTTTTTTTTTAAGAGCCCTATTTGTCCCTCACTCCAGCAGCAACCTCTCAATATCTACACAGAGCACTGAAATGGGGTTGGGATGCGTGACCCCACCTTTTATACAGTTCAGGGGTCCCTGCTCGCAAAGTTCAGGACAAACCCGAACTTTGCGGCTCGGGCTTGCTCAACACTACTCTCAATGAGAAGGTTGGGAACACTGTGTGCGCAGCTACCTCCTGCCCACCATTTGATGGAGATCCTGTGGGAAATGGTGGGTATCTGTCTAATGCAGGTGCAATAAGGTATGTTAGGCTAGTTTATTGTCCCTGTTGAACGTTATAGTTTAGGGTTTATAGGGTTAACCCTTTTGTTGCCAAGCCCGTAACACCTACGTGCTGGCTTGGCTGGGCCTTAAGTGCCAAGCCCGTAGGTGTTACGTGCTTGACTTTCCTCGCTTGTAGTTTAAAAAGTAAAAATAAAAAATACTCACCTGACCCCTTGTTGGATCCGGCCGGGTCTCCTCTTTAATTTGGTGCCATCCGATCCCCCGTGGGGGGTCGGATGGCTCCAGGAGAGCCCCCGGAATAGGCCGCCCCCCCCCGCCTCTGCAGCAGCAGCTTCTAACTGTAAAAAAAATAAAAAATAAAAATGACATTCACTTACCTGTGTGTGCGCTGGCTCCCGCTGTCCCTCCTCTTCACCTGGGGGGCCTCCGATCCCCCCCCAGGACTTACCGATCTTCAGGAGAGAGCCTGGGAGGCTCTCTTCTCTCTTCTTCTCGATGGCGGCCGCCATCATGCCTCTAAGCCCCGCCCCTTGGGGGCGGGGCTTATGAAGTCATCCCGGCCCCGAACGGGCTTCAGCTTTCTCAGCTTCTCAGATGCCGGTGATCGGCGCTGGGGAAGGAGGTGACAGGAGATCCTCTGATCTCCTGCCTTCTCCTTCTCTGGATGCCGATCACCGGCATCTGTCAGCTGAGCGGCGAGGGACAAGAGCTTGCAATCGAAGGTAAGTACAGTAAAAAAAAATTTTTTTTTTTCTAATAAAATACTTTTTATTATTGTGTCGTGGTTTTTTTTTTAACAGTTAACCCTTTGTGAGCTGGTAAGGGGTCCATGAGACCCCTTATACCAGTTCACAAGGCTGGGGGGGTGGCAAGTCACCTGCCCTAGCGGGTGACTTGCCATTAACCCCCGCACCCCCATTACCTGCCTCCCCAAAGGCCAGGGGGGGGCAGAAGAGCCCGGGCCCACATAGGCTATGTGGGCTCGTAGGCTGCAGGGTGGGGGGGCCACCAAAGCTGGCCCCCCCACTCTGTGCCTACAAGCCCCCATAGCTGGTCCCGGGCTGGTTACTTTGGGTAAGGGGGACCCCACGTCATTTTTTTTTTTTGGATTTTGAAGGGTTTTTAACCCTTCAAAATCCAAAAAAAAATGGGGTCCCCCTCCCCGGGAAGGGGGACCCTATGTCATTTTTTTTTTTAATTAACCATTTGTCATCCAGCAGCTATAAAAGGCTTCTGGGCAGGAAAGGGTGTCTACCTATACATATGTGGTATCGCTGTAACCGGGAGAAATTGGGGTTTCTCACGCAATAAGATTTTATTGACAAACTTACATTTTTTATTACAAAAAAAATATTTTTTTTTATTTTTTTTCACACATTTCACCCAAAAAAATTGAGAATACACCTAAAAAATACAAACAAGACATTTCATGTTAAAGCCCAGACTCTGTTGAAAAAAACAATATATAATTTTCCTGGGAAATCCCTGGAAATCCTTTCAAAAATGACAGTTGAATATGTGTAGCGCAAAATAGTGAAACATCGTCTGGCAACAGGGAGTGGCAAATGCTGCAGGTAGGCTGGCAGCGAAAGGGTTAAAAGAGAAGTGTGTAGGCCATAGGGAGCCCAGCACGGAGGGTCAGTTTATGAAGGTATGTGCAAAAAGCCCTTATGTAGACACAGTGAGCAGAACTCGCATAATGTGTTCCAAAACAAATCAAAAATAAATATCACAAATATATACATGGGTATGTATTTTGTTAAGCTCGCTCCAAGTTATTCTTACTTGGAGTGTTCTTCTAATTTAAACACCCAATTAAGCGTGAGGGATCTAAGTAAACAAATTAAATATCTTCTGCAAGTTATTGGATATCTTTGGAATGACTGGATAACTCACTACATTTCCTATTGACACTTGTATATTTGAGCCCTAAGGGAATCTCTCATCTTAAAATTAAAGAGAAATGATGTGTGGAATAACTCTAGGTCTTAGAAGAGGTCTACTTGTATATCTCCACTTTGAGGACCTTCTCACATTTCCAGTCATGCAGGATATGTGTACACGACTAAGGACGAGTTGCAGCCCAAAACCCATCACACAGCTGTGAATCGGGGTCACACAGATTGTCACAGTAGACTACTGTCCAGAACACAACACTAAACCAGGAGCTTGGCATCTAAAGGCAACCATTTTCTTCACCAGACCCCCACCACCACAAAGGAACATAGACTGGCTGCAGGGAAGCCCAAGGTTGTGCAATGAGGAATAGAGGGCCTGGACAGATAGTAATCATTCGATGGAAACTGACTGGCAAGGAGCCAGGCAGATGGCGGATGGCAAAAGAGGCAAGGTCGTGGCTGTAAGCTGGTTGGTAGGCACAAGCAGCTATGATTTGTGGTTGATATCCGTAGCATAAGTCAGAGGCAGGCAGCAAGATTTATGATTAAGGTTCTAAAGCAAGGTTGAAAGGCTGGCAGTGAGGTTCATGGTCAGGTATACAGGTGGAGGTTGGTAATAATCAGACTAGACACAAAGGTTCGCCAGGAATTCAGGAACAAATATGGCAAGAAGGATCCTATGATAAAACCCTTGGTGCCTCAGTTTCCTATTTGTAGGCCTTCATGCACACACTGAATACCCGAAAAGGACCCTTTAAGGACTATCCTGTACATGAAAACGTATCTGTGTGTCACACGCGAGAGAGCTTGTTGTGAACATCTTTGCGCATTAAGCTCTTTGTTGCATGTGTGCAGAATAACATCTCTAGCAGCCCCAGGATAAAACCATTGCAGGAGGCTTCCCAGTGTCCATGAGTTTCATCTTGCTGATTTGTTTGCCTCATCCAAATGGGCAAAATGAAAAAAAAACTTTTATACCAATCTACGCATACCCTAAATTATTCTGGTCACTGACAGTTTTTATTCTTACCCAAAATAGAGTATTTTTAGTATTTGGGCTGATTTTACTGCATGGCTACATTACAGTGAACACTGGAAATCCAGGCAACTGAAAAAACACTTCATACCAGTTATGTTTTCATTGAAGATCCTTACATTTATTTTTTACTTACACAGCTATAAGGTCCTAAACTTTGCAGTTTAACGTACTGATGTCTGTGGGAATTGTGTTATACTGTTAAACTGGACCTTCACCCTGAATAAGAGCCTAACTTGTTTGTTTCCCCCCACCCTGTACATACAGATTGCCCACATTAAAAATAATTCTCCCTCCGTCTAGTGTGTTTTCTGAGTCTTTAAACATACAAGATGGCGGCCCATGACATCTCAGGCTGCCTGCAGACAGGAAGTGTCTTTTGACTGTGCCACTCTGTATTCTGGAATTATTGTCCTTTTCTTGACCCCAGCTCTGCTCTGTCTGTGCAAAGAACAGCAATAACCCTGCCTCTGCACTTTATCCGGCTCTCCTCTCCTCAGTATGTGTGATGCTTCTGAGGCAACTGAACAGAGTTGTAGCCCAGTGGAGAAGGTATATTAAGTAAGTGACATAGGGGGTTATTTAAGAAAGGATAGCGTCAGGTAGTGGCTGGTTAATGAGAGGTAGCGACAGATAGCGACTGGTGAACGCCAGACACGGCACGCAATTCCACATTTATCAAGCAGAATCTGTTTAGCGACTGGGATAGCGCCATGTAGCGTCTGATTCATCATTTTCAAAGCCTCTGCGAACAGCGCCAGCGTTCAGCCTTGCACAGCGCCAGGTATGACCTCTCGCTACCTGGCGCTCTCCCATACATTTCAATGGACGAAACTTTTCTTCACTTTAAACGGGTTTTTTTTTTTTTTCCCAAAAATCAGAAATAATTATGTGACCTCTTCTGGCATTGAAAAAGCAGTTTTTTTAAATTTGTTAAATTTTTTAAATATTTCCTCAGAAATGACATTACAGGTCTGCCATTAAAGTGTTCATGTTACAATGTTGCTACAATGTAATTCCATATGTTTTTGCTTTGTTACTAGTTGATAGATGCTTGAAAACAGACTTTAAACACACCGCCTCCTGCGCTCTGGGCTACAAACAAGTATTTTTCAGCGCCAGAGATTTGTGAGGCTCTTTTTTTGCTGAATATGGTGTGAGTCGGTCGCTATGAGCAGTCGCTAACATGCGCTCCCATACCGCGCTGTACTGATCAAATAGCGACTCCTCACAATGTATTCAACATTACTGAACAGCGACTGAGTCGCTATAAAGTAGCGACCCACGGCTGAGCACTGCGACTACTAGCGGGCGCTCTGAAAATGCTGCTACAGACGCTCATCTGTCGCTACCTGCCGCTTATGATGGCTCTCCCTGTCTTAAAATTTAAATAGTTTCAGTGGGTGAAAAAAAGAAAGAAAACTTTGCCCTTGGAAGGCCCAATTCAGCTTAGCTCTGTGCTGTTCTTCTTCCCTTTTGATAGAACCTCTATCTAAGGTTCTAGGCAGACTCAGATGACTCTAGCATGTTCTGTCTGAGCAGATCCTTTTTTGTTTTAGGAAGTCTAAAGCCGGTGGGGGAAGTCAAAAGGGCAGAATAATGGTGTCATTTGTTGGGTTGGGGCTGAATTCCATTAAGTCTGCATTGGGGGGAAGATGAAAATTGTTTTTCGCGGTGATTAAAGATGAGAAAATAAATTCAGATTTCAATTCTGATTTGTTTCAGACATTTGCTTTGTAGGTTTTGAGTAGTTTTTTTTTTTTTTTTTTTTTTTTTTTTTACAAAATGTTTGTTTTTTAACTCTTACATGTTGTTTTTCTCTACATTTTTGTTCCAATTTGATTTAGTTCGGAAACATATTGTATGTCTCATTCAGATGAATTTAGGGGAGCTGTCTACATTTTAAAGAATAGCTCCCTTTTAGTAAGCAATGCCAGAAGCTGCTGCTGTCTGCCGGAATCTGTTTCTGCTTTTATCCTCTTTCACACTGACCTGCCTGTTTGATGGGTGTAGGCAGTGATTTCATCATCAGACAACGAGAACCCTTTGACAGTACTGGATTTCCATTTAACACATTGAAATTCTTTCAGTGCTAAATTTCAGTGGCGTGTGAAATTTCATGAGTGGATTATATGGCGGAGATAATGCGCTGTATGCCTCAGTATGGATACATGCAGTCTACGGGCTAGCTGTGAGCAAATTATTTACTCCGTCTATTTTTACACACTGATGTCAGTACTCAGCTGTTGCAGATACACAATGGTATGTTGAGGAATATGTTTAAATATGCTGTAATGATGACCTAAATGACCTAGCATGGCTCTATTTGGGAAGCAGAACAGTGCTGTATTATTTATACAAGGGTTGGCTCAGCAGCCAAACATGGATGGGTTACCTGTCGCATTAGAAAGTCAGAGCTGTCCCAGAATGGCTTCTCTCCGAGCGCAGCCGTGTGTGACAAATGTCATTTGTATGTGATGGGCATAGGAGGGGCCACACATTTCTGTGCCTTAAACATAACTAGCTCATAAATGTTATGGCTTAAAGAGGAACATTGGGGGAGGTTAAAACCTCCTCCAAACCTCACCGATCTGCTGCCCCTCCCCCTCCGGTTTTACCTTTGGGTAGCTTCTACTCAACTCCTCGGGGGATCCATCTTCTGGGTCCCTTGGATTCCGAAGACCTTCTGATAGAGAAGCAGATGGGGTGGGAATCAGCCCCGTTTTTTATGGCCAAAGTTCTTTAATGCAGTGACCCTCAGGATTTCTGCTTTACCCCTCTCCTCTGCCCTTATAAATGACCATAATCTAGTAATTTACTCCTTCACTCCACATTGTGTTAGATAGTCATGTGACCTTCCAGCCATGAATGCCTCAGAATGTGCGTGGCGCCGACCTCCATTGAGTATTGCCGTGGAAGCAAATGCAGCCTGCTATCTGTCTTCAGAAACTATTTTTCTGTGATGGACAGCACGATATGGAATACTTATTGGGTACAGGAAATAGAACTTGTGAGGCCTTTGCATCCTAATTGAGGCCCTTGAGGTTTGCAACTCAGCAGCAGAGGGTGAGGGTGGTAGACAGACAAGTTCAACCAGTAACAGAATTGGTTGGACCTCAGTCAAGAGGCCGAAAAAGAGTCCAGTAGGTGAGGTAGAAAAACAAGCTGCTCTACCTGCTAGCCATAAAGGCCAATACTTCAGCACTGTAGCACAACTTGTGGAGAGGGACATTAAAAGTAGAAAAAAAAACAGGCGTAGGTAGATATTTTTAATAATAATAACATTTTCCCTTTGTGACCATACCCCACATCTTAGAAAAGGAAACTCTTCTCCCACCTGACAGGCTAATATGAATATACAGTTGTATTCAGTCTGCACTGGATGTAGTGAGGCCTTTGCATGTCCTAAGTATGTTATTCATCCTCACTGAGCTCTAGATTTCGAGATTTCAAACTCACTCTAAGCATGGAGTTATGGTGGTAGACAGCCACGCTTAGCTAGTAACAGAATTGGTTGAAACATCAGAGGCCTAACAGGACTTGACCTAACCTGGCACATGTACTGGTACATGTCTAATTTATGCAGTAGGCCTGGGCACATGTGTTTTCATTAAAAAAGTAGCCGGCCAGAATATGGGGCGGTGTTTCAGTCTTTCTAACAATTTGATTCAGCAATTTGTCGAATTTCCCCAATAAAATAGAGTTTGTCCTTGTCAAACTAAAAAAAAAAAAAGCTTATCTCCATCCACATTCCAGAACCTGACCATGACCTTGGACGGGCCTACGATGTCTTTAGCAGGACAGATTACACAGATTCTCTGCACCACGCTGGGTTCCCTGGCACATCTTTATTTTTTTTAATTGTTAAGGGTTAAACCCTTAACATTTAAAAAAAAGGCATAGGGTTCCCTCTGTCCAGCCTGGGCGCCAGCTATGTGGGCTTGTAGCCCAGGGCTTGGAGGCCGAGCAGCCACCCCCCTGTCCCTAAAGGCAACAAGCCCACATAGCCAAGTGGGCACCGGATTCTTCTCCCCCCCCCCCCCCCGATCTTTGGGCACACAGGTAATAGGGCAGAGGGTTTCAGCAATCATCCTTTTGCCGGTAAGTGGCTTGCCTGCCCCTCCTGCCTTTTAAACTGGAAAAGGGGTCTCACGGACCACTTACCAGTTCACAAATGGTTAAATGTAAAAAAACACACTGCACTATAACCTCCTTCCTTTCTATCCATCACCAGGGGGTGTCATCATCTGTCCCAGACCATCTGCTGCTGTCCCGCACTGCTCGGCACTGAAGACAGCGGCGGCATAGGACATAGATTCTATGCCTTCACTGGGTTCCCGTCACTGAGGGAGCAGGTGGGTTTTTACTTTTTTTTATTTTTGGCTCAAAAGAATCTGTTCATTCATCTCTAAAAGACACAGCAATAGAAATTGGTGCAGAAATATTGTACTTGCATACCAGCAACCCTATCAGTTGTGTTCCAAGAGACTGTTGAACAATATTATCTTATCATCAATATGCCAATGGATGCCTAATTTTGTTTAAAGTGGACCAAAACCCTAGTCTATGAGATTCCAGGGCAGGCTTGCCCTCTCATGGGCATCCCAAATTGGGGCACTCCCCTGTTTGAAACCTGTCAAGTTGCCTGATATTATTAATTTTTTTCTCGCATCACTCCCTCACATCACCTCGCCTCTCGGTTGTGCGCGGCCCCGTCTGGCACGACTGAAAGTGCAGCTAGGGATTCCATTCAGCTTCTCCCGATGCACATTAAGTGGGATAAGGAGAAGCTGATTGAACGAGTGGCCGTGTCTGCTCTGTTGGCTTGAGGAGAGGTAAGTTAGCCCTGCTGGTCCTTTCCCAGGGGGAAGGACCAGGACCTGGGATAGGGAAATCCCTGGCGTTGGTCAACTTTAAGGTAAATTCGCAAGGCATCTTCATTTTACTGTCGTTTCACAAGACAAGACCCCTATTTATTGGTCTCTCTACAGCCAACATCCACACAGTGTGCAGACACCCAGGCCTCAAATGCCAGGAGCTTTATGGTGGGATTATGGTGACAAATTCAAACTCCTTATAAGCATGTCTGGGGAAATCCCCTTAGCTAAAAGTTAAATTAGGCCCACAAAGTTAAAGTGGAGCGATTGCCAATATTACTAAGCTTCAAATAAAACCATACGCTTATTGGACATAGAATATTTTTTGTAAGCATTATATGTTAAAAAAAACTTAAAAACTTAAATAGAAAAAGTCACTGCCAATCCAAGTTATGGTGGTAACTACTTTAATGCATAAATAAGTATTTCTTGCTGTATCTAAAATTATGTTATCAATTAAATCCCTGTGTAATAATCCACAGTCATTTCTAACTGATCAGCCTGATATCAGTATCGGAATCTCTATTATGGTTGTAAATAAATTACCCCGATTTTGACAGTCTTTCAGGGTATCTTGACCCCATTATTCTATTTATTTGTTTGCCAGCCATTGACATGCTCAAGTTCTGTTCTGTCATAGAAACATAAATGGGTATTGTTCTGGTTAAATCCCCTCAAGGTGGACCAAAAGCCACAAAGCTTGTGAAATTAACTTGACCAAAGCCTTCGCCGTCACTAGGGTACAGAGTTGATTGCAGTTAGTCATTGCATAGGTGATGCACTCATGGCAGTGCAATGACCTGAGGAAACAGGCAGCATTAGCTGGGAACAGAGTAAAGAAGGAGCAGTGAAAATTGCCAAACGTTACTCTTTATGGGGGAGAAATTCAGGGGATGCTGGTTAAACATATGGGTTTAGAAAAATCAGTCCAAAATGACTCAATGTCCCTTTTATTACTCACCTCTCAGACATCCCAGTTTGAGATGCCTCTACAGCTATAGATCCTTATGTATCATATTAGAAGAGCTGCGGATTCCGTGCATGTGTGTACAATAACTGACACAGCTCTGTTTAGTAAAAGTCAGTATATCTCTAGTGCAGGGCCCAGTGATGGTGTAAGTAGGTTAGGCTAGTGTCCCAGTGAACCAGTACCCACCCTAGCACATGCTTTAATGTAGCACTGAACTTCTTCCTTGGTTCGACAGGTGTATTAGAGAGTTTGAGTTATTTCTCTGCATTTCTCTGCATTTCACCTAACATTAGGGATGAGCGAACCGGTTCGGACGAACCGGAATTCGCTCCGAATTTCAGGGAAAATTCGATTCGGCACGAACCCGAATTTTTTTTGGTTCGTGCCGATCGAATTTTCCCTGAAATAAAAAAAAAAATGCCGGCATGGTGGGAGCGGGCAGGCCGGCTACGCTGTCAGCGGGCGGCGGAAGCCGTTTAAAAAGCAAACACTTACCTGCATGCTCGGAGCGTGGAGGCCGGCGCCGCTCTCAGGCGCCCTCTGATGACGCGTCCTCTGATGACAGCTGAGAGCGGCGCCGGCCTCCACGCTCCGGCGCCGCTCTCAGCTGTCATCAGAGGACGCGTCATCAGAGGGCGCCTGAGAGCGGCGCCGGCCTCCACGCTCCGACCATGCAGGTAAGTGCTTTTTAAACAAATGCCGGCATGGTGGCTTCCGCCGCCCGCTGACAGCGTAGCCGGCCTGCCCGCTCCCACCATGCCGGCATTTTTTTTTTCATGAGCGATTCGTGAAAGTTCGATTCGGGCGAACCCAAATTTCTTGGGGAAATTCGGCGAATCGCCCGAATCGAACTTTCAAGAAGTTCGCTCATCTCTACCTAACATGTTACATTCATGTGTGAATATAGAAGCAAAGAAAGGGTTTAGTAAATAGCTTTCTCTGCATACCTCTCAATAGTCGCTCCCTTCTTTCTATTTAAGGGTCCCACATTTTCAGGTTTGTACCTTCTACAGTTTATGTAGCTAAAGAACATTTTGTTTAGTGTTACTTTCTTTGGCAATGAGACTTTACGTCTCCTCTACTATGTGACAAAGCTAACAGGTCAGGTGGAGGATATAAGAGCGGACGGTCGGTTGGCATGTTGTGTTACAAAGCAGAGGACAGTATACTGACTCCACCACAGCAAAGAAGCTCTCTAGACATGAAATGGCTTCCCAATTGGGCTGGATAATTATGCCCCCCCCCCCTTACCTGTAAAGGACTTCATGTTTCACAGTTGGCATTCACTGAATTAAATAAAGCTTTGAGAACAACTAATCCTTAAAGGTGTATGAACGCACATTATATTGTTATATAGCTGGAGCACAGTCCTCCCTAAGGAAGCTAAGACGAAACACGTTGGAGAAATTTGACATGATTAATGATACTTGCTTTGTGAAACCAGCAGTTTTTTTGTAACTAGTTATTGCAATTCTACAGTGATTTTGTATATAGAATAATTGTGACACCAGTAAAATATGATTCACTTTACTCCTACTCTCAAAAAATATTGATGCAGGTACCTATACGGTCAGAACACATCCCTCCCACTTTGATATGTTTAAAGTCACTGGAGCTATCAGGGTACAATCCACTAAATATAATCAGTACTAAGGGTGATACCTCTTTTAGTATAAGTATCATGTTTATGATCTGGGTCTTACCCAGTTCATTTATTTTAGTTAGTATGAAATTTAAATGCATGTAATAGTTATTTTATTATAGACAAAATTATTTTACTTTTTCAGGTTCCAACTTCCCAGTTAATAAATTGGTAGTTTAAAGGGTAAGTCCACTTTCGATTGAAGTGTATATTTTTGTGTAGCAAAAATGTCTTAAAAGTTGCTGATCTTGTATTTTTTTTATGTTTTTCTAATGTTAGCAAATGTGTGTCTTATTGAAGCAGTTTTCCCTATGTTGCTATTGGCAATGTGCACCAAGTGCAGGCCCTCACCTCAGCAGTGTTCTGTGTGTACAGGACTCACTTCTCTTTTCTTGGTGTACAGACTTTGCGTACATTGCCAGCAGCAACAGGTTGCAGGTAGTGAACACTGCTTCCATACAACACACATTTGCTAACATTAGAAAAAATTAAAAATATACTAGACTAGATCAGCTTAGTGCCTTGAGCATATCCTTTTGGCACAAAAAAATATACATTTTAAAAAATTCCATCGAAAGTGGACTTTCCCTTTAAGTCTCTCATGAGAACTAACGTGGAGAACTACGCCAGTTATTGCCAGACGAGTGTCTGCACAGCAGCGCTTAGAGTAACCGATAAGCGAGTATCGAGCGCTGTAACAGAGGGTCTTGATCGCTGTAGTAACCTGGCTGGCATTGATGAATGTGATGTGTGTTGGGCGATGTAACAACAGTATAACGCTGCAGTGAGCGACAGGTAGCACCAGCTCAGTGTGTCCGGCACTCGGCGCTCCACACCATATTTAACAAAACACTAGACACACACAACGTCGGCGCTCTAAAGCTGGGCACTGTAGCACAGAGCACCAGACGCTGTGTGATCAAAGTCTGTTTTTGAACACATATTAACCAGTAACAAAGCGAAAACACATGGAATTACATTGTTTTAACACTGTGCCAATAACACTTTAGTGCCAGACCTGTAAATACAATTCTGCATAAAAATATAAAAACTCTAAAAAATTTATAAAAGTGTTTGTTTGCAGCCAGGAGAGCTCACACAATGATTTGAGCCCAAAAAAATTAAATTGGCAAACACGCTATTTATACACAACTAATAGTTGAAAAGTATGGGAGAGCGCTACAGAGCGACAGGGCTACAGAGCGCCGGCGCTATACGCTGAGCCGCCTGTAATAATACATGTGACGCTACATGGCGCTGTTAGAGGCGCTTTCAGGAATGTAGTTTTGCATACAACGCCCGGCATTCACCAGATGCTGCCTGTCGCTACGAGGCACTACCTGCCGCTATCCCTTCTTAAATAACCCCCTTAGTTACATTTGCTGCTTTGTCTGTTATCTACAGTACCCAGAAAGAAAAGGATAACATCTGTAAAATCCCAGCAAATCTCTTGGATTACCTCTCATACTAAAGCAAAATAGTTTTCATCAAATACACGAATTGTATAAGTAAGTCGTTTTATTTAACCCAAATTCTTAATGTTGTGACTTTCCATAGCAACAATATCTTTCCATAGCATTCCATGACCTGCCATGTAGTGAGTGACCAATGGTATGAAGCAACATATGGAAAGATCATTGTAGCGTCTCATATGATGCATAGGTCGGGTACACATGCCAGGGTCATTTGTTGTCTAGTATTACAACTTTTGAGGAATAGCCTTATATAATGTGTGGCAACACTTCATTCATTTTTGACCGGGTCATTTGCTGTACTGAAGAATCTGTCCATGATGTAACATACAATTAAGACAAAATAAAGTAAAATAAATAGAGAAAGCAAAGTACTTTTCATAAAACGACGGTTACGAGTGTAAATCCCAAACAAATACTACCACTACCTACCACTTGGCCAGGGCTTACTACTACGCAACGTGTCGCCATTTTCAGCGTTCTCTGATGTTGGACCGGCCTCCCTGACTTGATTTGGTGATTTATACTTATTAGTTCCCTACAATCACTATTAGGGATGAGCGAACCGGTTCGGACGAACCGGAATTCCCTCCGAATTACAGGGAAAATTCGATTCGGCACGAACACAAATTTTTTTTGGTTCGTGCCGATCGAATTTTCCCTGAAAAAAAAAAAAACTGGCAGCATGGTGGGAGCGGGCAGGCCGGCTACGCTGTCAGCGCAGCCGGCCTGCCCGCTCCCACCATGCCGGCATTTTTTTAAAAAGCAAACACTTACCTGCATGGTCGGAGCGTGGAGGCCGGCGCCGCTCTCAGGCGTCCTCTGATGACGCGCCCTCTGATGACGCGTCCTCTGATGACAGCTGAGAGCAGCGCCGGCCTCCACGCTCCGACCATGTAGGTAAGTGTTTGCTTTTTAAAAAAATGCCGGCATGGTGGGAGCGGGCAGGCCGGCTACGCTGTCAGCGGGCCGGTGGCTGCCCGCTGACAGGCGTAGCCGGCCTGCCCGCTCCCACCATGCCGGCATTTTTTTTTTCAGATGAGCGATTTGTGAAACTTCGATTCGGGCGAACCCGAATTTCTTGGGGAAATTCGGCGAATCGCCCAAATCGAACTTTCAAGAAGTTTGCTCATCTCTAATCACTATCATTGTCTTTGGCATTATTGTCTATTTGTTTTTAGCACTTAACCTGCCCCCTATACTCGTTACAGCACGTGGCATTTTAATACTGATATTAATTGTAGGCACTGGACACTTTATTCTTTTATCTATAGTTTTTGTGGTTTATTTGCTAGGACTTTCTTTGCTGCTAAATATGGAGAGGAGGAGGAAGAGGGGATTTTATAATTCACTTTTGTACACATTTTTGAATCAGTTATATATAGGGAACTTCCTCTATTCTCTTGGCATATTACATAGTTCCATATTAGTGCAATATTCCTAATTATCATTGACTGTTTTTTAATTGTTTTTAATTGCTTGTAAGTTTATTGTGGTGTACATAAGCTCAATAAAAGTTTGATTCTTCATTTTAGATGTGTAGTGTGCGGCATAATTTGTAGTAGGAAACTTTTGGTGGATATCTGGTCATCCACACACATTTATTTTGTAGCCTGCTCAAATCCCCTTTGTTTGGGGTGTCTCCTACCTGCCAGCACCTGATATTTAGCTGTATATTTAGTGGTGCGGGACCCTCCACATTGTGTTTCTATTTTACATGGCAATTTGAAGTCAGTGAGGGTAAATCTACAACTTTATTAACATTATTGTCCAGTCATCAATGCAACAATCGTACCTTTTATCTCATGTAGACATGTGGTCCGGCACTCTGACACTTACTTGATCGCACGATCCAGGTCCAGCACCATGATTTCCCTTGCTTTTGTTGTACTGACGGTGGACACCCCCCACCATCTATCATAGAAACCATGCCATGTTCCCTTCATTCATTGCCATGGAAACATGTGTGCTAAGACCTGACACAACCCCCTCCAATGCAGAAATGATGGGGCATTCCATAGCCCCTGTAACAGATGTAGCAGGGGGCAGTGTATTGTTAATACTAAGGAAGCGCGGTCCAGTTGTGTTGGTGTATGTTGGACCGGAATCAGGCAAATAGGTAGGTGACAGAGCACCTGACCATGGGGCAATTGTCTGCAGGGGATAAAAGATTATTATAATAGAGTTTACTGTTTAGTTGCCTGGACAATGACTGGTGCTTGTGACCATACAGATGGGTTAAGCAAGAGGAGCCACAAAAATGAAAAACAAGATGACTCATGATGAACATATTTAACATCTCTCAGTCTTTGAATATATGTTTACTGAAATGATACCACATATCAGCTGCAGAGGTAGTTCACGCGAAAAATAAAAAATAGCGCAAAGAGCTAAGTGACATTTCTAAATCAGGCTAAAATCTTGGAATCTTAGAAATGTCAAATTAACCTGACAGATTTGTGCTACTGTTCAGATTTAGATTATATTTGACACAATAGAGTGGATTCACATTTGGTGTGCAAAATCACTCAGGCGAGCGCAAGCGATTCCGCATGTGCCATGATTCATGACTGCATGCGCACCCCCGGCCCATGTGCGAAGTGCACCAATTGGCAAGTGCACAGAAAATGCTCAATTTGTGCCTTTCCGCAAGGTAAATCTGCTGTTTTGAAGCGCAAATGGCCCTACCCCATGCGCATTTGGCTGGCTAAACGCTTAACTGCTCCCGATGGTCCCCCATATTTCTCTGTTTCTCCATAGTGATTTGACCTCTCCAGCTTATGTGTTTCGACGAAGATCTATTCACCATTTCAGGGTGTATTCTCTGGAGAACCTATGTTCTCCATTCTCCTTTGGGGGGTGTTTATTTGGGAGATATTCTGATTCCAGTTAAGCCTTAATTTTTTTTGCCCAATATTTTGTCCCAGATGTTCTCTTTAACCCTCCCTCCCCTGTTTGGTTTTATTATTGATGCTTAATAATTTAATGTTTGTGTTTTTTGAAAACTTTTTGTCATTTTTTTTGTAGAAACCCAAACAAAAAAGGGTTTATTCCCTAAAAAGAACTTGTGGCTGACACTTTCATTGTTCATAAACATGCAGGACGCTGCCGGCATGTGTTTTTGGAATGAAATAAGCCTGTTACTCATTGAAATCGGCAGTTTCCTCAACCTATTTGCTGGAGGGAATTTACTCTTCAACTCGCCAAATTTGCACATGCTTTTCTGTCCACCATGCCGACATTTTTTTAAAAAGCAAACACTTACCTGCATGGTCGGAGCGTGGAGGCCGGCGCCGCTCTCAGGCGCCCTCTGATGACGCGCCCTCTGATGACGCGCCCTCTGATGACGCGTGCTCTGATGACAGCGAGAGCGGCGCCGGCCTCCACGCTCCGACCATGCAGGTAAGTGTTTGCTTTTTAAAAAAATGCCGGCATGGTGGGAGCGGGCAGGCCGGCTGCGCTGTCAGCGGGCCGGCGGCGGCCCGCTGACAGGCGTAGCCGGCCTGCCCGCTCCCACCATGCCGGCATTTTTTTTTTCAGATGAGCGATTCGTGAATGTTCGATTCGGGCGAACCCGAATTTCTTCGGGAAATTCGGCGAATCGCCCGAATCGAACTTTCAAGAAGTTTGCTCATCTCTAATTACAGGTCTGGCACTAAAGTGTTATTGTTACAGTGTTAAAACAATGTCATTCCAAGGGTTTTCGCTTTGTTACAGGTGTATATATGTTCAAAAACACACAGCGTCTGGCACTCTATGCTACAGAGCCCAGCTTTAGAGTGCTGACGCTCTGTGTGTCTGGTGTTTTGTTAAATATGGTGTAGAGCACCGAATGCCTGGAAACACTGAGCTGGCCCTACCTGTCGCTGACTTCAGCGCTATACTGTTGTTACAGCACCCAACACACATCACATTTATCAATGCCGACCAGGTTACTAGAGCGACCTAGACGCTCTGTTACAGCACCCGATACCCGCTTACAGCATCTACTAGCGGTCGTTCTAAGTGCCCCTGTACAGAAGCTCATCTGGCAATACCTGCCATTAGAAGTGTATCAGTAGTGAGTAGTGAGAGTGTTCTGATTGGCTGCGTCTCTGAGCATGCCTCCTTGAATTGTTTCCATTTGCTTAAAGTGGACCAAATTCAGCTGTGCTTGGCTGTGATTGGCTGCATTTGGTCCTTAGCCAACAAGGCCTCTAGTCAGCTTAGAGAAGAGAAAGTGATTCGAGAGCTCTGATGGGGGCGGTTCAAATAGCAGGGCATCCCGAATTGGGCTGCCCCAGGGCAAGGACCAAAACTGAAGATATTCAAAATCCTGGGCTTTGGTTCACTTTAAAGAACTTCAGAAAACAGCCCTAAATTTACAGCAGAAGACTCATTAACTGAGAAGACTCAGTAAGTAAAAGAGAATCATTTTCTAGATATTTACAACCAGACCAGACCAAATTACAACCAGAGATAAGCTGGTCCCGTGGGATTCATATTCTGCCAATTCATCTGAGTGTGACCATGATATTTGTTTCAGGTTCAAATTAGTTCAAATGAATCAGCAGACTTATAAGCTTTCTTCTTGCTGATGTTTTGAACATTATAGATGAGCAAAACAATAAAATATAATTGGTACAAATTTAGCAAAAGTTTCAACAAATCTGAAACTTTAGGGATTCATTTTGGACAAATCTGATGTGGGCACTGAATCAATCCTGAGAGTCAGAGACAGAAAATTAGGAAAGTTAGTGGTTAGGATACTGTGCCAATATGTTAATACTGTAGAACCCAAAGTTGAGGGTTCAAATCCTAGCAGACAGCTGTTTATGCTTTGAAATTCTTCGGAAGCTTCTATGTTAAATCAGGGAAAATCAACCTCTAAAGCAGCTTCTCTCTGGTGCTGCTTTAGAGGTTGATTTATGAAGTGTGCCTTTCTGTGTCATTTTTTACATGGTACAAAAACTATTTCCTTTAAAAAAAAAAAAATCAACATTATTTCTGAACCTAAATACTGGCATTGATCATACAATTGCGCCAGTCTGTGATGCGAAGAAGGCACAAGTCATAAATTTGTCTCTATCTGACGTACACATTGGTGCATACTGATGCATGCTTTTTAAATGAGGCATACAGAGATGCTGACGCTAAGTGGATTTTAATGGCGCAAAAGCTTCATAAATCAGCACTGTGTGATCTTGTTCTCACATTAAGCTCATTTTTAAGATGAAAACAAGATGGAATGCTGCCTCCTAGGCTTCCTGGGCTCCACACTAAGAGGCTGGTTCACTACTAACGTCATGTATTGCCAGATCGCTTAGAGTGACCACTAGTAGATGCTGTAAGTGGGTATCGGGCTGTAACAGAGCACCTCAGTCGCTGTAGTAACCTGGCCGGCATTGCTGAAGGTGATGTATGTTGGGGACTCTAACACCAGTACAGCGCTGCAGGGAGCGAAAGGTAGCGCCAGCTCAGTGCATCCAGCACTCGGCGCATAACACCGTATTTAAAGTGGACCAACACCCAGGATTTTGACTATCCTGGATTTTGGTCCACTTCGGTGGGGCACCCCGATCTGTGTGAAACCCCCCAGAAAGCCCCAAAAACTCACCTCTACCCGCTCCCACGTGACCGCTGCAGCCAATCCCTGCCGGCGGACAAGCGGGAGGCAGCGACGGACAAGAGAGCACGTCCGCTGCCGCCTCCTGTGCGTCACTCTTACAGGGCGCGCCCCCGCGTCGGCCATTCACAAACGGCCGGCACGGGTGCACGTCCTGCTAGAGGGATGCGCGGGAGGCGGCAGCGGGCACCACTGGATTGAGGAGCAGGTAGGGATTTAGGGGTTTCTGGGGGGTTTCACACAGCAGTCAGGGAGCTGATCGGTCCGGGAATCTTATAGATTCCCGGGCCGATCATGGGAGGGTGTTGGTCCACTTTAACAAAAAACTACACACACAGCATCGGCGCTCTGGATCTGGTCGCTATAGCATAGAGTGCCAGGCGCAAAGTCTGTTTTTGAACACATATCCACCAGTAACAAAGCGAAAACACATGGAATGACATTGTTTTAACACTGGGACAATAACACTTTAGTGCCAGACCTGTAATGACAATTCTGCATAAAACTAAGTCCAAAAAATTTATAAAAGTGTTTTTTTGCAGCCAGGAGAGGTCACACGCTATTTATACACAACTAGTGAAACCCTAATGAAATGTATGGGAGAGCGCTACAGAGCGACAGGTACTACATGGTGCTCCTGAGCCTAGAGCGCCGGCACTATACGCTGAGCCACCTGTATTAATACACGTGTCGCTACATGGCGCTGTTAGAGGCACTCACCAGATTCACTTTCTTAAATGTGGTACAGTGCCCGGCGTTCACCAGATGCTGCCTGCCGCTACGAGGCACTACCTGGCGCTATCTGATCTTGAATAATCCCCTAACTCTTTTTCTACATATTTCCTCCTCCTCTCTCTTTCACATTCTCTCTTCCATCTTCCCTCCATTTCTCTTTTCATACTTTGCCTATAATTGTGTATATTTACATATGTGCCTGCCCTGAAGATTAAGTTAGAGTAGATTAGTGTCCTAATTACTCGGACCCTTACTTGCAGGGTTTAGGTCCACCATCATAACAGTAGAAACTGTATGACTTCTTTTACTACTGACAACTATCTAGTCCCAGTAATATATAAGGCCCTCCTGTACATGATGGAAAAAATGGGGACAGATCTCGTAGTGAGTTCTAGATTCCAGGTCTCCACGCTCATTATTTGAAAACAAAATATTTTGGATGGTGTTCAGCTTAAATGTTTAGAATACATTTCTTGTCTGCCCAGAATTCCGCTTTCAAAGTTGAAGAGATGAAAGCTGCTGTGCTGAACTTGGCATTTGTAAGAAAATATATTTAGCCAGCCAGGAGGTCCTAGTTTTACTCAATAAGGCTCAAGTAGCGCCTTGGCTTGGTGCAAATGACTTCATTATTGTTTTTTTATTATAATATTTATTTATCTAAGACCATACTCATCTGAAAGTTCAGTAATATGGGAAATGCAGATACATAGATAGAATGAACATGCATTTGCAGTGCATTACCAATAGTATATAACAGTATATCATGTAGCATACAGTAGAATAGAGAGACCTGCTGGAATGAGTTTACTGTCTAAAGGGATAACAATAGGAAGGGAAAACAAGATATATTTGGAAGCAGCAGTGTCACTTACACATTCTTTCCACATTCTTTCTAAGGTGAACAGTCTTTTCCAAGTTGGGTTGCTCACCCCAGTTGCTGATTCTAACATATCTCACATATTTAGTAAAAGAGCTTAAAGGAGCACTATCACGAAAAAATGGGCCAACAATAAAAATCCATATAAATATTCTGGATGGCGGGAGGAGAGGTCACTTATACACCCTGTATCAAGAAATATCCAGCCAGGCTTGTTTTTTATTTTTATTAATGGAAGGAAGAGGAAATCGGGTGACAGGTTCTGTCACCCCTAATACACTAAACCTGTCACCCCTGGAATTTATTCCTATCAGGAGAAGAAACCCACAAGCTTGGGAGTTTTATTCAGTTCGGGTTAGTGACCCTTCCTCTCATTAGCCAATGTGTTTATATGGGTTTTTAATATTACACAATTTTGGAATAGTGCTCCTTTAACATTCAACCAGCACCCTAAACAACATTATCTAGCTAGGGTGATCCCTAGGAATTATTATTATTATTACTGTTTATTTATAGAGCACCATCATGTTCCATGGCACTTTACAATATAGAAGTTACCAATAGAAATGTACAAATATATAATGATACAGAAGTTATAACAAGTGTAAGGGATCTGCTCTTTTGGGCTTCTGATCTAAAGCAGGGGTGATATTTGATATAATAAGAAAATGGAACATGGTACTTGATAAGAAAAAAACAAAAAAAAATTGAACCACTGATCTAAAAGTTATGGTGATGATTAGGAAACCAAAATTGATGAGGGAAAGTTGGATTTATTAAATTGTTAATGTTAGCGTTAAATAATTGTATGAAAAGAATATTTGGCAGTAATACTGTAATTCACGAATAAACAAATAGTTTAGCATCCTAGAATAAGAAGGTAGACACCTTTCTCTTTTGCCTCTTTTAGAATAAGTTTTAGCATATTCTTGGGAGAGCTCTCCAGTTGCTGCTATCCAATAATGTACAAAAATGTATATATACATACTGATTGGCCCAGATTCAAAGCCACTATCAACCAACCCACCCTTCAGTCTTGGTACACTTTGGAGCACTTACCACCTTGCTTGGTACCTGCTATTTCTTTCCTCCCTCATGACTGTAAACTCACAAGGCCAAAAGCCCTCTTCCCTAGGGTATGCTGTATGAATGTGTTTTTGCCGCATTCCTACCATTCTGAGTTTCTGACCCATAATACTGTATTTTATACATATATTCCTTGCCTTGTCTTATGCTGCAGTGTTTATGCGATCATATTCTTAGCAATGAAGTTTGGAACAAATAATGGTCACACAGTCTCTGTGTTGACAGCAGCAATTTTCTGTCTCTGCCAGCACCTTTCTCTCTTGACAAGTCTAACAAGACAATAAGCCCAGTTTAAGACCAGGGTCATGAAAGAGCTCCTGAATGTGTGAATGTAGTTTTTATAATTGAAAGCGATCTGTATTACCCAGTAAGAAGTTCTGCAGCAAAACTTTCTTTAAACATCTCCAATTCCCCAAAAATTAGGACAATGTGTTATATTCAAAGACAACATGAATGCATCTCATATAATCATATGTTCCCAACAGAACATATTCCAGAAGTTGAAAGTTTGACATACTTCCTTTCCTATTCATTTTGAAAGTACCGTACTCATTAAAACATGATGGCAGCAGGCCACGTAAAAACGTCTACTACTGTGTAGCATCCTCCTCTTCTTTCCATATCTGTCTGTAGATGCCTAGGAAGTGAGAAAACCAATTGCTGGGGTTGCTGTAGAGGGACGTTGTCTAGTGTAGAGTTCTAGCTGCTCGACAGTACTGGTTCTTCTTTGCTTCTGTTTGTTTTATAATGCACCATTTTTATTTTCTGTTGGTGAAAGTTCTGGACTGCAAGCAGGTCAGTTCAGCACCTAAACTCTTATTCTGCAAAGCCATGCTGTTGTGATGAATGGAGATTTGCATATACTTGCCAAAATATGCAAAGCCTTCCCTGAAAGTAATATTGTCAGGATAGAATCATATGTTGTTCTAAAACCTCTATATACTGCTCAGCATTGATAGTGCATATCAAGACATGGAATAGGCCCTAATGCAAGCCGGAACTATCAGAGGTGCAGGCTTTTGATGTGTACACGTCCCCAGCCTTTCTGAACGTCGTAGCTGCAGGGAGGCCAGGGATGCAGCTGTGGCCCATAATAGCAGTACAGGGCACCGGATAGGTGTGGGTGATCATGGGGAGAGGGTTCAGACCAAATGAGGATGCCCCAGGAATACATAATCTACCGGCTCTGAAGTGTTTTAAACTACAGGCCAGCACAACATGTGGTTGGTCCTCTTGGGGGTTAAAGCTCATTTTATTGTGGCCCCTTGGGTTGTGCACCCCTGTTCTAGAGCCTCAGAGCAGACAAACAGTGTCCCCTAATCACTGTTCAACCATTACTTCTAGTAAACATGCCTCGACTAATAAAGGTACTGTGGGAACTTGCAACTGCATGAAGGTTACAGAACAAGTTAGTTATGGAAAACAGAAGTCCATCCTTGATATCAGTAAGTGCTCTGCTATTCCAGTGGGGGGAAGGTTGCCAGAAGGTCTATGTCTGTGTGTCCCTGAAGGTGCAGGGTCATATCAACACTCGCCAATAGATGTTGTTGTGATCCTGAGGCACATGGGACACACAAGGACAACTGCTCTGTGCATTTTATAACAATAATGACTGCTGACAAGGGATTGGAAAAAAAGATTTGATTAGCTGGCATTACCATAAAGGAGTAAATAAAACTTTGCAAGTATTCCATTAGTAAAATATAGTAATTCCAAATGTACAATGCAATAAACAGTGCAATAAAACCACGTGCTAAGGAGCGAAGCAAACAGTATAAAGCCTCTAGTACCAGCTAATCCAAGGTTTTCTCCAAGCATTATATAGCATTTAATGGGCTATCATTAAACTTTGCAGTGTATACTTTCCCTTTGGTCTTCTTGGCACCGAGGCTGCTTGTGCAAAATAAAATTAGAAGTAAAAAATACCATTGGATGATCTATATGGGGAAGGAGCTAAATACTTCTGCTTCTCTATCCCCCAATTGGGCCTAAAATGACCACACCCAGACGACACCCAAATTACTCCGATTTTTTTACCCAATTTTCTATGAAGCTTTAGCTCAACCCCCACCCACTTATGTAAGTAATTTGAACAGATAAGTTAGATGTTCCTGTTAGGAAGACGGTGCATTGCTCATACTTTTGTTAAAGTTGACCTCAAGTCCCTGGCATGCTAATTTTAGAGGCCTCTTGCTTTAAAGATCAGTAGGAAGTCTCAAATCATGCATTATTACTCACTCGTCTGTCCTGGTTTCTGAGTTGTGGCAACGGCAGCCATCATGTCCACTTCTCTGAACCATCAAGTATGCTGTGCCTGGCATGAGCTCGCATGCCCTGCATACACCATTGGTGTCCAGCATTCAAAGGTTTTTTCTTTTTACTTTAAGTCTGCATTAAGCTTTTAAAGAAATTGCAGTTGTTATGGTCAGCCAAGGAATGAAGCAATGGAAAAGGAGCAAGATAGAAAAAAAGATCGCTACTTGAGTAGAAAAATCTTCCTTGATAGCTGTAGGTTTCTTTTATTAATATTATGTACTTTACAAAAATCCTTTTATGTCAGAAAGGGTAAATTAAATATAAGCAGTTTGGTCTTTTCTCTGCTCACCACCCAGTGGTGGAACATTGAAGAGGTTACATGGGGATCAAAGAGGCCAGGGTAAGTCTTGATGCCTTGAAGATGCAGAAGTTGATCCAGAAGATCCTTGGAACAGAAAAAGCTGTAATGGTGACAATATATGTGGCATTGGTATGTGCTACCTACTGATAGTGGAGAGGACTGTAGCTGACAGGGATGATGGACTGAAGCTATGCTTGGTTACTGATACAGGCAGATGTGGATGGAAATCAGTCAATTAAAATTGACATCCTTTGTGGGCTGATTATAATTCTCTACAACCAAACATGTGCGACGACATATCAGCAAGGCAGCAATAAGGACAGGAGAGCCAAAGCTCGAATATGGGGCCCAAGGGGTCCGCTTTTATGTTGTGTCTGAGTTTTTGTTTCCGATACAGTCTGTAGGTTTTGAGGTAAGCCTGGTTGCCTTGGAGCCAGAGGCTCAGTTTATACTAGGGACCAAGCCATCCCACATTGGTTTTGAATATCAGATGGTGGCCCTGTATAAAAGTATCACATTTCATTAGATCCCAGTGTGAACTGTTTTCTGTTTAGTGAGTATGTTTGGGGATCTCATATTGCTTATGAGATGGATCATGGTATTCATTTTCCGGAATAATTAGCAGGCTTGTCAGATCACTGGTGCTTCAATGAGACTTTAAGCGGCTTTGATTGGATTTTGGCACAGACTGAGGGCCCCGACTGATCAAAGGCATCTATGGTGTAATATTTAGTCATTTATCTGATGGGGATTCCTTGGTAAAATGGAGAGCTGTGTGTTGGTTATTTCAGTCATCAGTGAGGCAGGTAATGCTGGGCAATGTTCTACATAGAAAGAACAGCTTACCAATTCACTGTAGGATGTTGCTTATGTTTTGTTTTGTCAGCTAGGCGTGTAACTTTAGAGAGTGCGACCACTCCGGGGCCCAGAAGGTCAGGGGGGCCCCATCATTGTTGCGCCTTCAAATGATTTATCATATTTGGCATCATTTAGAAAAAGAAAATGCCATGTGTCTTGGCTCTTTCAGTCATTAGTTGCATCCAACTAAGTTAAAAGACAGAAAAAAGTTTACAGTATGAGCTGTGAAATTCAGCTGAATAAGCTGAACCCTCTTTTTCTGGGCACACAGCACCCTCATCACCTAGCATACTGGTGCCCCAAACAGACAAGCAAGGGGAGCAACAGGGAACTAGGACGCAACATGCATGTGGTCTGAGGGTCTGTCTACTGTATGTCTGAATTTATTTAGGGAAGGTTTTCTTGGCTCCTGGCTTGCTATAAAAATACTGCAGAGCAGACAATAGGCAGTGCCCAGTTTTTCTTTTCTAATGGTCCCTTTCCACGGAATGATTTGTGAATGAATAAGTGGTAAAGTGAACTGTTCAGCCGTTAATTGATCCGTGGAAATGCCATCTGTGATCAAACAATCAATGAGAATTTGTTTGTTGATTGAGCATTATATCATTTTAGCTGACATAAAGTTTCTTGTTTGTCACCTTCCCATTGGCAAGTGGAACCGGAAATGGTCCACAAATAAGACGCAAAGCGTGCAGCACAAGCCATCGCTCTTTCAAATGGGTAAGCGACAAATTTGCATCCGAAAACAAGTCATTCAATCGTATACATTTGTAAAGCTGTTCACTCACTCAGCGAATGCTGGATACTGTATATCTGTACATGGAAACGCAGACCCTGTCCAGGCACACTAAACTCCTCCCACCTCATCCACCATAAGAACAGTGTAAAAGCATTTCAAAGCCTTAGATTATATGTAAATACTGTAACTACTGTAACTACTGGGAGGAGTATGTCAGGGCACAGCTTTATAAGTCATGAGTATGTTACTCTGTGTTCAGAGAAAGCTGTGGGACCACTGTGGCTTGCCATGTTCGCTCACGCCGAGAGTACCAACAACACTGGCTGTTAGAGCCCTTTTTGCATGGTCCTGGAGAAATTAAATTGAAATGAGGGCAAACTTTGGAGCCCTGCTATGGCTTCTGCCAGTGTTGCAGGTAATGTAGGAGAGGCATATGAGACAGGCTTCAGGTAAGTTGCTTGCTGCCTTATTATTGCCATTGGGCAGGGAAGTTATTAGACAAAATAGTTCTCAGTGCGTGAAGGAAAAAATTCTGCCCCCTCCTTAACCATTCTGCTGTCTAATACCTGTAGGTGTCATGCTGTACCATAAATTTAGCAGCAGGCAGTGCCCCCTCCACATGACAGAGCCCACTATGGGTGGATGAGGGGCCTGGTGTACGGCCGGGATCACTAACAGTGGTCCTAACCTGCAGAAAACAGGATGGCTGGGCTAAAAGCTTCCATGATGGCCTTGGTGCTCAGAGCGATTTCCCTGCTCATCCTCCCCTAGAAACAGTCCTGCCATTGGGTTTTACAGTCCCCTTAGAAAACCTTAAATTGAGACTTCAGACCCTGATTCTCCAGGGTCTGTAGAAATCAGAGCAAGTTGTGGCTTCAAAAATTAGGAAAGAAAAAACGAAATAACATAATAGAAAACACATTTCAGAGCTTAAAATTCCTCTATTCTCTGAGCTGTGTTAGAAAGGCAGCGTCAGGATGAGCGAGGCTGACACTGAATGAACTGGAGAGCCAGGCACAGAGCCTATGCTATCATTCTTTTCACACCATGCCAGCAAAGGGAGAGGGAGGTGGATGAGAAAGAGGAGCAGGGCTAGACACGTTTTATCAGGCTCTCTCGCCCTCTTTGGCAAATCTGGAATGAATGACCTTCAATAAAATAAACCAGCAGAATATACCCCATAACTGCTGACACCAGGTCTTCCTGTACCTGTGCCCTCTTTTCAGTGTTCCTTGCCCATGTGCCCACCCTCTGCCCTTTCTTTCTCTTGCTGCTGGAGCCTTTCCCTGAAACTATAGATTATAGGATTCGGATTCAGGCCACAGCTAGGTTTGCCCCATTCTCCACACCTGCAAGATCCAGAACAAATTATCTGGCATGCCCTTTGCCAGCCATCATCACCCTGTGAACTGGTATAGCGGTAACTTGGACCCGCTGTTCTCAAATAGTTCACAAAAAAAAGAAAATACAGTTAAAATAAAATCTAAAAATAAAAAGAATGTTGCTGCTTCTTCTGTCCCAAGCCAGCTCTCTACAGGTTCCCCGGGGCTTAGGCTCCATCCTTGTGCAGCGGGCACTAGTCTACTTCTGGTCATTGCCATTTGTAGTGAGGGGGGACACAGGTCCCCGCTTCCGCTTTGCAAGCTAATGGCAGGCCCCCAGGGATGAACCTAGGCTTTCTGCTGCCTGGGGTGAACTATAGAAAAACGCTCCTCCACTCCTTAAAAAAGCAATGTGTGGGGGCTTAGGGAGCAGAGGCAGAACCATTAATAATTGACTTAAAGACATGACAGCATGCAGTGGCTCTGCAATCTCCACTGAACCATTGATTAGAGAGAGCAAAAAATAAAATGTAAATAACAAATAAATTTAAAAACAAGGTCGATTGTCGCCCCTTCTGTAGTGCCGCCTGAGGTAATCTTCTCACATGGCCTCATTACAAGTGCATCCCTGACTCTGGGAGGCTTTTATACCACAGAGCAGGAGCCTCTGTGGAAGCTCCCCTAATTGCCTAATGATATCACTGGAGGAGAGAACCATGGAGGGAAATTTCATGGGAACCAAAACACTGTCGTGAGGGCGATCGTACTTGCAGAGGAAGCATCCTGCAGTCGCCAGGTTTCAGTCTATGGAAAGTGTTTGCGATTTCCGCTCAATGGAGTGGAATTGATGTCGCATTGGTCTCCGCTTTTTGGGGGGTTCTGTCGCAACAGCTTCCATATTCCTGGGGGGTGTTGTGTTGGACTGTATTTTAGGAGGGGAGCAAAGGTGGCGGTAACAGGTGCAGGGCAGGGCTGAGAGGAAGAAGCGCTGATAACTTAGGAGCCAGCACCAGGCTTATGTATAAGCAGGGCATTGCACATTAGCCTCTGCACTTTGTAGAAAATGATTCCTGCTGCCCCTTCTCCTGCACAGTTTGCTGTCGTGATTAAGGCTATGGAAAAATGGCTGCCTCCAGCACAGAGGACATTTTTAGATCTGGATTGGTCTGGATTAATGTGGTGAAGGCCCCTGTAGGGACCTGGTAATAACTAGACACATTTAAATCAACTAATAAGAATCCTTTAAATAGAGTTAACCATACATTAATTCACTTTTATGGTTTCTACACATTTAAGTACATTGGAAGTGCCATAATCTAAACAGACACAAGATGGCAGTAGTGGGTTTAGGCCATAGACTAACATTGTCCATAGACTAGAATGGGAAACATTCTAGAAGGAGAGGTCAGAAGGGTTGTTAGTCATAACAGGAGATAGACTAGTAACATAGTTACAACTGAAAGCTAGTGATTGGTCAAAGGGTTTACCAACCATCCTATCAGATGTTGGACACAAGGCCGAACATGTAATAGAAGGTTCTGGAAGGTAGTGAGAAGGGATATAGGGAAGCCCCCAACCCAAACCCAGTGTTAGGTTCGTGATTCACCATTTGAATTGTAAGGAGCAGGAGCACAGACTCTAAGAGAGAGAGAAAGGAGAGGTTCCAACTTAGGACATTATTCTCTATGGAAGCAATTCTGATGATTGTACCTGATATTGGACAGAACCAGAGATGTAACTGGAAGACATGTACTTGTTCCATGTTTTGCTGTTTGCTTGTGGAATAAATATAGAGGAACTCTGCTTTCAACAGTTGGACTGCTGTACATCTTTCCAAGTGGCACCAGTGAGTACTTACCTTTCCCTGAAACCCTAACCCTTACCTACTCACAACACACACATCGGACACCTGGGCCCAGAAGAACCTGCTCCCTGCCGTCACATGCCGGACACCCCGGTACATATGGGCTACACTCCAGATACAGTTTTTTTTCCCTTTTAAATAATAGTCCAGCCAAGGAACTGAACGTCAGATTGAGCCATCTTCCCCTAGAAACAGTCCACCCTTGTGGGGGTGTGTGCTACTCGGGAACTCCTGCTGTGCCATTCTGTTTGGGGGGTAGTGTAGTCGCCTGGCTGGTCCAGCAGAAAACAGTTCCCTGCTTTGAGCTGCCAGTGGCTCTGCTTGGTGGCTTACGTGCAGTGACAGCTCTGCACACACCCATCACTGTAGCGTTTACTTTGCTGCTATGGACACCCCGACCTGCCCTGTGGTGGCTTTGGCTGCAGGTTTACAAAAAACGGCCTTGCCCAGGCGCAGGGAGGCCCCAGTGCCACCGATAGCTTTGTTGCTGGCCCCGTGGCCACCAGACCAGAGACTGAAAAGCCTCCTGGACCAGACCATACCCCAAAGGTTGGTGGGGCTCTCGCCCCTTGCACCCCCTCATAATATGGCCCTGACTGACATGATTTTAAAGCATACAGTAAAGTGGCTGTTGCCATTTCTACCCTCAGGCAAAGAATTGTACTCTGAAGTAAGTGTAAGATAAAAGTTCTACTTGGTGTGTGTGTCTGTGTGTGCTGTAGATATGCATGTTTGTGCTGTGTGTATGTATATGTGTCCCATGTGTCTGTATGTATGTGTGTTCTGTATGTGTGTATGTATGTGTATGTCCCATGTTTGTGTGTATGTGTGTTCTGTATGTGTGTATGTATTTGTATGTCCCATGTTTGTGTGTATGTGTGTTCTGTATGTGTGTATGTATTTGTATGTCCCATGTGCCTGTATGTATGTGTGTTCTGTATGTGTGTATGTATGTGTATGTCCCATGTTTGTATGTATGTGTGTTCTGTATGTGTGTATGTATGTGTATGTCCCATGTTTGTGTGTATGTGTGTTCTGTATGTGTGTATGTATTTGTATGCTATGTGTGTGTCTGTATTTACAGGTCCTTCTCAAAAAATTAGCATATAGTGCTAAAGTTTATTATTTTCCATAATGAAATAATAAAAATTAAACTTTCATATATTTGAGATTCATTGCACACCAACTGACATATTTCAGGTCTTTTTTTTGTTTTAATACTGATGATTTGGCCATACAGCTCATGAAAACCCCCAAATCCTATCTCAAAAAATTAGCATATTTAATCCGACCAATAAAAGAAAAGTGTTTTTAATAAAAAAAAAAAGTCAACCTTCAAATAATTATGTTCAGTTATGCACTCAATACTTGGTCGGGAATCCTTTTGCAGAAATGACTGCTTCAATGCGGCGTGGCATGGAGGCAATCAGCCTGTGGCACTGCTGAGGTGTTATGGAGGCCCATGATGCTTCGATAGCGGCCTTAAGCTCATCCAGAGTGTTGGGTCTTGCGTCTCTCAACTTTCTTCACAATATTCCACAGATTCTCTATGGGGTTCAGGTCAGGAGAGTTGGCAGGCCAATTGAGCACAGTAATACCATGGTCAGTAAACCATTTACCAGTGGTTTTGACACTGTGAGCAGGTGCCAGGTCGTGCTGAAAAATGCAAACTTCATCTTCATAAAGCTTTTCAGCCGATGGAAGCATGAAGTGCTCCAAAATCTCCTGATAGCTAGCTGCATTGACCCTGCCCTTTATAAAACACAGTCAACCAACACCAGCAGCTGACATGGCACCCCAGACCATCACTGACTGTGGGTACTTGACACTAGACTTCAGGCATTTTGGCATTTCCTTCTCCCCAGTCTTCCTCCAGACTCTGGCACCTTGATTTCCGAATGACATGCAAAATTTGCTTTTATCAGAAAAAAGTACTTGGGACCACTGAGCAACAGTCCAGTGCCGCTTCTCTGTAGCCCAGGTCAGGCGCTTCTGCCGCTGTTTCTGGTTCAAAAGTGGCTTGACCTGGGGAATGCGGCACCTGTAGCCCATTTCCTGCACACGCCTGTGCACGGTGGCTCTGGATGTTTCTACTCCAGACTCAGTCCACTGCTTCCACAGGTCCCCCAAGGTCTGGAATCGGTCCTTCTCCACAATCTTCCTCAGGGTCCGGTCACCTCTTCTCGTTGTGCAGCGTTTTCTGCCACATTTTTTCCTTTCCACAGACTTCCCATTGAGGTGCCTTGATGCAGCACTCTGGGAACAGCCTATTTGTTCAGAAATTTCTTTCTGGGTCTTACCCTCTTGCTTGAGGGTGTCAATGATGGTCTTCTTACCCATGATGGCGGTTTGGAGTAATGAACTAGGCTGGGCTTTTTTAAAAGCCTCAGGAATCTTTTGCAGGTGTTTAGAGTTAATTCGTTGATTCAGATGATTAGGTTAATAGCTTGTTTAGAGAACCTTTTCATGATATGCTAATTTTTTTAGATAGGATTTTGGGGTTTTCATGAGCTGTATGGCAAAATCATCAGTATTAAAACAAAAAAATACCTGAAAAATTTCAGTTGGTGTGCAATGAATCTCAGATATATGAAAGTTTAATTTTTATCATATCATTATGGAAAATAATGAACTAATTTTTTGAGAAGGACCTGTATGTATGTGTATTCCATGTGTGTGTGCTGTATGTGTTGAGGCAGCTGGGTGTGCAGTGTCCAATAAACTATTAGGCCTCCTTCTCATTTAGCGTTTCCACTGCATTGTGGTGGAAACACACAACTGCCTAAATTTTGGTGCAGTGTAGCAGTGGAGCTACATGCCCGGTGGCTTCATCGTTTCCAATCATTTTCCAATGGCAAATACCTCCTATGATGCATGTTGTGTGTTGTGGGGGCTAATATCTGGCTGTATATGTGTCTTTACTAATCGCCTGCACATTGCAAGTGTCAGGGTGGCATTAGGACATTTATGGGGCAATTAGTGAATATAGTGTCCTATGTAATGCTATGTAAGATGGCATTGCCAGTGTGTGTGGAATGGTGGTTGTACATCAACATTGCCTCTGGTCTGGTAATGCTGCAAGCATGCCTTAGGTGCTTTTCACTCTTTCACTCAATATAGGAAACGGGGTAATGCTGTGCTAGAGTGATTCGATGGTGCACTACTCAACTTTTCCAGTCTTCATTTGGGGGGGGGGGGGGAGTTAAAAGCCGCAGCCTGTATTTGGGAGTTGCCAGCTGCTGAGCCAGCGTTGAAATTAGCAGGGGGCTCTTTGGAGTCACAGTTTACCTTTACCCTCCCAGGGTGGGATTGATGTTTTAGCTGCTTGATAGCTATATGTGCAACAATCCTTCAGCAAATGCATTGAGCAGCCATTGTGCAGAGGGCCACGACAGACTGGCCGTTTCACTGCACTTAGTGATTTCTGCACATATGCAGGTCACCTAGTCAGTAGGTGCAATATATGTTCATGTGCCTTGCTTTTTGAGTGGGGGGAGGGGGCATGACGTAGTATGGGACCCAAAGATTCCTGATGACAGCCCTGAATGAGGGAGGCTGGCAGCAGAAAGCGGCAGTAGCAGGACCAGCAAAAGAAAATGGCAGAAGCAGAAAAATAAGTAGAGAGGTGGTGACAGAGGCTGGGAGGAGGAGGTGAATGAGCACGAGAGTGAGCTGGGAAGGACAGTCCTGTAAAAGTAAGTTGACTTTTTTAACAGAAACTTTTTTTCTTTTTGCTTGCTCAGATACACGAGGAGGTGAGGGGGGGTGATATCGGGCTGGCTGGCAAGTCTGAAGTACATGGCGATAGGCGGCCTGGGGGGGCACAACAGGTGGCCATGCACATACGGAGGCCTGGTGGGTCATGTCCCACTTTCAGAGGATAAGCCAGGCAGCATATTAAAGTGTATCCTGCTACTGGGCCCCATATTTAAAAGCCATGTATTTAATGCCGGAGTGGGATGCCATGTATTTAATGCTGGGTTAGGGGGTGCCATATATTTTATACTGGGGGGGTGCCATGTATTTAATGCTAATTTAGGGGGTGCCATGTATTTGCGTTAGGGATGTAAGTGGGGGGGATGTTTGATTAAATGGCGGGGATGTCAGTTCTCAACTGGCTTCCCGACCAATCAGCACACTCAATTGCGCTGATGCGAACTTGGATAGGTGTATGTCTAAGGAGCTCCGCTGAGCGTGCCAATCACTCCGGTGGACACATCCCCGCTACCCTCTAACAGAGAGTGTACCCGTGCCAGCCATTCACAAATGCCTGGCGCAGACATGCACCCTGCTCCCTTAAAGGCCAGATCCCAGTGGGAGTGGGGGGAATCGCCATCCTGCCGTCTGGCCCAGGACAGAGTAGCATACTGCACAATACATGCACTTTACCTGTACTGCCTCAGATTTCTATGGGCCGTGTGGGCAAAATGTTGCATGTGGCCTTTCTTAAACTGCAGCACGGTGCATAAATGAGAGAGCCGGCATGTAAGTTTCATTGTTCTTGGGGCCAACAAAAGGCCACTGTATCTGCACTGCATTCATGTGGCAGCTCTGCCTCCTGCCAGGACGAACTTGCCGGACCCAAACTTTGGGGGGTTCGCCCATCCCATAATAAATTGCACAAAGAATATTTTATTAAATTTTATTACATTTATTACATAATGAGAGAGCCAGAACCAGTCCTTGCCCTAATTTTACACTTTCTTTTCAGTACCACCAGAAGTACCTGAGGAATGCTGAAGCCTGTCTTGAGAATGGTCCTCCAAAGCCTGCAACAATAGGTGCATGGGTGTCCAGGGGGCAGCCTTAGTTTTTTCAATGTTAATATTTTAAAGTAGAGTTTTCCTTTAACAATTGGTGTAGTTACTGTGAACGTGTATTTGTAAATAGTGACACTGGAGTATTTAGGAAAGACTCTATTTCAAAATAGCCTGAAGCCTAATCCACAGAAAATGTCATGACCTAAAACAGTTCAGAACATGGAATCATAATTCATTGACAGTCTGTGAGTGAATTAAAATGTCTCAAATTCACATGACATGGCATGTATATAAAGTATATAAAGTGTGTGTGTATGTGTGCGTGTGAGTGCGTGTGTGTGTATATATATGTGTGTGTGTGTGTGTATATGTGAGTGTGTGTGTATATGTGAGTGTGTGTGTATGTGTGTGTGTATATGTGAGTGTGTGTGTGTGTGTGTGTGTATATATATATGTGTGTGTGTATATGTGCGTGTATATGTGAGTGTGTGTGTATATGTGAGTGTGTGTGTGTGTGTGTTTGTGTGTGTGTATATATATGTGTGTGTATGTGTGTGTGTGTGTGTGTGTGTGTGTGTGTGTGTGTGTGTGTGTATATATGTGTGTAGGGAGCATCTAATCTTCAGCTCTACATAAGAAAGAAGGATTGCCAGCTCTGAACCACTCGATCTCCCCACAACCTCTGGAGCCGCACGGCCAAGAGCGCTCACCTCTTACTGGGTCTGTCCCATAGCAACAAATGGAGCCAGCCGACATCCGGTTGTGAAATAAAACGTCCCGTTTATTTCAAGTGTAGTTAAAAATCCATATCCATACACGATACAACAGACATATTTAAAAAGATGAAAAGCGCCGACGCGTTTCGGGCATCATGCCCTTAATCATGACATTATTCCAAACATTAACCCTCATATATATATATATACACATAATAAGTGGATAATTAGTCATCAAACAGCATTAATTATCTAAACATCATCACATGAGACAAGACTTACACGTGTACCCTCTCCAGTTCGTGATCTAGGGCTCACATAATACACGTCATATCTTACACCCGCTAGCCGAGCAGCTAGGTAATTGTTGTGAGAAAAATGACGTTTTCACGTCCCATTGACCGCAAGCACACCACACACAAAGCTGGCAAAAGGAGACCACCATGCAAGCGGAAAAGGGGCGGAAGTAAAGCACGTAAGACGAGCTGAAGAGGTGAACCGCTACACTGATATACACACAGTATGCTCTGTCAGAAAAATAAGGACCATCTATATTATAAGGGATATTAAACATATATATATATATATATATATACACAAAATTGTACTGTGTCGGTTTTTATATGCGAAAAAGGAAGAAAAAATATATAAACATCAGATATATAGTGAATACCCAATTGCTAGGTACAAACCAACTCTCCTATAGCTCTAAACACTATAAACACAGTCTGAAAGCCTGTTCAAGCATGACAAGTCTCCTAAAATTGATATTCCTATAGAGAGAAATATACAGACAGGAAAAAAACAAAAAGACAAACAAAAGGCAGAGAAAAACACAGACATAGAGCAAAGGGAAAGGTGGATAATCCCAATAATGAAAAGGGGGGATAATACAGACCAACACCAACTGGCTTTAGTCCCGAATTTAATATTTAGTCCCGCAGGAACAGATCCACATCCCATCTGGAATTTAATCCAGACGGGATGCGGGTCTGCAACCTGAAGATCCAAAATACCTCCCTTTGAAAAATCCTAGCTTGGAGGTCCCTGCCTCTAGGGCCTAACGTGACTTTTTCTATAGCCATACATGAAAGGCCAGAAAAATCTCCTGCATGAATACTATAAAAATGGCGACCTACATTAGAAGAAGTACTAAGACGCTCAGGGTTTGGATTGACCAGATGCTCCGCCATTCTTCTTTTGAATGGTCTAATTGTGCAACCCACATACTGTATGTTACAAATTTTACAGGTCACCAAATATATAAGATTTTTTGTGTTGCAATTCAAAAAACTTTTAATCTGAAATTTCTCACCCGTAACTGCTGACATAAATTCATTGCTCTGGCAGGCAAATCTACAAATATTGCATCTAGCACCACCACACTTGAAAAAACCCTTACACTGTAACCAAGTGGATGTACCCTTAATGTGTTTCACAAATAAACTTGGAGAGAGTTTTTTACCCAATGTGGGTGGTTTTCTACTCACTACTCTAACACCCTTTTGTACCACCTCCCGCAATTGAGGGTCACCATTCAAAATAGGGAGATGTTTCTGAATGATCTCACGGATTTTAGGAAACTCCTCACTATATGATGTTACCATAGTCACTGCATTATTATTACCATTTTTACGCGGTGACAATGATTTAGAGTAGACGTTCCTGGTATCCCGCCCCGACCCCATCATAGACTGTCTGTCTTTAGATTTGGCAATCCCTCTTGCTCTCATAATATAATCCTGCGGGTACCCCCTCTGTTTAAGCCTATCTTGTATAAGATCCAATTCCTGTTCAAACCTCATCTCATCAGAACAGTTCCGCCGCGCTCTGATCATCTCCCCGACCAGGATGGCTTTGATCGTATGGGCTGGGTGTCAGCTTTCTGCCCTAAGTGTTGTATTCCCCGATGTTTGTTTTCTATAAGTGGCTGTTTCAACTCTTTTACCATCCACAGATACTTCAAGGGAGAGATCTAGAAAAGATATTATTTTGGGCTGACACTCCGATGTAAATTTCAAATTCAATTCGTTATCATTCAAATACGAGACAAAACTTTCCATGGATTCTAATGACCCCTGCCAGATGATGATGAGATCATCAATATATCTGCCGTAGTATTTGATGTGTGATATAAAGGGGTTAAATTGATTATAAATCTTCGCCTCCTCCCACCACCCGATGTATAGGTTGGCGAGGGACGGCGAAAAAGGAGCCCCCATAGACGCACCGCATTTCTGCAGATAAAACTGGTCAGAGAATAGAAAAAAGTTATGTCCTAAAAGATATTCTAACGATAGAATTAGAAATTATATTAATTCATTAGGATAGGCAGAATAATTAATCAGGTGGAAATAAATAGCTCGGAGCGCAAGGTCATGGGGTATAGCCGAGTAAAGAGAGGCAACATCGCAGGTAAGCCACATAAAATCAGATTCCCAATCTTCATCTCTACTCTGTCACTAAATGACATTGTTAAGCTAAATGTGGTGATACAACAATGACAGAAAGGTTCATATTTATAAAGGATATATATATATATATATTCTGGATAAATAATTTCTTAATATATATATATAGATATATACCCCTCGATTCAAAGAGCAAAAGTTAATTGATTTCGTATCGAGAATCGTAAGTTTGGGTGGGTGTTAGTCATTTTTTCCTGTTTTTTTGGCCATTTCCGACTCGCACGAGCCTACGTACGAATGCGTATATGCTCTTACGATCAGCGGAAAATCGTTCCTAAATTTTAGGATCAAAACGTAAAACTTAGGATCAAATCCTAAAACTTACGATCAAAACGTAAAACTTAGGTTAATTGGATGTGTTTAGGTGTGATTCAGAGAAACCTCTAAACGCGTTTTAAAAGAAAGCCACAGCCGACACCTTTTAGCAGTCGGATTGCTGTTCTTGAACAGGTTTTTTGGCTATGTGGAGGAGTCTGCGCGTCTTGTGCTCCAATGAACTGCATGTATCAGCATGGCCGAGGCCATAAATTGTATGGCAATGCATACCTGATTCATGTATGCCTTATAAAAGCATTTTAATGTGGACCTTAATTAGTCCTTTGCATGTAAACCTTTATTTTGCAATATATTTGCGTTAATTAAAGAAACTTATGTCCTTTGTTATTTATTTTAAAATTGAGGTACTAGAAAAATATTTTTAGATTGCATTTATTGGTGTAGTTGTTTACCTTTGCTTTGTTTAATTATTTAAGCACATCTTTGGTCAGATGCATCACACTTACTGAGGAGAGGAGAGCGGGATAAAGTGCAGGATGTGGGTTACTGCTGTATTTTGCACACAGCAGAGCTGGGGGCATGGAAAGGTCAGAAATCAAAGAATCCAGAGCAACACAGTCACAAGGCCCTTTCTGTTTGCAGGCTGCCCGATAATACCTGAGCCGCCATCTTGGCTGTTTCTAGGCTCATAACATGCAGAAGTTGCTGGGTGTTTTTTAATATTTGAGAGCAATCTGTATGTAGAGGGTGTGGGTAACCACACTAAAAATTTAAAGTTGTACCATTTGAAGCCTAAATATTAAAATTAAATCCACAAGTAAAAAATGCAAGTTAACTAAAAATTAAACAAAGTAAGATTTACTTATGCAAATGCATTCATTAATGGTTGGTTACTACAAAATGAATGAAATAAAGAAAAATAAAAGACCAAATATTTAGAATGCACTTTAATGAGGTAAGTTTGTAGTGCGGAGCCGCAAGATCAGAAGGATTTACGTCCAGACAAAAAAGGAAAAAGGGCAAAACCAATGTTGCAACCTGAGAAATGAAACGGAAAATTCAGGATGGAAACTGACATAGGTCTGATTCCCGAACTGCCATACGAACGGACGTATCTTTTAGGATAGAAACGTATTTGCTTATTGAATCACTCGCAAGTTCATACGAACGCACGAGCGGACGTGAAAAATAGGATGATCGTGACCCAAATCCAAGCTGTTACATGTTTCTTTGAATCAACCCAATAGTCTTAATTTTTTGGCCATGACACATGCGTGTCTGCTGTGCATATTGGTCAGCATCTCGTATGCTGATTGGCTGGTCATCTGTTGCATCTTGTTGGGGAGTGGGGCTGCCGGTGTTTCCAGCCTGCCAGACAGGGTTGGGACCAAACAAAATGCTGCTTACTGCATGTTGCCCTGATTCCCTGAAGCAGTGGCACACGGAACTCTTGGGCTTTGAATGCAGGGGGTCTTGGCCAGGGATACCATCTGTCTTTTTCTAAGTATCCCAATTTTTGTACTTGACACTTTATTTGCTATATAGTTGTTTATGATCTTTGTAATACACTGTGATTGAATAGCTGCTGCTTTTCATCCTCTTTCCTGCACTGAATTTACTAATAGATTGTTATTTGGTTGTGTGATTTTTATGCTCTTTCACTGCACTTGTCACTTTATTTATGATTTTTGGGAACTGTTTTCATCTTATATTAGCCTCTGCCTGGCGGTTTAGTGCCCCCTGTTATGTGCTTTATTAATATGTCTTGTATTGTCTAGATGTTTTTATTATAGAAGGTTGATGGCAGAAGGAGACCATACGGTCCATCTAGTCTGCCCTTATGTGTATACTGTATGTACTCTTTATCTTAGGATAGATGTGTGCTTATCCCAGGCATGTTTACATTCAGTGACTGTTGATTTTTCAACTACCTCTGCTGAAAGTTTGTTCGAAGCATCTACTACTCTTTCTGTAAAATAATATTTTCTAACATTGCTCCTGATCTTCCCTCCGACCAGCTTCAGGTTGTGTCCCCTTGTTCTATCATTAAGTTTCTTCTTAAAAACACTTCCCTCCTGAACCTTATTCAATCCTTTCACATGTTGAAATGTAATAAAATGTGAACTTTTTAACTAATTAATTTTTACTTATCTAGAGGTGCAGCTATTTTTTGCTCTGGTACTTGACGCCGTTACTGGTTTTGTCTGGGTTTTTTGGGGTTGTTCATTGCTGATCAGAGCAGCCTTACACGCATTTGCTTATTTTTATTGGTGCCCACAAATATTTTTTTTATATAGTCTTCATTTTCATGAGATATTTTAAGGCAAGTTTTCTGAATCACATCCCTAAAGTAAAAGAAAGACCCCTACCCCAGTATCAGTAGCATAACTAAATGTGGTGGGGCCCTGGTGCCAATATTAAATGGGGCCCTTTCATTTAAACTTTTTTCTGTCTTTTAACTCAACTAGATGCAGCTAGACAACTTAAACTGAACCTTCAGCATGATTTAATGAAAAGCCCAAACCCTTAAAAAATATTCCCCAGCATTTAAAATTAATATATTTTGTAGTTTTTAGTCAATTATTTATTATTCTTTCCCCCAACGGGCTGCAACTCTGTTCAGGACTCTGGGATATGGACACCGCCATCTTGACTCAAAAAAAAAAATAACACATACTGAGGAGAGGAGAGCAGAATAAAGTACAGGGGGCGGGGTTATAGCTGTGCTTTGCACAGACAGAGCAGAGCTGGGGTCAGGGAAAGGACAACAATCCCAGAATGCAGAGCAGTACAGCCAGAAGACACTTCCTGTTTGCAGGCTGCCTGATGCTCCATGATCCGCCATCTAAAGGCTCATAGCATACAGTAGATGCAGGTAGGATGATTTTTAATGCAAGCAATCTGTATGTACAGGGTGTGAGAGACATATAATATAGGCTCTTATTCAGGGTGAAGGTCCGCTTTAAGACGGGAACAGCAACAGCAAATGGTGCTTTCTTTCTTTAAATGATGTCAAGTCAGCATAAATATGATAGATAAGGTGAAGGAACAACAAAGATGGGGCCCCCCTGACATTTGGAGCCCTGGTGCGGTCGCACCCCCTCAAGTTACATCCCTGCCCAGTACATACTTGTCATCTATGTATTAATTGAAGGGTATAAGTGACCCTAGGGTGTCTCTGATTGGACGAAGTCCATGCATATGCTGCTGGACTGGTAAGAGGTGAGTAATTATGGTCGTTCTGGGTGGTTTAGCGTCTGGGATAGCGCCATGTAGCGTCTGATTCATCATTTTCACAGCCTCAGGGAACAGCGCCGGTGTTCAGCCTTGCACAGCGCCAGGTATGACCTCTCGCTACCTGTGGCTCGCCCATACATTTCAATGGACGAACCTTTTCTTCTCTTTAAACGGGTTTTTTTTTTTTTTTTCCAAAAAATCACAAATAATTCTGTGACCTCTTCTGGCACGGAAAAAGCTGTTTTTCATATTTTTTAAATATTTCTTCAGAAATGACATTACAGGTCTGGCATTAAAGTGTTCATGTTACAATGCTGTTACAATGTAATTCCATATGTTTTCGCTTTGTTACTAGTGGATAGATGCTGGAAAACAGACTTTAAACACACCGCCTCCTGCGCTCTGGGCTTCAAACAAGTATTTTTCAGCGCCAGAGATTTGTGAGGCTGTTTTTTTCCTGAATATGGTGTGAGTCGGTCGCTATGAGCAGTCGCTAACATGCGCTCCCAGTACAGCGCTGTACTGGTCAAATAGCGACTCCTCACAATGTATTCAACATTACTGAACAGCGACTGAGTCGCTATAAAGTAGCGACCCACGGCTGAACACAGTGACTACTAGCGGGCGCTCTGAAAATGCCTGCTACAGATGCTCATCTGTCGCTACCTGGCGTTAATGATGAATCAGCCTCCCCGTCTCTTCACAGTAAGTGAGCATCAGTGTGAGGCTCAGAACTCCAGCCTCTGCACACATGTCTCCAGCAGCCTTTCAGTGACCCAGGATTATGACAGGCCGTCATGTGATGCCTGTGTCATTTTGCTAGGTCACACAGCAGAGGGGAGACAAAGAAGAGGTCAGGATTCCAGGAAGTGTGGCCCGCAGCAATTCCCGGCACCAGCCACAGCGACCACAGGACAATGATAGTGGCGGAGGCCACTGCACTCTGTATTGCGCCCATCCGCCACCCGCACCACCACCACCAAATGGCAAGACATGGCTTTACTGTGCCAATGTGGGACATTTAAGTGTCCACAGGGATCAGAGGCAGGAGGAGGGACAGGAACCGCCAGATCAGGACTGTCCCACCCATATTTTGACATCTGGTCAGTTTACTTATCACACCCCTCAGGCACACCTACATTACATGGAGTTTTTCTTCAGCAGCAGGCGGACTTGCCAGTGGAGGGTCCCTGTGACAGGACTCAGAGGCAGAAGATTTGGCTTCCTGAGACGAGAATGAGGAATGCATTAGACACTGTTGATGGAGAATCTAACTACACCACAATACATGCGCTTTACAGTAATGCCCATACTTATCTATAGGCTACATTACCCTTGCATTACAGGCTGGTAGAGCAAACGCAAAATGTGCCACAACGCAGCTCATAGATATGAAGGAGCCCATTGCATTCAGTGAACAGGATTCTCTTCCCGCTTGTGAATTCACATACATGTCAAACCAATCCTTTCTATGTATGTCCAAATATGATTTTTTTTTTTGCTCCGTGACCTGGTCACCAAGACATGAATCACAATACAATGGATCATGCCTCTAACAACTGCATGTGGCTTAATGACATAAAGTCTGTTAATATAAATAGAGCAGCACCCTCCCACTATGTGTATGTGTCATGGTAGAAATAGCTGAAGGTCGCAGATCTAAAATCTGCTCCCCATACAGAAACACTTAACTGAACTAAATTTAACTCTTCTCTATAGATGGGAGAAAGGCAAGTGGATAGTGGACATGCCAGATTCCTCTGGCCCCTGAAAGCTAAACAAGAGCATAAACAGGTAGACAATATAGAAAAAATAACTCACAGTTATTGAATGATTGATGCGTAATAGCAAAAAAAATAAATAAGGAAATAGGACATACATAGAAAGGATTTGTTTGGCATGTATGTGAAAATATCATCTAGATAATTTAAATGATATTTACATAGTCAAGGGAAGTGGTGTAACTACATGTAATTATTCCCCTTTCTGCATATGATGCTATGAGAGCACATATCTGATAAGTAAGTAGGAGGAACCACAATGACGGAGGCCCCCCTGACTTCATGGGCCCTGGTACGGTCACTAATGTGTCTCTCACCCCCTCCCCCTATAGTTATGATAACTCTGGATTGGATTGATTTGAGGGATTCGTCTGCAGCCAGCTGCAGTTTGGGTTGAGATATAGATTATAATAATTGTTAATTTATAAAGGGCCATTATCTTCCATGGCGCTGTGCAATGTAGTAATTACAAACAGGATAAAACAAGAAACATTTTATAATACATTAGTATTATGAGGCAGATGTGACAGAAATGCACAAGTACACGATGGTACTGAAATACACTATGAAACAGGGCCCTGCCCTTGCAAACTTTCAATCTAAAGGATAAGGGATGGACAGTGTCGGACTGGGATGAACTGGGTCTGGGGGCCCACCCCACATTTAGATGCAAGTATTACCAGCTTACAGAAAGGGGCTATCCACATAAACATTATGCCAGACTGTATTGTCCGTATGTGTGCACTTGGGATAGCACAAATAAGCTACCGTATTTGCCGGCGTATAAGACGACTGGGCGTATAAGACGACCCACCAACATTTCCACTCAAAATATAGAGTTTGTTATATACTCACCGTATAAGACTACTCCCTCTTCCGCACACCGAATAAAACGTAAAAGAACATCAGATTACACTGCAGCCGCATCCCTGCTCGCCTTTAGTTTGCACTGGCTATTCAGAATGCGTCCCAGCTAAAGGCATAGTAGGGATGCAGCTGCAGGGTAATGTGGTGTTGGCTCTGGGAATAGGGCCAATAGGGAGGGTTTTACAGTGGGGCATCCCGAATTGGAATGCCCCAGTGGGTTTGTTCCCTACTCCAGGGGCATGCCAAATTGGGTTTCCTCTACTGTGTGAAACCCCCCAACTGGCCCTTTTCCCAGAGCCCAAACCACATTACACTGCAGCCACATCCCTACTATGCCTTTAGTTTGGACGCATTCTGAATAGCCAGCACAGGCCCCAACTAAAGGCGAGCAGGAATGTGGCCGCAGTGTAATGTGGTGTGGAGTCTGGGAAAAAGGCCAAAAGGGGGATTTAGACAGGGGGGGGCATTCCATTTTGCTGCCCCTGATGCAGGGAACAAAACCCAGTAGGGCATCCCAAATTGGGGTGCCCCCTGTGTAAACTCCCCCAAGTTGGGGTGCCCCCTGTGTAAACTCCCCCAAGTTGGGGTGCCCCCTGTGTAAACTCCCCCAAGTTGGGGTGCCCCCTGTGTAAACTCCCCCAATTTGGGGTGCCCCCTGTGTAAACTTCCCCAATGACCCCGTTTCCCAGAGTCCACACCAAATTACACTGCGGCCACATCCCTGCTCGCCTATAGCTGGGGACATGCCTGGGTTGTTTAGAATGTGTCCCATCTAATAGCATAGTGTGTAATGTGTGGGGTCTGGGAAAGGGGCCAGTTGGGGGTTTTACACTGGGGGATGCCCCATAGAAACTTTTTTTTTTTTTTTTAATAAATCTTAAATAAATCACACCTCAGATCAGATGCTGAAGAGTCCCCTTCAAAGTGGAGAGCAGCGAGGGCAATGTCAGGAGTGCGTGCCAGGAGCCAGCCCCCTGCCTGCCCACACAGCGCCTGAGAGCAGGAAAGCTGATCTGCTCGGCGCTCACCCTGCTGGCCTGCTCAGTCTCTCCCTGCTCTGATCAACTAGTGCTGCCTGAGCAAGAGCATCGCTCTGCAGGAGGAGGAGGATGATCGTGCTGCCCAGCTTGGTGAAGATAAGTACATTTATATGTATGTGACCCAGGTGCACCCGGCGTATAAGACGACCCCCCCCCCACTTGGAGGCATGTTTTACAGGGGGAAAAAGTCGTCTTATACGCCAGCAAATACGGTATACATATTTCAGATTTGGTAATAGAGGCCCTCAAATGGGTTCCCTGGACCAGGGACCTACCAGGCTTTTTTCCCTGTTTAGCCTGTGGTCCATTCCGAGTCTGGGGGGTGGAGATAGAAGGTCACAAGTAATATTTACTGATTTCTGATTGCAGGTGATATAAAGTGGTCTGGACTGTCTGTTGCTTAGGCCAGATGATGAATTTTGAGGGCACTGATAAAGTTTAAGGCTTAGTGTGTGGAATATCATATAGGGGAGGGCATTCCAGAAGAATTGGACGGCACATGTGAAGTCCTGAAGGCAACAGGAGTCAGAGCAGACTGAGGTAGATCGGGTTAGGGTACAAAGCAGTCAGATGCAGATCAGATGAGGCGGGGGTCAGAGGGTAGTGGATCAGGCTGAGGTAGTGGTAAGTCAGTAGTTGTTGGGACACAGATGAGTTGCTAGTGGGTCAGGTTGCATAGGTTGCGATGCCTACTTGTTTTCTCAGGTTATAAATGAGAACCATACATTCCAATATCCTTAGATCCACAGAGTAATTCCACTTTTAGGGTCAAATAAGTTACTAATGCTTCCCCCCAGTTTTCCATGCCCACAGTATCTGCATGGGCAGAGACTCTCTTTAGCTTTAAAGTTTTAAAACACTTAGAACTTATTTGTAAAATGCACAAAAGAAGTTTCAAAAAGACAAAAATAAGCACCTTTTAAGGCAGCAAATTAAATAAAAAATGTTTTAAGGTAGTAAATTAAATAAAAAAAAAAAAAAATTGAGTAAAGTCCCTGATTAGTCAAAAAAAACTGTTTATATTAAAATGTTTAACGTCAAGTTAAACTTTGCTGCAACTGTATGTAAATTAAAGCAACACAAACACAATGTCACTGCACAATCTCGCAATAAATGATTTGCTATATAATTATACGTTTTCATAAGTAGATTACATTTCATAGAGTGGCTCCAGCGCTGCCCTTCCTCTCCTGTCTGCCTCCTTAGTGAGGAATAACCTCCTCATTCTGGTTTCCATCCCCACCCGCCTATGTGGTCCACAATCAATCTTGGGAGACCAAGAGGCTGATTCACTACTAACGCCAGGTATTGGCAGATGAGCATCTGTATAGTGGCGCTTAGAGCGACCGTTAGTGGACACTGTAAGTGGGTATCGGGCGCTGTAACAGAGCCCCTCAGTCGCTGTAGTAACCTGGCCCGCATTGATGAATGTGATGTATGTTGGGCGCTGTAACACCAGTACCAGCAAAAGGTACTCCACACCATACTTATCAAAAAAGGACGCACACAGAGTCGGCACTCTAAATCTGGTCGCTATAACATAGAGTGCCAGACACTGTGTGATTAAAGTCTGTTTTTGAACACATAACCACCTGTAACAAACCGAAAACACTGTGACATTAACACATTAGCACAATGAGAATTTTGCATAAATATATCAAGTCAAAAAAGTTTCTAAAAATGTTTGTTTGCAGCCAGGAGAGGTCACACAATGATTTGAGCAAAAAAAAACAAAAAATAAATTGTCAAACAAGCTATTTAAACACATTTAAACACCAGACGCTGCCTGTCGCTACAGGGCACTATCTGACGCAATTTCTTCTTAAATAACCCCCTAAGAAAGGAAACACCCGCCACTCCCTGCCCTATCCTGAGTGGCTGCCTCTCTCTCTCTGCGCCTATGAAACCCCGCCCTCATTCCTCCTCTCAGTGTGCTTACATCACATCACTGTTACCACACCCATGGTTCTCCTAATTTATTCTCTGCATTTTCTCCTAATAAGAACTACAGGGTCTTTTCGAAAATTTAGTGAAGTTTGGGACAGTACTTTGTGTAGGCCGACGCCAGTAATAAGGCCACTGGCAGCAATTCTGAACTTCATCCAGTTTGATCAAGCATGTCTCCTGCAAACTGATACTAATACTGAGGCTTTGCCTGTGTGTGTGTGTGTGTGTGTGTGTGTGTGTGTGTGTGTGTGTGTGTGTGTGTGTCAGCCCTGTTGAAATGATCATGGGTTTATATGCTAGACATTTCCATTGATTGGATCATACTTTAAACACGCAAAAGATATATGAACCTAAATTAACTTGTAACTGTAAGCTAGTTCTCAGCATCAAAACAATCAAACATTGCAGCCTGTAATTCTGATGCTCCCTCTCGAGAGTTTCCTTTCATCTGCATACTTTCCATACTTGCTGAAAAGGGACTTCAAAGGTCATGACAGCAAAGACCAAGCACATTGTAACCTGAGTTTCAGATACTGGCTGTGTTGATTTTGCAGACCAGCGGAAAACCATTCCAGACCATTCTCAAAATCATATGTTTCTTCTGTCTGAGGTACAATCAGATAAGCATGGATGGATTTGCTTTCATCTATTTTTTACAAAGTACGTTGTACCACCATTTTCCACAGAAACTCTAATTAAATCTATTACTGCCCTCCCCGTAAAAAATAAATAAAGGCAGCTTAAAGAAAAAATTTACCTTTCCTTAGAGCAGACCTTACGCTTAAGCCATTGACCAGTTTCATGTAGCCCTGGTTTTTGAAGCCTGAAACTGCGCATCCAGGCTTGTGGTCTCCAATGAAATGGACTGTGCTGCCATTTGGTGGAGCATGGATGGTGGTAAGGTTAGCAGGCCCTCTTGTGCCCTCGAAAGTTGACTTTTCCTTCAACGTCCATGGTGTTTCATTTATTTTATCAGCTTTAATAAAATCACCCCCTTCCCCCTACCCCATCATGAATCCAACAAGGCCTGTGGAACTCCAAACTTTTGAAAAAGAAAATTTCATGCTATGGAAAATCTACTTTGCATATGTTTAATAGGGTCCAGTTTGTAACGAATGAGCTAGCTAGCAAGCAATAGCTACCTAAATCCTAAAGGAAGGATTGAAACCTATGATGCCATTATAATATTGTCCATGTGAAAAAATCCTTGTAAGACCTCACCCTCGATTATTTTTTCTGTCCAAGAAAGGGTTTACTAGTAGAATAAAAATCTTGCTAAAGAGGGAAACTAAATCCTTAAAATGGAAAGTGTCCCTTACAGTGAAAGGTCAGATACATTTAAACGTGTTTTGAATAGGTAACAGACTACTTAGAGATGATCTAATCATATTGTTTTACTATATCCGAAGCCAATATCCTTAGTCTATAACTTGTTGTTGCGTTGCATTTCATCTCATCTTGATAAACCTGTTGTAAAATGGCAAGAACTGATTCCGGTTTTGACCCAGAGGATTTGGAGGAAACGATAGCGCTCCTACATTCTACAGTGGTCGAAGCAAGAGGTTAATTTAGACATGAAATATGCTCTAGATATTGTACTGGGTGGGGGATATGGCTACGTGTATCCTGCGAATTATTGGGTTACCGTATCCAGATATACTTCATCTCCACTATAATCATTTAGAAATCTACAGTAAAACATGGTTGGGTAGTAATTCCCAAAAGGCATTTCTTTAGATTTTAATGTTTAATATAATCTAGAAACATCTCGTCTTGCACTTTTAAACCACCCGGGTTCCCGTATACTCATCTTGTTCTCCAATACGATGGCGCAGCTCTTTAGCTTCATCTCTACTCTGCAAGCCCACCTGACCTGCTGACAGGGGCACACAAAGTGGAAGGTGCAGAGATGTCACTGATTGTGGGGATGGGGTTACCTATCACTAGGTGTGTGAACCTGGAACAAGGTGAGTGTATAGTGAGACCAGGGGTGCTCACACTGGTGGGGAGGAGGGGCTCATCAAAAATGCAATACCTTTCTTAGCATCTCTTTCCCCTAATTTTATGATTGGTCTGTCATAAAAATGAACACATTTATTAGTGGATAACATATAATGATTACATACCGTATTTGCCGGCGTATAAGACGACTGGGCGTATAAGACGACCCACCAACATTTCCACTCAAAATATAGAGTTTGTTATATACTCGCCGTATAAGACTACTCCCTCTTCCGCACACCGAATAAAACGTAAAAGAACATCAGATTACACTGCAGCCGCCTCCCTGCTCGCCTTTAGTTTGGGATGTGCCCACACTGGCTATTCAGAATGCGTCCCAGCTAAAGGCATAGTAGGGATGCAGCTGCAGTATAATGTGGTTTGGGCTCTGGGAAAAGGGCCAGATGGGGGGTTTCACACAGTGGAGGATCACAATTTGGGATACCCCTGGAGTAGGGAACAAAGCCCAGTGGGGCCTACCAAATTTGGAAGCCCCACTGTGTGAAATACCCCCGACTGGCCTTTTTCCCAGAGCGCACATCAGATTACACTGCAGCTGCATCCCTGCTTGCCTTTAGTTGGGGACGTGCCTGTGCTGGCTATTCAGAATGTCCCAGCTAAAGGCATAGTAGGGATGCAGCTGCAGGGTAATGTGGTGTTGGCTCTGGGAATAGGGCCAATAGGGAGGGTTTTACAGTGGGGCATCCCGAATTGGAATGCCCCAGTGGGTTTGTTCCCTACTCCAGGGGCATGCCAAATTGGGTTTCCTCTACTGTGTGAAACCCCCCAACTGGCCCTTTTCCCAGAGCCCAAACCACATTACACTGCAGCCACATCCCTACTATGCCTTTAGATTGGACGCATTCTGAATAGCCAGCACAGGCCCCAACTAAAGGCGAGCAGGAATGTGGCCGCAGTGTAATGTGGTGTGGAGTCTGGGAAAAAGGCCAAAGGGGGGATTCAGACAGGGGAGCATTCCATTTTGCTGCCCCTGATGCAGGGAACAAAACCCAGTAGGGCATCCCAAGTTGAGGTGCCCCCTGTGTAAACTCCCCCAAGTTGGGATGCCGCCTGTGTAAACTCCCCCAATTTGGGGTTCCCCCTGTGTAAACTTCCCCAATGACCCCGTTTCCCAGAGTCCACATCACATTACACTGCGGCCTCATCCCTGCTTGCCTATAGCTGGGGACATGCCTGGGTTGTTTAGAATGTGTCTCATCTAATAGCATAGTGTGTAATGTGTGGGGTCTGGGAAAGGGGCCAGTTGGGGGTTTTACACTGGGGGATGCCCCATAGAAACTTTTTTATTTTTTTTTAATAAATCTTAAATAAATCACACCTCAGATCAGATGCTGAAGAGTCCCCTTCAAAGTGGAGAGCAGCGAGGGCGATGTCAGGAGTGCCTGCCAGGAGCCAGCCCCCTGCCTGCCCACACAGTGCCTGAGAGCAGGAAAGCTGATCTGCTCGGCGCTCACCCTGCTGGCCTGCTCAGTCTCTCCCTGCTCTGATCAACTAGTGCTGCCTGAGCAAGAGCATCGCTCTGCAGGAGGAGGAGGAGGACGATCGTGCTGCCCAGCTTGGTGAAGGTAAGTACATTTATATGTATGTGACCCAGGTGCACCCGGCGTATAAGACGACCCCCCTCCCCCCCCACTTGGAGGCATGTTTTACAGGGGGAGAAAGTCGTCTTATACGCCGGCAAATACGCTAAATATTTTTTTTAAGGCACAAATGCCTACTTTGTCCTGAATGGTTCTTGTTTTGCCTTCTTATACACCAATAAGTTAGGCAAATGGAGGTTAAACTTGATGTAAAGAGCACATGCCACAAAGCTCAATACTGACTGTTTGTGATCCTTCCCCCTCGTCTTCACCCCTCTTCCTTTAGACTGTAAGCTCGCAAGGGCAGGGCTCTCTCCCCTATTGTATCTTGTACTCAGAATGTCCATTGTCAACTCCGTAAAACTGCATTTGAAATAGTATATGTATCGTATGTTTCTACCCTGTCTGTAATTACTACTTGTAAAGCGCTACGGAAGATGATGGCACTATATAAATAAACAATAATAATAATAATAATGTAAATGTCTTTTACCTATTATTAAGTTAACTATTTATTAAAATTGAATTAAACTATTAAAAATAAAATTATCTAAAAATAACTTATTTGTAAAGGTCAAACTGTATTAGTTAAGAAATGTATATTTTTTTTATTTTAATTGGTATATTTTCTCTGCCCATAGGAACTTCCTGGGGAGTGTCTGATTTACATACTGTTTTCTTCATCGGATCTTTGCTACTGACATGCTTCGCTACAAGAAGCATAAGAGACATGCAGATGGAGTTACTGGAAGCTCTGTGGGTGTAATGGATGACACAGATCGAGAAGTAAGCAGCTTTACCGACCGAGCTTTCAGGAGTTTATGTGTTGCTGAAGAAGAACTGTTCAATGATGTTCCTCACATACCTTCTCCAATTAGAGGAATGCCACTTTCCACAAAGTACCACCTAGGTATTTTTAACCTTTCCGTAAGAAAGACTCAGCCCTTGGCACAGTTACCCACAGTTCCACGGCATCGTGGGAAGTGGGCCCCAACATTCCAACCCCTGCTTAATTCTACAAAGGATGGGTTAATCATTGCCAAGACCAACATCAACAAGCTGTGTGTTCCTCAGCCCACAGAATATAAGCATCACTCCAAAGTGTCATCTTTGATAAAGACCTTTGATAATATTGAAAACGAAAGACCAGAGCAAGATGGATTCTTTCCCTCTAAAGGCAAGTTAAGCATTGAAGAAGGTAATTTATGTGAAAATGTGGAGCAAATTGACGTGAATAAGGAAGCTCCACAATCTGGTAACCCAGATGATAAAGGGTCTCATGATATCCGCAATATACATAGGCGCACTGCTAGGGAGGTATTTTTGGAATCACAGGCAGAAATTAGAACCAAGCTGTCAGAATCACCTTGTTCTACAGGATCACCACAACCAGATCAAGGTAAAAGGTTAATAAAGCAAAGGGAGTCCTTGAGAAGATCAGCTTTCTTACACAGTGAAAACAGTGCATTTAAATCCTGGAGTGATATTTACAAAAGAGGGACTGAAAGTGATGTTTCAGCCCCATCAACGCCTCCTATTCTCAGATCACCATGTTCTCCATTATTACAGCGTACATCATTTGGAACAAAGGCAAGGGATGCAGGAGCAGAGGTAGGATGGGCTTCTCCAGCATCTACAGCATCCAGTAACTTTGACACTAATCAGATGCTAAGGACAGTACCTCCACTTCCTAATAAAAGAGCATCAAAACAAAATAGAGATCTCAGCCACAGAACACCAAGGTTTTCCTTAGAGAATAAACTCCAAGCAGAGGAAATGCAGGTAGATGTTGAATACAGCCAGTCACCTAAAGAGCAAATAGGCATGGCCAAATCTAAATCTCCACAAAAGTTACTCCTACCCCCATATACTGGTGGGGAAGCAGTGCAGAAAGCATCACAAATTACACAAAAACAAAGTGAGGAAATTCAAGAAAAAGTTTTTAAGCAAGAATTTAAGCAACCAGAAACTACATATTTACATGAAGATTCAAAAATATCTAATAAAGAAATGCCCCAGTCTGGAAGAATAAAAACTTTAATACAGAAAATAGAAAAAGAAGCAATTAAAGATAGACCACCTTCTCCAGAGAAAAAACATAATATAAAAGAAATGCAAGATAACACTAAAGAAACATTGGCAGTTGCAGTGCACGAAAAACCTCCAAACCCTAATCCTCCAGTAACTAATAATGTTCTTGTACCCCCATGGAGAAGAACACATAATAAAACAGAACTGAAGGATAGGCCACTTAACAAAAGTATAGGCACAAAAGGATCAGCTGTCGAACAGCTTAGCGAAAACCCAACATCAGTTAAAGAAGAAGAAAAATCCAGTAACTTCTCTTCTTTTAATATAACAAATCTTTTAACTCCAGTTATAAGAAGGAAAAGTGTTCAGGAAGCTTTGGAAGAACAGTCTATGGCAGTAAGTCCTCCCCCTGCCAATACGCCAACGCTTAAAGATCAGGACCAGGGAGAAAGCAAGTATCATCAAAGAAATGATTATAAAGCTAGAGCTCCAAGTCTACTATTCAACCTGAAAGATATGAGAAAGAGGGTAAAGAGCACCTATAACCCTGGTAAAGTTGTAAGAAACAGTCTTGATGACAATAATCAAACAGCAGATGGCAAGATACCAGAGGTTAATGGGATTACATTACTTGACACTATTAAACAAGTGTCAGAAGAAGATGCTATTGACACCAGCCAACTACACCAACCTAATTTATCAAAAGAGAAGGAGGTTTATTCAGGATTTCATGGAAATGGATTTGATAATTATTTATCTTTGAGTTCGCCGCCACAGGTCACACCAAGTAAAGTAATTGAAAATGGGGAAATTCCTATAGAAAAACTGCACACAGCTGAAAACATCGATGCAGAGCAAATGCTATCTCCCCAGCATATGCTATCTCCCCACCTCAGTCCTACTGATAATCACATCAAACATGATGTGGCCTATCCTTCACTAAATCTATATCACAAAGAAGACACAAGCGTAAATGCAGAACCCAAACAGTCGGCTAATGTTGAACCAGAATGGAGTAAAACTGCTAAAGAAATGATCTCACAAATAGAACCTAATAGTGATGGAAATAATCAGGATGAACTACCAGAAACAGTTGCAACACCAAGTACATTTTCCCCAGAAAGAGATATAGAAAGTGCACAAGGTTATGCAGAGAAATCTGCGGCTTCCTTAGAAATGGAAAGACAGTGGTCTATTGAATGTGATGAAGATGGTAAACAAGGGATACAAAATGGTACCCTAAAGGATGAGCTACAATATTATGCGGTAAGCAATGATGAAGTAAAGATTCAAGAACAGTCTGAGATGTTAGAGAGAGACAGGAAAAAGAAAGAGGATGACACAGAGGAACTAGTAAGTGATAAGCAAGATGAAGAAATTGGTAATGTAGAGGAAATTAAAAGGCCATCAAGCATAACTCAATTCAAACACAACCTATTTCATATAAAAGACAATACAGTTAAATCATCCCCAGTTACAAAATCAGTAAGACCTCTTTTGAGAAGCCTTTCAGAGGACTGTCTATTCTACAGTAAAGACGAAAACTATAGCTTTGCAACAGAAAAGGGTGGATTTAGAGTAACTAGGCCTTCAAAATGGAAGAGCAATGATAGTAAGACAAAATTACATAAAACAGCAAGTGTGGAACTAGATGAGGAGAAACCTTGGAAATCCCTGTCTACACAACCTCCAATGGAACCTCTACATCAAACACCAAATGAAAATGCAGAGAACCGGGACCTTTGGGAGAAACTTTGCCGCCCCAGTCATGAGTGGATCAAAAATAAGGCAGAACCCCTAGAATCTGTCAAAGTAAGTAACGTTTTACATAATGGACGTTCATCATCACTTGAGGGGCCATTTTTTCACCCAGTTGAAACCTGTGTCTCAGACGTAACAGGCTTGTCACCAGAATGTAACACTTTATTTGGGCACCATATAAGTGATTCCTTGAAGGACTTGGTGAATGGAGACCATGTCAGTTCCTCGGTGCTTGCTAATGAAAATACAAGTTACTCGCCTCTTGAGAATGGATTGCATTTTGAAGATGCTGTATCATTTTCAGAAGAGACAATAAACAGCCCCATGTCAGAAAGTGTTACTTGCTCCATGGTAGCCAGTCCAATGTCTGTTAACACACAAAGTTCAGGTTTTACTACAGCTCTCTCTGCATTAGATGATATGCAAAGCCCACCCTTACCATGTGTAAACTCAAGAGACGTAAAAAGCAGTTTGTCAGTCCCAGATAGTGTCATTCAAACTCCTACAGATAATATAAAGAGCAACATGACTGAGTACATCAGGCAACTGCCAGAAAAACCATTATGTTTAGACTCACAGAACAATGCTCAAGCTGCAAAACCACCAACAGTGCCTCCAAAAACGGAAAAAGCTTTACGCCGTGCTAAGCGCCTGACCAAAAAACGCAGAAAAACGGAGGTGCCTCAAAAGATACAAGATGGAGACCTAAAGGAATCTGATTTTGTTTTAGACATCCCATCCCCTGCCAACATCAATCAAACTCCAATTACACCTCAATCACATTTCAAAGGGGGCTTACTACAGCCAGAAGAGCCTATTTCTTACTCCTCAAGCCCTTGCCTTCCGATGACTCAACGCAAACTCCTTCAGGACCCTGAATCTGGGCAGTATTTTATGGTTGAAATTCCAGTCCATTACCGTATAAAGACCTTCTATGATCCAGAAACAGGAAAATACCTACAAATGTCCTTACCTCAATCTGAAAGATCAACTCCAACGCAGGAAATGTCTAATAGTCCATTTCTAATGTACCAAGGGCTTGCCCCCGTGCCTGTGGCATCCATAGCATCACTTAAGCAAGCCTCAAAGATGTTAAATCCTAGCAGTTTAGATATGGACTGTGATTCCTGTGACCATAGCATGGCAGGGACCCCACATAGCATGGAAAGAACTGCAAGCAGTACAAGGAGTCCAGATATTATATCAATAAGAGAGCTAGATGATTTTGCCATGGAAGCAATATCTTGAATACTACAACAAAGTGGCTAAAACGCACAAAAACTTACACATATGAAAAGAGCACTTGTATGGAAGAACCAGCTTTTGTTAGGACTGAATAAGATAAAGAAAAGTCTAATTACGTGTTTCTGGTAACACAAATTAAAATGAAGGATTTGTATTGTGTAAAAAAAAGGCTTTCTTGAAGGTACGTGTAGGTTGTGTATTCCACAGAAATTTGTAAGCACATTTTATGGTAATTAGCAGAACAATCTAAAGTTCATGAACTGGGCATCCCTTCATAAACTGAATTAGGTAGAGCTTTTATATTCATTCCCTCCAGCTGTTTCATATCATCACAGAAACCAGATAATCCTCCCGGGTTTACCTATCATTTATTACTGCAGTATCAGTAAGACTAAAGAGTTAGACAGAAGAAGGTGATCACAAGTTATCATGAGTATAAATGCAGTTGGCACTACTTTATTTTGTTTTTTTCTATTCATTCATGGTAAGTCTATGAGTCAAAAGCAGCTGGACAGTAGGTTTTTCTGAAGACAATAGCTTGTCTAGTGGTAGGAGAGGTTTCTCAACTTGTAAACTCTTAAATATGATTCACAAATCAATGTATTAATAGCCATTAATTTTGGGGTTAAAGTAAATAGAGTGACCAACACCCCAAGAGTGCCAATTCAGTGTGTCCATCCACCTGACGTCTCCTGAAAATACAAAGATACAGTCCCACAAAACATATCTGTTATTTGGGCAGTTTGTGCTCTGAGAGCCCTTGTAGACATTAAGCATTAAGCATGATAGAAATCCAGATATGGCATAGGATATGGTTAGGTGACACATGCCCTTCTGCCCGCCCCCTCTGTTCTTTGCAATGCAGGGCAGCCTTTCAAGGCGCGGGCATTTCAAGGCAGCATGCCCCGGGTGGAGAATGGAGAATGGTGCTCGATCTCACTGATTGGTCAGTTCAAAAACCCCAGATGGGAAAGCTGCGGGGAACAAGAGGTGAGTAAAGCTAATTATGTTTTCTTACCTAAACAGGGACTTTCAAATGCATTTATCTTATTGAAGGTAGGATTTTGTGTCTGCCATATATAACTTTTTATACTCCGGTGGTTAAGAACAATGGACAGTGGACACCTTTGGTCATGAAAATTCACTCAATACCTTCCTTGATTAGCCATTTAACACAATGAGATTTTTATCATCGGATGTAGGGATAAATTACGGTACTTGCCAGCCATATGAAGATAGAAATCCACTCCAATGGGCGGGGAAATGTCTTTGCAATTACACAATTAATTCATAAGCTTTAATGTATATTTAGGATCGCCCGAAAAGCCTTGCTGCCAAAACAAAGCACATTTCATTATACGTTACATTTTAGATGATGGAAAACAAGTAACTTGCACTGATTTTTATGAGTTTTGTGCCTTCAGTTGAATGTTTTAGCATATTATTTTAATTCAAGAAAGATATGTACTATAGATACTATTGTTGATACACTTGGAACAGTGTGGTAAGGTTGCACTACAATAGAAATGCCGTTTTAAATGTATGTTATGCCTCATTTGTCACCAGCCATTTTTACTTTGTCAATCACGTATTCAACTAGAGGATTTCACAAAATCCACACTGAAAGCCTTGTTTCTGTTTTTTTTTACATGGCATAAAGTCAAATATAAAAAAAAGTTATTGATAAAACTGGATTTTTTTATACAGTAAAACAGACCTACACTATTATTTCTCTAACCTTCACACTCTCCCATAGTCAGCAGATACTTTTCTATTACCCACCTTATTATCCAGCAGACCTCTATCTCTAGGGCCAGAAGCTGCAGCACATATTACAGCAGCCAGAACCTCCTCCTGTAGGCAGTGCCTACTGCTGCTGTGTGCTACAGGTTACAGTCCTCTTAGAGATAGAGACCCAGCAGGGAATAGATTAGAATCTGCTGACTGTGGAGATGGGGGAACAGTAGCACAGGGCTTTAACGAGAACCCCTCTCTCATCCCTATTAGGGTGAAGGAGCATCCTAAATTGGGAAGCTTAGCAAGTTTAATGTTGCATGGAAGCCCAAAATTGTTCAAAATTACCTGCTAGGTCTTCAATCCCACATCAGTCTAGAGGCCCACCTGATCACCTGGGCTTGGCTGATCTAAATTGATTTCTGATGATCAGGAAGTGAGGAATCCACGGCTGTTTTCTTTGGATCGCAGCTTGGGTATTTTTGGCTAATTTCAGGCTTCCAGGAATCATTTATTCTTTAACTTTATGTCCCCTCCAAGGTTGCAGAGAGGAAGCCTGGGGTTGTAGATCCACTTTAAAGTTCACCAACCACCCCCGCGGCTGGTCTTGGAGTCTAAGAGACTCAAGGGCCATTTCCTTTCCACTAGTCCCTCACTGTGATCACTCCCGTGCCCCGCCATCCAGATAGGCAGTATACGTAGCAGCACGCACTCCACATGGAAACCAGGGATGCACCCGCTTCCACTTCCTATGCCGATGCACAATCCAAAGCAACAGCTTTATGCCATGCATTAGTATGCACGCCATAAACCACTGATTGAACAAGTTCCCAAGAGTGCACTCTGCAAACCTGGGGGGTTTCACAAAGTGGGTTATTCCAAATCTGGATACCTGGAGCAAGGACCAATCACAAGGATAGTCAAAGTCCTGGCAATTGGTCCACTTTAAATATATTGGGTTCGTCCACCAGTGCTATATATATATATATATATATATATATATATATATATATATGTATATTTCTTTAAAAAATGGCATAAAGAAATCAATGTTCCTATCCTTATGTAATATTATGAATGTCCAGCTACAGATAAAGTTAAAGAGGCTTTCTAAACTTAAACAAAAGAATTGTACTTGTTGCCAATTGTGTTGATTTGATAATGTGACAATCAAATTTTAATTATTTATCTGGATTTACATCAGGTATTAAGAGTAAAATGGAATTAAACCAAAAGCTGTGCAAAGTCTCCCTTTTCTGAGTATGAAAATATACTGGACAGAGGCCCAAAAGGCATAAATGAACCATCACAATCATTAAATGTTGCTGTTGACAAACAACTGGCAATTCTTTTGGAGTCTCAAAGTGGGACGGTTACTCTTAAACTGACCTATGGAGCTTCTACTGCAACTTTTTGAGCAGCTTGTTAGGTGTCTGGGTGGCGTCCTGAGCCCAGCCCATCTGCTTAGCTCTCCACCTTAGCAGCAGCTCCCAGGATGAGTGAAAACAGAAAGCCACATTGGTCATTCTTGCCAGGCTCGCTCATGCTGGGAGTGCTGAGGGGCAGGGGCAGCCGGCATTTGGAGCTCGGTCAAGGAGGAAAAGAAAGGCAAGGATGGGGCAACATTTTAAGTCCTGCTATGACATCTACAGAAGGCTGCAAGAAAATAGAAGGCAAAATTGACATGATCTGAATGGAGGGGCGGTCCTTCTTCAAGGACGATCATCTCAATTACTGACCAATGCCTAAGGAAGGGAGTGAGGCTTGACTATCAGAGCAAGAAAAGTAGGGACCCGCAGCACTAAAGACAAGGGAGCTGAAGGTAAAAATGAACCCCTTCTTGTGCAAGTTAGATACTAGAGATGAGAAAACATTTTTTCTTAAATATGATTCGGGTGATTCGTCAAATTTCCCCAAGAAATCCCTGTTCATCTGAATCCAACTTTAACAAATCACTTTAAAAAAAATCAAAAAAATAAGCTTACCTCAATTCACATTCCAGTGCTGGACGATGTCCTCATTCTTGGACAATCCTCCGGTGTCTTCAGCAGGACAGGGGACACAGATCCTTCACCTCATGCTGGGCTCCTGGCATCTTGCTCCCTGCCGCAGGGAGGGGCTTTTTATACCGGTGGAGTGCATTGATATCAAGCTCACTCCACCAGGCTGTGAGAGACAGAAGGCGGGAGCAGGGCATAGGATATGTGCCCTGCTGAAGACAGCTGAGGGCGGCAGACAGCATGGAACAGCACCCAGCGATGAAAGGGGGTAAGTATTGCTGTAAAAAAATGATTAAAGGACTTTTTTCTAGTGTGTGTCTGTGTGTGTGTATGTGTGTGTGTGTGTGTTTGTGTGTTTTCACTTAACTCTTTGTGAACTGGTAAGGGGATACCTATATCCTTTTTTAAATTTCATTTAAGGGTTCAAGGTTTTTGTTTTTATTTAAGCTTGGTGCGTGGGACAGGGGGTCGCCCCTCCCTGCGGCAGCCAGTATGTGCTTGGCAGTTAAAGGAGCAGTATCGCGAATTTTTCTTGGTGACTTATATTTAAATGGTACTTTGAATGTAGGTAAGTGTTGGAGTAAGAATTACAAATGTAGAAAAAAATGATGTGTGTGTTGAACAGCTGGAGACTAATAGCTCTTGTTTATGTCTTGTTAGTGTCGGGAGGAGAGGAGAGGGGCAGAACAATGTATCAAAGTATCAGCTGTTCAGTGCTGGCAGCCGTCCAGCATAAGATAACATTGCAACATTGCCTGGCCAGAACTTATATATCTAAAACAGAGAGAAAAGCTCTAGAAGTCATTTAGCTGATTTTGACAGTTTTCCCTTCATGTTGGCACTGCTGCAGAATCTTTCAGTTTCATTTTCTCTTTCATATTCTTATTTTTCATTTTTCCATATGATCTTTCTTTCAGCTCAGCCCAACCCAGGATTTTCACTATCTGGAGTTTTGTTTTGTGCCCCTAGGGGCATTCCGACTTGGGATGCCCTGATATGTGAAATCCCCAAGTTCGCCTGTGAAAACGTACCTTTCCCTGTCCCACAGTGCATGCGCGGGCTCTCATCCAATCAGCTCTGTTTGCACGCAGATGGGGAGCCTGAGCAGTAACCTTCCTGGCCACCCGGCCTGTCTAAATGACTATCTGCGTGAGCGCGCCAGAAAAATGGGGGGATCTGTGGTTATCCAGGGGTCGTTTCACACAGTGGGGCATCCTGATTTAGGATGCCCAAGGGGGAAGGTCAATGGCCGGGTCTTATAGACTTCAGGGTCGGCCACTCAGGGTTTTGTTCCACTTTAATACCTTTAGATTTTCCTGCACAGTTATTCAAAGAAGAATTTCAGTCGTTTTCAGTCAGTTTAGTTTATTTTGTATAGATTTTACACATTTGAGTCACCTGGTCTCATAACAAAAGCAGCACCTCACACACACACACACAGCCGTTACCACTGATTACAGTGTCAGCCTCTGAGGTAAAGTGTTGCTAGGAGACCAGTGGGCTAAATGAAGCAGCTCACTAAATACAACCCAGCAGATCCCCCTATTCAGCAAATGGACTGAGCCATTGTCATTATACAATTTAAAAGAGAGGCATATATTTTTTTCTTTTTCTATCGCCAGATTATTTATACACCTATTATAAGCTATTGTGTGGCTATTTAATTATTTATCTTTTTTAATGCAAATTTCGCGATACTGCTCCTTTAACTGTAGAAGAGACTAGCACGTAGAAACTAGAGGCTTGGTGTTTAAATGGTTAAATAGCCCCTCCCTTCAGCAGGGAGCGGTGTGGATAGAGCCCAGTGCCGGGCTAGGATTTCTGTGGAGAACAGCGTTGGGTAGCGTGGACTTGACATACCACAGAACAGACAGGGAGCAGGTGAGTTTTTACTTATTTTATTTAAGAGTTTCAGGGAAAAATTTGGTCAACACGAATCGCAAGAAGATTCACATTACATCCAAAATTTGGAACGGTGCAGACAAAACACTGATATGCACACCAACCACAGTGGCAATTAGAAAGTTACTGTTATAAGAAAACACCGATTAGGTACAGAAGAACAGATTATGTATGTTCCTGTTTGGAATTTTGCCCGAACGCGAACTGTTTCAACTTCTTGGAGCATTTCTTCAGGGAGAAACTGTCATGTGCCATGTTTCTCCAATTGTTCCAAACATGCCGTAGCTAGTCTCATTACTGTTCCTGTTAATTTGCTATTGTTAGCTGGAAATTCGTGTGTTGCAGGGCCGAGGTGTTCAGTCACTTGCTTGTCTCAGTGTCGGGGCTTCATTGCTCATCAGGGCACATCACAGCTCCGATTGCTTGAAACCAGTTTACATTTTTAGGCTACTTTCTTATAAACCAGTGATATTGTGGCTCATAAAAAATGATGGGCGCTTTCATATACCGGCATGACTATCGCGGGGGCGATTCCACTCTTCCACAAAAAATTATAGCCGCAATGGTGATTTGGACACATTTTGACCACATTCACAAATGTTACTAAAACACTACCAATCTGTTGTACACAGGTGATCGCTTTAGCATTAGTGATTCTAACTAACACACCAACTCGCCTATAGGGAATCCAACTTCCTATTGAAGAATCCAAATAAAACTGTCCAGGTTTGTTTTTAATTTTTTTGAATTTTCCTATAGGCTGCTATTATATCCAAAATAGGAAAATAAAACTACTAGTATAAAGTCTGGATCAGGGGGAGGTGCTGGAGGAAGAGGAAGAAGAAACTGGTCAATCCCTTCAATGTCCATACCAGGGCCCACATTTAGTTACACCTCTGATAGAATGCAACATTAGTTCCTCTGATGATTAATTTGTTATTTTTTATCTTATCACATTAATAGATGGAAGAATGTGGCGGAAATATTATTCAGTTACATTTTCAATTAGCTGAAAAGCAATTGTTAGGTTCTATCTATTAATAGGTCTTTCTCTTCTGTACAGTTAATGTAATAGTGCCATTCCATTTTACCTTCACTCACCTGCAACTGAGATAGAAAGCTCTTTGGATCTGCTGGGCTCTCTATCTGAGTTGCGTGATTTATCCTCAGTGTGAAGAGTGGTTGGCTTATGGGATCAGTGTGGGTTTTTTTAAATCTGTTTTGTAAGTTGACTTGGGATGATGACTGGTACTGCTGAACAGTGATGACTAGTGTTGGGTCTCAGGTTCAGGTCAAAGATACACCAGAATTTTGCTAATTTAGTCCGGTACCACCAAAACAGAATATTTAGGTTCAATTTGCTGCAGAGTGTGATTGCTGGTTGCAGCGGAGTCATAATCCAGATAGACATTAGTGGTATAACATGAACTGGCTTTATTGTAAGATGAATTCAGTAAGAGAATGTCACCTTACATGTTGCATAACACAGACAGGAAAAAGAAGTATCATAGAGCAACTGAAAGCACAGGAAATACAACACATCAGTAAGATACATAGAGAAGAGGGCGTGGCGGGCATGGCCGATTACAGACACATGCTTTTCCCGACGCTGATGACTATATATACGCCAACTTTCTGGGCTTTAGATCTACTCCTAGCCGCAGCCACAATCATGGCAATATAGAGAAGGGACGAGGCAACATCCCCACCAACTCCAAAAAGGAAAATTAGCTCCTATATGGCCCGGGTGTGCAACTTGACAGAAGAGGGCCAAGCGGCAGCTGACAGAGAAACATGGGCGCCCGCAATCCATTTCAGAGGCCACAAGACCACACAAAGGCCTGGAGGAGGGGAGGAGAATGGCAGAGAGGAGAGGGACGCTTACAAGTCGGGTCATACAACAGCCACAGTGGGACACAGAGTAAGGAGAAGAGACCTCCACATAGCAATTTGTACCAAGTTACAATGGCCTTATGGCTCCATTAATATAAAAGGGCTTAACATCCCCGAAAAATGGCACTCACTTAGCTTTCTTGAAAAGCAGAAAATGCACATAGCCCTGAACAAGAGACACATTTCAGGTCAGATAAGATCCCTCGACTACACAATAAACATTTCCCTCAGCACTTTTACACCACATCACCATTTAGCAAAACAAAGGGAGTTTCTATTTTAATTAGCGGTTCTATACCCTTCCAATTGTTAGAAGAGATAAAGGCTCAGGAGGGAAGATATCTCTCCCTAAAAGGCAAAATCTGAGACGCAATAGTCAAAATTGCAAACTTTTATAGTCCCAATAAAGCTCAATTTCGTTTCATGATCCAAACTCTGAAGAAGTTAAGAGATTTTGAAGAGGGTATTGCTATTCTGGGGGGAATAAATTGTGCTCTCAACACGATCTTAGACATGTCAGATGGCAAGTCTTCTGTCCCTTTCAAAGATAGGCCTGGTTGATTCCTGCCAGTTATCAAACCTGGAGACCATTGACTTTTTACTTTGTGGCACATTCCAAGCATTCGCGGCTAGACTATATCTTCCTTAAACATCGGGAATTAGACAAGATTAGAGGCTCGGCAATGGGTCATTTTGCCTTATCATCCCAATTTTGGATGGCCTGGGGTTGGGAATCGATCGGCCTGGGAATCTCATATATTTGTAGGCCAATCGGCATGGGTTTTGGTCCACTTTAATGTTTTGGAGAGAAAAAACAAGTTGGCATCTATCAGAACCAATGAACCAGGTGTCTTGAGTCATACTTAGCTTGTGACAAGAACATGTGCCACACATGCTTGGGAGGGACTAAGAGATTATCTGTTAGAAAGTTGTTACATGAAATCATATTTTATAGGAGTGCAGTCATCATTCTTGGTTCTAGAAGCTTAACATCTGAGAGGATATATATGTATTGTGTGAGAGAGGATCTTGGAAACAGAAAGAGAGACAACTTAGCCAGCAAAGAGCGGGAAGATCCTGTGGCAGCCTTGGAAAAAAGTCAGGCCCTGAATGCCTTTGCAGTGCCCGATGCCTATAAAGAGGAACTGAAGTGCTGAGGGAAACTGTGGAGATTGTGATACAACTGTGATGAGATATACTAACATGCTGATATGTTATAAGCTAAAGAGAACTGGAATAAAATCATTTTTTACTTCAAAAAAAGCCTTTTGTGGACATCAGCGACGAGACCAACAAATTAAATGCACTTCTTACCCACAGCACACCTATTCTAATAGATCCAAGAACCCCCCTCGCTCCTCACACCCTTTACCACTGGTCCTGCAGAGGGACCTAACACTTACCCTGACATATTGTAAAGTCTGTATTTGGCATTCTTTTCCTGAGCTCCTACATCATCAGATCGCATCCCATGGGGCAGTAATATCGTACATAATAGAATAGACCCATCACCACAATGGCATGTTCACAACCTGAGTGTCGGTTTATGATGCAATCCAACAATCACTGGCCCTGCCACTCAAACCTGCAGTAATCAGCCAGATGGGTGGGACTTGAGGACTTGGTCTTCTTTAGATGGAATGAATTGCAGCAGCCTTTTAGAACATTTTGACGTTCTGGCCCATTGGTTGGTATACCTAGACTTTGAATGTAACGGTGTGTGCATGTGTTTACTATGCTGGAAATGTATTTGAAGAATCTGCTAATTATTTGCAGCTCCATTTATTTCAGTAAAACAGATTGTTTCAAATGAAGATTAGTTTATCTGTAGTGATTGAGGTGTGGGCTTTCTCTCACTAATTATTAAAAAAAAAAAAAAAAAAAGATAAGAAAATAAACCATGTGTCATCTTAATTTTCTGGTCTGTTAGATCAGTTGGCAGCGTGGCTCCATCCCGGTAAATTAGCTATGCCCAAATAATCCCAACACATGGCAGAAGCGGTGTCTGTTCATGACTTTATTTACACAGAGAGTGTGCGCATCCTTCTAGAGCCTCTTCTACTTACCCCCTGCCCTTTGGCTCTGCCGTATTGCCAGGCACTACATAGGAGCCATGAATTATTAAATCTGTATTTCGTGGTAATACATAATTTCCTATCAATTATTCATGCTAATGTGTGTGTAGTTTACTTAATTGTGTTATTGACGATCAAAAGTAATTTCCTGAAAGTCCTCAAGGACAGAAAATTTAATCAGTGTAACGGCTGCTCAGATGTGCGGACGTTAAGTATTCTTAATTTGCTGAGCAGTTCACTTATTTACGCTCCTTTCCCAGGAAATATGAGTTTAATCAAACTATGGCAGGGAGGAGCACGTGTGCACATTCAGAGATCAACGCAGCAACCCCGGCGGAGGTTTAACCCCTCTATCACAATAGGGGAGCGCCGTTTGAACTGCTGCTTTGGATTTCTTGCAGATATAATTGTGCAAATTGAAAACAAATGTTTACAGGAAGACAGTGGGATTCTGAGCTCTTATTATGAGATCCTTCAACTTACATTCACTTGCATGCGTTAGCCTGCTAATGAGCGATCAGTCCTGAGATGAGGGGCAATGTCTGAAATGTATGATTTATAATTCTAATGATGTACAGATAAAGTTGTAGCAATTTATTCTATTCCCCTGATGTGATAGTGGGATCCCAGTTTATGTCTAGACTGTGTTGATACAGCTTAGTAAATAGTGATAAGTTTCTGCTGCCAGGTCTGAAGGGATCCCAGCTACCTTGGATTTTACCTGTCCCTGGTCTGTTTAGGATAACCTCCGCCCCCCCCCCCCCCCCAATGTGCTTCCCGGCCAGCAGGGGTTCAGAGACGCCTTAGGGGACTGCCTCACATGGTGTCATTACAGGTGGACCCCTGCTTGGTGGTCAACGAGTGTGGTCCTTGGATAAGGCTATAGTATTGCAGGGACGGATTAAGGCGTGGATATAGCCACTCTTAATTTAATTATACTGAAGTAGAGACAAATCATGTGGCTTGGGTAGGTATGGCTCCCCAAGGCCATCTCTAGGCAGACAATGTCATCACTCTGGGTGCCAGGTAGGGGTGCCGAGCTGACTGCTGAGTCTTGTCTTTTGACTTTGGCTGCTGCACCCCATGCATTGTACTGGGTACATTAAACTCCCCCTGCTATGTCCTGGGGGGGGGGGGGGTGCAGAAGGGAGGCGCAGTATTGACAGTAGTCAGAATGTAGAGTGTGGCTGGGAAGCATGTCTGCATACTCACCCTGTCTCCTGCATAAGTTGTCACCTTTGTGAGACATTGGTGATGGGAAGTATAAGAGTACATTCCCAGCCTGCGAGTACATTCCCAGCCTGCACAGGTCAGTTCCTGGCCTCCCTTAAGGTGCATTAATTTATGTTTTAGAGGGATCCACTTCTATATATGCATATACATGTTTGGGTCGGGGGGGTTGGCTACTTTGAATGCTATTTGGCCTAGAAACTAGAAACTGCCCTATAGACCATTACTGCCATGATGTTAGGGCTATAGCACTGGGCCAGAATAGGTGGATTTTTTGGCTGGTAAGGTAGAGTGCATTTGGGTACAGGTGGGGGAGACCAGGGAGGCAGGGATTGAATAGGGGTGTTAAGGCAAAAGCCCAGCAGCAGGCCCCATGAATATTGCAGCCTACCAGGAATTCTCCCAGGTCTCCCCATCCAGCCCACAACTGCCAGCAGGAGGAGTTGTTCTTGGTCATAAATAATAGGTGTGCACTCCTCATATCCATGGCCAAGTTGACCATAAGGGCCTCTTCGTTTTCACAGCATTATGGTATATTGTGGCCTTATAGTTTTTAGTTACCTTGGTGGCATGAGAAAGCAGGGGCTCTGAGGAGACCAGCAGCGACAGGAGGTGGTATCGGTGACAGAGGAAGGAGGCAGCATCCAAGGCAGTGACTAGAGGAGGCATCAGAGGCAGGACTTCCATCAATGCAGCAGCGAGGACTGATGGGCCTGCAGAGACTGACTGGGAGCCAGAGGGCAGTGGAGACCATTGGAAGAAGTGGTGAATAGTGGTTATAGACAACGAGGTGTCGGTGAGTAACTAAAGAGCCCACAGCTCTGGTTAGGTTGATATACATGGCCTTGTTGTAAATAATAATAGTAAAAGGAGGTGCTATAAGGTCATTCAGATATGTACAAGGTAAAACCCTGTTATAGTGCATCTAAGAGAATACAGGTAGTTTTCATAGAGTATCACAGTAATTGCTAGAAAGCTGGAGTGACCCTTTGAGGTGAATTTACAACATTGTTATGGCAAACCTCTATTGCTTGGCTGTTTACCTTTCGGCCTAAAAGAATGGAGAGCTGACGACCAAGGCCGGATTATGAGGTGGGTGCAAGGGGCGCTCGCCCCGGGCCCTCCACCACTTGCCCTGCAAAGCGAGCCTCCACCAACCTTTGGGCTATGGTCTGATCCAGGAGGCTTTTCAGTCTTTGGTCTGACACGCTGCAAGACCAGCAATGTAGCTATAGGTGGCAGTGGGGGGCAAGCCTTTTTTTGTTTTTGCAAACCTGCAGCCAAAGCCATCACAGGGCAGGACGGAGAGTCTAGAGCAGCAAAGCCACCATCAGCAACGCTACAGTGATGGGTGCGTGCAGAGCTGTCAATTAGCAGCCACCAAGCACAACCGCTGGCAGTTCAGGGAATGCAGGGATGCATTCTGTTTTCTGCTGGACCAGCTGGACGATTACACTACCCCCTGTCCAGAATGGCAAAGCAGGAGTTCCCGAGCAGCACGCACCCGCACAAGGGTGGCACAAGGACCTCCGAATTGTTAATCAAGATTGCCCTTTAGTGGGGTTGAGTGGACATTGCAATACCTACTCAGGCTCAAGAAGCTGTGTCCTGATTGGATAGAGGATAATGCATAGATGTGCTGTATATGAGATAAAGGATGGTACCTGCAGCGGTGTTTGCAGGTGAATGGATCTCACTCTTTGGAAGACAGGACACCTGAGCTTAGATCATTTCATCATCATAAGCCATGAACTATATCTGCTTAATACTATAGCTGGGTCTGGATCTCTGAGAAGGGTCTGGTACCATTTTGATTCTGTCTATTACTTTGATTTTCTGTTATTTTCTGTTATATTATATTTATCTTCGTTCAATAATTATTAATAAATAAGTCATTTTAGGGATTATCAGTAGACTGACCCTTCTATCTGATCAGGAACATGAGCAAGCAAGGATATAAGGAGTGGCTAAACCAAAAACATTAATAGACAAGCACAAATCATACATAGATACACTTAAGGTAATCTTGTTTTAACCATGTACATATGCATAGATATAATGACATTTGTCAGATTAGAAAGCGAAAGTTTGGCTTACAGGCAAAAGACACCAAGTGGATAGCACCAAAAACCTTGACATTTTGGTGGATCCCTTTCTCAAGAGGGACTGGTGCTTGTGTAAACAATTTGTGTTTCTCTAATACTGTGATACTCTGAAAACTACCTGTATTCTCTTAGATGCACTATAACAGGGCATTGCCTTGAACATATCAGAATCAACTTATAGTACCTCCTAGCAGTCATTTTGTGTATTTCGCTGCATTTCTCAGAAATTCTGGTTCTGTATGGTACTCTGCTGTATCTTGCTATGTATATAATCTAGTTTATTTAGCAGTAAACCGTCAGTTTTTTGCGTAGATCATGTTTGGTTGTTCATTTTTCCACTATTCTCCCACATAGATGGACCCCTTCTCTTATACCCTTATTTCTATATGCTACTTTGTGCATGTCTAGTGATAAGGTTGTGCTTCAATTGAAAGGTTTTAGCAAGAGTTCACTGGGACAAATCCTCACTCCTTTTTTTTCGCAGACCGCAGGGGCAGGGAGGCTCTTATACAACAGAGGAGGAGCCTCTGTGGAATCTCCCCCATGTGACTATCTACATCACTGAAGGGGAGGGACACAGAGAGAGATTCCCTGGGAATCTCTTTTTTTTAACTGTTTGTGAACTGATAAGGGGTCCAAAGGACCTGTATACTAGTCCACACAATGTGGCGGTGGGAGCTATTGTACCTGGCATTCAGGAGTAACTAAAGCCGGATTCTGGGAACGATTTGGCCGGAGGGTTTCCGAACTGCATTGGTGCATCAACACCATCTATACTGCTAGAAAACAAAAAAAAACAAAAATCAGTGAAAAAGAAAACATTGCTTTAATAATTAAACTGCTTTTCTCTTTTACTGGTTTAATTATTTATGACACACTGTGACGAATATTGTGTAGTTAATTGCCGGTATATAATAGGATACATTTTCATACTCTATTACAATAGCAAAGTACATTACGTGATTATCAGTGGGGCATATAAAAGATTATAAAAAACTATTTAATAATGGATGGTATCTGGCTCTGCCCTTCTGTTTTTTTGTGTACATTTTACACTAAATAAAAAAACATTAATTATGTATTACCTATCACAATATATTTGAATATATATATATATATATATATATATATATGTCGAAAAAATAAGATGCGCACTGGGCAATGCCATCAGTTCCAGTGTCCACTTCACAACGGACACATGGACAAGTAAGCATGGGCAGGGACATTACATCTCTCTAACTGCTTACTGGGTCAATGTAGTGGCGTCTGGGACTGAGGCGGGAAGAACTGTGGCAAAGATCCTTCCAATGGAATTGCTGGAAATGCCTCCTGTTGCCTTCTCATCCTACTCTGCTTCCTCCTCAAGCAGTCAGCGCAGCCTCTGCACCACACATTTGAGCACTGTCATAGAGAAATGGCAGCATGCGGTGCTTAAACTCATCTGTCTGGGGGGAAAGACCCCACACCGCCCAGGAGCTATGGACCGGCACCCAGGAGCAGACAGAAGAGTGGCAAGGTGGTGTGGGACAATGGGTGTAACCTTGTAGCAGCCTTGGGATGAGCCAGGTTGACGCACATCCCTTGTCTGGGGCATGTGCTCAACTTGGTGGTGCGGAGCTTCCTGGCCTATTATTCCGATATGCCGGAGCTGCTGCACAAAATGCGTAGCATGTGCACACACTTTCGTAGGTCCCACCCTGCTGCTGCTTGCCTGACTGCACTGCAGAGAAATATTGGACTTCCCACCCACCACCTCATATGTGACTGGTCCACCAGGTGGACCAATTCCCCGTTGTATATGCTGGAAAGGGTGTGTGAGCAGCAGCAGGCAATAGTGGAGTTTCAGCTTCAAAATACCCAGGTGAGTAGAAGTGCAGACTAACAGCACTTCACCACCAATGAGTGGGTCTCTGTGTGGCGCTGCAGTGCTTTCAGTACGCTACAAATATGGTGAGCGCTGATGATTCCATCGTCAGCATTACCATCCCCATCCCTTGCCTGATGGAAAAAAACCCTCAGGCCATGATGGATGATGTGATAGAAGCAGAGGAGAAGGAGGAAGGCCCATTTTCCCAGCCATCAGGGGAGTGCATATGTGGCTCTCAGGGTACACCACTATTCAGCCAGCAAACTGTTATGGAGGAGGACTTTCTCTTACAGCAGGGTGGCATCCAGCACAGGCGTCAATGGAGTGTGGCTGGAGGGAGGAGCAGGAGGAGGAGACACCTGACACGTAGGACAGCTTCTCCTTGACTCAGGGTAACCTGTCTTAAATGAGTCACTACATGCTCCAGTGCCTGCATAGTCACCAGGGCCAATTACTGGGTGGCCTCCCTGCTTTAAGGATAACATCACCTCCTTGATAACAGCACAAGAGTGGGATTGCAAAATGAGAGAGTACAAACACACTCTGGTGGACACACTATTGGCCTAATTATTGGACTCATTTTGAGGGCACAGTGATGAAACAAGGTCAAGAAGGAATAGTAAGTCGCCAGCGCAGCAGCGGCACCGGCACCATGTCACGGGGTGGGTGAGCATGGCCACAACGCGGAAGAACTTATTCCATTGTCCATTTCCAATGTCCGCCACATCCAATACCATCGCATACAGCCATACAGCCGTAGTACCAGGAGGCAGACTTTGACCACGCGCCTACTGTTACTGAGCGATGGGTCCTCCCTGTTCAATCTCTGGGTCATTAAATTGGACACATGGCCAGAGCTTGCCCTCTATACCTTGGAGGTGCTGGCCTGCCTTGCAGCAAGTGTCCTATCAAAGCATGTGTTCAGCACCCCAGGGGGTGTTATCACCGACATGAGGATCCACCTATCCACAGGCAATGTGGACATGCTTACACACAAGATGAACCAGGTGCATATCCTACATGAACTTGCTGTGCATGCTGTGCCAGCACCAAGTGTTTGCTACCTCCTCCTCTACTCCAGCCCCGAACTTCTGAAACCTGTAAAAAAAACATTATTTTTATGAATTTATTTATGTATCTATATATTTTTGTATGTATGTAATCCTTTATTGCTGGTAATATTTATCTATGTACTGCATTTTTCGCCTTATAAGACGCACCCAGGATTTGGAGGAGAAAAATTCGAAAAAAATATTCTGTACCAAATGGTGTGCTAAAATACCCGCTCCTAATCAGCTTATTATAAACAGTGTGCAGAATTCCCTCAATCACACCATTACAGACCCCAAATTACAGGCAGTGAGCAGTATCCCACATTAAAGGGAATGAGGGACATCCCAATTACAGACAGTGTGCGGGCACCTGCCTGTACCTGCCGCCTCACTCTCCCGCCGGTTCCGACTTCCGGGTGACTGTGGCCTGTGACTCCTGCCAGCGTCATTGAAGGTGATCGTGTTTTCGGGCTTAATTGTTCTCTTTGCAGAGTGGGCCTTTGCACAGCTCACACCCTGCTTCCCACATTTGAAACTGGTTTCCATGCTTCCCTTGTGCACATAGCATTGAATCTAAAATAAGCGTTCATAGTTTTTATTGTATATGCTCACAGATGTCATATAGATTTTTTATATATATGAATGTGGATTTAAAAAATAACCATTATGAGTTCTTTTTTATTATTATCATCTGAATAAGTCACAGAAGTGCATTCCTTAAGCAATTAGATCAATGGCTGCACAATCACAATTTTGTAATTAAAAACAGAATTGAAGCAGATGTTTGTGGCATGTGAACTGAATACAGTTTGATGTTTTTTTTTATTATTGGCACTAACACAGCTGGAAAATGGCATTGTTAATATGGTCGATTCATGGTCGGTACGCCAAAACGCTCAGGCAGAGTGCAAATGGTTCCGCATGCGCCTAGGTGCATGATTCATGGCTGTGTGTGTACGTTGGGCATACGTGCTAATTGCACCAAATGGCAAGTGCACTGGAGAAGCACAAATTGGCTCTTCTAGCGCCAGTTTGCGCCTTCCACATGGAAAAGCTGCTGTTCTGCCCCATGCGCATTTGGCTGGCTAATCGCTTAACAGCTCCTGATGGTCCACTATGTTTCTTCCCTTTCTTTTACTGTTTCTCCATAGCGATTTGATCTCACCAACTTCTGTGTTTTCTCCGAAGCGCTATTCGTCATTTCAGAATATATTATCTGTGTCCTTTTTTGGGGAGGTTGTTTTTTAGGGGCAGAAATTCTGATTCCAGTTAACCCTTAGTGTTTTCTTTGCCCAATGTTTTGTCCCAGATGTTCTCTTTCACCTCCCCCGTTTGGTTTGCATGTTAATGCTTAAACCGGACCTTCAGCGTGATTTAATGAAAAGCCCAAACTCTTCAAAAATGGTTCCCCAGCATCTAAAATTAATATATTTAAAATTTTTAGTCACTAACTTATTATTCTTTCCCCCACTGGGCTGCAACTCTGTTCAGGAATTTAGGATACGGGCGCCGCCATCTTGACTCAGAAGAATCACACTTACTGAGGAGAGGAGAGTGGGATAAGGTACAGGGGGGTGGGTTATAGCTGTGCTTTGCTCAGACAGAGCAGAGCTGGGGTCAGGTAAAGGTCAGCAGTCCCAGAATGCAGAGCAGCACAGTCAAAAGGCACTTCCTGTTTGCAGGCTGCCTGATAAGATGGCGGCTTCCATAAGCCGCCATCTTGGATGTTTAAAGGCCCATAACATGCAGTAGATGCAGGTAGGATGATTTTTAATGTGGACATTCTGTATGTACAGGGTGTGGGAAACATATAAGACTCTTATTCAGGGTGAAGGACCGCTTTAATAATGTAACTATTATATTTATTTATTTATTTTGGCTAAACTTTTGGGCCCAAAAATCCACGTTTTTGGTGTTTTTACCTAAATTTTTGTGATTTTTACATTTTTTTTCTATCCAAAACAAAAAAAAAGGGTTCAATCCCTAAAAAGAACTTGCACCTGACACGTTCATGTCAAAAAAACATGCCAGATGTTACAGGCATGTGTTTTCAGCTGGGAATAAGCCTGTAACTTATTTGAATCAGCAATTTCCTCCACCTATTTGCTGGAGGAAATTCACTCTTCAAATTGCCACATTTTTGCATGCTTTTCTGCCCTCTAAACATACCATAAATCAGTCCCAGGTGCCAGTTTGGAGCACAAAATTTGCGATAGCTGAGTTTTTGAGGCTTTCACACAAGATGAACCAGTGCAAAATTTGTGCACTAAGAAATGCACATTCAATTTTAAAGACTATAAATCAGGAGGAAGCCCAAGAGCGACATGGAGCTCCAAAAAACATTCGCTCATGACCATGAATCGACCCTCTTGTGTCATTACTCTGTGCTCTGCTTAGAATAGGAAATAAGAAGAAAGAAGAAATAATGCGAGTATCCCTTACTATTTTAAAAAATGTAGAAAATGAAACAAGAAAAGGAACCAACTATTTGTTAAAAATATGTACGATAATCATTGTCCTTTTAATTGTAAGGCAGGAGTGACCACATGCGTCACAAGGTACGGTTCAGAATTTACTTCTTCAATTACATTAGTATAGCATAATGGACAATTAATACAGAACCACCTTAAGCAGTAAGTAAACTCCACTTTTCTCCATTGCTTCTAGGGTGGCATAGGGATGGTCAACCCATGCTTTTCTCTTTCCTGTTTGTAAAATATAACTTTAGTAGCATGTTGGCTACTAAGTAGTAGCAAGAGCCCACCTGGCTAGGTGGGTATTTTCCAATCTTTAGTTTAGACCCTTTCCAAGACTGGAGGAGTGGTGGGAGAATGAAAAGCCCTAGAGTTTACCATGGTCAGCTTCCGGCCTATGTGCTCGAAAATCCTTCAGCAATGGCAAATGACAGCATAGGACTTAAAATCTACTCCAAGGAAACTTCTGGGCAGCCTTGGGTCTGGCTTTTCATAAGCCATGGTCCCTTAAGGATTGCCCAGGCTCCATCGTGTGGGAGGGTTTGAATCTCATTAATTCATCACTATTCTGCTCACATTCCAGAATATAGTCTGGCTCTCCTTCCAGGGTAACCTCTATCTTGGGACAATCCAAAAAAGTTATAGCCTGGCAGAGCATATTTGTCTTCGTGAGGAGTGTCAGGGTTTGAATCTCATAAATTCATCACAATTCTGGCTCTCCTTTCAGGGTAAGCTCTACATTAGATGTTTCCGGACATGCCACAGCCTGGAAGAGTGAATTTGTCTCCATGAGTAGTGTCAGTAGGTGGAGACTGGACCACTTCCTGCTTCAGTGTTCCTTTAGAGTAGACTTGTGCAAAATGGTGGGGTTGGCACTCAGTGCCCTCTTTTTTTTCCAAGCTTCCCTATGCTGAGTAGGTGTGAGGGCCAGAGGAGAATTTCATTTGCATAGTTTTCTTTTAGTTATTCTAGTGATCCTCTATTTCACATGGAATGCAGATCAATAGCTATGCATTAAGAATCATTGTTCATCTTACGCAGTGTGTGTGCAGTTCAGCCCTCACATGGGAGTGAGGAGCAGGATAGGGGTCAGGTGACTCTGGGGGGTCACAAAGCAAGGCATCCCAAATCTTCCATGTGCCTAGTATCCTCACTGTGTGTGACATATGTTACAGAAACTTTGAGAAAACTCTGTGTATGACAAACTGGCAAAGTGCAATTTTTCACACCCAGCGCTGTTCCAGTTGAGTTCTTGGGCTTTCCAACACCAGTCTGGCTATCCTTCAGCAATTGACAGCAGAGAACTTTACATCTATGCCAAGAAAACTTCTGGCTTCTAGTGAGTCAGGTCCTCAGTCTGACTGTTCATGAGCCATTGAACCTTAGACATTGCCCAGGCTCCATCATGGGAGAGGGTTTGAGGCTGAGTCATTCATCAGGGATTCTGCTGAAATTCCAGGATATAGCCTGGCTCTCTATTCAGGGAAAACTCTACCCTGGGGTTATCTGAAAAAGTCACAGCCTGGCAGAGCATATTTTTCTTCATGAGGAGTGTCATTATGAGGTTGAAATTATCGACCACTTCCTGCTTCAGTGTCCCTTTAGTGTAGTGGTGTGCAACCATGTGGGGTTTGGCACCCGGTGTCCCCTTGTTCTCCAAGCTTTCCTATTCTGAGTAGGTGTATAGTGCTTTCAAGAGCAGAGGAGATTTACTGTAAGGAGCTTACCACTGCCAGGGGGCCCGCGGCGAGCATCTGCTGGACTACGCGGTACTCAACGCAGCACTTCTGCTGCTGAGCGCGTCCGTCGCTCCTGGATGACGGGGAGCGCAGTGCGTCATTCTGGCAGCCTTCCCCGCCCCTCTCTAGCTGTGCAGGCGCGTGCCCCGCAGTCTGTAAATTTCGCCACTAGGAGGCGCTGCGCTGTGAGTGGCAGGTAGCGCATGGTCCTCCACACCTGATGGGAATCAGGGGCTGATCAGCCTTGCTGCAAAGACTGACCAGCCCCTGTATAGTGTCTCCAATCACTCACAGTGTTGTAAGTTGCACCAATCAGCACATACTCTCCCCCCCAGGGTGTCCATTGGTCAATTCCCCAATAAATATAGCGTCAGCCCAGTACTCAGTGCCCGTGATAGTCGCTTGTGATTAGGGTGTGATTCCGTTTAGTTATTATCTGTTTCCGACCTGGCTTGATCGACCATCCCTGTCCGCTGCCTGTGCCGACCTTTGCTTTGTCTGACCTGGAACCTGCCTGTCCCTTTGGATACCCCGCGATCTCTGACCTCCTGGCTTGACCCTTTGGCTACCCCTGACTACACACCTGTCTCATCCCTGTACTCTGATGCACCTTCCGGACTGACTACCTGTGAACGACCTCAGCTTCGGGATACCCTCGTGGTTCATCTGCCTTCACCATAAGCAGCCATCCTTTGCACCTATTAAGACCTGGGGGCAACCATGTCCGGTGGGGCGTACCTAGCTTCCCAGCAAACGGGGGCTTGACTATAGGCAGAAGCGGCGGTGGAGATTGGGGGTTGCCTGCTTACAGAAGGCTGGTGTCCCGCCGGGCATCACATTTACCTTAATAGCATGCTGCCAGAAAGCCCTCCAGGCTGGGTGGGTATTTTCCAATCTTGGTTGAGGTGACTGGGAGAGTGATGGCCAGATGAAAAGTCCTACAGTTTATTATGGTAAGCTTCCAGCCTATGTCACCTTGTGCTTGAAAATACTTTGGCAATGGCAATTGACAGCAGAGGACTTGAGATGTACTCCAATGAAGCTCCTGGTAAGTCAGGTCCTAGGTCTGGCCTTTCATGAGCAATTATGCCCATGAGCAATTGTGCCTTAGGGATTGCCCAGACTTCTGGGATTTAGCTTGACTTTCCTTCTGGGGAGTGTCAGTGTGAGGTGGAGACTATGTAAAATCTGCTACATTTCCATATTTAATATTAGGTGAAATCAGCACACAATTTTAAAAGTAAGCCTACTATTTACAAAACAAACAAGATAACAAGCATTTAATTCATAGCACCTCCAGTGATGCAATCCCCAGGTTCACCATTGCCTAGCAAGGCACGACGCTGGTATAGATGATGTCTCAGCTGATTGGAGGTGGATCCCACCTCTGGGAACAGCACAGTGCTGACTATTTGTTGCCATGCTATTCCAACTTACCCCTGAGCATCAAACCATGCTTAATCTACTCAACAGATTCCTGCTGCCAACTTTTGCTATGTGCTGACTACTGACCGCATCCAACTTGCGAGCCTTGTTGTTGACTTCTGCTACTGTATTTCCTGACCATGTCTAAATTGAGTTTAATGTTAATAGCCTCTTCTGTGCTCCATGACCATGTACAGTGTGCCATCTGTCCACCACCCAATACCATGCTTTCCTCATGGTTCCACGTCAAGGAGCTATTGACCTACCTATGGTATGTATCTTACCTTATTTTTTATATTGTGTGGACCCTAGGGTTACAATTGTTCAGTGCCAGTAAGCTCTGACATGCCAACTGGAGTCCCCTGAAACATGCAGTCTGGAGAAGGCATCTTAATATATTTACAATACAATACAATACAATACAATACATTAAACCTAATACATATGGAGCTGGTTTCTCAAGAGCAGTGGGTTTTACTACCTGTTGAGAATGTGGGAGCTACAGACATTTTTTTTTATTTCCAGGTAAAAAAAATGGTGTTACTTTTTTCATGGAAGGATACCAACAAATGTGTCCACATCTGTATATTGGCTATATTGCAATATCGTATGTCATATTTCATTTCTGTTTCTGTTGGGTGTAATAAATCAAGTGCACTCCTGAATGTGTATAGCATTTGTATGGCATGTGTAAGGCATTGCATGAAAAACATACTAGCCATAAGCTGCCTGAGGTGATGGGAGAGGCGCCAACATACTGCTGGGGGTAGAAGGCGGAAACATGGTTGCTAAGCCACCAATCACTAACTGTAAAAACATGACGACTGAACCAGTAATGAGATTTAAAAAAATAAGAGGCCAATTTATCACTAGCGTTTCATAGCGCCACTTGAGCATCTGTCAAGAGACACTATTAGCGCCTCAGCCGCAACGCCGACCAGAGGCAGATGGCACTGTTAGTGTTCGGCGCTGTAGGGTACTCGTGGCTCTGTGTTCTTTTTTTCATTTCTTCCAATAGAGATAGCGACAGGTAGCGCCGGTGGAGAGGGCAATCATTTATATTTAACATGTAACCGAACAATGCCAACCGATGTGAAATCACGATATTCAGGCATATAGCTCTAGGTGCAATACAAAAAAATACTGAGGATGGCTGTCCAGTGATCAAGCGAAAACACATGGACTGACATACAAATGACATGACGCATGATTGGCAGGCATGAAAATGCAAGTTAGCAGCAGGTAACCTAACTACAATAATGAATGAAAAAAAACATTCAGAACAGGGCAGAGATCCTGTGTCACTTGATTGAGCACAAAAAATAAAATAAATGCTCACCTGAAGTCTCCAAAAAATGGGACTGGAATGGCTAATTGAAGTCAATGGGAGAACAACATTATGCCAAACAGCTATTCATTGATGCCTGATGCACGGCACACAGTGTGCAGTGTGAGAGTTAAACCAGACCAACAGCCTGGTACAGTTGGAAAAGAAAGGTAGTGGCTATTTTGGAGCTTCCTCTCTCAGCTGATATAACTGAAATGCACAGTTACAGGAAGCCCAGTGTAACTTCCTATTTGCAGGTGGCCTGCAAGCCCATGAGCGGCCATCTTGTTTTTAAAATTGATCCCAGTAGGTATTAGAAAAAAGTAAATTGTTTTTTTTTGTGCAGCAATCTAAATTGCCCTGGAAAAGGATGCATAGGAGCATGTTTGTTGTGTTTGTCTGACTTAATTCATTTTTGACTGTTGGTCTGCTTTAAGAGAGCGTCAATCCTGGGGAGTTTCACGCAATCAGAATTCCCTGCTGAAGTAAACTAAAACAATGGGGGGGATAGATATAAAATCGTCCATTTTTGTTCACTTTAATTCCCATATATTTACATGGTTCATTATAAATTTACAAATCTTCCTCACCTACTAAACTAGAACAGAAGCAGGCATTTTGGTCCTTAGACTGTATGTCCCTCTGTGTAAAACTCTTTGCCACTACAGTTACATCGCCAGCAAAGCCACAGCACATGTGGGATGCTCCAGGAGTAAGAGTTAGTGGGATTGGGTTCACTTTAATCAAGTTGCAGCATGGGGTCCAGGCCAAGCATATATGTTTCTTGCCCTCCATAATCTTATGAGAGGACCCTATTGCAGCCATGCTTATCATGCTGCAAGCCTGGGGCCCAGTCAACATATACTAGTAGGCTATGGAGGGTTCTATATTGTGCCTGGGGCTAAGGTCTTATCTTGATGACGGGGCCCCCAATAATATATACTAGGTCACAAAGTTATGATGGGAAAACTTTGCCCCCCCCTCCTCCCCCAGTATTACTGGTCAGTCAGTCAATACGCTACACGTCAAGATTGAAAAAAAAGGCACAAAGCTGTACATACCCTAAATTCACTCCACCTACTTGCTGTTCCAATTCAGACTCTCCGGGTGTTGCGTGGAGACGTAAGATGTCTAGTCAGGCTTGCTGAGGGAGCAGACCAGCAGCATAAGTCTGTGAAGTACTGTAGGTGCAGCCATGTTGGGGGAGGCTCTGCTCTTTGGGTGGATGGGGAGGCAGAGGGAGCTGTCCAAATGTGGAAACATCCATGATAGAAAGTTCTAGAGTGCGTAATCCATTGGAGGACAGGGCCTTGATCAGTGCAGACAGCACCCAGGTCCCATAATGGGCTCCCGGGCCCAGTATTCCAGTCTTGGCATTGGCAGCCTCTCTAATATTAATTTAACATGAGATGACATAATGTCATAATGGCCAATGCCCCTCAATATTGCAGTAGTTACAAAGACACAAAACACAAGTTGCTGAAACCTGCTCATCCAATGTGAAACACCCAGCATCACCTACTGATCCAATCACTGAAAAAACACTTTAGGATTGCTTCATGGTTGGTGCGCGAGTGAGTTTGCACACGCTATTTGGAGTGTCAAGTCATGCTCAGACTTCCGCCCGATTCATGGTAGTCAAAATGGAATGTTCTTTCGTTTTAGCAGCAATTTGCGCACTAGCATTCACTATTGCACCAATTTGCGTCTGAAATTTTCCGCTAGTGTCCCTTCCACACCAAACTGTCTCGGTCTCCTGTGGTATGTTTAGAGGGCAGAAAAGCATGTGCAAATGTGGCAATTTAAAAAGTGAATTTCCTTCAGCAAATAATTGAATGAAACTGCTGAATCCAATGAGTAACAGGCTTATTTCATTCCAAAACCCCATGTCGGCATTGTCCTGCATGTTTAGGATAGGAACAATGAAAGTTTAGCAAAACAATAAAAAATATAGTTAAATTATTAAGCATTACTAAGCATTAATATGCAAACCAAACAGGGAGGGCTAAAGAGAATATCTGGGACAAATCTTTGGGCAAAAAATAAGGAACACAGGTTCTCCAGAGAATACACCCCAAAATGGCACATGGGTGACCATTGGGAGCAGTTAAGCGCTTAGCCAGCCAAATGTGCATGGGGCAGGGCTATTTGTGCTTCAAAACAGCAGATTTACATTGCGGAAGGCGCAAATTGTGCTTCTCCCGTGTGCTTGCCATTGAATCATGTGAGCATGCACAAACATTTGTGCTCCACCTGAGCATTTTTGAGTACCAACCATGAATCGACCCTTATCTCAGTAACAAATGTGCTCCCCAGATCAATCAGTAAATAAAAAATAACTCACTGGACAGCATCCACTCTGTCTGCCTGGTCAGGGGCTCTCTCCTGGTTCAGCAGCCTGTGATCTCCTTGATGCCAGAGAGCTACTATTGCAGCCGCCCTGCTGGTATCTGTAGTAAGGATGGACACAGGTTCCCCTCACTACCCCCTCCCCTCTATTGATGTCATTATCCACATGGGGGGTTTTCTGTAGTATAAAAGGCTCCTATCCCAGCTGACAAACCATTTAAAAAAGAATAAAATATAATACAGTTCCTTGGCAGGATGCTGTGGAAGGAGGAGGAAGGGATCTGTGTCCCCCTCCCTACAGATGCAGACAGGACAGATGCAATAGTGCCTCCCTGGAATTAAGAAGATCACGGACCACTAGATCAAGCACCCAACCCGGCAGACCTGCAGAGAGCAAGCCACCCGGCAGGTGACAGATAAAGATATATGTGGTAACAGTGAATTCTTTCCTTTTTACTGTAAAACTGTATTTTTTCTTTTCAAATGAATTGTGGAATTGTGAATCCATTGTGAAACTAAGGTCCAAGGGACCAGTTCACAGGGTAGTGATGCTGGATGGCATAGACGAGTGGCATACTGGATAATCTGACCCGGATATTGCTGGTATGCAGGGTAGAGCAAACTGGACCAAATCAGCAAGATCGAGACTCAATTTATCTTTTGCCCAGATTTAAATCCCATCACTACTCTAATATCCAATAAGATGATAACCTTCCAGAATCAGAATCTCTGTATTTCCATGATTGTATAATTTCCATGATTGTTCTGGATTAATTTTGGGCAAGCCTGTGACTTTTTAACAACAGGGATTATTTTGAGCAGAAAGATGGCAATAAAGCAATTAGCATATCAATAGTATCTTAGAATTAACAATGTGAATTGAGATGTGTTTCCCTTCACGTAAGCTCCATAATAATATATTAAGAATTGTTGAATACCCTTGCCACTCGTTCACATGTGTACCTGCAGTTATATGCATTATTTTTCATTAATAATGAGAAAGCCACAAAACATTGTGCAGCAAAACATATATAAACTAATATATTGAATTATTATAACATGGGTTACATTCATATCCAGACATCTTTCAAACATACAAATAAAAAGATAATGTAAAATCCTAAACTGCCTGCATAGAAACTGACACATATCATTGTGAACCGAGCAGACTGTATCTTTTAGGCAGAAAATTAGCCCAATAAACTGAAAGAAAAATAATATTAATTAATAAATAGCCTAATGAATAAATAAAGCTTAACTCCAGCAATGACGGGGAGGCTGATTTATTAATAGCGACATGTAGCGACAGTTGAGCGACTGTAGCAGTATTTTCACAGCGCCCGCTAGTTGTCGCTGTGCTTGGCCGTTGTTCGCTTGTGACAGCTACTCAGTCGGAGTGGCGTAATGTTGAATACAAGGTTACGAGTCGGCATTTGACAGGTTCCGCGATGTATGGGTGCGCATAATAGCGACTGGTCAGAGCGACCGGCTTCCACCATATTCATCAAAAAATCACGCTCAAAAAATTCAAGCGCTGTGAAGTGCATGTTTAAACCCCAGAGCGCTGGAGGCGATGTGTTAAAAGTAGTTTTTTAACCCCCAAACAACCATATTTTTGTAAACAAAAAAAAAAAAGTATTTTAAATAATTTAGTAATATGAATACATTAATATCAGACCTGTAATATCAATTCTGTACATTTTTTTTTTTATAATTTTTTTTCCCTTAAAAAAATTACCGTATTTTTCGCCCTATAAGACGCACCTGCCGATAAGACGCACCTAGGATTTGGGGTAAGAAAATAAGAAAAAAAAAAATTTAAACCAAAAACGCACCATTACAGACAGTGTGGCATTCTCCTATCCAATTCCCATAGGCAGTGTGGGATGCCCCCATTCCATAGACAGTGTAGCATGCCCCCATCCCATTCCCCGTATATGCAGTGTGGCATCCCCCCCTCCCATTCCCCATATACCCATTGGCTGTGTGGCATCCCCCTCTCCCCCCATTAGTATAGGCTGTGTGGCATCCCTCTCCCCACATTCCCATAGGCTGTGTGGCATCCCCCTCTCCCAATTCCCATAGGCTGTGTGGCATCCCCCATTCCCATAGGCTGTGTGGCATCCCCCATTCCCATAGGCTGTGTGACATCCCCCTCCCCCCAGGCTGTGTGGCATACCCCTCCCCCCATTCCCAAAGGCTGTGTGGCATCCCCATCCCCCCATTCCCATAGGCTGTGTGGCATCCCCCTCCCCCCATTCCCAAAGGCTGTGTGGCATCCCCATCCCCCCATTCCCATAGGCTGTGTGGCACCCCCCTCCCCCCATTCCCATAGGCTGTGTGGCATCCCCCATTCCCATAGGCTGTGTGACATCCCCCTCCCCCCATTCCCATAGGCTGTGTGGCATACCCCTACCCCCATTCCCAAAGGCTGTGTGGCATCCCCCCATTCCCATAGGCTGTGTGGCATCCCCCTCCCCCCATTCCCATAGGCTGTGTGGCATCCCCCATTCCCATAGGCTGTGTGACATCCCCCTCCCCCCATTCCCATAGGCTGTGTGGCATACCCCTCCCCCCATTCCCAAAGGCTGTGTGGCATCCCCCCATTCCCATAGGCTGTGTGGCATACCCCTCCCCCCATTCCCAAAGGCTGTGTGGCATCCCCATCCCCCCATTCCCATAGGCTGTGTGGCATCCCCATCCCCCCATTCCCAAAGGCTGTGTGGCATCCCCCCATTCCCATAGGCTGTGTGGCATCCCCCTCCCCCCATTCCCAAAGGCTGTGTGGCATACCCCTCCCCCCATTCCCAAAGGCTGTGTGGCATCCCCCTCTCCCCATTCCCATAGGCTGTGTGGCATCCCCCATTCCCATAGGCTGTGTGGCATCCCCCTCCCCCCATTCCCATAGGCTGTGTGGCATACCCCTCCCCCCATTCCCAAAGGCTCTGTGGCATCCCCATCCCCCCATTCCCATAGGCTGTGTGGCATCCCCATCCCCCCATTCCCAAAGGCTGTGTGGCATCCCCATCCCCCCATTCCCATAGGCTGTGTGGCATCCCCATCCCCCCATTACCATAGGCTGTGTGGCATCCCCATCCCCCCATTCCCATAGGCTGTGTGGCATCCCCCTCTCCCCATTCCCATAGGCTGTGTGGCATCCCCATCCCCCCATTCCCATAGGCTGTGTGGCATCCCCCTCTCCCCATTCCCATAGGCTGTGTGGCATCCCCCTTCCCCCATTCCCAAAGGCTGTGTGGCATCCCCCTCCCCCCCATTCCCATAGGCTGTGTGGCCCCTCTCCTCCCATTAGAATAGGCTGTGTGGCCCCTCTCCCCCCATTAGAATAGGCTGTGTGGCCCCTCTCCTCCCATTCCCACCCCCTCCCCCCATTAGTATAGGCAGGCGCCATATGAAAAAAAAAAAAAGTTAAACTCACCTGTCCACTGACACCGCTGCGCTGAGTGGCCGGCTCCGTGAATGGGGTGGGCGTGGCCTGCGCCGCAGCGGCGACGCAGGCCACGCCCACCCCATTCACGAGCTGGCTCTGTCCCGGCCCCGCCGCTGCGATCGCTGTCTTTTTAGGCAGCGATGACAGCGGCGGGGCCAGAGACAGAGCCCCCGCCGCTCCTCCATCTGCTTCTCCACATGCGAGCACGAAGGTCCGGGCAGCGGGTGGGCATGGCCTGCGCCGGTGCAGGCCACGCCCACCCACTGCCGGGACCTTCGTGCTCGCGTGTGCTCTGAGCCCGGCAGCAGATGGAGGAGCGGCGGGGGCTCTGTCTCTGGCCCCGCCGCTGTCATCGCTGCCTGAAAAGACAGCGATCGCAGCGGCGGGGCCGGGACAGAGCCCCCGCCGCTCCTCTGGCCTTTCGCAGTGTGCCAGACAACGCGGGAGCGCCGGGACGGGGGAGTTGTTTTTTTTTTTTTAATTTAAAAAAAAAAAATTTTCTTTTTTTTTTTTACATTCGCCCGATAAGGCGCACTGACATTTTTCCCCCACTTTTGGGGAAAAATAAGTGCGTCTTATAGGGCGAAAAATACGGTATCTAAAATTGCAAAAAAATAATAACAATTAATTATTAATATTTAAAAATTGTTCCATTGAAATGCATTGGAGCGCGCCAGGTAGCGAGAGGTCATACCTGTCGCTGTTCAAGGTCGGACGCTGGCGCTGTGGGCTGAGGCTGGAATAATGATGAATGAGTGGCTATATGGCGCTATCTCTGTCGCTAAGCAGGATTGGCTTGATAAATGTGTGATTGTGGTGGGGAGCCGGCGTTCTCGCGGCGGGGCCCGTCATTACCAGCCGCTCACCAGTCGCTACCTGTCGCTATTCCTTCATAAATAAGGGCCTAAGTCACTGTGACTGAATCACTTCCGAAATTGATGTGTTTAAAAAATAATTACTATAGAAATGCTTTCCTTATTAAAGCAGAAGCACCGTGTATTCATAAAAGCCTTTCCCCGGTGTGTCTGTAATGTTATGAATATTTTGTATATCTAAGGTAAAATAAATAGAGGGAAATGCATTGATTTACATTTTTACCCAAAGGACAGATGTGGAGGGTTTAGAAATGCTTGATAGGGAGCTAAAGAAAGTTTTCTTCATATCTAGGCAGAAATAAGACAAGCAGTCTTACTTAACATAGACATGTGACAGATGTGACCGGTATTTATCATGGTAAATGGCTGGGCAGCCACAGTATTAGTTCAGTGGTAACTGGTGTTCTGATTAGCAGTCTGACCTTGAGGAAGGGGGACTTTGTGACCCCGAAATGTCAGACTTTGTAGACTGCTTTCACTTTGTACACACATGGTATGACACATGATGGACTTAAAGGAGCACTATCGCGAAAAATTGGCCCAAAAATAAAAATCCATATAAATATGCTGGATAGTGAGAGGGGGGTCACTTATACACCCGGCATCAAGAAATATCCAGCCGGGCTTGTTAATGCTTTTAATGGAAAGGACAGGCTCCGTCACCCCGGATAGACTAAACCTGTCACCCCTGGGTTTTATTCCTATCACGAGAGAATAAACCATAAACTTGGTGTGAGTTTTATTTAGCTCGGGTGTATAAGTGACCCCTCCTCTCATTAGTCAACATGTTAATATGGATTTTTAATATTACATAATTTCCTGATAGTTCTCCTTTTATACACTTGGATTGAAAACAATCATGCTGATTCATTACTAGCGTCAGGTAGCGACAGATGAGCGTCTGTAGCAGGCATTTCAGAGCGCCCGCTATTAGTCGCTGTGCTCGGCTGTGGTTCGCTAGTTCAGAGCGCCTCAGTCGCTGTGCAGCATTGTTGAATATGTTGTGGGGAGTCGCTATATGAGCAGTACAGCGCTGTATGGGAGCGAATGGTAGTGACTGGTCAGTGCTACCGACTCACACCATATTCATAAAAAAAACAGCCTCACACACCGCCAGCGCTCAAAAATGCTTCGCTGTAGCCCAGAGCGCCGGAGGCTGTGTGATTAAAGGCTGTTTTTGAACATGTATCCACCAGAAACAAAGCGAAAACACATGGAATTACATTGTAATAACATTGTGACATGAACACATTAATGCCAGAACTGTAATGTCAATTCAGCATAAATATATCAAAAATGGAAAAAAAATTCAAAAATATCCTTTCCTAGATCAGGAGAGGTCACAACATTATTTGAGAATAAAAAAAAAATATATAGAAACCCCCTTGTTAAAGAGAAGTAAAAGAACTTCTATTGAAATGTATGGGAGAGCGAGAGGTAGAGAGAGGTAAGACGTGACGCTCTGCAAGGCTGAACGCCGGCGTTGTATGCTGAGGCTGGGATAATGATGAATCGTACGCTACATGCCGTTGTTTCAGTCGTTCACCAGAATCCGCTTGAAAAATGTGTAATTGCGTGCTGTGTCCGCCGTTCACCTGACGCTACCTGACGCTACCTGTCGTTTACAAGGCACTACCTGACGCTATCCCTTCATGAATAAGGCCCAATGCGATGTTCCAGCTTGAATGCTTTACACAGTATTAGGTAGCAGTGAGCCTAGAAGCTCAGCATCACCTTGATACAATTGGAAACCACCACCCTGATGATGAGATGTGCAAATTGCATGTGATCCCAGGGTTGACTTTATGTTGGAAGGGCTAAAGGATGGCAAAACAGACTAGGTGCCCTACAATGGACTCCCAATCACTGAAAAATATACCTGTTAGAGGTGAGCGGATGGCGTCTCCTACAGTCCCGGGGCAAAACATAATAGGATTTATTCAGCACCATAAGTATTTTTTTTACTTTTTTGTAGTTTTCCTTTGGTATAATTCGGTACCATATTTAGCTGGACATTTGTTTTACACATGTACATGTACACAGCTAAATATAGTTCTGAATTGCACCAAGGGAAAAAGGTGCATGTGAGCAGGGGCAACCATAGATTAGCGTGAGGACTGCACCTACACAGACTTTCCATGGTGTCAGATGTTTTTAACTAGAATTTAGAGACACGTTAGGATTGTTTGCTAGCTAACAGGGTTATGTGCTTTAAACCAGACCAACACTGTTTCTATTTTAATGGGTATAGGTTCTGCAGACAGCAAATGAAAACAAGCTTGGGGAGGCATCCAGAATTCTGGAGTCCCGCCCACACATAATCCCCCAAAACACCCATAATCCTCACCTTCACTATGAGCCAGCACCAGGAATGGAGTCCTGCGATTGGCCGATGGGCACAGGGCAGGTCTTTCCAGTGTCTAGCGCTGAAGACACGATCATGGCCCACGTAACCGTTCGACAGGCAATCGCGGGACTCCTTTCCCGGCACTGGTTCGTAGTAAAGGTGAGGATTATGGGAGGATCTTTGGGGGGTTGATACTTCCTCCCCCCCATTGTGCTGCACTAGAGGAATTACCTTATAGTTATTAAAGAAATTACAAATGATGTACCTTGTTCTAGTTTCGCTCTACAAGTTATTATGAAGAAATAAGTTAGTTGGTCCTAATGCCATCCTACACACTGGCAAGTAGCCTGATTATGACCAACAACTCCTCATTGTTGGGGGGTAATTTATCTACTTGTTAACCCACCTTGAACCTCTTTCTGAATTACACACTGCTAGAGTATAGCGTTTAGGTCCCAAATTTTGGGAGGGATCGAAGGACTGGGATCACTGAGTAAACCCAGAGATGCATTGGCTAATGGCGATGCAATAACCACTCAACGATTGAAGAGTACTTACATTTTTGGTGGAGAATGCAGGCATTACTGAATCCATGAGCCAACCAGGGAGCAGAGACTAAGTTACAGTGAGCAAGTCGTCCTTGCTGAGGCCCCCCTTACCTTAAAACCGGGGCTACAGCATTGGGGCAGAGGTTCCTTGGCTTTGGCTTGTGGGTACAGTGGGGCTGGGTACAGGAGGCTGAGAGGTAGACTAAGGGGCAGGGATTGAATGTGGGTGTTAAAAGCAGCAGAACAACTAGCTCGAAAGGGGTGTGGCCCACCGGGCATCGTCCTGAGTCTCCCTATGGCCAGTTCGCCCCTGGGGCCATGGGGTAAATGATTCATCAATGGGTATAAAAGTAGACAATAGCACTGTTCCAAAGACTATCTTCTTGCATTGCAGCACCATTCTACATTTATTATTTCTTAGTGCTTTGTTTCTGTAACAGAATAAGCTGAGAAAGTTGATCCCCACTTGGAACCCCTTTCCCTTCAAGTATGTCTGGGCTGTTCCCTCACATATGAGCTATTACCTAGACTGCAATTTGTTTAAGCAGTTGCGTAAAACAGTCCCAGAGCGCCGGAGCTATATGCTGAGCGTCCTGTAATGATGAATCGTACGCTACATGGCGCTGTTAGAGTCGCTCACCAGAATCACCTTCATAAATGTGATTTTGCTTATAGTGCCCAGCATTCTTCAGACGCTGCCTGCCGCTACGAGGCACTACCTGCCGCTATCCCTTGATGAATAAACCCTTAAGTCTCTTTACCTTTCCACTTCTCTGGGGGTAGAAGGGGTAGAAAAGATTGCTGTATTCATAGAGTTCTCGTTATATCTTTCATTTGTTATAGATGTAATGTAACTGTAATATAACTAGAAGTGTCCTCACTCATGGGAGCAGCGGCCATCTTTCTGTGGCCCTGCTCAGAGATATTTTGCAAGCCAGTAGGGATAAAGGAGGAACTGGATTGCGGGGCTGAGGTAAGTTACTTACAGCCACTTCCAGCTGCCACTCTGCATAGTTAAGCTGGTAGATGGGCTGCTTTGCAGCTTTGCCGCGTTCGAACGCCGAACCTGAACACAGACTTCTCAGCTCAGTTTATCCTTCTATGAATCTGATTCCCAAGCCTTACCCACCACCTATTCCTTCTAGCCCACATGTGCTCAACCAGTGGCCTGGAAATCATATGTGGCCCTCAGAGCCATCTGATGTGGCCCCTGACCTGCTGTGGGGAAAGTGAGAGTGGTAAAAACAACTGGCATGTAAAGGTAGTTAAGTAGAGGCTCAGTAAGGATGAAAGGTTGGAAGGAAGGTAGTTAAGGAGGGGTGCATTTCCAAATAGAGGTGGCAGCGGTGACTTGGATGAATGTGGTGACAGTTGTTTCTAAATGGAATTGTATGTTTAGCATTGGTAGTCATTTAGATGTGTATTGCTGTCAGGTGTGAATTGTTAGATATAAATGTTGTAATAGGATGGTATGGTGAATGGACATACAAGTGTAAAAAATTAATCTAAAGGAGATTGTGTAGACATTGGGTACCCTGATTGTTGCAGAAAATCTTTATTATGCTATTCAAAATGAAAATTTCAGAATTCTGAATTCATTGTGGCCAGTGACTAGTTTCAAGATCACTTAAGTGGCCCCTGCTATACAAAAGGTTGAACACTGTCAATTAACCCCCTAAGAGACATTGGCAGAAATGTGTTAACTGTTTCCCCTGTGCTAAGTACGGGGAGCAAATAGGGGGGTTTCGATAGTGCCTGTAGGGCCAAATGTGGCAGGGGAGTGTGCGGGGGGCTAGGGGGGAATGTTGGGCATGCGAGGCATGATCCTTTACTTACCTAGCTCCCTTGCTCCTGCGCTACAGCAAGTTTTCTGTCCCCATCCGCCCTGATCCAGTGCAGTGGTCGCGGCTAGGGATGAGCGAATCGATCCGGACGAACCCGGATTCGATCCGAATTTCATAAAAAATTGGAATCCGAATTTCCCCGTGCTTCGATCGCTCGAAGTTTTCCTTTAACAGAGAAAAGCCATCACGGATTTCCTGATGATCCAAGCAGATAGGGGGACTCCCCTGTGTAACTTCAATGTCAACCAGTGGCAGCTCATACGTGACACCTGCCGTTTGCTCAGGCCCTTTGAGGAAGCCCGGCAGGATTACGGGATGAACGACGTGATTCCACTGCTTCATGTACTACAGCACATGTTGGAAACCATGGCTGATCAGGGCACTGGAGACATGGCGTTTACATCTTTCGGCCACATGAACCCCGTTGGAGCTGAACTGGAGCAGGAGGAGTTGCCCAGCGAAACACAGTTTAGGCTTGGCGAAATGGCTGGTTTATCTAGTCAGCGGACAGGAGAGGAGGAGCAGGAGCAGCCAGAGGAGCTAGAGGTTTTTGAGGAAGGCGAGACAGAGGACCCGGACACACCGTGGCAGTATGCAGTGGAGATGGAGACAGGTAGTCCATCCGAGTCACTTGCGCAAATGGCAAGAAGCATGCTCACGTGCTTGCGTAGTGACCCCAGAATTGTTTCCATCTGTCGGCGGGATGACTTCTGGCTGTCCACCTTATTGGACCCTCGCTTCCGGCACAAAATGGGGGCATTTTTTAAACCCACCGAGAGGGAGGACAAACTGAACTACTACAAAGACATTCTACGTAGGCAGTTGGCCGATGCCTATCTGCGCCATGGTCCATACTCTCGCAGGTCTGACTCGAGGGGACCTCTGCGCTCACCTTCCACTGCCATGGCCGCTGGGGGGGTTGGCAGGAGCAGCAGCAGCAGCTCCATCAGCAGCAGCAGCCTCAGTCTTCAGTCGCTAATGAGTAGCTTTCTACACCCGCATAGTGAGGCTACTCATGAGCAGCAGGAAGACCTGGAGCAGGACCTGAACCAGCAGGTCATGTCATACTTTGACATGACCATGCCAACACACCTTGAGGATCCACTGGACTTCTGGGCAGCCAAACTTGATTTGTGGCCGCAACTAGCAGAGTTTGCCCTGGAAAAGCTGTCCTGCCCATCAAGTAGCGTGCCATCTGAGCGGGTGTTTAGTGCGGCGGGGGCCATAGTTACGGCGAGGAGAACTCGTCTGTCAACTAAAAATGTGGAGAGACTCACCTTTGTCAAAATGAATCAGGGATGGATCAGCCAGGATTTCCACCCACCAATGCCTGATGCATGCGACTAGATTCAGCATGGTGCCACGTTTTACACTTTCCAAATGGTGCAAAACATATTTATGTCTTTAGGCCAATTTTTGGGCTCCTGCTGATGCCAACTCCAGGGTGTGATTCATCCAATTTTTGGGCTCCTGAAGCCAACCCCAGTGTCTCTTTAAAGTAATGTTTGGGCTCCTGCTGCTGCTGCTGCTGCCAACTCCAGGGTGTGATTCATCCAATTTTTGGGCTCCTGAAGCCAACCCCAGTGTCTCTTTAAAGCAATGTTTGGGCTCCTGCTGCTGCCAACTCCAGGGTGTGATTCATCCATTTTTTGGGCTCCTGAAGCCAACCCCAGTGTCTCTTTAAAGTAATGTTTGGGCTCCTGCTGCTGCTGCCAACTCCAGGGTGTGATTCATCCAATTTTTGGGCTCCTGCTGCCAACTCCAGTGTCTCTTTAAAGTAATATTTGGGCTCCTGCTGCTGCTGCTGCCAACTCCAGGGTGTGATTCATCCAATTTTTGGGCTCCTGCTGCCAACCCCAGTGTCTCTTTAAAGTAATGTTTGGGCTCCTGCTGCTGCTGCTGCAAACTCCAGGGTGTGATTCATCCAATTTTTGGGCTCCTGAAGCCAACCCCAGTGTCTCTTTAAAGTAATGTTTGGGCTCCTGCTGCTGCTGCTGCTGCTGCTGCTGCCAACTCCAGGGTGTGATTCATCCAATTTTTGGGCTCCTGCTGCCAACCCCAGTGTCTCTTAAAAGTAATGTTTGGGCTCCTGCTGCTGCTGCTGCTGCTGCTGCCAACTCCAGGGTGTGATTCATCCAATTTTTGGGCTCCTGCTGCCAACCCCAGTGTCTCTTTAAAGTAATGTTTGGGCTCCTGCTGCTGCTGCTGCAAACTCCAGGGTGTGATTCATCCAATTTTTGGGCTCCTGAAGCCAACCCCAGTGTCTCTTTAAAGTAATGTTTGGGCTCCTGCTGCTGCTGCTGCTGCTGCCAACTCCAGGGTGTGATTCATCCAATTTTTGGGCTCCTGCTGCCAACCCCAGTGTCTCTTAAAAGTAATGTTTGGGCTCCTGCTGCTGCTGCTGCTTCCAACTCCAGGGTGTGATTCGTCCAATTTTTGGGCTCCTGAAGCCAACTCCAGTGTCTCTTTAAAGTAATGTTTGGGCTCCTGCTGCTGCTGCTGCCAACTCCAGGGTGTGATTCATCCAATTTTTGGGCTCCTGAAGCCAACCCCAGTGTCTCTTCAAAGTAATGTTTGGGCTCCTGCTGCTGCTGCTGCTGCCAACTCCAGGGTGTGATTCATCCAATTGTTGGGCTCCTGCTGCCAACTCCAGTGTCTCTTTAAAGTAATATTTGGGCTCCTGCTGCTGCTGCTGCCAACTCCAGGGTGTGATTCATCCAATTTTTGGGCTCCTGAAGCCAACTCCAGTGTCTCTTTAAAGTAATGTTTGGGCTCCTGCTGCTGCTGCTGCTGCTGCCAACTCCAGGGTGTGATTCATCCAATTTTTGGGCTCCTTAAGCCATCTTCAGTGTCTCTTTAAAGTAATGTTTGGGCTCCTGCTGCTGCTGCTGCTGCCAACTCCAGGGTGTGATTCATCCAATCTTTGGGCTCCTGCTGTCAACCCCAGTGTCTCTTTAAAGTAATGTTTGGGCCCCTGCTGCTGCTGCTGCCAACTCCAGGGTGTGATTCATCCAATTTTTGGGCTCCTGAAGTCAACCCCAGTGTCTCTTTGAAGTAATGTTTGGGCTCCTGCTGCTGCTGCTGCTGCCAACTCCAGGGTGGGATTCATCCAATTTTTGGGCTCCTGCTGCCAACCCCAGTGTCTCTTAAAAGTAATGTTTGGGCTCCTGCTGCTGCTGCTGCTGCTGCTGCTGCTGCCAACTCCAGGGTGTGATTCATCCAATTTTTGGGCTCCTGCTGCCAACCCCAGTGTCTCTTAAAAGTAATGTTTGGGCTCCTGCTGCTGCTGCTGCTGCTGCTGCCAACTCCAGGGTGTGATTCATCCAATTTTTGGGCTCCTGCTGCCAACCCCAGTGTCTCTTTAAAGTAATGTTTGGGCTCCTGCTGCTGCTGCTGCAAACTCCAGGGTGTGATTCATCCAATTTTTGGGCTCCTGAAGCCAACCCCAGTGTCTCTTTAAAGTAATGTTTGGGCTCCTGCTGCTGCTGCTGCTGCTGCCAACTCCAGGGTGTGATTCATCCAATTTTTGGGCTCCTGCTGCCAACCCCAGTGTCTCTTAAAAGTAATGTTTGGGCTCCTGCTGCTGCTGCTGCTGCCAACTCCAGGGTGTGATTCGTCCAATTTTTGGGCTCCTGAAGCCAACTCCAGTGTCTCTTTAAAGTAATGTTTGGGCTCCTGCTGCTGCTGCTGCCAACTCCAGGGTGTGATTCATCCAATTTTTGGGCTCCTGAAGCCAACCCCAGTGTCTCTTCAAAGTAATGTTTGGGCTCCTGCTGCTGCTGCTGCTGCCAACTCCAGGGTGTGATTCATCCAATTGTTGGGCTCCTGCTGCCAACTCCAGTGTCTCTTTAAAGTAATATTTGGGCTCCTGCTGCTGCTGCTGCCAACTCCAGGGTGTGATTCATCCAATTTTTGGGCTCCTGAAGCCAACTCCAGTGTCTCTTTAAAGTAATGTTTGGGCTCCTGCTGCTGCTGCTGCTGCCAACTCCAGGGTGTGATTCATCCAATTTTTGGGCTCCTTAAGCCATCTTCAGTGTCTCTTTAAAGTAATGTTTGGGCTCCTGCTGCTGCTGCTGCCAACTCCAGGGTGTGATTCATCCAATCTTTGGGCTCCTGCTGTCAACCCCAGTGTCTCTTTAAAGTAATGTTTGGGCCCCTGCTGCTGCTGCTGCCAACTCCAGGGTGTGATTCATCCAATTTTTGGGCTCCTGAAGTCAACCCCAGTGTCTCTTTGAAGTAATGTTTGGGCTCCTGCTGCTGCTGCTGCTGCCAACTCCAGGGTGGGATTCATCCAATTTTTGGGCTCCTGCTGCCAACCCCAGTGTCTCTTTAAAGTAATGTTGGGCTCCTGCTGCTGCTGCTGCTGCTGTCAACTCCGGGGTGTGATTCATCCAATTTTTGGGCTCCTGCTGCCAACTCCAGTGTCTCTTTAAAGTAATATTTGGGCTCCTGCAGCTGCTGCGGCCAACTCCAGGGTGTGATTCATCTAATTTTTGGGCTCCTGAAGCCAACCCCAGTGTCTCTTTAAAGTAATGTTTGGGCTCCTGCTGCTGCTGCTGCTGCTGCCAACTCCAGGGTGTGATTCATCCAATTCTTGGGCTCCTGAAGCCAACTCCAGTGTCTCTTTAAAGTAATGTTTGGGCTGCTGCTGCTGCCAACTCCAGGGTGTGATTCATCCAATTCTTGGGCTCCTGAAGCCAACTCCAGTGTCTCTTTAAAGTAATGTTTGGGCTCCTGCTGCTGCTGCTGCTGCTGCCAACTCCAGGGTGTGATTCATCCAATTTTTGGGCTCCTGCTGCCAGCCCCAGTGTCTCTTTAAAGTAATGTTTGGGCCCCTGCTGCTGCTGCTGCTGCCAACTCCAGGGTGTGATTCATCCAATTTTTGGGCTCCTGAAGCCAACTCCAGTGTCTCTTTAAAGTAATGTTTGGGCTCCTGCTGCTGCTGCTGCCAACTCCAGGGTGTGATTCATCCAATTTTTGGGCTCCTGAAGCCAACCCCAGTGTCTCTTTAAAGTAATGTTTGGGCTCCTGCTGCTGCTGCTGCTGCCAACTCCAGGGTGTGATTCATCCAATTTTTGGGCTCCTGCTGCCAACCTCAGTGTCTCTTTAAAGTAATGTTTGGGCTCCTGCTGCTGCCAACTCCAGGGTGTGATTCATCCAATTTTTGGGCTCCTGAAGCCAACCCCAGTGTCTCTTTAAAGTAATGTTTGGGCTCCTGCTGCTGCTGCTGCTGCCAACTCCAGGGTGTGATTCATCCAATTTTTGGGCTCCTGCTGCCAACTCCAGTGTCTCTTTAAAGTAATGTTTGGACTCCTGCTGCTGCCAACTCCGGGGTGTGATTCATCCAATTTTTGGGCTCCTGAAGCCAACTCCAGTGTCTCTTTAAAGTAATGTTTGGGCTCCTGCTGCTGCTGCTGCTGCCAACTCCAGGGTGTGATTCATCCAATTTTTGGGCTCCTGCTGCCAACCCCAGTGTCTCTTTAAAGTAATGTTTGGGCTCCTGCTGCTGCTGCTGCCAACTCCAGGGTGTGATTCATCCAATTTTTGGGCTCCTGAAGCCAACTCCAGTGTCTCTTTAAAGTAATGTTTGGACTCCTGCTGCTGCTGCTGCCAACTCCAGGGTGTGATTCATCCAATTTTTGGGCTCCTGAAGCCAACCCCAGTGTCTCTTTAAAGTAATGTTTGGGCTCCTGCTGCTGCTGCCAACTCCAGGGTGTGATTCATCCAATTTTTGGGCTCCTGCTGCCAACTGCAGTGTCTCTTTAAAGTAATGTTTGGGCTCCTGCTGCTGCTGCTTGCAACTCCAGGGTGTGATTCATCCAATCTTTGGGCTCCTGCAGCCAACTCCAGTGTCTCTTTCAAGCTATGTTTTGGCTCCTGCTGCTGCTTGAAACTCCAGGGTGTGATTCATTCAATTTTTGGGCTCCTGCAGCCAACTCCAGTGTCTCTTTCAGCCAATGTTTGGGCTCCTGCTGCTGCTTGCAACTCCAGGGTGTGATTCATCCAATTTTTGCAACTCCAGTGTCTCTTTAAAGCAATGTTTGGGTTCCTGCCCCTCATAGTGATGCCACTTCAACTCTCTGCAATTGTGCCGCTCTGCGATTCTATTAGCGATGCCTCTGATCTGCATGTGATATTTATTCAAAGTATTATTTAACTAACCCAGCACGCATCCTATGCGTGTTACAGCAAGGCAGAATGGTTTACAACCCTATTGAGGCTCTAGGAGGCTCAGAAATAGCTGTTCTTAATAGCGATTCGTCGCAAATAAATTTGGGTCGAAACGATTTTTGTCTGAAAATTCGGCGAATCAGTCGAATCGAATTTTTCAAAAGTTCGCTCATCTCTAGTCGCGGCCACAGCTCCGTTGCCGGTCAGCGCTGAGGAAGACTGGCCAGGGAGTGGCGGGTGGAGCTGTGTCAGCAGTGGAGCATGGATCAGAGCAGGGAGGAAGGATCCCTGTCTCCAGGATGCGGCGATTTCATCCCCTGCGATGTCACCTGTCGTGATGTCGCCTGCCGCCTGCGAGATGACGTCGATGTCGGGTACATCTACACTGACATTGCAGCAGTTTGTGGTACCACCATACCAGACTAAGCATTTTTCTTTCTTTGGCTGAGCCTTCTACCAGAACTGCCCCCTCAACCTCCATTTCTGAAAGTTACTGACATGTAGTTTAGACTACAAAATTTTGATCTCAAATATTACAACATGCTCGACAATATTCTGAAAGTGCCACATCTTGCTTTCCACTTTTTACTTCAAACTGGGTAACATGGTGAGTGGGACTGGGGTCTTGCTCTGACAAATACCCTTCCAAGGAATTCAGAAGTTTTCAAAGGTATGTCTTCACTTTAAGTGTGTTTTTAAGTAGGTCTGTGTATTGAACTTGCAGATCCTCTGTCATCAGGAACTAGTTCCCAATCTTCCAGAAACATTACAACCGACTTCTGCACAGGTGTAAGGCCAGGCAGGACAGAATTGTTTACCTTGCAGCGGCATGTTTTCTGCTGCTTTTTCAAGAAGGACACAAAGCTTATCATAAAGTAAGACTCAAAATGGGCAACTGGAAGATGAACCAAGGCTGCAGTCCTTAACATGCCTTGTCAGTACTGGAAAAAGGATATGCTGTAGAAACTGCAGCAGAAAACTCTGCGGACAATGGGGTTGAAATCTCCCTCCTTTTTTAAGAGAGAAAACTGCCAATGATTTTCATTGTCTACCTTGGAGCTGATTTAGAGCCGTGTGAAAATTTACACCAGATAGACAACGAAAGTCAATGGCAGTAAAAAAAGGAGTGAGAATTCTCACCTCTCTCTGAATCGACCCAGATGAGGCTGAAAGTTGTAGTAATTGGGTTGACTGTCTGAAAATTGAATATTGATGAATAAATCAGTGTGGGGAGGGGTACATACCCATTATGTTGTGCCGCCATCTGGAGATGTATCCTTACTCACTTGAAGTAATATTTTGTACAGCATTTTGAAATTACCCACTTTGAATTTGTCATTTGCAACCAGCTCAAAATCTTGGGACCCTTATAGCACCCCTTTATGGTTCCTCTAATATTGAAACAAAACCATCTCCACTCCAAACACTTTTTCAGTGTATAGAGAGTCCGTCACAGTGCAGAAGGCCTTATGATAGACAAGTTTTCTTCAGCATGTCTAAATGGAATAAAACCAGAAATGTTTTCAAAAGATTCCTTCACTTGTCTCGAAAAACCACCATTCTCTCATCATTGCCAGCTTCGGCATCCTGCAGACACTTAGAGATACGTCAACATGCAAGTTAAAAACTCAAATCCTCCAAAAGTGAAAATACAGTTAAAATGAAAATCTAATGTATGTTTTACATAATACATCAAAAGTCTCCTCCTTCAAAATGTATTTTAAAACAACTGAAATCAAGACCTGAAAATTGGGATCATACAAATTGCTAAAAAATCTAAGTAAAAAAGAAATGCTGTTTTTTTAAAATACAAGATTAACGCTTCTTATAAAATGACAAACTACCCTTATTACCTATAATAATGAAACACAGCGCTAGTATTGCTTAAAAACACTTAAAATAAACTAATGATTTTCTTAGACGACTGCTTCAACCTGCCAGACTTTCTATCCAACCAAAGTCCCAAATGTAAACGTATACTCATAGGGCACAGAGCAATAAAAAAGTCTTTTTCAACAAATCAACTCCAATTTTCAAACGGTATCCCACTGTGCATGCACATCAGAGATTTCTCTTTGCACACGTGCCCACCACCTATTGGGTGTTTGCTTACCAGATATCAATTCAAAATTGGTGCCTTTAAATTGATTTCCACGAATGTAGACCAGCTAGACAATTTTTACTCCAATGTTCACTTGTTGGAATGACTCCAAGAAATTATATACATATCCAGTGCATAAAGAATGACCCTAGTGCAACTCTGTCATATTATATTCAAACAATTTAATGTGTTAAAATGCACTTACAGATTCCACGTAATATAAAAGCATATTTTTTTTTATGGATATGTATATCATTTCTTGGAATCATTCCAACAAGTGAACATAATTGTCTAGCTGGTCTACATTCGTGGAAATCAATTTAAAGGCACCAATATTGAATTGATATCTGGTAAGCAAACACCCAATAGGTGGTGGGCACGTGTGCGAAGAGAAATCTTTGATGTGCATGCACCGTGGGATACCGTTTGAAAATTGGAGATGATTTGTTGAAAAAAACTTTTTTATTGCTCTGTGCCCTATGAGTATACGTTTACCCTTAATACCTATTCCCACCCTCTTCCCATTCTGTTTTATAAAACATTTCCACATCATGTCCTTTTGAAACAGCTTCAAATTGGAAGCATTTTATTAAGTCCATTTAGCATGTTATATTAAGTTGTAATTTTTGTAAAAATGTATTACTCAGTATGAACATCTATCTTGTCAGCCACTTGGATAGGCCTTTTTGAGGGTTGTAAATTGTCTCCCAATTTTTTTCCTGTCATTCCTGAACTTGGGTAAGAAGACAGAACCAGATGATCCTGTCACGCTAGGGTTTGCTCAGCAATTGTTAATTTACAGTTAGATCCCTTTAGTCCATGGTTTGGCCCATGTAAATTCCAACAAAATCCTTGAGGTTCTGTATTTCTCGAACAACCCATTAGGTCATAAGGTGTGGTCATCTTGCTGACATATGTCCTCTCAGCGCTTCACAGAAAAAATCTGATATACCAAATATTATTTTTCATACATACTCACCCCAATAAAATTTAGATAAATTATATCACAGTAGAGCACCTAACTAAACACACTGTAATGGACAAACATTCACAAGGATCTTAGATTCTTCTGGACTTGGCGGAAGTAAGAATAAGAAAGCATCAACTTTCAAGCTAGGACAAGTGGATTGATGACATTGTGCTGTAAAGAGCACAGAAAGTATTTACATGGCACATACAGACCAAGAACCACAGAGTTTATATAATAAATAATCTATTTTTGCCTTTGCGAAATCTCAAGTGTCCAGAATGAGGTATGCAATGTTGTAATGTAATATTTACACAGCTATCATGTCCTACTTTTGGGCACATATTTGGGACCAATGACCCTCATTAGAGCAAGGCTGGAAGTGATAGCTGCATGGGAGTAAGGTTTGGGACATAATGAGTAAACTGACCAGAGGTCCCACTTTCAGGCACTTAGTCCCAATTACTCCCCCATCTAAGAGATGCTTAAATTGACCACTTTGCTGTCATTATGGGGAAGACTGTTCCACTGAATCCAGGACATCTGGTCAATTCAAAACTATGGCCCTGTACTGGTTTATTGGCTCAATGCTGCTGGTGGAATGTATGGATTGGCTGAGCATTAGGCCAATCTCCAAAATCCTTTATGGACTTGGGATATCTAAGTTGTGCTTTAGGCAAATGTTTGGAGAAGGGTTTACACCTACTTACACACAGAGGAGTAGCATAGAATGCATTCAGGGCCAGACAGGAAGCACACTATCCCCAACAAAGCCAACAGTACTGAAACTGGAGAGATGTAGCACCACAGGACTCTGAGATCCAGGCTGCGGGGGGCTCACTGAAAGGTAAGTGTGCTTTATTTTTGTTTTTCTAAACCGCCTTAATTGTTCCTTTAATATAATGAGTTATTTTATAGCCTCAAATAGCAGGTGTTTTCATGCTTTTAACCCACTTTATTAAGACCATGAGTGGCTCCCTAAGTGGACTATCCCCTTTGTGATATTCCACATAAGGTAAGGGAGGCAGAGGCAAGTAAATAAAGGTTAAACTAGATAAATGGGTCAGACTGTGTAAAAAAAAACATTCTACGCATAACCAGTTGACAGACATTATGTTTGAGTTGCAAATCTTTAGCCAGCTACATTCTATTTAGTTTAGTTCAGTTTGCATTTAAAGTGATCTTGTAAACATATGTTAACCACTCCCTTAATTCACGTATGGCTGGCAATCATGTGACTGCTGGTGACCAATCTGATTTTCCAGTGGGCTTGCACATCAAACCCAGTTTTCATTGGTCCAATAACTGCCATTTCGTGCCATACACCATGACTGAAGAAGTGGTGACTTGACTATTGTGAGGCTTTAAAGGGTAACCATGTTTCAAAGTAGGCACTGAACGGTGCACTCTAGCAATCAAAGTATTTGAGATGTCTGCTATTGCAAATATTTTGCACCTTCTCCTGTACCGTTGGACTTTCAATTCCTCAAATAAACCTATATTTAATGGTGCCTGTAGTGATAGCATGATTCCTGAACCTTCACTGCAGCACAAATGCTGGCTGTGCCCAACAGTAGCTCATGTCTATTCTTTCTGACTAGAGGGGCCAACATCAGCATTGGTCAGAGTAGCACTGATTTCAACTCCTATGGCGAGACCATCTCGAGAAGCAGTGCAACGTAACAACTTGTACAAGGGGAGCATGCGATGTAGGGGAGGAGTTCTCAAAAGGCACTAAAACAAGCATGGATGGGCTCATGTCACTAAACTCAGTACCTTCCCTTTGTCTCTATACCTTATACTTTAGACTGTAAGTCCAAATGATTGGGGCCCTCCCTCCTTTTGTATCTTGTTTTCTAATTTTCCTTGATCTTGGTAAACGTATTGTATATATTAGTCTATATACTGTATGTTTTACCCTGTCTGTAATTGCTACACTACTACTTTGTACAGTGCTACAGAAGAAGATGGCACTATATAAATATACTTTAACAAGCACTTTCTGGTGTGTATGTATTTTTTGTTCTCATAGACAGACCCCATAATATATAATTACTTTAAAAAGGATTGATATACCAAAGAAGCAAGGTGGACAGATCTCTCCTATACCCACAGGTCAGTCTTCTGATAGAGGGTTTGCTACAGAACAAGGCTGGCATTTTCCCAGGGGAATTTAAACACAAGGGTTAGCTGATTTTTTTTCTTGCTTCCGTCATCTACAAATGTAATTTTAATAGATTTTTTTTAATGTGACCTGTTTGTAATCTTGTATTTTGTTTGCAACTATTGCCAACCAGAGGCTAGGGAAGCAAAAATCTACTCAGCAACAGTTATAGAGAGAGATTACATAAGCAATGGAGTATCAGTTTAAAAGAATAAAACACAATAGAATAACTGAGGATCATTTCTTCTAAGCAACTTTGAAGCTCAGATGTATTTTTAATCAAGCAAGCAGCTCCTCCTAGTGGCAGCTACTTAAAACGCCACCAACTGACAGTGTTTTCAATGTTTTATTCAGAAGTCTGCATATGGGAAGCAAGTCTGGAAATGTCTTATTGTAAAAGTTAACACTGATAGGTGTGTACTTTTTTGGATTCAAAAGTTTAAATTTAAAAAAAAAACCACCCAACCCTAACATGATGCGTTTCGTGGCAATTTCAGTCCATAATATAAATATAAGATAAAGAAAGGCATAAATAGCTCAATATATAACTTTCTGCAAGAAATTGTCTGTGCCATGATCTATGAAGAGTTGTACCATTCTTCTTGTGCAAATGTTCACTAGCTGAGGTTTTCTGTGGAAGGTTTTGATGGCCAAGGCATTGCAAGCTTGGGAGGACCCGGCTTATTTGTAGTCCCGGGCATATTAGCAAGTCTTTACAGTATCTCAGCAGTTACAGGAATAGATATATACTTTGAATGTCTTGCGTAGCACAGTTTTAGATGGCACTCATTCTGCTCCTTTCTTCTCATTTGTTGGGTCAAAGACACTGAATGGCTTGGGCGATTCATTATACATTTTTTTCGGAGTTTTCTTCCTGCACCTGAGTGTTCCTCGCTTGCCCACCCTCCTGCTGGGTTGTTGTGGAGCCACTTGTGGTGTTCACCGGTGGGGGAAGTAGCTGTGCAGACTGGAGTACAGCTTCAGAGTGCTCTCTTGCCTTCATTCGAAGAGCTGCTACACTAGCTGTACGATGACTCTGGCAGCTGTATGGAGGTAGAAAAGAGAGGGCCAGCGGGTCCGACACACAGCAGGAGCACAGAGGACTACCTGGAGACAAAAAAATACAAGCATCAGCAACTTTGAACGTAACTACCATTACAGTATTAAGGTACTAGAAATAAAGTGTGAATAAGACCCAGTAAGTTCACCTTTCGCCTAATAACTTGCTCTGTTTTGAGCATCCAATGGCACTTACTGATAATGTGAAATATAGGTAAAGAGAAAGCAATGAAGCTTCCTCATTTTGGGTTTTAGATGTGAGGTCAGTATATACTTCCTAGGGTAGCTGTGAACATCGGGTGGGATGAAGGGGACAGTCAAAGTAATTAAAAGTAAAAAAATAGTGGGTTCACATCCAATCAGGAAAAGATAATGAGTTCAAATAATTCATAATGAAATTCAGTTATGGTGCCATATAATGGGTCCAGGTACATTTTCTTGCTTTCTGTTTAGAATTAATTGGATACAGCAGAGATGCACTTGCGCTCGATAAATATAAAAGCTAAAAGTGGTAACTGGATGAGTAATGGTTAAATCCACTGTCACAAGAATATTGTCTGGGTGACAATTGGAGGCACCTATTGGAATCAACTAGTCTGAAGAAAATATATGCTAATTTACTGGGTGACACCCAAGGAGTTGAGCTCTGCTAAGCTCTGGCTGTTCTTTGTAGAACTCTTGAGCTCAGCATGGCCCAACCCTCGTTTCCCAACCCTCCCATTCAGAGCCATCAACAGGTCTTGATTTGTGGATCTCCACATAGCTGGCTCGATAGCATTGCTGCTGCATTAATTACTTCACCCGGGTAACTGTGTGGAGATCCAGAAAACCTGACCTGTTGGTGACTTTCAAGGAGAGAAATGGGGAAAAATCCATTAGGGGATGCTTAAAGGGTCATTCCACTTTCAATGGCATTTGTAAAAGTTTCCATTATTGTGTGCCAAAATGATGTGCTCTGTGTGCTAAGATTATCTGTTATTTTCTAGTTTTCGATTTGTTTGCATCTCTGTGTTATAAAGGAAAACAGTTGTGGTTACCTTAGATTACATCACCTGTTACATTGGAAGAATTGTGGGACTTCTAGTTTATTGTTTTTACTCAAGGCCATGAAAACCACTCCCACAGAGCCCCAGAAATATGAGAAATTTGGCAACAGCAGGATGTTAGGTAAACCACAGGCATGGGAGCACAATCCTAACACAAATAATTATTTTGCATTCCAAAAGAGGAAAACAATATGGCAGAACACCTAAACCCTGACAAAAGGGGAGTTTTTCTGTAATGGTAATGAACAACCTGGTAATATAAGTGAAAGCAGCACTCAAAGGAGAGCAGCGATGGGGAAGAGGAGTTGGAGCTCAGGAAGAAGAAGTTCATGGAGCTCAGGACACACCTCAAAATGACAAAGAGCGAGCTGATGTGGTTCAGGAGGTACAGGCAGTGAGTGCCCGGTCACAAAGAATTTATAAGCAGCAGGAGCAGCACCCAGCAGTCACTTGGGTCTTGGAAATGTACCCACTTCTTGTCTCCGTTGACTAAATTCAAACCGTCACTGGGACCAGAGGTGGCAACACTGGCTTTCTAGGCCGCAATCTCTTGACATTTATGGACCATTAGACCACTAGGGCATAAGCCACATGTTTCTTAGATCAAATCAATACCTGTCAAAGTTAATAACTAGACCTATTTATCATGAATTCAGGAAACCTGCCTTAAGTTCATTCTAAAAATAGCCCACATTTAATAGGTCCAAATTACAATTACAGATAGATAGATAGATAGATAGATAGATAGATAGATAGATAGATAGAATCTGAACAAATGTGTGTGCCCATTAATTACTAACAGGTAGGTGTGAACTAGGGCCAAATGTTAGCCTTGAAATTTAATGGCCCCAGTTTCCCCATGTTCAAGAGCTGGTAATTCCAGGCCCCAAATTACTTTCCAGTTGATTAATGACTGTGTGCCACAGATAGACAAAAACATTGTAGGGAAAGAATATTGGTGGAGTAGATATGTTCACGAAGATGTAGATGTGTTCATGGAGATACAGTGGGGGACAGATATTATGACAGTGGTGGCTGTGACCCCGCATGCCTAGGCCATGAAGCTGAAGCTATAGCATTGCTAAAGGGCTAAAGTTGTGCTGGGATGTCTTGGTTGGGTGTCAGGTATGGGGTGTGGAATGGAGGGATGTTTGAAGAGACCAGTCGGCATCAAAACAGTGCGGCCAACTGGGAATTCTCAGTGTGCTCCCTATAGCCAGTCCAACCCTTCACAGGTATATAGCAGTGGCAAATATTGGATGTGTATGGAGCCCATAAGGCTAGAAAGAAACACATCTGAGACTGCAGCAAGGTTAATTATATGACCCCTGGCCAGGCCATATGTTCTTTAATCTCAATATCCCAAACATCCCATGATTATGATTTCTGGGTGTAATGTGTCAGACGGAAGTACTACCAAAGAGACTTGATTCAAACAAATGAAAATTCAATGGCATTTTTTTATGCACTTTATATATATTTCAAACTGCATGGCCATAAAATACAGCAAAGGGGGCACAAGAGGCTACCCTTAGTTTGCAGCAACTTGAGAACACAGCAGCAAACAGAGCAATGATTCTAGCAAACTGAGCTATAATTGCAGTGTCGAAAGTAGGGGGAACTGTTTGCTGGTGGTACACTCAGTTTTGTTGCCCTTTGCTGGGCAGATGAGTCGCATTTTCTTAGAAAAACTATTTCACACAAGCAATCGAACTGTGGCCAGTTAGGTAATGAAAATTAAATAAATATTACTGAAAACACATGGTTAACATGGCATGAGTCTCAGAATATACTGCATGTATGGTGTCTTGGTTACATGGAAAAACGTATATATTAAGTTGTAAAGAAAATGAAATGAAAACAGCTTCATTTGTTATTTTTAATGTTTTGTCATTTAAAGCGGTCCTTCACTCTGAATTAGAGTCTATCTTATATGTTCCCCACACCCTGTACATACAGATTGCTCACATTAAAAATCATCCTACCTGCATCTACTGCATGTTATGAGCCTTTAAACATCCAAGATGGCGGCTCATGGAACATCAGGCAGCCTGCAAACAGGAAGTGCCTTCTGACTGTGCTGCTCTGCATTCTGGGATTGCTGACCTTTTCCTGACCCCAGCTCTGCTCTGTATGAGCAAAGCACAGATATAACCGGCCCCTCTGTACTTTATCCCACTCTCCTCAGTAAGTGTGATGCTTCTGAGTCAAGATGGCGTCCTTAACAGAGTTGCAGCCCAGTGGGGGAAAGAAGTGACTAAAAACTTAAAATATATTAATTCTAGATGCTGGGGAATCGTTTTTTAAGGGTTTGGGCTTTTCAATAAATCATGGTGAAGGTCCGGTTTAAACTCAGCATTTCATTTAATGCAGTCAATGCAGAAATGAACTAAAAAGAACAACCATTGATTCCAATAATGTTTGATGGATAAATCAGGAGTACTGCTCAAGTTTTCACAGGGCTGGTGGGCTGGTTCGATTTCTGGCCATCGGACATGACTGAAGTGTTCTTGAGTAAGTGGTTAGGGCAGCCCACCTCTCCGGCACATGTTTGCGCTCACTGCCTCTTAGTGTGTTCAGTGGTGCATTTCACTTGGGTGTTTGGTTATGTTATGTGTTGCACTGATGCATTAAAATTGGAGCATGAATTCCTTTGTCTGCGCAAGCATACATTGGTCATATTATTACATATTACATTATTATTATAACATTACAAAGACGGGTGAAAAGGTTGGTAAATCAGGCCCAAAGTGAGCTGCATGGCAAAATAGCTCACCTATCTTGGAGTGAAAAAAAAGGCCTGTATAAATCTCTGACCCCCACCACATCCAAGACTGGATGGATGGATGAATTGGGACATTTACTGAATCAGGAACTTTAAACCAGCACAGCATCTTTAGAGTAAAACCTTTGTAGAGAATCCGATGACGTGGAAGCAGCAAACCTCAGCATCTTCATATTTACTCATGAAAACAAGTGATTCTGTTCTCCAAGTCAGATTTGGTGGCATCCATCAGGCTGGCTTCCCAATCGAGGGGGGGGGGGGGGCTTCCCAAGCAGGGTGTGCCAAACCCGACTTGGCATGCCCCCTCTATTGCATTGAATGAAGTAGGATGTATTTTTCAGCCTGGTCAATCCCTTTAAAGTCATTGTTCTTTTTTTCTTTTTTAAAACAAATCAATAGTGGCAGTGTAATTATAAAATAAAGCATCACCTCTAAAGTTCACCTGAGTTCAGCTGAGTGATGCAAGCTTGCTGTGTGCTTTTCATTGGAGTGAGCTGGGGCTTTAGTTTAACCTTCCAATAGGGAAGGGGCGTCAACCTGACATGAGCCTCAGGCTTCCATTTCTAGTCAGGAACAAGGGTGAGGCACTAGAGGCAGCAAACGGGAGAAGGAAGTTCGCCTTCCTTTCAGCCACTGGAGTGAAAAGAATGGGACTGATGCTGCATCAGGTAGCTTCCAGGCATTTCATCTTAAAGCTAAGTAAAACTCTTCAAAAACCTTGCCGTGTCCCCCAACCAAGTTCCTAAGGTGATGAAAAAACACCTTTTTTCAAGGCCATAGCAATGCCCAGCCAGTGGATTTGAAATCTCTGATTGACTGATCTCAAATTTGGCGGCTGATGTGTCAAGCCTGCTGGGCACATCCCTGGCTTCCCTTTAGTCTGAGGCATGCTCCCACCCTTAGCATATCTGAATGACTGGGGCCTGAAATGCACCTCAGCAATGGAAGCTGGGGATGTAGCCGTGGGATGATAAAGTGCTGTAGGAAACCCAGGAAAGGTGCTTAAATTGTGGGCACTCAAAAAAAGCAAATCCAAATCCAAGTTATGTTTTGAATAAGCCAACCTGCGATGGAACAGGGTAAGCAAGGCGAGACAAAAATGGACTAACACCCTTTTTTTCTCGAGTGGGTCTTGGTCCCACTGACACCACATAAAAACAAGCTTGGGGCATCCAGAATGCTGGAGCCCCACCGCACATAACCCTCCTAGAACGCCTGATATGTTTACCTTCACCTCAAGCCTGCGTCAGAAAATGAGTAATGCATTTCGGTGGCCGGAGCACAGGACCACGTGACCGCCTGACGGACAATCACATGACTCCTTTTCCAGCACAGGCTCGAGGTGAAGGTAAGAATATCAGTGTTCTTGGGGGGGGGGGGGGGCTCCAGCATTCTGGATGCCCCCCCCCCCAGCTTGTATTTATGTGGTATCAGCGGGACCAACACTCAGTTGTTGGTCCGGTTCAAGTCTACAAATGAATTTTAACATATTACTTTCCTTTTAAAATCCAAAACATCTCCTTTTATGCTATGTGCCTCATACCCCGGCACGTATGTGTATTTATCTGATCTGAGTAGTGGCATTAGATTGTAAGCCCCCCTGAGTCATAAATGAATTGCGCTCTGGCAGTGTAATATGGGTAATAATCTGAGGCTATGTAAGGTAGCAAGCTAAGATACCTATAGCATCCCTTTCAATGTAAATATCCTTGCCATAAAATCCCAATAAAACGCATTTCTGCAATGAAGAATATGAAGATTGAGTTTCTTAGTAATAGAGTCGTGCCACACCAAATAGGCAACATGGGATTAGTAAAAATAAGTAATGAATCCTCATATAACTCTGCATGTAATGTTATCACAAGATAAATTAATTTATGTCCGCTGATTCCAGTGCACATTTTGTGCTATAAAAAATCGACTGTAACTGGCTAACAGTTGAATTGAGATAAACCTAGATTCTGGTCTCTTTAAAAACAAGTTTAACACAATTAAGCTTCCTAATAAATTCTATAGGTCCTTTAATAAATATCCAACAAATTTGGTGCTCGGTTCATTAAACTTGCAAGATGTACAAAGCATTTGCTTGTCAGCAATAAGCAGTGGTGTAAGTATCTCCGTATACTATTTTTGTTACAGATGCCGGTCTTCTGGCAGCGAAAGAGTTCTGCTTCCATTAGCCGGCAGTATAGTGCTGAATAAGAGCATCACACGGTGAGATCATCTGAACAGATTAATACTTAATGTAATAATCCAGCCTCCCTGTGGTGGGGTGAAGGGGAATCAATTTTGTAAGTCTGACAGGAAGAACCCCCCCCCCACTCTAAATCTCACATCCCCAGCTCTGATCAAAGCTCGGTACACAAGGCAAACAAATCGACCGCTGGAAACAAATATTAACTATTACATCCCCAGACACAGCCATAGTCATCCTAAAGGAACCATCCTCTTCCACATGCTCTACAAAAAATATTAGGAGAATACAATTAAACACCATTGTTATTATTTATTTATAAATCGCCATCATCGTCTGTGGCGCTGTACAAGGTAGAAATTAAAGAGGAACAACACCCAAGAATTTCACTCTCCTGGTTATCGTTCCTCTCAGACCGGATGCTTTGCTGTGTGAAACCCCCAGTATTGCCAAGGAAACTCACCTCTTCCTGGTCACCATGTGTGGCGGCAGGGCTGGCCCAAGATATTGTGCTGCCTGGGTCCAAGAGTGAAATGCTGCCCCCCCCCCCCCAAATTAAAAAAAAAACGAGGAGAGGTGATTTTTACTAGGCAAACTGGGGGGTTTTCACATAGTGCAGAATCTCAATTTGGGTTTTGTTCCACTTTAAGTGAACCAAAACCCAGGATTTTCACTATCCTGGGCTTTGATACTTACATAGGAACAACCAGATTTGTGATGCCCCACTCTATAAAAACCCCCAAATCTCCCCACTGTCATGGCTGGGGGGGGGGGGGGGGTCATGAGGGGGCATTAAGGTGCCAGCACCTTTATTTCACCTTTTTTCTTTACTATAGTACAGTAACCACATACTATGGCACCTCCCCTTGCAAGTGGCTGCCCTAGGCACATGCCTAGGTTTGTCTAATGGTAAATACAGCCATGCAGGTGATGAACTGGTAGCGTTCATCCCATAAATTGAACAGATTAGTGATAGCACAGTTTAGTTTTGGAGCCATGCATGGGACCCAGTTGAACCTACAGCTGTTACAAGCAGGTACATTAGACCCAAACTTCTTGGCCTCTGCCACTTGGCTGGATATCTAGCATTCCACAGCATTGGTCACGGTCTCCCAGCTTGATAAATAGAAGAACATGGGACAAGCAAGCCCTATTCTGAAACACTACACCTCTCCATTAACGAAGGCCACCAACCAGCACTGTCCTTCTCCCAGGTGTTATTTCTCTGTGACAGGGCATCTTAATTTGGGATGCCCAGGGTGTGGACCCCCCACCACTTTCAGCAATCCCACAGAGCATGCAGACAGGCAATGAGCACGCTCAGCGCAACCTTCAGCACAAAGCTAGCTAAGGGGGGGGGGGGGGGGCACTGGCCACCCCCCCCCCCCCACCTGGTGCACGCCTCAGATGAAGTTAAAGCAGGGATGTGGCCATAGCCCACACATTCACTGTTGGATTGCCAGCTATGCAAGTACTGCAGGGGCTACACACAGCAGCACATCACAAATCAGAATCAGCCCTGGAGTCTTTTAGCCATTGGTGTTAAATGGCCAATAAGGGGTAGCCCTGTAACTGGACAAGCTCAACCCCAACTGTTCCAATTACACTCTATACAGGTGACCAGCAAACATGGCCGCCCAGGATGCACAGTCATCGTAACCAAGCAGCCACCCACAGGCAGGTGTACAGCTCTGCCACCGATATCTTTTAATCTGGCACCTGGACAGTACAGACTATAACGGGCAACCCTTGGCCGGCTGGAAGCCACCAGGCACCAGGCTGTAAAGTGACGACCGCCCACCTAGCTCTATGAACGCCAGATAAGTTGGAACCTCCTCTCTTCCACGGAAGCTTCCAGAAGCAACTAAACTGAAGGTATAGTGAACGTGCGGCAGCCTCTCCCGCTTACCTATCACAGTGTGAAGCAGCCGCCGGTGTGCGCTATGCCTCTCTCCAGACCCGACTATCGCTCTGCCTCCAGCAGTCCCCGTCAAATAGCGACGCCTCCCCCTCCAGTGGCTCAGCCAACCAGCGCACTCTCCTGCCGCTCGCCTCTGCCCCCATTTTATTGCATCCCACAATGCCGTGAGTGCGGCGCTTCTCTCGGCTCTGCCTCACACACGCAGTACGGAAAAGTTAGTGAATGACCCACTATGGAGAGTGGCGTTCATTCCTTCTACGCTACGCCATACCTCCCAACTTTTGAAAATAGTAAAGAGGGACATTTTAAACCACGCCCCCAGTCACACCCCCAGCCACACCCTTAAAGGGAAACGCCACCTAATAAATACATAGTAACAAATTACATGAAAACACCCCCCCCCCCCACACACACACACACACACAGGCAAGCCTCACACACATCAATGCAGACAAGCCCCCTTACACACACAGGCAAACATAAACATTCAGGCAAACACATATGTGCAGGCAAACACACACACTGCATGCATGCAAGCCCCCTCCACACACACATGCATGCAAGCCCCCTCCACACACACACATGCATGCAAGCCCCCTCCACACACACACATGCATGCAAGCCCCCATACATAGGCACACACATACATGGAGGCACACACAGGCAGACAGACATATGCGCACATATGTCTGGCCCCCGCTCTTAATGTTCCCTCTAAGCCTTGACAGTGGCTGAGCAGGGATGTTGGGGAACTGGGCAATGATCCATTGAAAGAAAAATCATCCCACCTAGAACATCCTGAACATAAATGTGTTGCTTTGTTTGTGTGGGTGGGGGAGCCACAGCTGACATGGCACAGGGCAGCCTGGACAGGAAATGCCACATTCTTATCTCTTAGGGGGGAAGCAGTCTGTGTGTCAGCGCACTTGCTCTCAGCCACGGGCCTCTGTCACTCCGTGCACACACTTATGAGCCTGGAGAGCCTGTCAAACCCAGCACTCTGTGCACTCCTATTGAGGCTCCCCCGGGAACACAGCAACAGTGCTTTAGTTCCAGCCGGCGCCTATAAGAACTACTGCCCCGCCCCCTGCTCGCAGATTGACAGCAGCTCCTCCGGCAATGTCGGCTGCCTTCACCCCTGCATGCTGTAAGTTTTTTCATCACCCCCCCCCCCCGCGCGCACTCACCCGCACACCAGGAAGTCTCTTCGCGCCGGCGCCGGGAACTATTTATTCAGAAAACGCTGGCCTCACGGGCGGCGCACAGCAGGTCCCTTGCTCAGTGTCCATGGCGCAGAGCGTCCCGGGAGATTTTGCAGCGGGATTTTGGGAAATAATCGGGACAATCCCGGGAAAATCCGGACAGTTGGGAGGCATGCGCTACGCGTTTGCCTCCGCAGTCACGATGTTCCTGCCCGCTGCTGCCGCCCACCTCCGCCGCCAAATATGTTCCCGCAGCTGCCAGCAAAGTGCCGCCCCCCTTAAAGTGCCGCCTGGGACCATGGACCCACCGGGACCCATGGTAAGGCCGGCCCTGTGTGGCGGGCAGCCATTCGCATGGTAAGGCCGGCCCTGTGTGGCGGGCAGCCATTCGCATTTGCTAGCTAGATATCGGCATTGAGGCTAGCAGAGCCAAATGGAGCAAAGCAAGACAACCGCATTCCCGCTCACCTCTAGTTGTGGGCATGCCCATGTCAGCCTTTAGAAAGGCCTAGTGCGGGTACGCAGCCAGCTTAAGGTTCAGCGGGGATGCGGCTACAGCGGCAGGGCCACAATGCAGCAAGGCTTCCAGCAACAGGTGAGTGGATCAGGCAATCCGGGGGATTCACAAGGTGGGGCATCCCAATTGCCCCAGGAAGTGGGGCTCAGACGGCCCTGGAGTCCTTTCTTAAAGTCATTGTCCGGGCATCAAAACTTAAAACACTACACTCACCTTTTATCCGCCTTAGACACCTAGGCCAGTGCCTGATCCAGGTCCTGCGCCACCGCCTCAATCACCCATCACTTTTGTAGTATTGGCGATGGACCGCCCATCCCACCAACCGTCACAAAGACTATGGCACACGCCCTCCATTTACTGCGATGGAGGAAACAAAACCAAACCTGGCATGCCCCCTCCATTGCAGTGAATGCAGTGGGCATGTCATAGTCCCTGTGATGGGTGGCAGGGGACAGTCCTATGGTTAATACTTTGAAAGGGAGGAGTATTAATGAGGGTTTATTTATTAATAAAAGGTGGAAAAGTACAGCCGAAGTGAGGGCATGGGATGAATAATAGAATTGGGTGTCATCATCATAAAGATGGTACTAAAAAACAAATCTGGGGGGGCTGTTTAGAGCAAAAAAAAGGAGAGGACCTTGGACTGCACCCTGCAGAACTCCAACAAGCAGGAAAGGTGAGGATGAGGAGCCAGCAAATGGTATTCAACGCATTATAATTTATGTTAAATATGGGCCACCATGCAGACTCACACTTTTTTTGTGTGTGTGTTGGGGGGCTATAGAAGAAATAGTATAACATTTTGAAATGAGCAGTCCATCAGATTAGTACAGACCTTAAATCTTTCTGGATATTTTGTGCCAGGGAGGGTCCTGTCAAAAAAAGGCCTTCTCCTGCTGTGCGTAAGCAGCAGACAGTTGCCTTTTGCTTGTGGACCTTTGTCCTTCAAACGGTTATGCACTGCAGCATTGTACAGCCCCCTACTGAAAGTTGGAGCTTCCACAGTTGTGTGCAGCTGTTACTTGGTCTCCCATAAAACAGTGATCCACCAGAAATAGATATGTATCTCTTAATTGTGGGGCTCTGTAGCAGTGGGGGGTGCTTTTAGAATGACACAGACCAGGAGGGCTGCAAGATCATGGAGCTCAGGACACATCACAGGAGAATGAGGAGTGGACTGTTATTGTTCAGGTGTGGGGAGCGAGTACCTGGCCACCATAAGTGGAGGAGGAGCTGCCATGAGGTGTGATGGACAACAACCCTGCAGCTCATTGAGGTTAATATGTGGAGTCCCTCCTGCATCGTTGATTTCATATTATATAATTTAAAGATCACAAGGATCTTTAATTATTATTTGCCAGCCCAACCGCAACAATCTTTAATAATCCAAGGACAATGGTTGTGAAAATGTAGCCAAGGAGCCTTGGGGACGTATTTTAAGTGGAGTGGAATGGAAGAAGAAAAATAAAACATTTTTTACAACTTTTTATTTTTGTTTTGTTTAACTAGTGGACACATTAGTGTAGGTATAGCAACATAGCGTCTCAAGTGCTAAGTTATTCATGTAGAAGTGTAGCAATCTTTTACCAGGAAAGACATAAAGTTAAAGACAGTATTGCATGTAGGGCAAGCCAGCAGAATTAAAGCTGTCAATGTGTTACTGGAGTTTTAGTGTGTAATAGCCACACCAAGTCGCTATTATATAAAGTACATGAGCAGTTATAATAAAAAGATGTATCCAGTACATCATACAAATCAATCATGTCTCAGCTATAGTGGACCAGCATGAGAAGAACATATATATAATAAGCTGTTATTTGCTTCCTCATTCTATCAAACACAACAAGGCCAAGTTCTCTCTAGCTCATTAGATAACAGTATGTATGGCTTTATAGCTGGAACAAATCATTCATTCTGCTGTGCCGGGCTGCAGTTAGCTGTGGACTATCAGCTGGAGGAGCAATGGAGGCTGAGCAGACATAGATCCTATTGCTACCAATTAATAAGTGGCCTCTATTAATTAATTGTCTATGTATGCTGCCAGCCATTAAAGGATGTGCCTGGACTGGATAAATCCACAGGCATTCGATGCTTTTAGCAGTAAGTAATTGCAGTGACAGGAAATCTGCTCCGTCGGACCACACAATCCGGAGATCTTCCTGTATTCACCAACAAACTTGCAGTAAAACATTGACCGGGACAGAAAACCACAAAACACACGACCTCATGATATATATATATATATATATATATATATATATATATATATATATATTCTTCACTGACTAAAAGTAATGTTTTATTTTATTACTTGTGATGAAGATTTATGTCTATGCAGGAAAAAATGAAGGTTTTCTGTCCTGATCACTATTATCATTTTTATCTCATTGTTCATACATAGCGAAACAAAAAATACAGTGCAGACAGACCAAGAAACGCAGTACTAGAATGCACCTTACAAGTCGCCTCCTTATGGATCCCAGAGGCCGGTGGAGGTGTAATTCTTGGGCATAGCTAAAAATAATTACACAGTCACCCACTTCACTTGTGGACATGTGCTTTGGGGTGATAAATGACTGCATGAAAAATACTTTTTGTTTTAAGAAAGCACTTTTCTAACTTTTACCCTCCAAATGAAACAAAAGGCTTTTGGTTCAGTTAGCAGGATTCTTAGGGGGCATCTCAATTTAGGATGCCCCCAGCTGCAGAGCCCGTACATGCACATGCAAAGCCCCTGCCCCAGTCTATCGACGCCGGGGATGCAGGGGTTGTGATAGGGCGCACTCCCCATTATATACAATTAGAGCAGTCTGCCAAATGACGTTGTCATGTCTTTCACAGCCTATTGGGTAATTATAACTGTAAGAGCAAATTGAATTAGTAGCCCTACTGTAATCCATGAAACCAGATAATTCACCTTTCTTGTTCCTCTACCTTCATACTCAAGCTTCCCAATGCAGGAAGAAGCCAATATAGCTGTTTCATGTGCATGGTTTTACTTTACTCAACCATAGCTTCAGAGCCTGCTCCCTTACTGAAAAAGTAGGCTTATAATTGTATTTTATATTACCATCCAGAATGCAGTAAAGTGGTGATGTGCAGAAATAGGCCAAGTTTGATGATAGCACTGTTGGAAGTGGGTGAGCAGGTCCCAGCTATGTCCATGTGCTAAGCCTGGTAGTGAATTTTGACTGTGAACTGGTTCAGCTACAGGTCCTCCAGGCACAGTATAATCACTCCCTAACCAGCGGCTTTTACACGTGCTCATCTACTGGGGTTATCCTGGAGAACTTATACAAGCATAAAGTATTTTAATGAGATGTGAGCTACGACCTTTCATTCATTCTTTTTCTTTCTCTTCCCCACCTTCTTTTCCTAAATCTTACATCTCTCTTCTCTTTCTGCTTCCCCACAGCTCCCCATGATGCTGTCAACCCCCTTTCTTTCTCCTACATGAGGGATAGTGGCATTGGCTGGGGTGGGTGACACTGACCTGCCCACATACCCAACTTTACATCTGCTACGAAATACGTGACTTTAGCAATGTTTGTCTTTCCAAGAATATTTTCTTACTCCTAACTGTAATAGATAAAAGTTAAATGCCTCCTATGTGTATAAAACTGTACAACGATCTGTATCTGTTACAAGGCACAAACGAAATTGTACTTTTATTTTACTGTACATTTGAATCGTTGCAAAACGATAATGAAAGATTAAAATAGAAAAGTATTTTCATTTTTTGGGCATTGGTCAATTAGTAAATTTACACCATGGGCCTAACCCAGCATCCACCACTATTTAACAAATGAAAATTGGTCCTTTAGGCACTTTCTATCCAAGCTAGTAATTTAATAATTTAACAATACTGTGGGGAAACTTGGTGGACACTGTCAGGGTCATCTAGTTTTTCTGACGCAGATCATATTTTGTTGACAGTGGTAAGTGGCAGAAGCTTGCATGAACACATTTCTGCGTATTTCCACAAGTCTCCACTCACATTAGAGTCAATAGCTGCACACACCAATGTTTCACAATTGTTTTCCAGAAATCTAACTCTAAAAAGTATCATGTCAGGATAACTTTTGCTGTACATACCTTTTAGAGATGCTACATGTGAAAGGGCCTGAGCATAACTGGCGGTGTTTAAAAGTGCTCCTGGAAGGCATGAAGGAAAGAATGATGTTGCTGGAGCTACAGCCCTGTCATGTGTAATACACCTAAAGAAAAACAAAATATGCATGAGAAATCAGGGCAATCAGAAATAGCAAGATCAAAAGCAGGAGCATATTTTAAGCCAAATGTATAAATGCTAGGACATGATCTGTAAGTCTGAACCTGTATTTACATTGCTTCACTTTTCTATTTAGAACCATTCAGTTATTCCTTATGAAAAAAGATCTTCTATACGACTGTACCAGGATTTTCCCACAGACAATAACTGTAACTGACCTGTTCTAACTGATTTAAATCTGCAAAATCAGTTTTGAACTTGTTTAAACAGGCTCTTGAACGTTCATTTTTTGAGTTGCTTTGCAAATGTCTGGATATCCATAAGTAAAGAAAAATCGCATAAATATATATTCGAAAAAAAAGATAAGTGGGTTGCTTGATTCATACAGAAATGACAAAATAAATTGGAAATAGAACTTTGGCTAAACGCGCACTTACTAGACTTAGGCTTTGATTCTGTAAATGCCTTAAAATATGTTGTTAAATTAAGGATTGTTTCATGCTTTATTTAAAAATAAAGCTTAATATGAAATAAAGTGTAATGAAGAAAAGTAAGTTAAAGTATGATTTGCGTCTAAAACTTATTTAATTCACCTTTCTAAATAATTCTTTAATAATGTTTACATTTTGATGGCTGGAGTGTTTTAGACCCCAGAGCAGACCTTGCTGTTGATAGGTGATAGGTTTAAGCATTTCAATACTCTTCTTTGAATCACACCTAAATTTAGATCTTATATTAGATCCTAGCTTATCCAAATAATTCCTATTTTAGAAGAAATTTTATGGATAGTTTATTGCAACAAGGCTTTATTCTTAAGCAGCTTCAACTGCTGCATTTTAATTAGAAATGGTTGTTTAAAACAAGATTAGAGCAGATAAACGTCATACCTAGCATAAATAGGTTTAGATTACAAAGTTACTACATCTAGATGTATGTCCATCAAGTTAAACCAAGGGACCGGGTTGAGGAAAATTATTTTTTATTATTACAGATCTCACAGATCCAATTATTATTAGATCTATGCCTAAGCTAGATTCGATCTGGATCTTCCTGCATACCGGCAAGATCCAGGTCAAATTATCCGGCATGTCACTCGCCAATGATAGCAGGTGGCATGACAGCAGTTACTACCCTGTGATCAGGTACAGGGGTCCCTTGGACCTCCTACCAGTTCATAAACAGTTAAAAAGAGAAAAATATATTTTCAAAATAAAAAAACTAACAGTTGGTTGCCACTTTTTCCTTCATCTGTCCTATTCCCTCCATGTCCCTCCCTTTCAGTGACATCATTAGTCACATGGGGGGATTCCACTGAGGCGTCTTCTCTGTAGTATAAAAGCATCTCTGTCAAGAAGATCACAGCCCGTTGGATTGGAGGGAACCCTCTACCCGGTGGGCCTGCAGAGAGGTCGCCGCCCAATGAGGGGCAGATGAAGGGAGAAGCAATGAGTTATTTTTATCAAATTTTTTTGCTTTTTTAAATAGTTGTAAACTGACAAGGGGTCAAAGGGACGCCTCTACCAGTTCACTGGGTAGCGATGGAAAGAGTTATGCTATCCATCATTCAGGAGCACTGAATTCTGGATAAAGAAAACTATATCAGGGAGCCGGAGTATCTCCAAACCGATTGTCCCCCAGCCCCTACATTATCACTAGCTATAACAAGCTTCTGTGGCAAGCTATTCCACAGATTCATAGTTGTTATGGTAAAGAAGGATCCCCTCTGCAGACTTAGTCTTCTTTTCTCCAGGTGGAGGGACTGTTCCCTCGTCTATTTTACAAGATAGCTTTTTCCCTATATTTTTTGTATTGCCCATTTATATGGGCAAGCTAACCATGGTCCCCCAGTAGGTGTTTCCCCTAAAGATTTAAACCAAGTTAAAAGCCGCGCAATCTCTGCCGTAGGCCAGCTTCCCTGCGCCTGAGGGCCTGAACAGAGTGTCAGGGATGCAGCGCGTCGCCACGGCACCTTGGAGATAGCCGCGGTTTCGGTGGTGGAAAACACGTTTTTCTTTAAAAACCGGGCCACCGCCGAGCCAACAGCAGCACCTGGCTGCTCCAGTTGGGGGGGGGGCGGGGTGGAAGAATGAGAGGTGGACCCAGAAAGACGTTTCCACCTGCTTTAATACATTTAATTTCCATTATCTTTTATCATATCTAAGATTCTTCTTTCTGCTTATGAGTTTGTTGCCTCTCCTCTGCACCCTTTCCAGAATAAAATAAATATATATTTCATACACAAATATCATATACTTCATAATTGAGCTAGTACCTCTGCTGTGCATCCAAAGTCTCTTTTTTTGCCCCCCGAACTGGTTCCCCCCCTGATGGTGAACTGAGGTTTCTAGAGGGGGAAGTCATTTCAGCAACACCTTCCTTCACTCCATCTTGCTCACTGCCCCTTTCGGTCTTTCTCCACTTAGCCCTGCGATTCTGGAACCAGACCTTTTAGAAAGATAGAAAGGGAACACATGGTGAATACTTCAATCACAGTCAATGGACTCATGCCATGGACCAGGTAAGTATTTTCAGTTCAAAATGTTATTGTGCCAAACAAGCAAAATAAAGATTGTTATAGAATGTCTACAGTCATGCAAAGTAATAGCAATGAGTACAAAGTAACAAAAAGGCCAGAAATCACATATCTATGTTGACAACATATGATATTAGTAATAATAACTATTAATAATTCAAAAACATAAAGATAGATAATAAACTTGTATCCAGGGGTCCAGAGCTTAAAGTGGACCAACACCCAGGGGTGATCGGCCCGGAAATCTATAAGATTCCCGGGCCGATCACCTCCCACCACGCGGGACATCCGAGATCGGGTTGTCCCGCGGGGTGAAACCCCCCAGAAACCCCAAAAACATCTTACCTGATCCGCCGCCGATCGGGGTGCCCCGCCGAAGTGGACCAAAACCCAGGATAGTCAAAATCCTGGGTGTTGGTCCACTTTAAAGGAGCACTATTGTGAAATCGGCTAATTATAAAAATCTATATAAACACGTCAGCTAACAAGGAGGAGGGGTCATTTATACACCCGAACTGAATCAAACTCCTGCCAAACTTGTAGTTTTCTTCTCCTGGTAGAAATAAAGTCCAGGGGTGCCAGGTTTAGTGTGTCAGTGGTGACAGAGTCTGTCTTCCATTTCTTGATGACGGGTGTATAAGTGACCCCTCCTCCTGCCATCTAGCATATTTATATGGAATTTTATCATTGGGCAATTTTTTGCAATAGTGCTCCTTTAACCTGTCTAGTGTGTTGCCTTGTATTGGATAAAGTATTTCGCAGATCATTACATTGTTAATTCTGGAGTTAAGCTCTCAAATACTCTTATGCAATGATCTTATTTAGTATATTTTGTACAGTATAGTTTATGTTCCTACTCATTGTCTTCCCTCTTTGTAATTCTCCCTTGTAACCAGTCCTTGTAAACGTATAAATAATGTGATTCCGATTCTGAATATGCAGTAGGTCTTTATTCCACGATGCTGCGATTATTTACTATGCAGCTGTCAAGATACGTTTTAATAGTTTATACTGGACTTTAGTGAACTTAGGAGATGTTACCGCTAACAAGGCAATTCTGAAGAGGGGATGAGAGGGAACCCAAATATGTTTTGAGATTAAGTCAAAAACTTTACACCAGAATTTCTTTATGATGGGGCAACGCCACCAGATCTTTAAACAGGATACTGACACTTGACAACCTCTGAGGACCAGGTGAGTCTTTTTATATTTGAATTCCCTTATTCTGGTTTAGCAGAGGGTAGGGGGGTTGTAAAGTTTTTAGTATATTGTGGGGCATGACTGCACCTCAATAAAGTACTTTCAATAAAGGCAACAATAACTTTACTGAATTACGGTACAATTCTTCCTGTATCTGTACATTCTACCTTTTATGTTTTAAGCTGTCTTGAGTTTAGCAGTTTTATGTCGCACCAGCGTGGCAGATTTCTATTGAACATGCTGGGAAGAAATAGTTATGAGTTTCTTTTAAAGATCCCAGCATCTGCTACAGAGATGCACTAGTCCTAAAACTGTGTGAATTCATTGCTTACTGAGCAGCATTTAAAGAATCAGCATGGCTAATGCCACTGTATCTTTTTATGATAATAGTTAAGGGGCTGATTTACTAAAAGTTCAACAACACCATTTCTCCAAGGAGAAATTAAAAACCATTTATAGTTAAAGCGAAATAAACGTTCTTTCACAGATTCTGCAGAAAGCTATTTTTTTATGGTTTGTAAATGGTATAAACTAAAAGAGTACACCTTGGGGGATTTACTATTCCTTTTACACCAGCTACCTGCATTTGGAAGTCCCACAAGCCTTAACTATATCAGTCATGGGCTGATTCTAATTTTCATTATTATAGAATTATTATAATTATATTTTTAAACGGTCTGTACTTTTCTGATTTACTGCTGTTAATATATATGTTTAATTAATTTTTAATTTTAATTTAATTAAACTTTAATTATTCACAAATACAAGTGATTTTAACAAATGTACAGATTGCATATAGTTCATAGTAGAAATTGCAAAGTATTACAATATATATAATTGTAGTATTCATCTTTAAGCAAAATGTTGCTCGTGCCCAGTTTAAAAAAAAACAGGGTTTTCCACCACCGAGGCTATGCCCACCATACAAATGCCGGCTGTCTGCGTCCCCGTGTTTGACGCTGGGCGCGTTACAGGGCAGTCGGGGATGTTGAGGCCCACGATTGCAGCATTGCTAGAGCTGCCAATAAAGGTGAGTATACCGGTGACCCTGAGGGTTTCAAACTGTGGGGCATCACACGACCAGATGCCCCAGTGGTAAGCTAGCAGCCAGCACTGAAATCTCTTAGATCCCAGGAAATAGCAATTAAAAGGCAGAAATAAACTTGCCTAAAGCCTGTCCTAGGTATATCTCCTCCATTTCCAGCAGTGCACTGTAGATTCTGTAGCAGGTCCCTACAATTCGCCCAGCATTTCCATTCCTCCATGACCACCTTCAAATGTGGTCGCACGGCCAAACCTGTCCCTCACTACTCCCAGCACTAGCAAGTCCAACAACCGTGACTACTGTGGTTTGCTGGGCTTGTTCAGGCTGGGGGCACTGAGGCACAGGGGCAGCTGTGAGACCATATTGGTACGCAGTCATGGAGAATTAGGAAGCAAAGGTGGGGTAAACTTTGGAGACCTGCTAAATCATTCACAGCATACTGCAGGATTCGGAGAAAAGACAAATCGAACAAGATTTAGGTGAGCTCCTTTCTCTCTTATAATTCCCATCATCTGGACAGTCCCTTTATTAAATCTATTCAGACCTATGACCTATAAGTCTCTTCGGCCTTACTTGTGGCTCCAGCAAGAATGTTTTAAATCTTTTTCTGAATAATATGAACATATAGGCAAACAGAAAATAAAAAAAAGACTTATAAGGTCAGGAACAGGAAAGAGAGGGAATTAAGGGGAGCACAAGATTTTTTTTAGGTTTTAAATAACAGAGACCAATAGGGTATTTGAATACATGAGAGATGTATATATAATGTGTTTCACTACCTCATATAGACTGTTATTTCCAAATTTGTAAAATAAAATATTGTTAAAAAATATTGAACTTTTTTTTTTTATATATTTTGCTGTCTATTGAGGTAAAAGATCTCTAAACAATCAACATCTCCAAAAATCACAAAGGCTCTCAAAATCATTTGGATAAACTCTATAGCCAGACAAAGCCCAACATCTCTAATTCTTCAGCATCTGTATAAGCAGCTTTACTCACACCGAAAATACCCCTTATCACCTGCAATGTCCTTTTCACATCATTTTGACACCAGTGACACTAGTGGACTGACCATAGATTTTCATACTATGTAAACAGACTTTTTGTTACATATTTTATTTAGATTCTACTAAGATGTAATCTTAGAAGGACGGCCAGTCATCCACAAATGCTAACACAATAGCCCTTGAAAATGGCTCATGTTGATTCCAAATGACCGTCAACTTTCCATCAGAAAAAAAAATACACAGAAAGCACTGGATCTTTTGTATGCCTGACCAGCGTTTCACTTACTAGTCTTCTGCATCCCATGGCCTCTCTCTACTATTAGTGTAACATGGCCAGGATGGACATAGTAAGGGTGGTGGATGTGTCATCTAAGTTCAGTTATACACAAGAAGGAAAGTAGGCCACAGCTGATGAGGTGTCAAGGAAGCAAACAAAGTTCTGCTAGAAAGTGCTGTGGTGTCATATATATCAGGCATCACATACACGGTGCTGCTTCCTGGTGTAGAAACTAGTAAGTTTTTGCTCTCCTGGCAAGGAACAGGTGGATCTGCTTTAGAGTGAATCCATCCAGGGACAAAAACGCAAATGTATCCAGTTGATGTTGAAGTGCTGTCAGGGTAAGTTTTTGCTCCTTCTTCATTGAAGACCAATGTTCTTGGTTAGGGCCATGAGTCCAAAGGTTCTCTTTAAAGGACAAGTATCATTTGCCAGCTGTTCGGGCAATTATACTTATCTGCTGATAAATCCGTTACTTCTGCTGCAGGGGAAACTTGTTACATTTAGATACATATGTATCACAAATAAACAGCCAGCTGTATCTGAATGTAACAAGTTTCCCTTCTAGTAGAAGTAACTGATTTATCAGCTGAGAGGTAGAGATGTGTCATTGATAGAAAATAACCCATCACCAGAGCAGCTGGCAAACGATTTCTCTGTAATAAGAGTTAGAGGTGACCAATAGTCTTGGTTAGGACAAGGACTCCTGAGGTTCTCAATAATAAGAGTCAGAAGTGACCAATGGTCTTGGTTAGGACTGAGGTTTTCTTTAATAAGACACACCAGAAGGAGTTCTTTGTTGAGAGTAGCCCAAAGGAGCTGTGCTTTATGTTATGTTGGAACTGTTAGCTGTGCTATAAATCCCAATTGGTGTTTGCTGAAGCTTTTGTCTATGCTTGTACCAATAAAAGTGGGAACCCCAGGTCCCCTAAACAGAATCCATTACCCAGAAGGCTCAGGATGACAGTTATAGGCTAAGTCACTTTTCAAATAAATAGGCTGACCTGACTTTTTTTTAAAGAAAAGGTTGGGATATTTATGCAAACATATTACATGTGGGGCTTTACTAGAAGAAAGGCAAGAAAAGTTATAGGTTTATATACATGCTGCTGTAGATTTAGTTTATGTGGAAGAGGTACATGTATCAGTTACTGGATCTTGCCTTGGAGCTACCAGTAGAGTCACTGCCTCCTGAAAGCGAATAGACCTGCTGGTTACAATTATGTGATGTGGTCATTATTGAACTTTATTAAATATATTAGTGCATTAATGATCATAGTCGCCTATATATTGTGGAATTTTAATAGATATAATCGATTGTTTAAGCAATTTGTATTGGCATGTTTGCAATATTATTTTGGGCCTAATTAGCTAGACACTCCTATATTTGCTGCCGCTTTAGTTTTTCCAACAAAGGATGAGTACCCATTGAAATGGCTGAAATGGCTACTCGGATTACCAATGACTGTTTAACTAGAATAAAATATTTTATTTACTTAATGCAAAAACAATGTATTTTATTTTGCACATAATAATTTCTTCTTAATTTTTAAAATGACATTGTCATTGGTACTTCAGCACTATAGAACACTGCAATTAGCAACATGTGTTCATTATGGATATGCTATATTCTAGCCAATGGCTGTATATTAGTTGTCAGTAATTAATGATTCTCGTTATTATATTTAAGTAGCCTTTAATCCCACGCATCGACAATTGCTGAGTAATAGAAATCTTTAGTCTAAATTTAGGTCACTTGTGCAGAAGCTTTATCTCGTAATTGAGCGAAGGTCAGAGCTAGGAGGCTTTTTAATTGAGTTATTTTTCATTATCATATATTAATGACTTTGCACTGGTAGGATGGGGAGAAAAACTAGTTCATTTTCCAATTTAAGGTTTTGTTTGACAACATGAAGCTGTTATCTTCTGCCCATTAATCATCATTGAATGGGTGAGAGGGTCTTGCCACCCCCTCCTCCTTTATCTCATAGACACCCAGCACATGCCTCTCCTTTTGTGGACTGGAAGGCAGCATCGTGCAGAAAAGAATAGGCGTTAAGCTGGCCATACACACGCAGATATAGACATTGAGAAGAACTGTAGCTGACAGTAAGGGCATAGGGGCATAAAATAAGAAGTTACAGCTTTAGTCAGGAGGAGGAAAGAAACACATATTTAGGGGCAATTATTTTGAAATAGAGTGACCCACATAAAAGGACCATTGTATAAATTACTGGAAATGCAGGTTTTCTTCTTTATCTCCTGTAGTGATTCCTCTATGGAGCCCTTGTCTGCCTCAAACAATAAATATAATGTGTCAGAATTGAGTAAAATGCACACTTTTTAAAGCAGACTAGGGGGTTTACATTTTTTCTTTTTTCAGCAGTCTTCTCTCTCTCTCTCTCTCTCTCTCTCTCTCTCTCTCTCTCTCTATATATATATATATATATATATATATATATATATATATATATATCTTTATAATCATTTTTACTTTATAAAAAAATGTGACTTCATCTCCCAAGCAAGCCTGATTTATGAACCGTCAGTATTTGTTAATACCACTCAGTGGCATTTTTTTGGCCTCAATGGCTCTCAGTGTGTAATTTAAGTAAAAAAAAAAAAGTAGCGCATTTAATTTAACACTTGCACCATATAGGTCGCAGTGTCGGGCACTCTGATTGAAGCTGCACCTGTTGTTAGTGGCACTGTAGGTCAAGATCCTATAGAGCACAATGGCAGATCTGTATTGAACTGTTTTTGCATTGTGACTTGTCAATAATGAAGATGCAGGGCCTACGTCACCACATGTCATTTGATTTTTCCTTGTGAAATCGTTTTTTTTGGCTTCTTTTGCATAGCTATGTTTAATTTGGACAACAGTTAAAACACAACCTAAATGCACTGAAAAGTTTATACCCTTTGTCCCCAGCAGTGATTACTTGTAACTGTAATGATAAAATTCTGGCCAGCACTGGAAACATACAGCGCCAATCTTTTCAGCATGCCAAAAAGTAATAAATATGCTGTGCAGTGCCGAAAAGATGGTGGGCCAAGGTGGCGCACACTGGCACGGGTATATTTGGCAGTCAGGTCCAGCAGGCGCTGATACAGGTCCAATATCTAATGCAACAATCAAAGCAAATTAGTTGACATCAGGCACTACTACCCGCGCTGTTGTAGACATTAAAGTAGCGCTAAAAAAGAAAAAGATCCCGGTGCTCCAAAACTGACGCTATAGCCTCCAGAAAGATGCTAAATTGCTCAATTCATAAATAAGACCATTACTTTCATAGTCTACCTTGGGGATAAATCAGCAGAAGGTGAAAAGGGGGTTCTATTTCCACCTGGTGTCAAATCACCCCCAAGGTGGACAATGAAAGTGAATGTTTTCTCTCCTAAAATGTAGCACATTTTTTAACCTGGTGCTGAATTGACCCCATTGATACACAAAACCCAATAAAAACATCTAATACATAAAAACTTCCAGGAAATGATGTCATATGAGGGGGTAATATGACACCCTAAATACTACCAACACTGTACAAAAGACTTGAGTGTCAAAAGCATATGAAAATGTAAGTTAAGCCCAAGAGAAAAGTAATCCAATTACATTGTCCAATAAATAACAAAAAGACCACAATGACAATAACGCAATGCAGATTTAGCATGTCAGATTACAAATAGAAGAAAATAAATCACACCTCCCATATCTTCCAGTGTGTAGTGATAATTCTAACCATGTTCTCATGGGAAGTCAAAAAATAACAAATTAATATTTCAATTTCATTTTTTTTTTATTTTGGTTATTTAAAGTTTAAAGTTACCAGCCAGCCAGTATTCGCTGTGCTTGGCCGGCGTTAGCTTGTTGCCAGCGACTCAGTCGGTGTGCGGTAATGTTGAATACGGGCTTAGGGGTCGCTGTTTCACAGGTTCAGCGTTGTATGTGAGCGCCTGACAACGAATGGCCAGAGTGAACGGCTAGCTTCATATTAATTAACAAATCACGCTCCGAATTTGCTGTCGCTGTCCATTCCTTGTTTAAACCCCAGAGCGCTGGCGGCGATGGGTGTTAACTAGTTTTTAACCCCTAAACAACCATATTTTTTGATTGTAACATTATACATGTTTTTAGAATTTCATTTTTTTTTTATTTTGGTTATTTAAAGTTTAAAGTTACCCACATTAATCTAGATTAAGTTCACCAAGTCGGCCAAGGTAAATGTAATTCTTTCCTTTTAGAATTTTAATTTAGTTGTAGTTTCATTAAATTTGCAAGTTTATGTTGCTGGGAAAACATAAAACAGAATATTAATGGTTTGTATTTAGATGAACAGAAATGCTTTGTTCCGCTTTGGGACAAATATTACTGCTTCTCTTTTCTTTTTTTCAACCAAATGAAATAAATTGAAATAAACAAAGTTGATTTGAATATACATGAATGTAGGTTACATTTTTAATAATAATCAATAAAACTAATCATTTTTTGGTTGAGATACACACAAAATAGTATAGTACAGTATTAGTATGATGTTAGCCTTGCCTGTGGCAATATATCATCCTTAGAAACCAATGGGATTGTGATCAAAACACAATGAAAATGCTGAATTGCTGGTTTGCCTTTACTAGGCAACTTTTAATATGATGAATCTGAGTATCCATAGAGATCAATTATTACTTGTGTCTCTACCTTTGGAAACCAGTATGTACATTTCCATTGCCAAGTGAGGATATCCTTTATTGTTTATTGTTTCCTATTTTAGGTTTATTTTGGTGTCAAATTATGCATGCAGTTGACAGCTGTACCTAAAGTGATATAGATCACCCTGGGAAGTGCATTACTAACATTTCCCAACCCATGAGCCTGATTTTGTTCCTTCTGAATCTGGTCCATTGTTTATAATAAAAAAATGGACCAGATTTAACTAAATTAGGTGGGTCTTTCAGAATGTATATACCCAGTTATCTCCATAGGTACTATTTTTATTGTAATTAGATTAATGATTAATAATAATAAGGGCCTGATTTACAATGTTCACTAGCTTTCGCTAGTGTCTTCTAGTTTCAGATCGGCATAGGATCAGTTCGAGCAGCAAACATAGGGACAACTGATTAATAGCTGGATTTTTTATCTAGTTGGAAGAATGGAATTAACGGGGAGGCCGATACATTAATAGCGCCAGGTAGCGCCAGATGAGCGACTGTAGCGTGATTTTTTCAGCGCCAGCCAGTATTCGCTGTGCTTGGCCGGCGTTAGCTTGTTGCCAGCGACTCAGTCGGTGTGCGGTAATGTTGAATACGGGCTTAGGGGTAGCTGTTTCACAGGTTCAGCGTTGTATGTGAGCGCCTGACAACGAATGGCCAGAGTGAACGGCTAGCTTCATATTCATTAACAAATCACGCTCCGAATTTGCTGTCGCTGTCCATTCCTTGTTTAAACCCCAGAGCGCTGGCGGCGATGGGTGTTAACTAGTTTTTAACCCCTAAACAACCATATTTTTTGATTGTAACATTATACATGTTTTTAGAATCATTTTGTAATATGTATACATTAATATCAGACCTGTTAGATCAATTCTGCACAAATTTTTTTTTAAATTTTTTTTTACTTAAAATTAAATCCTAACATTGCAGAAGTGGTCTCCGAATTTTTGACATTAAAAAAAAAAATAATACCAATTAATTATGATTAATTATAGATTGCTCCATTGAAATGCATTGGACATCGCCAGGGAGCGACAGCTCATACCTGGCGCTGTGAAGGAATTTGCAGCGGCGCTGTTCGGTCCAGGCGGCTTCATGATGAATCCCGCGCTAGCCGTCGCTCTCGCCGGCGCTAGCCTCATTTTGCTTGATAAATGCGTCATTGTGACCGCCGCCGGGCGTACTTGAGTCGGTAGCCGCCGATAGCTGGCGGTACCTGGCGCTCGTCAGACACTACCTGGCGCTAGCCCGTAATAAATAAGGCCCTTAGAAATACTGTCTGGCTAAAGGTGGTGGACTTCTGTGGATTATATGATGTTTAAAATTAAATTTCTGAAAGCACTTTAAACTTTAAAGCTTATTTCAGCATGGTATGGGTTTAAGAATATATGTGTGGTGCCTCAGGAGTGTCGTGGTTGTATCCAAATCTTTATATAGTTTTTTTTTTTAATTTCTAAAGTGTGAAATGTAATGTGAAAATAGTTTTTATTTGTTTTTCCAATACTAGTTTACCATCTCTAAATATCAATGAAAGATGCAAAAATGACCTGAAGAGAAAATATTGCATAAAACAACATTGATTCCTATAGGAATCACTGCTAAAGGCTGGAGATCCAGAAAGAGTTTCGCCAGAATATGCCCAACTACGCTGACCTAGATGTAAATACATCAAACATGAACAAAGCCAGGCATACATGCCACAGTGTGTCTGGTAAATGTGGCAAACTCAAAAAACACGGATACACTTATAACAAAATAACAGTAAGGATATCTATAAGTGTGCAAAAAGACCAGTCACAAGTAAGAAGAAAAAAAGGAGTTGGTTGTATGATAACTATGGCACAATGTTCATTTGGAAAAAAGGGCCTATGGCTCTAATATTAATAATTATACATCCATGGAGCAGATTGAGGCCAAAAATCAGACCGAGAGGCCCTAGGCAGTCCTATGAGCTACAGGGCCTCCAGGGTGCTTCTGTTCTGGACAAAACCTGGGCTGGGGTGTCTTGGCCAGGGGAGGTGCAAGGAGTCCGGTATGGAAGGAAACTTGAAGGCAGGGACCTGAGGGGGTCTGAGTAAGTTGCCAGTAAGTTGTTTATTGGTTTGTAATAGAGTGGGACAATGTTATAACCTGAATCTAAATTGTTGGACCTCAAAACCAAAAAGTACCTCTTACAAGAAAATAGGTGTAAGGCCACATAAGTGATATGAGCAGAGGAAGCCCAAATACTGTGGTGAACATCATCCTTTAGGTCCCAGTTTAAGTTTGTGATTAAGAGGAACTAGTTTACAACACGTCAGTATAATTTTTGTTTCTGTGACACCAATTGAGGGGTCTACCTTCAATTTATTGATAATATGGTGTACCCTATAGAGAAAGCCGGCCATTCATCACTTGCTGTCTCCATAGACCAAACAGGCAGTAGGGGTAGATCTTGTCAGTGGTTGGACTGAGATGGTGGTTTAATTCCTGTATCATTTATTTAAAACCAAAAATAAAAATGTTGACTAGTGCTGGGCATTAAGAGCATTTGAATAATAAGGATAAACATAAGATTGGAAGCAGGTGTGCACACAGAAGCTGGCCCTAGATAAGAAGAATGGTGGCTCCTCAGCGACCAGCGCTGCTGGGATCAAGCTTTCTGGAGGTCAGGCAGAGACAAACCCTTTAAGGGGAAACGTAAATGGCTGTTAAGGGGGAAACTTGGGAAACATTACATTAATTATGACGTTGTTCTGGTTGCAATTGAACTTTAGGAGTTGACATTGAGGTTCCATTGAATTTTATTCCATTTAAATTGAATACTCGTGTCTAGTGAGGTGTGTCAAAACTGATGGATAGGCTACACACCTTCCCCACCTGCTGAGGATCCCTAATCACTAAAGGGACATCAGAATGCTTCTCTGGTACAGTAGTGGAAGGTGGTTGAGGTATTCTGTGGGTTAGTATATATAGCATGTAAGGCTGAAAAATCCAACCTATAAGTCTGTACTTATATAGAGTAAGAGCTCTATTCTGTGCTGGCACAACAGCCATGCTTCCCCACAGTTGGTATTTGCAAGCAACACTCAATTTTAACCCTTTAGTCTTGTCCATGCCCCAAGCACTAATCTAATACCTCAGAGTGAGGGTCTTGACAGCCTGGAAATGCACTAGCTAACATTTGACAGGGATCCTTGATACCTTAGAAAGATGCCTGGAACGTCACACAAGGACTTTTGATGAAGTGTTAGACAATCCAGGATATATATAGCACTATAACTGTATATACTGGATAGTTATAGTGCTTATGTTGCTGTTTAATATATTACCTAATACAGTGCTATAAGCAGATAGTTACAATATTTAATGTCATCAGTTTCACCTACAGAGCTGAAAGTTATGTTACACTTTCATGTAAGGTCGAATTCCAAATCGTAACATTTTAACTGACTTCTGAAACCAGTTAATGAGCCTCACTGAGCTGTATCAAGTCTCCCGCCACGATTGGGCATCAGCAAACTTTGCATGCATTGCAAGGAGGTTGGAACAACCCTGCAGTGGATCCCTTATTGACCACTAATTACCCAATTCATCTCACTTAAGACTTGTGAGACACGATTAAAGAATTATCATCGCTGGGGAAAAGTCATCTTCAATTATTTGTGACTCAGACTGGAGACAAAAAGTACACTTCAAAATAAATCCCATATTCCTAAATGATACAACTGAGCACATAAGTGTCACAGTCATCAATCTCTATTAAAGGTTATAAGACTATTTGTTACCTCTAGGACTCACAGCTATTTTTATTTTTCTCTTATTCCTTTATCGGAAATACTTGTGTCTGCATTGAAATGCCCTTCACAGTTACGGGAAATCGGTGGCAAATTTTCCGGGTCAAAGATTTTATAAAGGTAATCTATAAAGGTAATCTAAATACTATGCTGGTCATTTTCATGGATAAACAGGACCATATGTTATCTTATGGCACGTTATTAAGTACATAGGTACAGACATTCTAAGGGCTGATTTTTTAAAATAAAATACTAAAAAGCTACAATATACAATCTCCAAATCTCTGATTATATGTACCTTGTTCCCCCAATAATGACAGGTTTTATTTTATTTTTGCTCCAATATAGATCTTATAACCGACTGGCAGCTGGGAGGATGGTGGCAGCAGTACAGCAGCTTCAGTATAGTACATGCATCGAGTCGGCTGGCAGCGGGGGAGATGCAGGGGGATTGGAATGTGGGCCCAGCATGGCGGCAGGCTGGGGTAGAGCCAGCAAGATCAGAGATTTCACTCCCAAAAGACAAGCTTTCACCAGCAAATCTGCAGCACCTAGCATAAGTTACTGTTCAGTCAACCAATCACTACACGAGCTGTCTTGAAACCAAAGAAAAGGAGGGCTCAATGTGCCCCTTCTCCCCAATAAGGTTAGGCAGAAGGCACCAACGAGGGCTTAGTGGGAGGGGTAGATAGAAATGGGGGACTTAACCTGACCAGAGGTCTGTTATGAATCTTTTATAGGGACACATATGCTTTTCCTAATATTTGCAAATATACACTATGGCCTAGAATCACTAAGAATTGAAAAAATGCTTATGATAGTAAAAAATTCGCTTCATGGGAAAAAACATAAGAATGTCAGTACTGATGAATCACCGGATAGGAAGACAACGAAAGTCAACGGCACTTCTTACTACAGAGAAAAAAATGAGTAAAAAGTTCAATACTTTTCTCAGAAGTCAAAATGTGCCACTGACTTTCCTTTTATTCCTATCTAGTGACTCACTAAAATGACATTCTCATGATTTTTTATCATGACTTTTTTACTACCATGAGAATTTTTTTCAACTCTTAGTGAATCAAGGTCAATATGTGAAAATTGCAAGTATTTTGGTTTTCCTAAAATGATACTGTAAAGAAAATTAAAAAGACCCATATGCTCTACTGCTCCCTGTATCTTCCCTTTGAGACTTATTCTCTTATCCAAAGTGGGGAATCATATTAAAGTGGAACTTTAGAGTGGCAGGGCGGGGGGGGTTCATTTCCGCTTTAATTTATATCTAAATTGATCAGGGATGAAAAGAGGAGGATCCAGATGGTTGATGTGTAAAAGATGGCAGTGGGGGAAGATATACAGTGGGGCAGCACAGTGATGAGGAGCTAGACAAGCAGACTCCTGGGTTCTTTACTCCCCTTGTGCAATACATCTTGCTCCTTGTATTACTTAAAGTGATTATTTGGTTTTTTATTGTGTGCTACTTGTGAGTGCATTTCAAAGCAAATTTGAAATATGTTAATAATATATGTTGTATGTATAATTTAAAAAAAAGTCTAAAGTAACCATACTGGTGTTATATGGGTGGAAGTCTTAAAGTACCTGTCCAGCCAAGACAGTAAGAAAGCTACACTCACCATTTCCCCCCACCACAGCAATTCCATCCAGCTCCGGTCTTCTTTATGACAGAACACTCCGCACACCCACTCTATTCATTGCAATGTAGAGGGAGTACCCAGGCTAAGCTTTTTTTTTCATTTTGTTGGCTAAAATAGACCAAGAAACCTCCACCTCTAAATGCTATTTAGTTTGGCTTCCTTTTGAAACCATATTACACCAGTAAGTTGCTCAAGTACTTATGTGAGACCCAGTAAGAGGAGTTGAAGCCATTGACTCTTCACTATCAGTATTAGCCACTTACGTCTTCCCTTACTCTTCAGCACCTTTCTGAATATTGTATCTATCTATTTAGGCCTATCAAAAGAAGCAGTTATTCTGTCATTACAATCCAGATAAGCCAGTCCATGTGCAGCAATGTTGGTGAGATTATTATGTGAGACTATTATGCCTGCCAATATTATGCCAATATATTGTATATCATTCTTTACAAATAAAAAACACCAAAAATTATAAATTATTCAATATATGTTCAATACAGCCTACTGGCATTAGTTAGAAAGAATGTGAAAACTTTAGGAGATGACCAGCCAAGTGGCGAAGAGATTATAATAGAACGCTACTCCCTTAGCTAATAAAATGGAGAATAGAAAAGGCCTGGCGGTCCAGCGGCAATGATAATGCTGAGCAGAAGCGGGGAGTTGCTACTCCCTCTCTCATTCTCTTTTTTCCAATGCAAGGAAATGGATGTTCTTTGATGCAATCTGGTACCTTAGAGACACGGACAAATTAGTGTAGAACATTATCACTAGTTAATTATGAATGACCGATTAATCAAGCTAATCTAATATTCCACATTATGTTGATGTTATTAAAGTGCACGGTGAAAGTGACAGATAGCCTTCATTTGCTCTCAGTAGCCAAATGTGCTCTCTGAACTGATGTCAGGATTTTGTCTGAGAAGGGAGAGGGGGAGGAATGCAGAAGATTTGGTGAACAGCTGAAGCAAGCGTATCGTTTCTCTTCAGATAATCGTATATACAGACATACTATACTCTGTACTCTGCAATCTAATAACAAATAACAACACACAAGACCCCAAATTGGACTCAGCATGCTGCTTTGAGGTCCCAGGTTTTGCCATTCAGTGGCCACAATCTGCTAACCTCCATAAGGTAGTGCAGACAGGCCCGGACTTGCCGACCAAGGTATCAGGAAATTTGATAGTTGTCCTCTCTTGCTGTAGAATTGAGACAGCCAGCACTGCATTCTAATCTGAAGATAATACAGACCACTTAGGATGCCAAGAGTAGGGGGCCCTGAGTTTGGGGGCCCACATGGTGATTTACTGGTACCCTGATTAGTAAGTCCGTGCTTGTCTGCCCTACCTTGAGGAGGTTAGCGGATTGTGGTCCCTCATTGATAAAATATGGGTCCTCAGTGCTGCAAATTGGAGTCCAACTTGAGATCTGGACAGTTTTGCCATTGGCCTTCAAATTTAAAGATGTGTATGTCTGTATATAAGCGTGTGTGAGATATAAGGTGAATGATCATATGAAGCAAACTTCACGAGAAACCGATATGCTTGTTTCAGTTGGTTATTGTAATAATGAGGGTGAGCTTGTTAAACTGGACCGATAGCCTGGCACAGATGGAAAAGAAAGGTAGCCATTGTGGAGCTTCCTCTCCAAACTGACATAACTGAAATGCACAGTAATAGTAACAGCATGACTTCCTGCAAGCCTATGAGCGTCCATCTTGTCTTTAAAATTAATAGCAGTAGGCCTTAGAAAAAGGTAAATGGTTTTTATGTGCAGCAATCTCAATCGTCCTGGGGGGGGGGGGGGGGTGGATGGTGCACATGAGAACTGTTTGTTGTGTTGGTTTAATTTAATTCATTTTTGACTGTTGGTCCACTTTAACCCTTTAAGTGCCAAGCACGTGAATTTTATGTGGTTGTCTCTCCATCACTTAAAGTGGACCAACACCCAGGATTTTGACTATCCTGGGTTTTGGTACACTTCGATCGGGGGTGCCCCGCTGTGTGAAACCCCCCAGAAAGAACCAAAAACTCACCTGTCCCCGCTCCCACATGACCGCTGCAGCCAATCCCCGCCGCCAGACAAGCGAGGTCCGCCACCGGACAAGCGAGCGCGACCGCCGCCGCCGCCTCCCGCGCGTCACTCTTACAGGGAGTGCGCCCTGAATGGCATTTGTGAATGGCCGGCGCGGGTGCGCGCCCTGCTAGAGGGATGCGCGAGCGGCGGCGGCGGCTCACGCATGCGCCGCTGGATCGAGGAGCAGGTAGGGATTTCGGGGCTTTCTGGGGGGTTTCACACAGCGGAGCACCCCCGATCGGGTTGCCCCCGCAGGCCCGATGCTGATCAGCCCGGGAATCTTATATATTCCCGGGCCGATCAGTATCGGGCGTTGGTCCACTTTAAGTGCCAGCCACGTAAAATTCACGTGCCTGACATTTACCCCTGCTAGTGGGCAAAAAAATTAAAAAAACACTCACCTGACCCCTCGTTAGATCCGTCCGGGTCTCCTCTTTAATTTGGTGCTATCCGATCCCCAGTGGGGCCTCCCCGCTTCGGCAGCAGCAGCTGCTAACTGTAAAAAAAAAAAATGTAAAATGACATTTACTTACCTGAGGCCGCGCTGCCTCCCGACGGGTCTCCTCTTCACTGGGGGGGGGCTCCGATCGCCCCCCCAGCCTCTTCCGTGGCGAGGAGAGGGCAGAAAACGCTCTCCCCCACCACTTCCTGCATCGGGTCTGCTAGCCCTGCCCCCTGGTGTCTGCTAGCCCCGCCCCCACTCTGATGTCACCAGCGGCCGGCCTCTTAAGACCGGCACCCGAGACAGAGAATCAGTCTGCTCGGGTGCTTGGAGGAGAGAGATGGGGAGGAGGAGAGGGCTGAGATCGCCCCCCCCTCCCCAGGCTCTCTCCTCCAAACACCCGAGCAGACTGTCAGCTGTCATCGGAGATCGCCGGGGGACAGAGGATCGGAGGTGAGTAAAGTAAAAAAAAATAAATTTCATTTTTTTTCTTATGTGTCAGTGTGTTTATTTTTACATTTAACCCCTTGTGAACTGGTAAGGGGTCCATGAGACCCCTTATACCAGTTCACAAGGCTGGGGGCTGGCAAGTCACCTGCGGTAGCCGCAGGTGACTTGCCATTAACCCCCGGCACCCCCGGCACCCCCATTACCTGCCTCCCCAAAGCCCAGGGGGGGACAGAAGAGCCCGGGCCCACATAGGCTATGTGAGCTTGAAGGCTGCAGGGTGGGGGGGCCACAAAAGCTGCCCCCCCACTCTGTTCCTACATGCCCCTATAGCTGGTCCCGGGCTGGTAATGCTGGGTAAGGGGGACCCCATTTCATTTTTGGGGGGATTTTTAGGGGTTTTAACCCGGGAGGGGGTAAGCCCTTATGTTCTGTCGCCCAGCAGCTATAAAAGGCTTCCAGCTGCAGCAGGAGAGCAGAAGCCAGATTGATCAGCGTGGGACACAGGGATGGATGGGAGGTAAGTATTAAAAAGTATTAAAAAAATAAAAAGTATAAAAAAAAATTTTTCTGCTTGTTTCTGTGTTTTTTTTTTACACTTAATCCCTTGTGAACTGGTAAGGGATCCATGAGATCCCTATATCAGTTCACAAGGCTGGGGGGCTGGCAAGTCACCTGCGGCTAGCGGGTGATTTGCCGTTAACCCCCGGCACCCCAATTACCTGCCTCCCCAAAGCCCAGGGGGGGGGGGGGGCAGAAGAGCCCGGGCCATGGATATGTAGGCTTGTAGCCTGCAGGGTGGGAGGGGCCACCAAAGCTGCTCCCTTTGCACCCTGTTCTACAAGCCCCCATAGCTGGTTCAGGGCTGGTTATGATGGGTAAGCGGGACCCCCATATCATTTTTGGGGGAGTTTTAAGGGTTTTTAACCCTTAAAATTCCCCAAAAAATGGGTCCCCCCCAGGAGGGGGGACCCTATGTCATTTTCTTTTAAATTATCCCCTTATGTTTATAGTGTGAATAGTAGTAGTATTTTATTTGTGAATGTTATAAAGTGCTCTTTTCAGTTTGGGGGGTCTCCTGGGCAAGAATGGGGGGGCTACCGATACATATGTGGTACCGTTGTAATCGGGAGAAATTGGGCTTTCACATGCAATATGGTTTTCTCTAATAAAGTAAATGTTTTATTTAAAATAAAGGAGACAATTGTCTAAAAAATATGTATTTATTTATTTTTTTGTTTTTTTACACAAAAATATAAAAAAAAAAAAAAATAGAAAAATAACAACCAAGACAATTCATGTTAAAGACTAAACTCTGCTGCAAAATATATATCTATAATTTTCCTGGAAATTCTGGCAAAAATCACGGTTAAACATGGCGCAGAATGGGGAAAAATTACCTGTCACAGAGGGTGACAAAACTTCAAGTAGGCTGGCAATTAAAATAGTTAATAGTACCTATGCATGTTGGGTATTGTTCTGCTCGGGGGACCTTGCTCTTTCAGATTTAGCTTGTTTTTTCTTGTTGCATATTTATATTTAGGAAAACATGTTATTTATTCACCTAAGAATTCTTCGAGGGATTACTTCCAGAAAGGTGAGCCTACTACAACAAGCTGGGTACTCTTAGAAAGCTTAACATGTGTACTTTTAGGGAATATATGGTTAATCGGGGATATTCCAAATGTAAAGGGTTGTTTTGGTTGAAAAATTGCAAGGTGCGCACTTTGTCTGCAGAGCTGAAATTTTCAAGTAAAATTACTGTTACGCGCACACGCTTTACTTTGTGGTGTTTGCCAACTCTTCCCTTGACAGTACCTATGCATGTTGGGTATCGTTCTGTTCGGAGCATGTTGCTTTTTGAGATTTTACTTGTTATTTCTTGTTTGCATATAGTTTTTTTTAGGAAAATGTGGCTTGATTTTTCCGTTTTATTCTTTTTTAGGGAAACTTTGTGCAACCAAAGAATACATTGAAGGATTACTTCCAGAAAACTAAGCCCACATAAACAAGCTTGGTACACCTAGAAGGCTTGAGGCGTGTACTTCCAGAGAATATTTAGTTTGTGGGGGGTATTTCAAATGTAAATGGTTGTTTTTCTGGAAAAACTGCAAGGTGCGCATAGTGCAGTTGAATTTTATCTGAAAATCTCCTAAAGCTCTGTTTCAGTTTGGGGGAGTCTCCTGGGAAGGAAAGGGTGTCTACCTAAATTGAGAAATTGGGGTTACGCACGCAATAAAATTTTATTGACAAACTTAAATTTTTTATTACAAAAAACACTACAAATTGCAAAAAATAGATTTTTTTTTTTTTTGCACATATTTCACCAAAAAGTATTGAAAATACACTAAAAAAAAAGGCCAACCAAGACATTTCATGTTGAAGCCCAGACTCTGTTGAAAAAAACAATATATCATTTTCCTGGGAAATCCCTGGAAATCCTTTCAAAAATCACATTTGAACATGTGTAGCGCAAAATAGTAAAACATGGTCTGGCAACAGAGGGTTAGTTTGCTCTGTCGAGTCTCCCTAGGAGCAAGCAATCGCCCTGTGTAACTGGGCAAAAATGTACCAAAAAACTTTCTATTTAAAGTGGACCAACAGTCAAAAATGAATTTAATCAGAGCAACACAACAAACAGTGCTCATATGCGTTCTTCCCCAGGGCAATTTAGATTGTTGCACATAAAATTAATTTACCTTTTTCCTACTCCTACTGGGGTCAATTTTAAAAACAAAGTCGGCTCATGTATCTGCAGGACGCCAGCAAACAGGAAGTCCTGCTGGGCTTCCTGTTACTGTGCATTGTCAGTTGAATCAAAGCAGCAGCATGGCTGAGATGTTGGGAAAGGAAGATCCAAAATTTGCTACCATTAGAAAATCGGTGCGGTGGGGTTTCAGCTTTCAATGCTGTAGTATCATTCATACATTCATGGGGCAGGTGAGTTTTGGGGAGTTTTCTTTTTCAACTTTGCCCGGCTATTGGTCCAGTTTAAGAGTACAAAGTAAAGGGTGCTTTCTTAGAAAAAGAAAGCATTTACATGGTACATATAGGCCAAATATAACAGGATTTACCCATAATTCTTAGCAGTAGGTAGAGCAATGCAAATCATCTTTTTGTCTCAAGCACACAGCAACAGCTGACCAATGCTTAGGTATATATTGTACAATTTATACAGCCATCACTACTTCAAAACATGTGTTTCATCTTAGTGATCCAATCAGCACAAGGCTAGAAGAGATGGCAGGATGGTAAGTGAGACATGAAACCACCATAACAGAGGGGACAAGCCACCTAGGGAAAGACACATGTTAAGCTTATTATAGACAAACATGGGATGTCTATAATAAGGGTACATATTAATAGAGCACATGGTAAAAGAGGCACTAAAAACTGCCTGCTGCCCTGGAGTCTAAAAGAATCCAAGGCGGGGTAGAAGCCCTCCCAAGGATCAACCTCCAGGATTCCTGTAATCTTACTTCAATCCATTTCTGGGGTTTGGTGTACAGAAATGATGTGCATAGTACATACAGATCAAAAATACAAGAATGTACCCATCATTTTTAGCAGCAGGTGGGGGCATGCAAATCATCTAAGGGGTATATTAAAGAAGTGTTATTGCCACATAGTGCCAGGTGAATGTCCGGTGAATGTCAGGTCCCGGGGCAAAAGGTTATCAAGTCAAAAATCCAGAGCGCCTCTGATAGCGCCAGGTAGTGTCCCCTCTATCAACAGTGCCGGCGATGGTTTGAGTGCTGGTGCTGTGTTCCCTACAGCGCCAGATAAGGCCATGTGCTAACCCTGCATTGTGTGGCCTTATCCCATAGATTCCAATGGGCAGGGATGGTTATTATTTTTGGGGCTATTTTTCCTATTTAATTTTATTATTTTTTGGGGCTGGTGCATGTGCCACGGAATAGTTTGTGTATGCATTTTTTGCACTTTTGTGTAGTGCTGCAAACTTGTGATTTGGGGCATGCAAATCCTGTGTCAAGTCTTTCAAGCGTCTCCAATGCAATTCCCTGTTTTTGTTTTTTTTTTAAATGTGCTTCCATCACCCATAAAAAAAATTGGGATTGCAACAGGCCTAAATGCCTAGGATCCCTTTTTCACAGCACCCATAGGGCCTACGGTAGCACCCCGTAGACAGCTGGGAGTTGGTGAATGCAGATCGCTGCCCGTCTCCAGGCAGTTCTGCAGTGCGCCGAGAGCATCTCACAAGAGACACTCACCTAGCGCCCGCACAAAAATGATAAAATAGGATGTCATGTTTAAAGGTATTTAATGTTGTCCACAAAAAGCAAAAAATAATTTCCTTCAAGGGTGGATAACCCTAGTCTATGTAAAATCCGACATGTCTTGTCATTAGAATCAATGATTTCCAAGCGTTTAGAATTGTAAGTGCTTTTTTCATTTCTGTTTTCTCATCAGAAGAAAAGTGGTGATTCATAAAAGGTTCCATAAAACATTGATGTGCATGGCTCCGTGGATTTAATCTGATGTTGTTGATTAATTTATTTACTTGTTGGCGCTAACCTCTCTTGCAGGGCCCTGATTTCAGTTGTTCGGAATCAAGAGATTCAAATCGCTTGTGTAGTTTAGCCTCGAGGGCGCATTAAACCAGCCTCCACTGAGAAATGCGCGGGTTTACACTTGACATGCGCTACCATTCATTTAAAATGCTTTATGTTTTCATTATACTTTATAGAATGGAACGCAAAGTGGAAGCATGCAGCCTGTCAGATCCTTGGCCAAAGAAAGGCAATGTAGGTGGTTAACCGTCACTATTGAAATAAAGGCCTGTCAGGATATGTTGCTTCTACTTTAAGAAGCAGACAAACTAAAGCTATCAGAGGTAGTATGAAAAGCCCCTTAAGGCTTGTAAGCATCAGCTTTTGTTTAATCAATCTTTAATTTAATCATATTATCATTATTAGGTTAAATAAATATTAATCGTAAAGGTTTATTTCTCCATTATTTCCAAATAGATACGTTTACATTTAGTGCCCGATTTACTAAGTGTGCCAGCACAGGATCATAAAGCCACTGGCTAACAATGCGCTTAAGGCAGTTCATAGTAAATACCACATAACATTTAACACAATGAACTATGTAACTTCTGGTTTCAAAGATTTATATAATGTTGCTTAAGCTAAACCCTCCGGCCAGTTAGTCACCAGTATCAGCACTTGGTACTCTTGGACCACTTACCAGTTAAGAAACAGTTAAAGAAAAATACAGTTTGACCCAGGGAATCTCCCTCCATGCCCCCCAGCAGTGACAGGCTTAGTCACATGGGGGGAATCTGCAGAGGCTCCTCCTCTCCCCGGCACTAGCTTGACAGGCTGTCAAGTGAGAAGGAGGGGGACCTATGTGTATTGTAGCCACACCCTGGCATGAAAAAGTTGACAACCGCCAGGCCAGGACCTGCAGAGGGGATGCCACCCAACAGGGGTCAGACAAAGGAAGATTCGGTAAAGGTGAGTTCCCTTTTAATTTTAAAGTGGGTAGAAACTCAAAAATGGGTCCATCGCTCAATCTATGACCCCTCCCCCACCCAAGCAGCCAGGCTCTGCTGTTGGCTTCGTGGCGGCCTGGTTTTCAAAGAAAACTGGCTCAAAAGTGCAGCTGTGACGAGGTGCACCCATCTTGCCGCATCCCCCGCACACTGTTCGGACGCATGTGCTCCCGCGCCCAGCATTTCTGCCATTCATGACCAAAGAGAAACCGGGTGGGGGGTTTACACAGCATCCGGTGTAAGGGGCCGTGAGGGTTTTGACCCACTTTTTATATCAGTTTTGTGAACTGGTAAGCTGTCCAAGGCACACTAGCGGGTGGTGTGGCGGATAATTTGGACCAGATCTTGCTGGTATACGGGATGGGGAGAACCAGACCAATCTAGGATGGGGCGATCCAGGTCAAATCTAGCTTCAGCCCAGATCCAAAGTCCTTCGCTACATGTCATGCATTCTCCTTATATAATTTTACCCTAGTATATGAGGTTCAGAAAATGCAAATGAGTCCAATTTGTTTAAAAAATACATTTAGAGAAAATTATTGAATCAAAATATATTACATTTTTAAAGATGGCAAAATACTAACAATGCCCTGATACTGCCTGTATATTGCCATTCCAGTCATTTGAAATAAAAAGGATTAGCATAGCTGTGCTTTACTGTGCCACACTGTACATAAGCCAGACCGTGAATACCTATATTTGCTCATTTACACTAACAGGCATAGTCAGCATAGTTTACTCACACCAGTAACTAACTAGAAAAGTAGAAAAAAGTGCCATTTATAGGTATAGAAGTGAGTATCTTTTTGTTTTTTACCCTACACAGTCCCTTTTATTCCCTGCTCCTAATTCATTGTTGAGATAGCAATGTTTTGCTGGTGATGACTTACTTTGAATTACAGTCTCTAGTGACTTATTTAGTATCCACAAAAAGCAGAAAGACAAATTTGAATGAATAACCACCATGATCACATGACATATTCCCAAAACGCACCTTATTCCAAATGTATCCCGGAGCTTTGTTGTACTCAAAATTAGGTAGGTAACCCTATTCAAAAGAATTTGAGCCCAAGACCCAAATTCTTCAATCTGACCCATCTGAACCAAGTTGCTGACAGCAGGAAATGAATCTGCACTGCATAACTTTTATCACATATTACAAGTGAATACATTGGACACAACCTGATAAAGTGGAGTATTATTAGGGGGAGGGCATGGGCTGGGGTTGCTTGGGTGAGGGGGGAAGCGTGCAGAAAGGTATGGGGAGCTGGGGGGAGGCAGGGATTGGATAGGAGTGTTAGTAAAGCTAGCAGCCCAGCCTGCCGCAAAGCAGTGCAGCCAACTGGGAATTTGCCCGGGTCTCCCTATGGCCAGTCCACCCCTGCTCTTGGATGTATTGATTGTTATTATGATTATCTGATTGGGATCCTCTGTTTCTGTTGTTTTCGGTCTAATTGTATGCACTGTATTTTTATTGATACATTTCATTAGTCATCTTATATACATTACAGCACGTATGCTTAGGCCCTTATTTATGATGGAATAGCGACTGGTGAGCGGCCGGTAATGACGGGCCCCGCCACGAGAACGCCGGCTCCCCACCACAATCACACATTTATCAAGCCGATCCTGCTTAGCGACTGAGATAGCGCCATATAGCCACTCATTCATCATTATTCCAGCCTCAGCCCACAGCACCAGCGTCCGACCTTGAACAGCGACAGGTATGACCTCTCGCTACCTGGAGCTCTCCAATGCATTTCAATGGAACAATCTTTAAATATTCATAATTAATTGTTATGAATTTTTTTTTTTTTTTAAATGTGAAAAATTCTGTGACCATTTTTTAAGGTAAAAAAAATAAATACAGAATTGATATTACAGGTCTGATATTAATGTATTCATATTACAAAATTATTTAAAAAAAACTTGTTTTTTTTGGTTTCCAAAAATATGGTTGTTTGAAGGTTAAAAAACTACTTTTAACGCATCGCCGCCAGCGCTCTGGGGTTTAAACATGCATTTTACAGCGCGAGAATGTTTGGAGCGTGATTTTTTAATGAATATGGTGGGAGCCGGTCGCTAGGGCCAGTTGCTATCATGCGCTCCCATACAGCGCAGAACCTGTCAAATAGCGATTCCTCACCCAATATTCAACAGGAGTTGGGGCTGTATGAATGTGAGGCCTACTGTGGAGACTTCCAATATTAGGGCAGCAAGCCTGTAGAAAGAAACTCTTTTGTCACTGGCTCACTGCAATCACTTGGTACAAAAGAAGCCATTGCTCTACACAGAAATTGGTGCCCAAAGTACAAAGGGGCACTGGAAGGTCCACGGAGGGGCACTGGCAGGTCCTGTCTAGTGCATAATTAAAATGACATTGTAGTCCAGCTACAGGAGCAACAAAAGTGTATAAAACTAAGCTTTTACATATCTCTTCGAAAGCATCCCTTAGCATGTCCCTTAACAAGTCCCTTATGCCAAGACAGGGAATGGCCCCTTAGTCTTTCCTGGAGCTCCCATGCCATCCTAAATATATGTCCCCAGCCACCTCGGGATAGCAGAATAACCCTTGGTTACCAGCAATACTAAAGAACACCCAGGGACTGCTTGGGCCTTTACTATCAAATGACTAACGGGCTCCTTTTTACCTAACCCCTAACTAGTGCAAGCATGTTGGACCACAAAATGAAGTACACACATTTTTATTCACTGGTTATTATATTATTATAAGAAGATTGGTTGCTGGGTTATTGGGTAACTCCATTTATATAAATAATAATGCACATAACAAGTGAGTGTAAAATCATGAACATTTCAATTCTAACTGTTATTTAACCTGGTATTGAAAGTAAAATATTAGATGATGCTTGTTATTTTTACAAGGTTCAGTTAAGGTGTTGAAAATGTATTTATTTACACTTAAAACACATGAAAAGAGGGGGATTTAATAATTTGACATATAATAGGTTCCACAAAATTATAATTTAAGGTCACAGAAAATAGCTCTAACAGATGGTTTAAACAGCTTTGAAGGAAGGCCAGATGTGTTTATTTAATATTATAAAATAAATGACTATATTTTTCTTGGGGGGGGGGCTCAAAGTGGGAAACAGCATTTTACAGGGTAGTGGATGTGATGAGGTGTGGTTTGGGATGTGGCTTATCCAGTGGCTTTAATAAACAAATATCGGCAGCTACTCCTCGGTGTGTGCGTAGGTGTAGCCCCGCCTGGATACATTAAAGCATGGATATCTCTGGTCCAGAAAGGATGTTAGTGATTGACTTAATGCTCAGCTAAGCCATACATTACAATACCGCCATTCAACCAATGAACCAAAGCAGTCACTCAGTTTGAAATTGATGAGACATCCCAGATTGGTTGGCACAGTGATCCCACTAATGTGAGCAGAGTGGGACATTTTTGGAGGGACAGTGGGACAAAATGTCTCAAAGTGGCACTGTGCCACCGAAAGTGTTACATCTGGTCAATTTGGTATTCCTGTTATAGCGATTTTAATTTTTGTTTGCCCTTCCTATGCCATTGGTTTCTGACAGGACGCCATTATTCTAAACTAGCTGTTTAAGCCCTCCACGCAATCTCATGCTGGGTGCAATTTGTGCCCTTTAAAAATAGTGCTAGACGGAAGATAATTTGATTTCCTCTTAATTTTCCCCCAATTTTTCTTTTAAAGCCAAAATCCGTTGGGAGATGAGACAAGGGGAGATGATACATAGGGTTTTTAATATTTTTAATATTGTGCCAGGCAGACCCATTCATTACGGTATTTGTGACAATAGGTGGTTGGGTAACACTTGGCTGTGTTGGCTGTGAAACGGAACCAGCATCAACATAGGTGCCTAGGCTCCACCACAATGCCCCCCCCCCCCCATCTCTCTACTTATTGTCTCACTGGCAGCTATCTTTTATCTTTCAGCATTATAGTTGGTCAGAGTGGAAAAGCAACTGCTGCATCTCTTTATCCAATCATGTGCACATTGCAACTTAACCACAATGCTGACTTCTTTATTAAACACTCTCAGCTCATAGTCTGCAGGTTCACACGGGATGAAGGATTTGTATTTAGAGAAAGCTGCATGATTTTATGCAATCTAAGTGTTCCTGTTCTAAGTGCTGTTCCAGCCCAACTATAAAATACACAGGGGAAAGCTTTCTTAATTTTAAGGGCCTACTCATCACCCCACATGCCCATTTACTAGATCCCAGGTAGGTTATTCAGGCATGGTCCTGCTGGCTAAGCGAGTCTGCTAAGGATAAACCCATGGCTAGAACGCTGCTCTCAGGTGTTGTCCCAGTGTAGGAAAGTACTACTCAATTCACTGTGTGCAGGGGGATTCCAGACACTGCCTTGACCCATTCACTCTACTACTGAAGATCAGAGCCAGGATCTACCAAATGGGTATATTCAATTAACTCACTATTTGTATTTGTTTAACATTTAAATCACCTAAAGTTGCTCTTTAACCCCCTAACTCCCAATGTGAAATAGAAAAAAGCATCCAAAAATGTATCTCCATGGGAGTCCAGCTCGAGACACACAGGGCAGACAGCGGGGTCCTGGCACACAGGGCGAGGGAACAGTAAAGGTCAGCAGTGTGCTCAACCAAACGTAAAAGCTTCCTTTATCAAAAGGGCAAACCACGGGCAAAACAGTTAGGGGGTTAATATAATAAAAAAAGTAGAGGATTTAATATTAAAATTATAATAATATAATAATAGATGTATTGTTATTATGAAAATTATTATTATCAAAATCATCATCATTGTTATTATTATTTTTATTGTTAATAATAGTAATAATAATAACCAGTAACAATAATTGATAACACCTATAGTTTACACCTATCGTACATTTAACCACCAGTAAAGTATTATGTTATCTCATATAATCAAGAATACATATTATTTATGAAAACAAAAATATCACAGATGTTGAAATATTTGCTTGATATATTATATTAATTTATCACTTTAGTTACCATATTCAGTAAATAATTTATAATTACAAAAAATATTAATAACAATAAGAAGCAAAAGAAGAAAAATATCTTCTGTGAGCGTCCATCACACACAATAATGTCTTTGAGGTTTGGGTTTACGTACCTGCACTCTGGCTTCCGTCAGGTTAATTTTCATGGCGAGCTCTTCTCGGGTAAACACATCGGGGTAGTGCGTTTGCGCAAAAACAGCTTCCAGTGCTTCTAGCTGGAGCAGAACAAGCAGATATCAGCAGGGTGAACTTTCCATGGCTAATTACAAATTCATTGACAGGAAGGGGGGAAGCATACCAGGTGGGCTTTAATAAGGAACAGAGATATTATTGACATTTTTGTAATTATTTAAGAAGTAATATATAATCGCTTCTTACTTACCCTTAAGACAACACAATAAAATGATTTTTCTGTATCTCTGCCATTAAAAGCCCTATGATAACCAAGTTATAAGGGCTGTTATTCAATAAGAATTTGTTCTCCTAAATTACCCACACTGGTTCAAATACATTTTCCCCTTAAAACTCTTGTTGGATAATTAAATCTACTCTAGTCTACAAAAAAACAATTCTGCTTCTTTAATATTTTTTCTATACCTAGATGTATGGTTAATTTACCAGAATAGTTTGACCTAGGAAGAAAGGTTAATGCTAGCTAATTAGATGTAATATAATTGTATGGTTTATTCGAACAGAATCTGTTGTGTTATCATTTGCGGTAATTTAATAACCTTTGCTTTAAATACCCAATTGAGTGGAAGTGGTAATTACATTTCCCTTTGAGTGCACATATTTGTATCTATGACAAACATGTTCCTCCTATGTTCAGAACAGATTGTGATAATATCAAACAATATTGTGCTGTACTGTGTTAGCCATTTAGAGTAGTAGAAGAGTGAAGATATAAAGTCACACATTTTGTAGACTGAGTATATTTTAAGGATAGCTTTCATCAGACATGATCTTATACAAGGAACTGAAAAATCACAGACATTTCTACGCACAAAAAATAAAATAAAGTCAGCAAACTTCCTTATGTATTGTATGGATGTCAATCACTTGGCCGTGACTGCTGGTTTGCCGAGGGGGCTTGCACCAAACCTGAATAGTTGCTGGCGATCACATGATTAGTTGCATTTGAGATAAATTGACTATAGTGTGCATTTAAAGTGGAACAAAACCCACTAGGGCCTGTCCTGTTATCTAAAAAAAACTCTTGGACTGGCCCCTGTCCTTCCCCTGGGGCATCCCAAATTGGCAAAGCCAACCCCCAGGTGCCGGTAAACTCACCTGCATCCTGGCTCCCATCGCCGGTGTAAACATCGGGTGGCCACATCCCCTGCATTTTTTGGCACCTTTCAGAAAGGCCAGGGGCAGGAGGGTGCTATGTGGCCGCCCGAGCTCACAATTGCCATAACAGAGCCGTTTGCCGACCATTAGTAACACGGCACATGACTTTGATTAGATAGGCGCCCATGCATAGGCCGCTGGACCAGGAACAGGTGAATTTTTGGGGGCAAATTGGGGTAACCCAAATATGGAGGCAAGGGCAAGGAACAAAACCCAGGCTAGTCAAAATCCCAGGATTTGTTCCACTTGAAAGAATTAAGAAATGGACACCTAATTATTCAAAAATAGTTGGGCAAAAATTAAGGGAAACCAGCAGGGGATAAAACTTTTGCATATATTTATATTCCTATTCTTTCCTGCCCCCCCCCCCCCCCCTGGCATTTTGAAATGCCTCATCTGAATTGTCATTGTAGTCCCTTATCTGTTCTAGTAAAAGAAATATAAGAAAGCCTCCCAAAAAGGCGCCTTCATTAGTAGGGTCAGCTGCAGACACACAGTGCAGGGTGGGGGGTTTTGGCACACATGGTAAGGGGGCAGCACTCTGCTGAACCAAACCTGAAGCCCCTTTATCGAACGGTTAAACACTGACAAAACAGTAATACGGTTAAAGTTAACAATTGAGTGCTCTCCTCCGGAGAAATGTGCAGCCACCAGACGTCAAGTCATATTTTATCTAAAAATCCAAAAGAAAAAATCTCTCTCTCTGTCTAATTCTCTCTCTCTCTCTCTCTCTCTCTCTCTCTCTATATATATATATATATATATATATATATATATATATATATATATATATAATTACAGAAGGCAATGCTGGCAATACACTATACAGCCTGGTTGTACAAGATTTGTACAGTCATACCAAACTACACAATATAAGGGCCTGCCTCAAAAACGTATTCACATTTTACTTAATCAGTACAAATATATCAAGACAGCGACCGTGATTCAATAAACTTTGCCCAAATATCTCCTGAAAATAAGGATGCTATTTGTGCTAGATATCAGGAGGAATGCAACAAAATAAAGTGTGATTTATAAATACGTATCCGGTTATCAACACCTAAAACTTTTACTTTAGGCAGGCAAAATGTTACAATGCATGTAAAAGATAGGATGTACTGTGCTTAAAGTGGACTAAAACCCAAGATTCTGAATATCCCAGATTTGGGTCCATCCCAAACTGGGTCTACTTACCTTATCTCTGCCCCCACAACACATGTGCATTCATTCATATGCACATAGAACCCTGATTGGAGTCCACTCATACAGCACTGAGAGTAAACAGAGACTGGTACAGAGAGCTGAAGGCAACCCCTCCAGCTGTGTGTGAGAGATGTACATATTTTACAATGCACTGGGAGATAAAAAATCAGGATGCCCCAAGGATAAAGATGTAATAGATAATTAAATGGCATTTACATCATTCTACCTCATTTTTTAGTTCTGTTAGTGGGACAAGGAACCCTGCCACTAAAAGGAAGGGCGTCAACCGCTCAAATGCTGCTCAACCCCTCCTTCCCCATCTCCAGTTTTCCTAAATAGAACGCTCACATCTGGATCAGATCTGGGCAGAAAGTCTAGTGGAGGCCCCCATTATTAACTGTAGGCTAACTGCTAACCTGGTGGTGTAGGTCCCAAGTGGTGGCGTCCCAGGTGGGATCCTTAGTTCACCCCCCCTTTTTTACTATATTATAAAATTACCTTAAAGCAGTAAAAAGAGATCTATTGCAAACACGGTAGTATTAAAAAGCCACCTATAAGCTAGACAGACAGATGGGGTGAACAACTGTCATTTGTAGCAGGCAACATAAAAAAGATACTCAGCTCAGCTTCCCCTGCGGCTGATCTTTCCAGCAAAATGTACCTGCATGGCCTTCAAGTGCTTGTGCCCTGGAATCTAAAAGATTCCGGGACCGGCCGGTAGCCTTCCCCCAGAGCATCCTATAGTTGTGTGAAACTCCCTGGGGCACCTGTAAATTCACCTTTACCAGGCCTCTCCCGCGACGTTGCAACTGCCAGTGCATCCTGGACTTCCCTGTAGCTGTGCACGTGCCCGAACAGTGTGCCAGGGAGATGGGAGAGCCAGCTGCACCTCGTCCCGATGGCATGTTAAAGAGAGTCGTTCAGCGTTCTCTACCCACCCCAGTACATCACCTGTACTGGGGTAAGGGGGGGGGGGGGCTGATAGGGTGGCCGGGTTGCCAAAATGCTTTTCCATTTGTTTTTAATCTTTAAACTTTTAAGGGGAAACCTTGAGTGCGCAGAGTCCTAAAATCAGCCCAGGATTTTACCAGCCCCTGGCCAGCCCATGACAACCCCACTGAGCCTTCTCCCAGTGTGCTTCCAAGCAGAACAACAAGTGCACCACAAGACCACAAGACTGCCACAAGACTGAGGCTATAGCAGTACAAGGGCAGATTTCTGCCAGGGATGGATAAGGTAAATCTTTAGTATTGTAGGGGCAGATAATGGCCGGGGTGGGTATGGCCCCCCCACAGCCATGATGCTGAAGCTGCAGTATTGTAGGGGCAGAACATGGGCTGGAGTTCCTTGGCTTAAAAATACAATTGGGTCAGTACAGGGGGCTTGGTGGGCAACTATGGAGGCATGTATTGGATACAGATGTTAGAAGCAGCAGCCCAACCACTCCAAAACCAGTGCAGCCCACTTGGCATTTTCTAAGGACTCTCTATGGCCAGGCCAACCCCGAAACTTATATAACCCCCTCCTTTCCATTGTACAAGTCCCTGTACAAGGAAACACAATAAACATTACATACTCACCTATAGTCCTGCACAGCAGAATTGCACAATGCCATTAGTTTGAATCTTACCAGTATCAGCACCCTCGATCCCCCCCCCCAATCCCCCCAAGCGTTTCTCCCCTCATGTTCCATTTAGGGGTCTGCCAGCCCTCAGCACGCCCCCCCCCCCCCCCCCCAATGAAATGAATAGGGCAGGTGAGACCAGTAATCGTGGCTAATGCCAGAAAGAAGCAAGGAGCAGCCACACGAGCAGGGTCCGTGGTCCAGTGAGGTGTGGATCTCTGGTGGAGGTCAGTTTCAAACCCCTGGAATATCCCTGAAAAGCTGTGCAGGACTATAGGTGAGTATCTTACATGTATACAATACGTGCAATACAATATTACAAATACAATTTTGAGGTAAAATAATAAGTGATATGATTATAACATTATAAAACGTGCAAATATAAAGTATATAATAAGATACCAAAACTATTTAAACCTTATATAAATAACCATAGGACGGTGCTGTGTTACCTATGCAGAGAGCTTTTTATACACTGAGCCTAAGACAGAGCAGACTGGTAATGGAAAAGACATTCAGTGGATCATATCCTCCAGTTAGCAGCCTGCATTGATTCTCTCTGATACACTGAAGCCATTCCTAGAAATAGCTCTGCACTGTTATATGACCTTTTATCTGAATAAGTAAACTACAAGAGTCATTTAATTACTGGAAACCAGGGAGACAAATTCAAGAAAACTATTCTAAAAATGACAAACAAAATTCAATGTAATATTATATTTAGGTAAGCCATTGTATTTAAAGATTGTTAATTACAGAATTTATAGTTAATGGAGTTCTTATTGATCTCTGTTTCCGAACTGAGTAGCTGTTTTACTGTTATTGTAAAACCACTGACACCAGTCTACCTGTGAACCACCATGATTTCCTTTTCCCAGACAAATTGGATCTTTGATTCTCGGGGAGCCTTATTTAGGAAGCGACAGCGCCACACTGCGACACTTTTTTGGCCTCAGTGTCAGATGTAACAATTGAAACATTAACGTTAATGCCAATGCATCTTATTTAACTATAGCTCCAAAAATGTTGCAGCATCAGGTGCTCTGGTTGAAGCAGCGCCAGATAAAACCTTCAGCTGTAGCCCATAGAGCACAATGGGCAGAACTGGACTGACGTGTTTAATGCTTATAATTAATATTAAACAAATTTATTTGGACAGAACTTGCATTGGGACTTGTCAATAATGGAAACGCTGGACCTAGATGTTGCCAAATGTATTCTTTGGGGGTTATTAAAATTGATTTTAATGGCTTCTTTTGCCTAATAATTTGTACCTTGGAGAACAACAACTAAAACACAGCCAAAATGCACTGTAAAGTTTGTCCCCAGCAGTGATTACTTGTAACAGTAATGAAGAAACGCTGACCAGCGCCAAAGATTTTAAGGTGGAAAAATGTCATAAATACACTGGGGAGCACTGGAAGAGCGGCAGTACAAAGTGACGCTCACTAGCGCTGGGATAATTGGCAGCTGGGTCCAACAGCACCGACATGGGCCGACCAATACCTCAGTGCAACAATTAAAGTTAATTAGTTAGCGTTCAGCACAGAGCCTGTTAGCGCCAATTTAGTACACAACACAGCGTCAGATAAGACAGAAATGCCGGCTCTGAAGCTGGCACTATAGCCACAAAAATTATGATAACAGATACACATCATAAATTAGGCCCTAGGTGTCCCTTTCCAGTGCAGGATGGCTGTATAATATGGAGGGTTTTCTTATATGGTACCAGAGTTACAATAGAATGATATGAAGGGTTATCCAAATGATTTATTCAGCTTTGGAGAGGCTGAGATTTGAAATAAAATATCTAACACACTGTAAAAATGATATAGTTCACCTGTAGAACTGTGGCCATTACAGTGTTTAGTGCGAAACTATAAAAACTCTAAAAACGAATAGAAAACCTGTATTGTCAGGAACTCTGATATATATATATATATATATATATATATATATATATATATATATATATAGTCATGCTAACTATTCGGCAAGTTGCACTTTGGGTATGTCTTGCAGTGTGCTCCACAACCTGCATTTATCTCTTGAGCTTTTTACAAAATAAAAGTGCAAAGACTAATTGTTGATCAACATTTTTCACAAACATCATCTCTACCTGAATATGGGCAACATATGGGGGCATTCTTTTTTCCAACAAGAGAATAAATTCAGTAAGAATATTTTATACTTTTAGAAAAACCAGCACTCTATGGGTTATTCAGAAAAAAAAAATCTGTAGTTTCTGTTTTTTTCAAAACTCCTACAAAAACACACTTACTTCAATTAAAAAATGTATGTTCCTCGTCTGTAAAAAATGCCCCATCACATGTGCAGGTGATTTTTTTTTGCATGAAAAACCAGCACTCTATGGGTTATTCAGAAAAAAAAAATCTGTAGTTTCTGTTTTTTTCAAAACTCCTACAAAACCACACTTACTTCAATTAAAAAATGTATGTTCCTCGTCTGTAAAAAATGCCCCATCACATGTGCAGGTGATTTTTTTTTGCATGATTTTGCATGATTGCACTTTCTTGTGTATTAACATTAATAATATAAACATGTTCTGCTTGTGATCATTTTGATTCAGCTGTAGTTTTATCTTTTCAATTGGATTAAGCACAATGCTGTTGAACAAAAGTAATAATAATAATAATAATAAGTATTATTATTATTATTAGTAGTAGTATTTAGTAAACCTAGGGACAAATCAGTACACCAAATTCAAGTTTAAACCATCTATAAAGAAAATGAATGCTTCACCAGTCTAATGTGTTGGATCTCGTTTCAGTGTTGTATTCTGTAATATCTCCCTCCGATTGACTTATATAGATAATAATTTATAGTATTAAACTCCTGAATAATGGATTCTAGTTAGTGGTCATGATTTAAATAAAGTAGTAATGTAACACGAAGTCTGTTCAAAAGCATTTTACAATCCTAACATCCAGATGCGAATATGTGCACTATCTATTCACAGGGGTGCATTCTCAAAAATATTCAAATACAGTCAATACAGTCAAGAATATGTCTGTATGTATATATATCAACAGGTATATATATATCATCAAGCTTCAAAGATTGCTTGCATGGTTTTAGTGAGAATAGGCAGGTGTGGCTGGAGAAGCATGCTACCTACCTGTTGCAGAGTGAATGTGGTCCTATTTCTTCGCTGCTTTCTTCTCAGAAACCCCTCATCAAACTCGGCAGGTGAATGGTTGGTGAAAGGAGAAGACCCTACTGAACATACAAAGATAAGATGATGCTTTACACTAGCTACCGGCTCCAGGACACAAAAATACAGGCTCCAGGACAACAATACACCTGTAACACCTGTTTCTGCAGAATATACCTAGCCAGAGCCATGTATTCTACAAGCTAGTCGCCTTCTGCTGACCCATGTGTCTTTTCCTGGTGATAACTACATAAATAAATAAATATATATATATATATATATATATATATATATATATATATATATATATATTGGACCAATCAATATAAATGAAATGAAGGTTCTAAATGTGCCTCGCGGATAACTTACCTAATCTGGATATAATGCTGACAAATCATAAGAAAACTGCCAAACTATCCAAGCTAGCATAAAGAATGGACTTCTATGGAGACAAGTCATTGGACATCCATCATGTGAAGTGGAGAGGAGTAGATATTTACTGGATACCATATATATATATATTTATTTATATATACCGTTAGAATGAAAAATGATATTTAAGCCAGGTATCTACTTGTAGCTAGCTATGTATCTATTTGGAGTAACTATCCTATTCGACAGATAAGATATGTAAGCTATATATCTACTTACTAAATATTATTTTGAATAACATATATAAACTATTCATCTACTTAATTGACAGAAGTATAAGATATGTAAGCTATGTATCTATAAAACAATAGCAGTATAATATATGTAAGCTTTATAGCTACGTATTAAATAGTAGTTTGATAAGAACATATAAGACCAGTGTATCTATATACCAAATAGCAGTTTGATAAGGGTATACAAGCTATGTATCTATAAACTAAATACAGTTTGATTAGAATATATAATCTATCATCTATCAATCTATTATATATGTATTAACTAAATAGTAGTTTCTATCTATCTAAATCGTAGGTTGATTAGAATACATAAGCTATGTATTTATTTACTAAGTATTAGTTTTATAAAGAATATATAAATCATGGGATGGGATGTATAATCTATCAATCTATTTGGCTACTAAAAAGATTATATAAGAGATATAGAGAGTTTATATATTCTAATCAAACTACTATCTATTAATTAAATAATAGTTTGATTAGACTATAAAAGCTATTTACTGAATAGAAGTTTGATTATAATACACTTAATTCTGTGAAGGCTTTCTTTTTACTAAATATTAAGATTTAAATGGAACACATAATTACTTTCGCAAAAGTTGTGAAGACAGGGATTCCTAAAACACGAGAGGGGCGCTACAAAAATGTTACAAAAAATCGGGACAAAAAAATATTTCATTAAAGGCGATAATTGATTATTTTTATTAATTATTTTCCACGTTCGCACCTCGGGCAGGAGTCAGCGATCTTAATTGAGATGATATGTTTAACCCCTTAGGGGGGTCGACAGAAGTCTACAAACCACCCTAGTGCCATACTGATGCTGCCCTCCGGCATTAGAGGAGGGGGCTTTAGGGTGGTTTGTTGTTGTATTTATTTTTGCCTACAAGATGTTGGTAAAACACCATGAAAGATTGATGTGCTGGAGAAGCGAGCCTTCTGGCTGACATGATGGGACCCTGAGAAGCCGGGACAGTGAACATCTGTGCGGCTGCCCCAGGGCACCCAGGCAGAGAGCAGGTGGGAGAGGCCCTTTCACCACCCACCCCCACCCAGACTCTCACCCAAGCCAACCAAACTCTCATCATTTATTTAGCAGCACTAAGCTCAGCTCCACATTTAGAGGAAACCCCATAAAAAGGGAGAAAGCTCTCTCCATACCATATATCGGTGGAGGAGGGGTGGGGGCTGGGGGGGATTCACCAGCTATCACCAGCTAATTTAATTACAATGGCCAGTGGAAAGAAGTGAAAGGCATATGTCAGTGAAATTAATATTGGTATTTCCATTATAGTATAATATTAATATTTTTCAGATATTATTCTTATTACACCCTATTCACATCTTCAGACATACAAACACTGATAATAAGGTAAGAAGGCATTTCAAATGACTAACAAACGATTAACTAAAATGGTGTGTGGAGGAGTATTTATATTATGATATAAAATAATAGAATGTTTTATCTTATATGTGAATTGGGTGTACCAGCAATCCTGACTGTAACTCGTCATTTCATAAGTACTGTGTAATTGTAATGGCAATGGTCAGGCAGCATGGTGTGACCGGCAACAGGGGGCTCAGATCTGCTGCACCACTGATCACATGTAACAGAAGAAGAGGGAAAACACTCACCTTCCAGCTGGGGAGGGCAATGGAAGTAAAACATTTCAATGGAAGTCCACCTGAGGTTGAAAGCAGAGTGAAAGCATTACACTCACTCAATTATAGATATATATGTTGATAGATATATAGATAGATAGATAGATAGATAGATAGATAGATAGATAGATAGATAGATAATTGGGTTAGACAGCTGATAGATAGAAAGATATTTATGGGATATATATATATATATATATATATATATATATATATATATAAGATAGATAGATAGATAGATAGATAGATAGATAGATAGATAGATAGATGTATCCAAGTCTATCTATCTAATAAAAGTACATAGTATGCCTTGACGGTCCTATCGATATGCTATAGATAGAGGCTAAATCACTATTAGGCTAATAGACTGAAACTAATTCAATTCAATGAAAGAAAGAAAAAAAAGTAGAAAATAAATAATAAGCAATATTATTAGGTGTGGGTGATATAAAGTTATATAGTAAGATCTAAATTGAATTCCTCAAATGATTAACAAAATACACGTGTAAAAACAGAAGAAAAAATATTCACATACATACGTCGGAGTAAATAGGCTAGATAGCTTAGATAGATAGATAGATAGATAGATAGATAGATAGATAGATAGATAGATGATTATAGAATGGAAAAGATAAAAATAACAGAAACAGATTGTCACAAGTTACTTTTACCCCCCCTCTCTCTCTCTCCCCCACTCTCTCTCTCTCTCTCTCTCTCTCTCTCTCTCTCTCTCTCTCTCTATATATATATATATATATATATATATATATATATATATATATATATATATTATGGTCTTCGTTAATAGTCATATTGACAGGATTATAAATGGGCAAAGATAGATAAATCATATGACAGACTGGAACAGATAGTAATTTATATAAACAGAATTATTGTTCCAAGTCTTTGTATCTCTCTCTCGACAAGATATATAATTATATACATTGGGAAAAGTATTTCTTAATGATCATATGGACAGGATAGACAGAAATAGGGGAGCAGGTTAAAGGGAACATGAATAAATTGTTCCAATATTCAATATTGCTGCAAAAACTTCACGATATATATATATATATATTATTAATAAGCTATAATTGTCCATCTGTTAGAAAATCTAATTGTTCAAACAGAAACTAGTTACCCTAGGCTAAACTGATCAATATGTTTAGTTCAGACATGCTCAGCAATATTCTCAGATGACGCTGCTTTGCCCAGATTGCAGAGTGATTAGCCAACTAGGTTGGCCAGTGGATGGCCTGCTTCAGGATGTCAATACTATCTCTCCCAGCGATTACATAGATGTAAATAAATAGACAGACATCATTTTAGACAAGAATATTCTACAGATACACTACAGATACAATTGATGGGAAGACTATAATAAGAAAGATCGCCCTTAATTATTTTGTAACTATTCAGAAAGACACTGTAAATGATCAGTTCCTAATAGTGTATGTTACCGGCAAATGTTCCCATTTACACTCGTTTTAGATCACAATTGCTCAAACAATAACCAAAAGCTAAAGGTAAAACTATAAAGAGATAGATACTGGTGATAGATAGATAGATAGATAGATAGATAGATAGATAGATAGATAGATAGATAGATAGATAGATAGATAGATCGATCATGGTTATTAGCTAGATATATAGAGATATATAAACAACCACCAAAAGCTAAAGGTAAAACTATAAAGAGATAGATACTGATCATAGATAGATAAATCGATAGATAGATAGATAGATAGATAGATAGATAGATAGATAGATAGAAAGATAGATAGATACTGGTTAATAGATAGCTATATATATATATATATATATATATATATATAACAAAACATTAGATAGAGCCTGGTTAATAGATAGCTAGATATATAGATATATATCACCAAACAATCACCAGAAGCTAAAAGTAAAACTATTAAGAGATAGATACTGATGATAGATAGATAGATAGATAGATAGATAGATAGATAGATAGATAGATAGATAGATACTGGTTAATATATATATATATATATATATATATATATATATATATATATATATATATATATGATTAGATATATATTCATAAATAGATGATAGATAAATATATAGACCTATATGACCACTAAGTTTGAATAGCCAGATCAAATGATAGAAGGCATTTCTTGGTGGCCATACACCTGGCGAGGTGATTGTACAATCTTTGTATGTGTGGCACAGATGGGCAGTGTGTGGGCAGATTGCAATCCTGACTGGAGGAGATGAGACTAGATTGGGGTGTTCGGGTGTGTCTGGTGTATGTGATGGATGAGTGGGGGGTCCCGTACCTGGTCTGGGCGTCTCCTCTCTTGGTGCACCCTAAGGTGTAAGCACAGCGGGTGATGGCTCAGCAGTCAGAGGGGTGATTCCGGAGATAAATCCCAGGCAGGCAGGATGGGTGGCAGGGTGACCGGATGGGTGGCAGGGTGACCGGATGGGTGGCAGGGTGACAGGCAGGGTGACAGGGTGACAGGCACAGCAGGCAGGCAGGGTGTTGAGTGGAGTCGGGGAGCTGTCCGGGGCGCGGGTGCTGAAGCCAGGCAGAGAGACAGCTGTGTGCAGCTGCCGGGCGCTCGTCTCTCCTTTATAATCTCCCGCATAATTGGCTCTAATCGGATTATTGGCGGCGCTGGCCGCGCTCCCAGCCGTGGATAGGTCTGCCGGGCCGCTAATGAGTCACATGGTGCCGCGCGTCACCCCTCCCCATCTATCCATCCATCCCATCCCTCTATCCCATCCATCCTCAGACTGGTCATAGGAAGAAGCTCTCCTGTGCTCTTCCACGCCTGCTGCCATTTCCATCCTACACATTACACTGTGCCTCTATACCCCACATTACATCTAAGGTGTCTTTCTGGGATCATACAGGCTCTGGTTATAAAAGAAAGCAAGGGGGGGGGGGGGGGGGTAATATTACTTAATGTTTCTATTTCATGTCTTTTTTTCTGGCACATCATCCAGATACCAAGTTAGGTAAGTAGTCACTCAAGGCAGTGGTGGGGCTGGTGCACCAGAGCATGGCCAGCACAGGGCACCATCCCAACCTCTCTGTAAAGGGGAACTGGCCTCTATTTTTTTTTTTTCCATCTTTCTCTTATCACCTTCCTCCCATCTCTCTGTCTTCTCACTTTCTTTACATCCTACTCTTTTTTTACCCTTCCTTTATCCCTCTTCTCCATCTTGCTTCAGTCTTTCATTCTCTCTCTCTGCATTCCTAAATGCTTCCCTTCCCTCTCTTTTTCTAGCCCATTTTAGGCCACCAATAGGACAGTACTGGAGGTCCAAGACTAACCAAGTGTTTTACTTTCCCTTCAGTGTTCTGTGAGTTATTTATCCAGTAAATTACATTAGTTATTTGGTTAAAGAGAAAGAAAACCCTGGATTTTGACTCGCGCTTTGATCTGTGCTCCCCCAGGCATTCCGGATTGGGATGCCCTGCTGTGTGAAACCCACCAGATTGCTGGTATTCACTCACCTCTTCCTGGTCTAACAGCACATTCGCAGGCTCTTGTCCAATCAGAGCCATTTGCTGTGCCTATATCATTTAGCAAACGGCTCTGATAGACTTCAAAGGGGAGCCCAAGTGGCAGGATCCCCAGCAATGGAGGTGCTTTCGTCACAACCTAACTGAATGGCTGGGAGTGTGCGCACAGCTCGAAGATGCAGGGGATGCAGGTTCTTGCTTCCTTTTGCAAACAATCAGAGCCGTTTGCCAAATGATATATGACATTGAAAACTGCTCTGATTGGATGAGAGCCCGCACATGTGCCATTGGACCAGAGAAATGTGAGTGAATACTGGCTCGGGGGTTTCACAAAGGATTGGGATGCTCCGGGGGAAAGCTAGCAGACAGCCCTGGAACATTTTAGATTCCAGGGCCAGCCACCCTGGGTTTTGTTCCGCTTTAAAGAGGTACAAAAGCCTACTGGACTACCCCTAGAGTCTAAAAGACTCCAGGGCCGGCTGTTGCACTGTACCTGGGACATCCCAATTTGAAATCCCTCCAGATAACATTGTTTAATCACCTCACACAGTGGCATTCCCATTATCCCTCCTGCTAATGTGCACACCTGTGCCAGGCATTTCTGATTAGCTGGGGCGGGCACACACAGCTGAAGGGGAGTGGCCAGAAGTAGACTAGCATTCACTTTTCTACCAGCTGATTTATGTGCACGGCTAGAAACCTAATCTGGATGCCCCTGAGAGGAGGAACAAAACCCGGGATTAAAAAAATCATGGGTTTTATTTATTGTTTAATAAACATTGCACTTTGTATGGTGTAACAATATCATTGTCTTTTAGCTGAAGGGTGGGTCCCAAGAATGATTCTCTCTAGTGGGTCCCAAGAATGATTCCCTCTAGTGGGCCCCATGAATTATGTCCTCTTTTGAGCCCCAAGAATGATTTCCTCTGTTGGGCCCCAAAAATACTTCCCTCTGCTTGGGCCCAAGAATGATTCCCTCGAGTGGGCACCAAGAATATTTCCTCGAATGAGCCGTAAGAATATTCCCTCTGGTGGGGCCAAGGTGCTCCAGTCTGACCCCGATTCGGTGTTGGCCTTGGGTTCAGCGACAGACAGGAAGAAACTATGAAAAGAAGGATGGATGGTATATGAAGAAGAGACGGAGATAATATGAAAGAGAGAGATGAATGGAAAGGGTAAATGGGAAATAGGGGGGGGGGCATGGAAAATAGAGTGAGGAGGAGGGAAAGTGAAAAAGAAAAACAAGATCACAAAAGAGAGATTGTGGAAAACAGCGATAGAGAGGTAGAATATAAAAAAATAAATACTGGGAGAATAAGGAAAAGACAGAAGGAATGTAGAAAAGAGTGGAGGAGTGAGGAAATGTGGAAAAAAGAAGGATGAGATGGAGTGAATGTAGAAAAGAGATGAGGAGGAGGGAATGTGGAAAAGGCAGAAAGAAGGAGGGAATGTAAAAAAGTGGGAGAAGGTAGGGAATGGGAAAAAAGCAGAAAGATGGAAGACGTGTAAAAAGGCAAGAGAGAAGGGAGGGAATGTGGAAAAGAGAGAAAGATGGAGTGGATGTAAAAAAGGGGGAGAAGGTAGGGAATGGGAAAAAGGCAGAAAGATGGAAGAAATGTAAAAAGGCAAGAGAGAAGGGAGGGAATGTGGAAAAGAGAGAAAGATGGAGTGGATATAAAAAAGAAAGGAAGAGAAAGGAATATGGAAAAGAGAGAAGGTTGGAGGGAATGTAGAAAGGAGGGGAAGAGGGAATGTGGAAAAGAGAAACATGGAAGAAATGTAAAAAGTAGAGAGGAGGGAGGGAATGTGGAGAAGAGCAAAAGGTAGGGGAAATGTAAAAAAGAAGGGGTCAGGGAGGGCATGTAGAAATATAGGTGGAGGGAGGGGATGTGAAAAAGAGAGAAAGATGGAGGAAATGTAGAAAATAGAGGGGGAGCAAGGAGAAAATATAGGCGGAGGGAGGGGAGTGGAAAAGAGTGAAAGATGGAGGGAATGTAGAAAACAGAGGGGGAGCAAGGAGAAAATATAGGTGGAGGGAGGGGAGTGGAAAAGAGTGAAAGATGAAGGGAATGCAGAATGGAGGTGGAGAAAGAAGAAAATGTGGAAAATATGAAAAGATGGAAGAAGTGTAGAAAAGAGAGGGAGGAAAAAGGGGGCATGGAAAAGAGAGAAAAGGAATGTGATATAGCAGGGATAAGGGAGGGGACGTGGAAAAGCAAGAAAGATGGACAAAACAGGAGAGGAGGGAGGGTGTGTGGAAAAGAGATAAATATAGAGAGAATGAAGAAAAGATGAGAGGAGAGAGGGAATGTGCAATAGAGGGAAAATGGAGGGTATGTAGAAAGGAGGGAGGAAATGTAAATATAGTGAGAAAATAGAGAAAAGAACTAGAGACAAAAGAGAGGTGGAAAAAGGAGGCATACAGGCAACATGAAGCAGAAAGGAAAGAAGGAGGAACGACAAATTTATGGACCAGGGATGAAAGTCTTGTCCCCTTCATTTACCTGCAAATGGAGGACAATCTCCAGGAGAATCCTCAGGTGAATACACCTGTCTCAGCACCAGGTACACGTTACAGAGCAGGAATAGGGGGGAACTGTTAAAGAGTGGGGGGAGGGATTGGGGACAGGAGTTGAGTACTAGCTTTTTTTTATTCTGCTTTCCTTACTTGTCTGCAAGCTCCCTGTCGTGCTGACCCCCAGCTCCTCCAGCTGATTGGCAGCAGGGGGCACACTATATGACTATCCACCAAGGGTGCAGATGGTCAGCATTTGGGCTGACAGCAGAACAGCTTTAATAAGTATATATATATATATATATATATATATATAGCTGTTTTAAAAAGGTTAAAGTGGACCAACACCCAGGATTTTGACTATCCTGGGTCTTGGTCCACTTCGGTGGGGCACCCCCGATCGGGGTGCCCCGCTGTGTGAAACCCCCCCTAACCCCCAGAAAAACTCACCTCTCCCCGCTCCCAGCGCCGACGTACAAGGGGAGAACTGGAACGTCTAAGCGGCGGCGGCTGCCGCCGCCTCCCTCGCGTCACTTTTGACGCGCGCGCCCCCGCGCCGGCCATTCGCAGACGGCCGGCGCGGAGGCGCGCACGCCTACAGGGGCGCGAGGGAGGCGGCGGCGGCCGCCGCCGCTTAGACGTTCCAGTTCTCCCCTTGTACGTCGGCGCTGGGAGCCCCGCTGTGTGAAACACCCTCCCATTTACCCCATAAGCTTACCTAGCCAACAAGCCCACACTGCATGTGCAGGCAGCTGGTGCATCACTCGCATCCTACTCACCCTGCGCATGGCTATGTCTGCCTTATCTGAATGGCTGGCATGCAAGACTCGCAAAGCCAAAAGATGCGAGTGATGTCGCACGCCGATTGCCAGGTTACTGGTTTTTTCTTTTTTTTTTTTTTACTATAAAACAGCATTGGTTGAATTGGCCCTGCATTTTGCCAATATTCTGTTTTGGCCAAACCGAATCAGAAAAATTCTGGTTGAATTGAACTTTGACCTGAATCCCAGCACTACTTATTGACTGGAGACAGGCTAATAATAGATAGGGTTAGGTGAGTATAGGCTGTAATATATATATATGAGTACAGGCAGGATTTAACCGAATCATGAGTGTGTGCTGGCTCAGTCATTTAGTTCCCTGTGGTAAATACAAAAGCGCTAATGTGTCCTGAAAGAGTTTGAGGCTTTAGAAGAGATTTTCACCTTTTATGAATTAATTATAACTAAATGACCCTAACAAGCAACTCTGTAATGCAGCATCAATCAATCAGAGGCTTCTTTTACTTACTTTTCTACATCATTACTGTTTCAGCAAACATTTATGACCACAGTCATCCCTGGTTACTACACAGCACTACATCAGTGATCTGCTGAGAAACTGTAGGAGGTATGATAAAGGCCAACCTGCTTATTGCACAGGAATCAGCAATGATGGCTGGTTCAGCCTCAGATAGAGCTGTAGAGATCTGGCCAATAATCTGGTTGACTAGATCATCTCTAAAATTCAAGCAAATGTATTATTATAGGACACCTTCTCATTTATATATGTATGGTATTTTCTAGGCTGTAATAGGATTGCTATTGTCATGTTGTGTGGATGCCGATGTGGAGTAGTGTACAGCTACATACTCACCTTGTTCTGGGATGCCCCAACAATCCAATGTAGCTCTGTGTACCACTATCTGCAGACTATCAGGGCGTGCAGGACAGAAGTGCCACTGCAGGGCAAAGCCATCTGCTGAATGCCCCATTAGACCAGTAAGGAATCTAAGTGGTCAAGTAGCACGGCCAGGGCAGGGCATGCCACGTTGAAACGTGCCTTGGAAAACATTCTAAGTGGACCAGGAATCCCTCCACTCCACTGGCTGCCTGATTTTCAAAGAATTCAGCTTTAAAATACAAATGCCAACCTACAAACTCTCTCCAACCAGATCCCTTACTACATTTCCTCACTAACCCAGTGACACCAACCCAGATGCAACCTCTGCCCTGCCTCTGATATTCTCCTATCTTCTATCTTGGTCAGGTTCTCTCATCGTCACCTTTAGAACTTCTCCTGTGTCTCTCCACCTCTCTGGAATGCACTCTCCCTCTCAATTCAGCACTCCCCAACACTCTAAGCTTTTAAAGGTGCCTGCAGAACTCATCTTTTCAGACAAGGATATCATTTGTCTTAAACCGGACCTTCATCATCATTTAATGAAAAACCCAAACCCCTAAAAAACTATTCCCCTGCATTTAAAATAAATATATTTTACGTTTTAAGTTGCTTAGCTCTTATTCTTTCCCCCACTGGGCTGCAATTCTGTTGAGGACTCCAAGATATGAGCGCCGCCATCTTGACTCAGAAGCATCACAGAGGTGGAGGAGTGAAGGGGCGATGGGTTATAGCTGTGCTTTGCACAAACGGAGCAGAGCTGGGGTCAACAAAAGGACATTAATCCCAGACTGCAGAGCAGCATAGTCAGACACTTCCTGTCTGCAGGAAGCCTGAGATTCCATGGGCCGCCATCTTGGATGTTTAAAATTTCAGAAAATGCACTAGATGCAGGTAGGATAATTTTTAAGTACAGGTTGGGGGAAACGGGGAGGCCGATTCATTAATAGCGCCAGGTAGCGACAGATGAGCGACAGTAGCGTTATTTTCACAGCGCCCGCTAGTATTCGCTGTGCTTGGGCGTTGTTCGGCTGTGTCGGTGTGTGGTAATGTTGAATACGGGGTTAGGAGTCGCTGTTTGACAGGTTCCGCGCTGTATGGGAGCGCATGACAGCGAACGGCCCTAGCGAACGGCTCCCAGCATATTCATTAACAAATCACGCTCCAAAAATTCTCGCGCTGTGAAATGCTTGTTTAAACGCCAGAGCGCTGGCGGCGATGGGTTAAAAGTAGTTTTTTAACCCCCAGACAACCGTATTTTTAGGAAAAAAAACATGTTTTTCAAAACATTTTGTAATATGAATACATTAATATCAGACCTGTAATATCAATTCTGCACACATTTTTATTTTTATTTTTAGCTTAAAAAAAATATCTAACATTGCAGAAGTGGTCACAGAATTTTTGACATTTAAAAAAAAAAAAAAAAAAATTACTAGCAATTAATTATGAATATTTAAAGATTGCTCCATTGAAATGCATTGGAGAGCGCCAGGTAGCGAGAGGTCATACCTGTCGCTGTTCAAGGTCGCTTGCTGGCGCTGTAGGGTGAGGCTGGAATAATGATGAATGATTCGCTACCTGGCGCTATCCCTTGTAAAATTATTCAGGCTGAAGGTCGGGTTTAAGCCACTCATATGGCTTCCACAAGACACATGCCGCCAAGCTCAGCCACTTGTGATCCTTCTCCTTTTGTCTCCACCCCTTATCCTTTAGACTCTATGCTGGGAGGGCAGGGTATCCTGTTTCCATAGCATTTGCCTGGAACTATGTTGTGTCTTGTTTGTAAGAATCTATGCGCTGTATGGTTTACCCTGTGTGTAATTTACCTTGTACAGTGCTATGAAAGAAGATGGCACTATATAAATTCATAATAATCTTCGGCCTTTGAGGTGTGTGAGCTGTGAGTTGCAGAGGACGGCATCACAACTTTCCTTTAGGGTGGCGCCAAGGAGCACGATTCAAACACCTCTTGATAAATAGGGCTCTGCTGGACTTTCTCTCTCTTTCAATGTTCCATGTTCCTTCCCTCTCACATTGCTTTTCTTTCTTTCTTTTCACCTTCTCTACATTACCTCTTCTTCTCTATTTTCCACCCCCCCCTCTTTCTCTCTCATTATACCACGTTAACTCTTTTGCTCTCTTTTCCACATTCCCTCCTTCTCTTTCTTCCTTTCTTTTCCATATTCCCTCCTTTTCTTCCTCACTTTCTTTTCCACATTCCTTCCTAATTTGTCTCTTTTACATGAAATTTCTTAGGCTCTCTATTCCACATCTCCTCTTCTCTTTCACTATTTCACATTTCCTCTTTTGCTCTTTTTTCCACATCTCTCTTTCTCACTTCCTCCTTATTCTCTATTTTCCTCTCTCTTTAAACACATTCCACCCTACTCTTTTTCTTTTCCACATTCCCACATTCTCTCCCTCTTTTCCTCCTTCTTTTTCTCTCTCCTTCACTCCTTCCCTTGTCCACATTCCCCATTCTCTATCTTTTTTCCTTATTCCCTGATTCTCTTTAACATTCCCTCTCTCACTTTCTCTCTCTTTTCCATGTGTTCTAATTTTCTCACTCTTTTCCACATGTCTTGTTTTTTTTTCTTTTCTGCCTTATTTCAGTCTTTCGTTTTTTTCAACCTCTTCTGAATTCGGGCTTTATTTTCCTCTCCCTTTTCTCTCTTTTTCAGTGACTGAATCTTGCAACAGGGTGACATTGGCTCTAAGGCCGGCCCTGAGACCAGAGGTTACCAGCCTGAAGTACCACTTGCACATTTTCCCAAAGACCACCCAATACAGATTTCCCTTGGAGGGTATAATTCTCCTTTAAAGAGAAGCTCTGGTTCCCAGCAGGAAAGATGGAGATACATAAAGATGCTGCAGACCAGAGACCTAATGGCTATTAGTGCATTGGAGAATGTAAAGTGGACCTATACCTTACCTTGAAGGTCCTTGCCCACAAGTGGATATCATCACCCCAGATATAAATGTGCTGACAGCACACTATCCCAGCATGGTCTATATTCACCAGTAAGAGGAGCTGGCTGCAACATGTGTGCTGCAGCTTCTGGTCCCCCTCGATGTAATGCTCACTGCAACATTCCATTAAAATGCTTAATCAACACCCTCATCAACATAAATGACATTTTCCTCCTCCCAACAAGCCTATCCCTTCTCTCTGCAATTTGTGGGCAGCTCATGTACCACTGGCTGAGAACTCCTGATTTAGACTTTTGAGACACTTTAAGGTAAGACCCTGCTGGGGGGGGGGCAGTTCGGGTGAGGGTAAGTGCATGGCCTTGGGGTGTACAAGCTGGGCATTATCCCAATCTCTCTTTAAGGGGTGTCAGTAAGGACCATTCGGACACATCTTCATAGAGGAAGCTCTCAGCTGCTCCGCCCAGATCCCTTTGCCTTCTTAACTCCCACTGTTTCTGCTGTAGACAGAAACATTTACATCTCTATATCATGTTGCTATATTTTTCCTCTTTATTCCACTTTGCCTCTACCACACCGCTTTTATTTTTACTTTTCCTCCACCCTCCTCTCTTTTCATCATCCTCTCCATCTTTCTCTGCTTTCCATGTTTTCTCTCTATTCTGCATTTCCTCTATTGTCCTCTCTTTTTCACTCCATCTTTCTCTCTTTTCTACTTTCTCTCTGTGTTTTAGATTCCCTCCATATTCCTCGCTTTTCCACATTCCCTCCATCTTCCTCATTTTCCACATTCCCTCCATCTTCCTCATTTTCCACATTCCCTCCATCTTTCTCTCCGTTCCATGTTCTCTATTTAGCATTACTCTCTCTTACACATTCCCTTCGACTTCCTCTCTTTTCCACATTCCCTACATCCCTCCTCTCATCCTACTCTTAGTGTCTTTGTCCTTTTTCCACATTTTCTCCTTATTCCACATTCCCTAAGTCTTCCTTTCTTTTCAACTTTTCCTCAATATTCTTGTTTTTTCCATGTTTTCTCTCGAGTCCACTTTTCCTATGTCTTTTCTTTTCCACTTCCACTACTTCCTCTCTTTTCTACATTCACTCTCTAGTCCACATTTCATTCATCTTTCTCTCTTTTCCACATTCTCTCTCTATTCCACATTCCCTCCATCTTTCTCTCTGTTCCACATTCTCTCTTTTTCTACATTCACTCTCTAGTCCACATTTCATCCATCTTTCTCTCTTTTCCACATTCTCTCTCTATTCCACATTCCCTCCATCTTTCTCTCTGTTCCACATTCTCTCTTTTTCTACATTCACTCTCTAGTCCCCATTTCATCCATCTTTCTCTCTTTTCCACATTCTCTCTCTATTCCACATTCCCTCCATCTTTCTCTCTGTTCCACATTCTCTCTTTTTCTACATTCACTCTCTAGTCCACATTTCATCCATCTTTCTCTCTTTTCCACATTCTCTCTCTATTCCACATTCCCTCCATCTTTCTCTCTGTTCCACATTCTCTCTTTTCCACATTCCCTACACCTTTCTTTCTTTTCCACATTTCCCCATCTTTATTTTCCCTCTCCTTTACCTTTTCTTTTTTCAGAATTCTGTCTTTCTTTCCTTGTTTCATTCCCCCCTTCTCTCTCTCTCTTCTGCTCTGTTTTTTTTCATATTTCCCCCATGTATTTATCTTTATCAGGTACCACCCTGCTTCTCTCTTTTTCCACATTTCCTGTGTCTCTCTCTTTTTTTCCACTGTTTTCTCTTCATCTCTCTCTTTCACAATATAACCTTTCACTTTCCATCCCATCTTCTTGTCATACTTTTTATCTGTCTGTGTCACAGTGTGAAACCTAAGGCCAGGATATTATCACACTAATCACTAATCCAGGAGCCCACCACCTTGTGAGAAATGCCTGTAGATTTGTATTGGGGTCTGAAGCAGTGCAGAGTGAGAGCACAGAAGAAAGAGCAGATGGGCAGCACTGACTCGCCTGTAATGTGGCCCATGGGCTTATATTGGGGCCGGCTGAATAGCACCCCAGGGCAGATAACATGGCTAGCATCAGCTCATGCATTTTCTGCCTGTTTCTAAGCAGGAGTGAGGAAACATCCACAAGTGCCTGAGTTCCCAAGCAGTGGAAAGAGATCCTATGAAGTGGAACACAGACTGACCTGTACCCCATGTAGACAGAAGATTGCCAGCTCTGAATTGTGATTCTGAGACACCCCACAAGACACTGCACGGCCACGAGCGCTCACCTCCAATGTGGTCAAAACATCACAGCATTAAGGCCAGCCGATATCCGGTGTGTGAATAAAAACATCCAATTTTTATTTGAAGCTTGAATTAAAATGTTCCATCCAAAAAACGATACAACAGGCATTTAAGATAATGAAAAACGTCGACGCGTTTCGGGCTTCCTGCCCTTAATCATGACCTGTACCCCAACCGAATCTTCTGCCACCCAAACCTCATTTGCAGCATCGATACACAAGGGAATGAAATCAATGCATTTCTGTGCATTTCTTCCACTATGGTGGAGGACAACCCATACGTACCAGCCAGATGGTAAATGAGATATTTAGCAAAGTGGTGAGTGATGAAAAAAGGTTGGGAACCCCTCTATTAGATTATTAGGGTATCCGCTGGGTTTACGCATTTACCAAGTGAAATTCTGCATGTTGATGTCCATGTTTTTTGGATTTACTTATACTTCAGTTTGGCTTCGGCTGGTGAACACTTTTGCATTTGCCACCTTTTAGTAGTGAACCCCATAGGAATCAATGTCATTTAGGGAGAGATTGTCACATGTTTTTTTTAGAATCTTTCACTTATTTTTCAAGCGTGAACATTATAAAGTTCCCCAGTATGTGTATTTTAACTATCCTGGTCCTTGCTCCCGGGGCACCCCGATCGGCAGTGAAACCCCCCAGGTTGCCCGAGCAAACTTACCTCTTCCCGGTCCTACGACGAATGCACGGCGGCTCGTCCAATCAGCACGTTCGGATCCGCGCGAGCCCCTTCGTCCAGGAGCTTGTCTAATATGAGTGGCTCAGAGCGCACTGACGGCCGCATCCCCAGCTACACTCTAACAGGTAGCGTGCCCCTGCCAGCCCCAGTCACAAATGCCAGGCGTGGGCACGCGCCCTGCGAGAGGGATAGCGGGGATGCGGCTGCCGGTCGCACATATGCCATTGGCCTGGGGAAGAAGGTGAGTTTATGGGCGAGCTGGGGGGTTTCACACAGCGGAGCATCCTGATTTTGGATGCCCCAGGGGGAGGGAATCAATCGGCCTGGGAATCTTATAGACGCAATGCAAAATGCATTGGGAGTCTGTGTTCACTGGTCTTCGCTGCGGTAAGTTTTGCTTACGCGCCGGTCTGTCACACGTGCGCTGCGCAGTCGGCGAACATACTTTTATGTTAAGTAGTGAACGACTGTGAACATAGGGGGTTATTTAAGAAACGCTGACGCCACGTAGTACCACGTAGGGTCAGGTGAATGCCGGGCGCAGTATGTGATAACCACATATATAAAAGTCCGTCTAGTGAGCTCCTTTAATAGCGCCATGTAGTGTCTAATGTATTACTAGCGGTGGCTCAGTGATGGCGCCAACACTGTGTGTTCAGCAGCGCCATGTAGCTCAGTAGCGCTCTCTGATACACTTCGATGGTGTTTTTTTGCTTGTGTATAAATAGTGTTTTCATCAATTTCAATTTTAGAATCAAATGATTGTGTGGCCTCTCCTGCCCAACAACCAAACACTTATATTGCTATATTTCCTTTTTTTTATGTAGAATTGTATGTGCAGGTCTGTTATTGCAGTTGCATTGTTACAGTGTTAATAAAATGTCATTCCATGTGTTTTCACTCTGTTGCTGATGTATATGTGTTGAGAAACAGACATTTTCATATAGCGTCCAGGACTCGACGCTAGAGCGCCCAGTTTTCTAGCGCCGACACTGGTTTTGTGTTTGATTATCTTAAATATAGGCTTCAGCGCCGAGCGCCAGACACACTTATCTGGCGCTACCTATCATTCGTTGCAGCGTTGTCCTGTTGTTATATGTGTTGTTGCTCTGGGCGGCTTTTCCTCGGGTCGCTACATATGCATTGATTGAGGGAGAGCGCTTCTACAGCACCCTCCAGACATCACATTTATCACTGCTGGACAGGATACTACAGCGTCACTTGTCCACCGCTACGCTAGGTTATAACGGCAAACACCCACCGGCAGCGTCCACTAACGGACGCTCTAAGCGCCGCTACATAGACTCTCAAATGACAATACGTGGCTCTAGCGTTAAATTAGCCTCATATTAAATCACCTACTATATATCTAGCGCAGGTAAAAATCACAAACAATATAAATGACAAAAATTATGTCATAATGTTTGTGATCAAAAACATTCCGCCATCAAACACTCTTGAAATCGTCCTCAGATTATCGGGAATAATGGTCCGGTGTATGGGCAGCCTCGGAGGCAGCGAAGCGGTCGCACGTGAATGGCGCCGTTGCGTGTTGCAGGCTAGATGTAATTGAAGTTTGCTCCCAAGGTGTATGTGACACGGACGCGCTGCTCTCCGGTGGCGGCGTAGCCTTCCCTTTATCTCTGGCACAGATTGCTACAGATGCCCCAAGGATCCGAGCTGCTGGCTTTTAATTGGCAATCAGCCCTGTAATTGTCAGCGTGAAAGCCTTTTAGGGGGCTCTATGCACAGAGCTGCGCTTTGCAAGCGGTAGCACAGACAAAGTTTGATTTTGTTCTCAGCATGGGGTAACTGGATTTATGATCTCTTTCCCCCTGTAAAATGCAGCGGGACCCCTGCAATTACTTTTTAAAATGCATCAGAGACAGAGAGAGAGAGAGAGATGAAGGGAGGGGAAGCGATGGAGGGATGGAGAAAGTCTCGCAGCCTAACGCAAACGTGAAAGTACCCGAGCCTGAGCCACTCAAGTCCGAGGCCAGTGATTGGACCAGATCACATAAACAGAAAAAAAAGAAAGAGAAAAAAACAGCATAATGATACATAATTGGTTCTGTAATAGCATTACACAAGGATAATAGCCTGTTATGGCCCTCTGAACTATTAAGAGCTTCCCTGGCGCATTGCCTTGATGATATTAAAGAAGAACTCTAATGACATTTTGGTTATTAAATGCGTGTAATTAATTTATGCACCGTTGAAAATAAAGTTTGCCTGATGACCCACTCAAGATGCATCAGGAGATCCGAAATCAGACAGCTGTTGATAGGTTGCTGTTGTCGGCTCGGCGTCTAGACTTATTTTGGCTCAGGCAATAACAGAGTTAATATTTTATAAATGCTGTAATGCTTGTTGTTGGAGGTGCTGAAGTGCTCGGGTGATAGGCAGAACCTAATTTGGGATGATTGTCTCCCTTGATAACCTTTTCTGATGAAGCCGCCCATGAAATGACACAAAGGACAAAGCAGAGATTACCCTTCGGCCGTGTAGATTTCACAATATTGACATGAGTTTACCTTCAGCAGTCAGGTCCTTACATCTCCCCCTTGTCTTGTAGCTGCTGGAATCAATGTATTTGGACAAGAAACGCTGCTGAAATAGATTCCTTTCAACAGACCCCATCCATTAGCCGGAAGCCTTTCACAAGTCACCAGGGACTGCTCTAGCTTTTCCCTTTTAAGTAAATGTAACCTACACCTAGCTGAAGTCCCGGCCAGAGAATCCTCCGGGGGTTAAAGAAAGGAAGTGGGAAACATGTCATCATCTCACAACGAATGTATAGAGCGACTTTTTCATATGCGACAAATAAGGTGGCAGTGCTGTGAACAGAGGAGCAGATACTCATCCTAGATGGGGGTTACTACACAGGGTACAGGGATTGCAACTTCACATTAGGTCAGGGGACCCCATCATTATTGCTTCTCCACCCAACTTATGAGACTTGTGCTATCATGGCATCATTTACAGAAAGGAAGCACTATTGGTGTCCTCTGTTTCAGTCTTTGGTTGTCTAATTAGATCCAGTTCAGTTAAAACTACAAGACTAAGCAGGGGTGTAACTATAGGGAGAGCAGGTGGGCCCAGAAGGTCAGGGGCCCCATCATTGTTGCTGCTCCTCCTTATTTATCAGATTTGTGCTCACTTGGCATCATTTAGAGTAAGGAAGAACCATGTGTCTCTGCTGTTTCAGTCTTTAATTGCATCCAACTGAGTGTAAAGGCAGAAGCAACGGCCGGCCCACCTGCGTCCCCGCTTCCCAGCCCCACGTGCTCGATGCCTCCGCGCTTGTGAACCTACAACCTACTGGCCAGTGGATGATTTCGGTGTGCCGCAGCGCAGCTAGCAGGATATGCGTGGCAGGCGCTGTGTTCCCATATACGGCGGTTACTGTGGATACGTCGATGAGACGCAGTGGCAGGATCAAGCTAAGTACCAGCCATCTCAACGGGCAGGGACTATGTAGTTGCCTCGGTTAGACCAGGCGATTGAGGTTATTCACAGCAGGACATCTTGCGGGTACCCATATACTTCTGGACACGGGGCGTTCACCCCTGGACCCGTTAGTGAAGTCTCCATACTTAGGTCCATATTTCACTCTGCCGATCATATCTGGCCAGATTTCTGAATAGCGCTGGGAGAGACACTTATAACATTCCCCGGAAGGGGTGGATTCAATTTGGATCTCCAACATTAGGCATGTGTGTGTTGTGAGGCTGGGAGCAGGTGTGACGCGTGCGTGTGGCGGTGGAGGCTGCATGGGGGGGGGGGGCCCAATTTTTAGTGTCACTTACATGATTTTTATCTTGTATAAATTGTCTTTGACGGTGTGTGATTTGTGCCATTTTGATATTCATTAAAGCCATTTTGTAATTAAGATTAATCTCTTTAGGAGCTTTTGTGCCAGTCCCACTCTCAACCTCGTCCTTTAGTGTTTATTGAGTGTGCTGTTTGAGACTTTACAGGGCCCCATCTAATGTTTTTGCCAGGGCCCCATAACAGTTAGTTACGCCACTGGGACAAAGGTTACTGTATTATTATTAATGTTTATTTATATAGTGCTGTAGCACTTTACAGGGTATGATTACAGACAAGATAAAACATATAGTACAGGAAGCAATACAAACTAGATGCCACGAGGTTTAAACTAGGTGTTGTGAGCACAGGAGACAATAGGAAAGAGAGCCCTGTCCTTGCGAGCTTACAGTCTAAAGGATGGGGGACTGTATTGGCCATGATTGGGCTTCTTTAATGTGAGAATCAGGACCCAGTCATGTTACTATATCAAAAAAAACAAAAAAGTATAACCCTTGCACCACCCTAAATAGACGTTAGGAACGGTGTGCCAATATGGGATGCCATAGACAAATAGCCAATTTGAAACACCAAAAATATGTGGCCCCAGCAACCACAGGGAAAAATCCAAATCGGCACCACCAACCTAGAAACCTATCACCATATAGAATGGTCAGTTGGTGTCCCCGCTGAATCCTGGTGGCCCTTTTACCCACGCGTTCCGTGGGCTAAACCCACTTTTTCAAGGTGCCAGGAAAAGCTGGCACCAGTCATGTTAGTTACGCCACTGCAAGTTAGGCTCAATATAAGGGTTGATTCATGGTCGATGTGCAAAAATGCTTAGGCAGAGAACAAACGATTCCGCATGGCCTTAGGCGCATGAATCATGGCGGACGCACGTGAGAATCCCAGCAAATGGCAAGTGCACAGGACAAGCGCAAATTGCCTCCTATCTGCCTTCCTGCGCCAATTTGCACCTTCCGCAAGTAAAATCTGCTGTTTTGAAGCGCAAATGGCCCTGCCCCGTGCGCAGTTGGACGGCTAAGCGCTTAGCTGCTCCCCATGGTCCCCCATATTTCTCCCCTTTCCTTTACTGTTTCTCCATAGTGATTTGATCTCTCCAGCTACTGTGTTTTGTGCGAAGATCTATTCGCCATTTTGGGGTGTATTCCCTGGAGAACCTGTGTTCTCCATATTTAGGGGGTGTTTTTTGTCAGATTTTCTGATTCCAGTTAACCCTTAACTTTTTTTGGCGCAATGTTTTGTCCCAGATGTTCTCTTTAACCCTCCCTCTCCTGTTTGGTTTGCATATTAATGCTTAATAATTTAACTTATTTTTTTTTTTTTGCTAAACTTTGGGGCAAATTTGTGTGTGCATGACCATGAATCAACCCTATAGTGTGCTTAAAGTAGACCAACACCCAGGATTTTCACTATCCTGGGTGTTGGTCCACTTCCGCGGGGCACCTCGATCGGGCACCCCGATTTCCGCTGTGTGAAACCCCCCAGAAAGCCCCAAAAACTCACCTGACCCCGCTCCCACGTGACTCGCTCCACCAATCACCGCCGGCTGACAAGCGAGGTCCGTCGATGGACAAGGTGAGAGCGCCCGCCGCCGCCTCTCGCGCGTCCCTCTTACAGGGAGCGCGCCCGCGCCGGCCATTGGCAAACGCTAGAGGGATGCGTGAGAGGCGGCGGCGGCCCGCGCATGCGCCGTTGGAACGAGGAACAGGTAGGATTTGCGGGCGTCCTGGGGGGTTTCACACAGCGGGGCACCCCCGATCGGGGTGCCCCCCGGAGGCAGGGAGCTGATTGGCCCGGGAATCTTATAGATTCCCGGGCCGATCAGCGGTGGGTGTTGGTCCACTTTAAATAGACTGAAAAGCCACCAATGCAAGGGTAGAAGAATGGATTTCACTTAGCAATTAGCAGAAATCTTTGGCAATATCTAACGAACATCCAACTTTACCACCATGTGGGGAGCGTCATGACTTGCCGCAAGGGGCCCACTGAGACCCTTTCGTCCAAGGGCCCACTAAACCTAGAGCCAACCCTGCATTCCTAGGATCTACATAAAAACGGACCTGAAGTGCCTGTGAGTGAGTTTAGGAGATGCATAGTGCATGTGTGCTCTGTATATAAGTGGTATGTAAGTGGCAGTTAGACTCATCAATGGCAGTTAAAATATGCTACATAATCAATAAAAAAGGGCTTACAGTCTACTTTGAAGCAGACCTGAAGAGCCAAAGAGTGCATTTATGAGAGGGGCTGTGGTGTGTCTATGAGAATGGGTGGTATTTAGACTACCAATTAACTTAAATTATGATACTTAATCCACGAATTACACTTTCTATACATTTTGAAACAGACCAGAGGTGCCCATGGGCGTGTTTAGGAGATGGGCCGTGCTTGTGTGCTTTGTCTGTGAGACTTGTTGGTACTTAGGCTCTAATATTATATATCACTTAAAGTATTATGCCTAATACCTATAATGGAGTTGAAGTGCCCATAGGTACATTTATGAGAGGGGTTGTGCTTGTGTGTGGTCTGTGAGACTGGGTGGATGTTAAAATGGGAAATCATTGCTGGCAGTGTATAGTGTTTGATGATGGATTGGGTTCAGAAAAATGATGATGGGTTAAAGAAGGAGAATCAGATTAGGAGATGTGGTAGGGTACCCTAAAATTAGTTTTTTTAGGGAGATGTTTGTGTTGTGAGATAATCTAATTGTTGGGGGTAGAGCATAACTAAAGTGGCTTGCTCCTCTGTTACGGAGATCTGAAGTCTCAGCCCCTATACAGTCATTAGTTCCACCTGTGCTTTCGAAAGCCACAAGCCCGATACATGTGTCCACAACTAGGAAGTGATAGCTGTGTAAATATGTGCAATTCCCAAGCACTGTATGCTCAGCGGCTTTCCGGGTGCTTGGGATAGCGTAAAAATACATAAAGATGATTTACATTCAGCCTTTGTTCTTGGGAATGTGGATCAAGCTGAATCCATGACTCTAAATTCAGGTTACTAGGATTTTGGCCAGATTTAAGGATCTTTAACTGTAGGGGCATCCCAGTTCTAGATGCCCGGGACGATTTTCTAACAAGGAACAACACCTGTGATTTTCACTCCCCTGGAATTGTGTCTCTCTGACTCAGGATTCCCCACTGTTTGAAAGCCCCGTAATCACCTGTAAAAACTCACATTTGGAGATCCCATGGCGAATGCGCGGGTTGCTAGCCGATCAGCGGGCCATGCTCAATTCCTTACATCAGATCGCCATGGTAAAAATGAATGGCTGCTCCAATGTACCATAAGTACCTGATGCACACACCTCGGCTGTGCTGGAAGGTGACTCCCTGGGGGCGATCCCAGGCCTTGAACACAGCAAATCGGGATTCCCCAGGGATGAGGGAATCAGCCTCCCTTGAGTCCTTTAGACACCAGGGAGGCTGTTGCTCCTCTTTAAACATAGTCATTTTTGACTGGAGGTCCACTTTAAAGTAGAACAAAACCCACAAGCTTGTAAAATAAATTCCGCCGTTACCCCTGCCAAGACTCCCTTCTTAGTGTGTAGACCTAGAAATTGATATTTTTGCCTACAGAATCGTCCTGAAACACCAATTGTTTTGCTGTCCCTTTATGTAAGATTGCAGACTATCAGTCTTTGCATAAGTGTGGTAATGACATCATTGCCACTCACTACAATGAATGGAGGAGGCGGAGCTTTACAGCTACAACAAACAGCATTAGCAGGAAGCTGAAAACTGTCAAAAGGTCCTCCTCATGGGGGGAGCAATTCAGGGAATGCTAGTTAAAAATGTAGGTTTTGGTCCGCTTTAAGTCTTTAATTTGGATTGTTATTTTGCATGTAGTGCAAGTGGTTAAGAAGCATGCCTGGGTTCCCCCACAACATTAAACCCCCTGGTTTCCCTGTATACTCAACTTGCTCTTCAATACATGCGTGGGCCTCTGGCGCCATCCCTTATCTGTGCATTTGTTGAGGGGGGCAGATTTGAATGTTCACCAGTGGAGCCGTCCAGGGCTCAAGGATCGAGTTGAATATATGGGAAAACCAGGGGGTTTCTCAGACTGGGATTGCCCTAGGGAAATCTCTTGAAGGTATTGTACAGGCAAAAGTGAAAAAGGATGGGGTGGCATCCCTGCGTGGCACAGGTGTTGGTTGCCGCCACTGAATCACAGTCTGGGGGTGCATTCAGAATGCTGACCCCCCCCCCGCACATAACCCCCCAGAATGCCAGCAAATTTCAGCTTAACCTTGCTCCAGCATCGAGAATCCATCACTGTGATTGGCCACCTGATGCTCAAAATGCCACCAAATGTCCTGCCCACATGAGTGTTGGGCAGCCAATAGTGGTGCTGGATTCCCGGCTGGGGACCGAGGGAAAGGTGAGATTTAACGGTGTAATGAGGGGTTATGTGTGGGGGGGGGGCTCCAGCATTTCAGATGCTATCCCCAGACTAACAGCGACCAAAACCTGAATTGTGCAGGGTGTTAGTCTGCTTTAAATGCCTGCATGTAGGGCTGTGAAGATGTCAAGGATTGTGGTGAATATTTTTTTTTTTTTTAAATGGGGATACCCCTAGGGAAATCACTTAAAGTGGACCAAAACCCAGCGTGATCGGGCCCGGGCCGATCGATTCCCTCCCCCTGTGTGAAATCCCCCAGGTTGCCCCAGTTACTTACCTTGCTTCCCGGTCCAATGGCACATGCGCGAGCTGTGGCCTCATTCTCGCTATCCCTCTATCAGAGCGCGTGCCCGTGCCAGGCATTTGTGAATGGCCAGTGCTGGCACGCCCCGTTAGAGGGAAGCGGGGGATGCGGCCGCCAGCCAGCTCGGAGCCACTGGCTTTAGACGACGTGATGTCATAGGCTCCGAGCGCACTGTTTGGACGAGCGGCTGTAAATGCGGACCGGGAAAAGGTGAGTTGTGCTCTGCAATCTGGGGGGGCATCCCCGATAGTCAAAATCCTTGGGTTTTGGTCCCCTTTAAAGCGACTGTTTAGGCAAAAATAAAGGACCAATAGCTACTCACCAATGGTCCCATGCAGCTGAGTGGCCCTATACTGGGAGTATCAAACATACCTTCCTGGAAATCCAGACCACGCCAACCATAGCAAACAGGTGGTCACTGTCACTAACATTAAGGCAAGGCTCCTTGGCTCTGGATGCTGGATCGCTGATGCTGGTATATTTAAAATTATTTTTATTATTTTTGCCCTGACAGGGACTTTAAAGGGTTTGTGGTGACTAATGTTATTTAGTGTCATTAACAAGAACTCTACATCAGCATTTCATACTTACAGTAAATATGTAAATATTCAACTCTCACTGTACCTATCCCAAAACTGGCAATTATATTATGCCACCTAAAAATACACCCAGGCCATCAGGATATGTAATAATTTATTTAGAATCTAATCCAATAAAAACATATTAAAAGGGAAACTCTTAAATATTAATGTCTATCTGCTGCATGCGTGTCTGAATAGAACTCTGTAAGAGCACAGTGGCCTGAAAATTCAAAACACAAAAGTACACAACAGTCAGAGCACATGTAAAAAAAACTGTTTAACAGTTAAGAAATAACTGTTTAACAGGCCACAACTTAAAGTGGACCAAAACCAGCGGCGATCGGCCTGGGAATCTGTAAGATTCCAGGACCGATTGATTCCCTCCCCCCGGGACATCCAAAATCGGGATGCCCCGCTGTGTGAAACCCCCAAGGTCGCCCATACACTTACCTTCTTTTTCGGTCCAACGACGCATGACACTTGTAGAGGGTAGCGGGTGATGCGGCTGTCAGCGCGTTTAAAGCTGCTTGCCTTAGACGAAGGCTTAGATGAAGGGATGTCAGCGGATCCGAGCGCGCTGATTGGACGAGCGGATGTGCACCGTAGGACTGGGAAGAGGTGAGTTTTTTTTCGGGGACATGGGGGGGTTTCATGATCGGGTGTGCCCTGGGGGCAAGGACCAAAACCCAGGATACTCAAAATCCTGGGTTTTGGTCCAATTTAAATAGCAGTAGTGTAAGCTATAGGAACTGGACTACTATAAGGAATATTTTGATATCTTTTGTAGGGAAGACGTGCACAGTTAAAGAGGAACAAAACCTGGGATATTGACTTCTCCAAGATCTCCAGGCATCCCAATTTGGCATGCCTCCCTGTGTGAAATGTCACCATTCGCCCAGAATGCTTACCTCAATGGGAATCCCTCTGTGCATGTGCAGACTATTCCAGAGGCATGGCTAGGCTTTCTGGCACCTGTTCAGGCCCCCCTTACCTGCCTTCACCCAGGGAACATGCCCTCCCTGCTCCCCCCAGTTACACCCCTGGGCTATCCTCCTACTGAATGCAACTCCTGCTGGCCACTCCCCTCCAGCTAGGTGTACCTGCACCAGCCAAATCGGGATGCCCTGGGGAAAGCTAAAACTGAGCTCAGAAGCCTTTTCAGCTTTAGGCTACATGGGTTTTGGTCCTCTTAATGCATAGACAAATAGATTAAAGAGAACCAAAAGCCTTCATGCTCAGACCTGGAGTCTTTTAGAAGGGTTTTGGTCCTCTTTAATCTGTATCCAGGCCATACCAATTTGGTATTGCCTGCTGAGTGAAATTCCCCCATATACACCAGTTCCTCAACCTTTTAACTACAATTACCCCATAGCAACAAGCAGGTACAACCAAGTGCCCCATGGAAAAGATCATATATTAATGTTACCAAAAAAGCAGGTCAGGGGCCTTGTAGCACATTTATAAGTGAAAAAGAATAATGTTTTACTTTTAAAACAATATACCTGACCCATAATAACCCCTCTGTTGCTATTTAAATGTACAGCTTATACAGGATTCTTATCTATGTTTAAGAACCTATAGCGTCCGAAACGCGTCAGAGGATTCTGTCATTTTCTCATCTGCTTGGCTCCGGTAATAAATGTTTTTTATGGCATTTCAAGATTAGCATATGGAGATGTTTTTAAGGCATTCCAAATAAAATATGGACTTTGAGTGTGTACCCTTTACCCCTTTTTGCTGCCACTGTTGCTGCACTCCTCAACATTGCTGCATACCGCCTTGGTTCCAAGTACTGCAGGTCTTCTATGCCAGCGATACTCAACTGGTGGACCAGGGTTCGAATGCGGACCTCGGCGCCAGATTTCCAGACCCCTGCCCTGACAGCCCTGCATTCCCCTGCCCACTTGATTGGCGATCTAATGCTTAGTCTCCCTGCCAGTGTCTTGGCTCCCTGGCACATAGCATTGCAATATGAAGTGCTGCACGGGCGGGAAGTGGCATTGCAAGGTACATACAAATTTTGTTTATTGGTCTCTTTGCCCCATCCAATTCTTCCCCCTCCCTGCCCTTACTCAGCCCCATCTCTCCTTGTCACACAATCTCATCTCCCCACCTCAGCTTCATACATTCCTGTCCCCCCAGCTTTGCCCTATCCATCCCTGTCTCCCCCCAGATTTGCCCCATCCACCCCTGTCCCCTCAGCTCTGCCCCAACCAGCCCAGTCTCTCTGCCCTATTCATTCCTGTCCCCCCAGCTTTGCCCATCCGTCCCTGTCTCCCCAGCTTTGCCCTATCCATCCCTGTCTCCCCAGCTTTGCCCTATCCATCCCTGTCTCCCCAGCTTTGTCCTATCCATCCCTGTCTCCCCAGCTTTGCCCTATCCATCCCTGTCTCCCCAGCTTTGTCCTATCCATCCCTGTCTCCCCAGCTTTGTCCTATCCATCCCTGTCTCGCCAGCTTTGTCCTATCCATCCCTGTCTCGCCAGCTTTGTCCTATCCATCCCTGTCTCCCCAGCTTTGTCCTATCCATCCCTGTCTCCCCAGCTTTGTCCTATCCATCCCTGTCTCGCCAGCTTTGCCCCATCCATCCCTGTCTCCCCAGCTTTGCCCTATCTATCCCTGTCTCCCCAGCTTTGTCCTATCCATCCCTGTCTCCCCAGCTTTGTCCTATCCATCCCTGTCTCCCCAGCTTTGTCCTATCCATCCCTGTCTCCCCAGCTTTGTCCTATCCATCCCTGTCTCGCCAGCTTTGTCCTATCCATCCCTGTCTCCCCAGCTTTGTCCTATCCATCCCTGTCTCCCCAGCTTTGTCCTATCCATCCCTGTCTCGCCAGCTTTGCCCCATCCATCCCTGTCTCCCCAGCTTTGCCCTATCTATCCCTGTCTCCCCAGCTTTGTCCTATCCATCCCTGTCTCCCCAGCTTTGTCCTATCCATCCCTGTCTCCCCAGCTTTGCCCTATCTATCCCTGTCTCCCCAGCTTTGTCCTATCCATCCCTGTCTCCCCAGCTTTGCCCTAGCCATCCCTGTCTCCCCAGCTTTGCCCTATCTATCCCTGTCTCCCCAGCTTTGCCCTATCCATCCCTGTCTCCCCAGCTTTGCCCTATCTATCCCTGTCTCCCCAGCTTTGCCCTATCCATCCCTGTCTCCCCAGCTTTGTCCTATCCATCCCTGTCTCCCCAGCTTTGCCCTAGCCATCCCTGTCTCCCCAGCTTTGTCCTATCCATCCCTGTCTCCCCAGCTTTGTCCTATCCATCCCTGTCTCCCCAGCTTTGCCCCATCCATCCCTGTCTCCCCAGCTTTGCCCTATCTATCCCTGTCTCCCCAGCTTTGTCCTATCCATCCCTGTCTCCCCAGCTTTGTCCTATCCATCCCTGTCTCCCCAGCTTTGCCCTATCTATCCCTGTCTCCCCAGCTTTGTCCTATCCATCCCTGTCTCCCCAGCTTTGCCCTAGCCATCCCTGTCTCCCCAGCTTTGCCCTATCTATCCCTGTCTCCCCAGCTTTGCCCTATCCATCCCTGTCTCCCCAGCTTTGCCCTATCTATCCCTGTCTCCCCAGCTTTGCCCTATCCATCCCTGTCTCCCCAGCTTTGTCCTATCCATCCCTGTCTCCCCAGCTTTGCCCTATCTATCCCTGTCTCCCCAGCTTTGCCCTATCTATCCCTGTCTCCCCAGCTTTGTCCTATCCATCCCTGTCTCCCCAGCTTTGCCCTATCTATCCCTGTCTCCCCAGCTTTGTCCTATCCATCCCTGTCTCCCCAGCTTTGCCCTATCTATCCCTGTCTCCCCAGCTTTGCCCTATCCATCCCTGTCTCCCCAGTTTGCCCTATCTATCCCTGTCTCCCCAGCTTTGCCCTATCTATCCCTGTCTCCCCAGCTTTGTCCTATCCATCCCTGTCTCCCCAGCTTTGTCCTATCCATCCCTGTCTCCCCAGCTTTGTCCTATCCATCCCTGTCTCCCCAACTTTGCCCTATCTATCCCTGTCTCCCCAGCTTTGCCCTATCCATCCCTGTCTCCCCAGCTTTGTCCTATCCATCCCTGTCTCCCCAGCTTTGTCCTATCCATCCCTGTCTCCCCAGCTTTGCCCTATCTATCCCTGTCTCCCCAGCTTTGTCCTATCCATTCCTGCCTCCCCAGCTTTGTCCTATCCATTCCTGCCTCACCAGCTTTGTCCTATCCATCCCTGTCTCCCCAGCTTTGACCCATCCATACCTGTCTCCCCAGCTTTGCCCCATCCATTCCTGCCTCCCCAGCTTTGTCCTATTCATCCCTGTCTCCCCAGCTTTGCCCCATCCATCCCTGTCTCCCCAGCTTTGCCCTATCTATCCCTGTCTCCCCAGCTTTGCCCTAGCCATCCCTGTCTCCCCAGCTTTGCCCTATCTATCCCTGTCTCCCCAGCTTTGTCCTATCCATCCCTGTCTCCCCAGCTTTGTCCTATCCATCCCTGCCTCCCCAGCTTTGCCCTATCTATCCCTGTCTCCCCAGCTTTGTCCTATCCATTCCTGCCTCCCCAGCTTTGTCCTATCCATTCCTGCCTCACCAGCTTTGTCCTATCCATCCCTGTCTCCCCAGCTTTGACCCATCCATCCCTGTCTCCCCAGCTTTGCCCCATCCATTCCTGCCTCCCCAGCTTTGTCCTATTCATCCCTGTCTCCCCAGCTTTGCCCCATCCATCCCTGTCTCCCCAGCTTTGCCCTATCTATCCCTGTCTCCCCAGCTTTGCCCTAGCCATCCCTGTCTCCCCAGCTTTGCCCTATCTATCCCTGTCTCCCCAGCTTTGTCCTATCCATCCCTGCCTCCCCAGCTTTGTCCTATCCATCCCTGCCTCCCCAGCTTTGCCCTATCCATCCCTGTCTCCCCAGCTTTGCCCTATCTATCCCTGTCTCCCCAGCTTTGTCCTATCCATCCCTGCCTCCCCAGCTTTGCCCCATCCATCCCTGTCTCCCCAGTTTGCCCTATCTATCCCTGTCTCCCCAGCTTTGTCCTATCCATCCCTGCCTCCCCAGCTTTGTCCTATCCATCCCTGTCTCCCCAGCTTTGTCCTATCCATCCCTGTCTCCCCATCTTTGCCCTATCCACCCCATCCCCTCAGCTCTGCCCCATCCAGCCCAGTCTCTCTGCCCTATTCATCCCATCCCTAGCCACTCCTGTCCCCCCAGCTTTGCCCCATCTATTCCTGTCCCCTCAGTTCTGCCCCATCCAGCCCACTCTCTCTGCCTCCTTCATTCCTGTCCTCCCAGTTTTGCCCATCCAATCCTGGCCTCTTAGCTTTGCCAATCCATTACTCTTTCTTCCAGCTCTGGCAATCTACCCCCCAGCTCTGCCCATTCATTCCTGCCTTCTAGTTCTGCCCATCCATACATTCTCCCAGCTCTCTCTCCATCCCTCTCTATCCATCCTTGTTACCAGATCTTATTACCAGTAACATTTTGGGCCCTAGTCCACCCCTGTACACGGCTTACACAGAATGCCGGGGGGGGGGGGGGGGGGAGTTCAGCAATGTGCTGCCGACCAGAGCTGTTGGTTCCGTGGGGCCAAGAAAAAAGCTCCTGTTTATTCCCAGTGCCCAACAGGATTTTTGGGATGGGGTGGGGGGGGCAAGCAGCCTTTTTTAGTTTTGCCTGGGGAATCTATATCCCCTCCCCCAGTGTGCTTATTTCTAACTATCCACCCCCTGCAACAGCCCACACCTGAACCTTCACCTCTTCATGGATGACTGTTAATGGATCTTTACAAGAAGCGGTTGAGTATACCTGTTCTATGCCATTCATTCATATACACAGCAGAAAACCCTGAATGGATGAGAGCCCATTCATTCAGCTCTGGATCGCTGGCGAGGTGAGTAAAGGAGTTGAACCGGGGGGTTTCGCACAGCAGGGGCATCCCAGATCAGGATCCTCCCTGCCAAAGGGGGCCACAGGAGGGTTTGTGCCCCTTTAAGAGCATGCCTTATATTAACACAAGTACGGTAATTAAACCCAAAGCTTCTTCCTCTTACAGACAATCCCATCTATTGTGGGACAGAGAAATAAATGGCAACATCTCACAATGTATGTGAAGTGCCTTTTACCTGCTTTCATTTCCAGTGTCTTCAGGCAGCAGATTAGGGCACCCTGTGGTGAACAACTGGTGTATGAAGAGACATTTGCTCACTAGGTCAGCCTAGGCTTTGATCTAACAAGGCGGCTGACAGCCTGCAGCTGTGATAATGGCAAGGAGATCATTGTGCCTAGAGGTAAGTGGCAGCTTGGCTGGCTGTGTGATACACAGCATGTGCGCTAAATATATATATGACAGCGGCTCTCCAATGGGTGCTTTTTCTTGTGTTGTCTTTGTAAGGCTTTCACTCTTTACTTACCTTAAAACTATACTTTATATACAGGGAATGTAATAGAGCATGAATATCCTAAATGTATTTCAATAAATATGTCTGTCCCCAATAATCCAAACATTCATCTAGTATCCAATGACTGGTTAATGTCTATCCCTGAGCAAAAGAAATCTAGCAGTTTATTTAAGAAATACTAAGGCCACGTGATGCCACATTGATGAATATTATGAGGCCGATTCATTAATAGCGCCAGGTAGCGACAGTTGAGCGACTGTAGCAGTATTTTCACAGCGCCCGCTAGTAGTCGCTGTGCTTGGCCATTGTTCGGTTGGTGACAGCGACTCAGTCGGTGTGCAGTAATGTTGAATATTGGGTGAGGAGTCGCTATTTGACAGGTTCCGCGCTGTATGGGAGCGCATGATAGCGAATGGCCATAGCGAACGGCTCCCACCATATTCATTAACAAATCACGCTCCAAAAATTCTCGCGCTGTGAAATGCATGTTTAAACCCCAGAGCACTGGCGGCGATGGGTTAAAAGTAGTTTTTTAACCCCCAAACAACCATATTTTTTGAAACCCAAAAAAACAAGTTTAGAAAAACATTTTGTAATATGAATACATTTATATCAGACCTGTAATATCAATTCTGCACAATTTTTATTTTTATTTTTTTTTTACCTTAAAAAAAATATCTAACATGGCAGAAGTGGTAACAGAAATTTTCACATAAAAAAAAAAATTATTAACAATTGTTATTATTTAAAGATTGTGCCATTGAAATGCATTGGAGAGCGCCAGGTAGCGAGAGGTCATACCTGTCGCTGTTCAAGGTCGCTCGCTGGCGCTGTGGGCTGAGGCTGGAATAATGATGAATGATTCGCTATCTGGCGCTCTCTCAGTCGCTAAGCAGGATTGGCTTGATAACGTCATTACCGTTTGCTCACCAGTCGCTACCTGGCGCTATCCCTTGTTAAATAAGGGCCTATGTGTGTTGGGCGTTATAACAACAGTACAGAGCTGCAGCAAGCGACAGGTAGTGCCAGCTCAGTGCGTCCGGCACTCGGCGCTCCACACCATATTTAACAAAAAAACTACACATACAGCGCTCTAAAGCTGGGCGCTCTAGCATAGCAGCGAAAGTCTGTTTTTGAACACATATAAAGCAGTAACAAAGCGAAAACACATGGAATGACATCGTTATAACACTTGGACAATAACACCTTAGTGCCAGACCTGTAATGCCAATTCTGCATAAAAATTCCAAAAGAAATTACAAAAAAGAAATTACAAAAAGTCCAAAGAAATTATAAAAGTGTTTGTTTGCAGCCAGGGGAGGTCACATAATGATATGAGCAAAAAAGAAAATTAAATGGCCAAACACGCTATTTATACACAACTAATGAAAGCCTAGTGTAATGTATGGGAGAGCGCTACAGAACGACAGGTACTACATGGCGCTCCTGAGCCTACAGCGCCGGCGCTATACACTGAGCCGTCTGTATTATTACATGTGACGCTATATGGCGCTGTCACCAGATTCGCTTTCTTAAATGTAGTTTTGCGTACAGCCCCCAGCGTTCACCAGACGCTGCCTGCCGCTACGAGGCAATACCTGGCGCTATGCCTTCTTAAATAACCCCCGGGGAGGCTGATTCATCATTAGCGGCAGGTAGCGACAGATGAGCGTCTGTAGCAGGCTTATTCAGAGTGCCCGCTAGTAGTCACTGTGCTCAGCCGTGGGTAGCTAGTTTATAGCTGTACTGGGAGCGCATGTTAGCGACTGCTCATAGCGACCGACTCACACCATATTCAGGAAAAAAACAGCCTCACAAATCTCTGGCGCTGAAAAATACTTGTTTGAAGCCCAGAGCGCAGGAGGCGGTGTGTTAAAAGTGTGTTTTCAAGCATCTATCAACTAGTAACAAAGCGAAAACATATGGAATAACATTGTAACAACATTGGAACATGAACACTTTAATGGCCGGACCTGTTATGTCATTTCTGAAGAAATATTTAAAAAATGTAAAAAATTTGAAAAAACAGCTTTTTCAGTGCCAGAAGAGGCCACATAATTATTTGTGATTTTTGGGAAAAAAAAAACCCATTTAAAGAGAAGAAAAGGATCGCCCATTGAAATGTATGGGAGAGCGACAGGTAGTGAGAGGTCATACCTGGCGCTGTGCAAGGCTGAACGGCGGCGCTGTTCCCAGAGGCTTTGGAAATGATGAATCAGACGCTACATGCCGTTATCCCAGTCGCTAAACAGATTCTGCTTGATAAATGTGGAATTGCGTGCCGTGTCCGGCGTTGACCAGTCGCTATCTGTCGCTACCTCTCATTAACCAGGTGCTACCTGACGCTATCCTTTCTTAAATAACCCCCTTAGTGTCTGATGAACATCAGGTGAATGTCAGGTCCCAGTGAGAAAGGTGTATTTATCAAGTCAAAAAGCCAGAGCGCCTCTGATAGTCCCAGGTAGTGTCCCATCTATCAACAGCACCGGTGCTGAGTTCCCTACAGCGCCACATAGGACCAGGTGCTCACCCTGCACTGTGTGGCCTTATCCCATACGTTTCAATGGGCTGGGATGGTAATAATTTTTTTACCATTAACTATTTATTATTTTATATATGCATTTTAGGCACTTGTGTGTTGCACTTAAAACGTGTGATTTGGGTCGAGAAAAAGCTGTGTCATGCCCCCTTTGCTATTACATTTATTTTCTAATTCCCTGACCCCCCCCCCCCCAAAAAAAAACGGGAACTACAACAGTCCCTGTCGCCCTGTTATACGGGCACTGTGTTTTTTTATATAAATTTTTATTTTTATATAAATTAGAGACTAATTTAAAAAGAGAGACTATTTTAAAAGGTGCGGGCAGCACCTGAGCGCCTCGTCCGAGATGCTTAGCAGCACCCTCACCGCAATGTCGGCTTCAACCTGCCAGCGCTATCAGCTGTAGCTCTCCCGGCCAGGGAGTGTTGGCAGTGTGCGGCTTTTATATTCCTATATATATAAATACATAGCACACAACGCCTGTTGGAATCCCAATTTTTTATTTTTTAGGGTCATTTTTTAAAAATGGAAATTGCATTAGGGACACAAGCTTGCAGTGCAACATGAAAGTGATAAAAATGCATCCAAAAATTATCCCAACCAACTCAGGGATCCCGTGGCACATGCACCAGCCCCCCCCCCCCAAAAAAAAAAATTATAAAATGCCTAAATAATTGTAACCATTCAAGCCCATTGAAATGTATGGGATCAGGCCACACAGTGCAGTGTGAGCACCTGGCCTTATCTGGCACTGTAGGGAACTCAGCACTGGCACTTATCCAAGCCGACACTGATGATAGATGAGACACTACCTGGCACTCTGGAGTTTTGACTTGATAAATACACCTTTTGCACTGGATCCTGACATTCACTTTTATCAAGTCCAGTTTTATTCAAGTTTATCTGGCACTAGGTGGCCTTAGCGTTTCTTAAATGAACCCCCTAGCTGGGTTTGCTGTTCTCCCGGATGACGCTAGGGGTCGCGTAGGCTTTGATAAGCCATGCGCAGCGCAGACCTGCCGGCTGGGAGGGAGCGCCAGCCTTCAGCCACCTCAGCAGTGCGGGCACTGAAAGCATCTCAGAAGAGACTCATCTTGTGTCCTCACAAAAAAATGCTAACTTACCCTCATAGATACTCACCTCCTCCCAGGTGATTGTGTGTGCCTAATACAGATCTTCTTTATCCAAGTGTTAAAGTTCTAGACCCCGGTATCCAATGGAAGGCAATGCCTGGCACACTTTCTCTGTACTCAATGAATGACGTTCACTTCATCTACTGTTACATCAGCAGAGGTTGCGCTCCATCCACCTGCGCCAGCAGAGCTACCGGCATTCCTGAATCCCACATCATCAAGACAAGTAACTATAGAAGAACCAGACTGGAGACAGTCTGCTGCGGGAAAGGTGAATATCTATTGCTTTAAAGTGATTCTCCAGACAAAAAAAAAAATAGATGCTCACTATTTGCCCCCCCCCCCCCCCCCCCCCAGTAGCTCTTCTAACCAGCTCCAGTGCTTTAACCCATACCGAATGCCAAAACAAGCACCCAGACGTCTAGCCCGGGTCAGACATGGGGGCCTCCATCGGCATTCCTAAGCCCACTTAATTAATATTACTGTAGAAAAAAGAGGCCAGCACTCCATTTCAATCATAGGTGTATTCCAAAAAGTTCATGCAATCCATAGAATCATGTGCTGGCCTCTTTCTTCTACTTTGTAAATTGCAGTGCCACCGCTGGCCACAGCACCCATACCATGAATATATGCTAAGCAATGTGGCTCTTACAACAATTCATTTTGAAGCTCCACCTTGGATCACACTGTCTTTTGCAGTGAATAAAGTGGTCATGCAGAGGGCGGAGTTCCAACTTAAAGGAGGCAGATTCAAGAGCAGTGCAGGACAAATCAGTGCTCGTTCTTTTGGAATGTTTTAAAACATCGGAGCCGGATGTAGGAACTGCAGGGGACAAAAGGTTAGTATGGATTTTTTTGTTTTGTGCCTGGACAATCTAACCAGCACTATGCATATCCACACTAAAATGTGTCCACCTTAAAGTGGATCAAAACCCATGGCTGACAGCTGTGGAATCTATAAAATTCCAGGGCCCCCTGATTCCCTCCCCCTGGGGCATCCAGATTCAGGATGCCCCACTGTGTGTGCTGGAAGGTAAGGCAGCGGCCACTCCCTACTATACCTTTAGCAGTGCGCGCACCTGCCACAGGCATTTGGAAATGGGCAATGTGGGCGCGCTCCCTGTTAGAGGGTAGCAGGGATGCGGCAGCCAGTGTGCTCAGGTTAGTCGTAGAGTATCCTAGATTCGTTTACATTAACGGATCAAGCACACTGATTGGAGTTAGACTGGGTGACCTGGGGGGATTTCACACAGTGGGCATCCCAGATTGAGGTGCCCAAGGAACAAGGACCAAAACCTAAATATAAAAAAGAAATAAACAAAGTTTATTTTTTAGTTCCAAACTTCAGTCGGGTAGACACAGTTTCTCCAAATTAGGACAGAACAATGACCTATGGGGTCATATCAGCAGCACGCTCATGACATAACATGACATACTGTCGATAATGAGGTGAAGAGTTCTCCATGTTTTAGAGAATGGCCAGTTTGGTGTGAATAGTTAATAATACAAAGCAGGGGGAATGTTCAGAGTGCAATCACCTATTTCTATGAGGCCGATTCATTAATAGCGGCAGGTAGCGACAGTTGAGCGGCTGTAGCAGTATTTTCACAGCGCTAGTAGTCGCTGTGCTTGGCCGTTGTTCGGTTGTTGACAGCGACTCAGTCGTTGTGCTGTAATGTTGAATATTGGGTGAGGAGTCGCTATTTGACAGATTCTGCGCTGTATCGGAGCGCATGATAGCGACTGGCCATAGCGACCGGCTCCCACCATATTCATTAACAAATCACGCTCAAAAAATTATCGCGCTGTGAAATGCTTGTTTAAACCCCAGAGCGCTGTCGGCGATGGGTTAAAAGTAGTTTTTTAACCCCCAAACAACCATATTTTTGGAAACCAAAAAAAACTAGTTTTTTAAATAATTTTGTAATATGAATACAATAATATCAGACCTGTAATATCAATTCTGTACAATGTTTTTTTTTTTCCTTAAAAAAATATCTAACATCGCAGAAGTGGTCACAGAATTTTTCACATTTAAAAAAAAAAAACATTAATAACAATTAATTATGAATATTTAAAGATTGTCCCATTGAAATGCATTGGAGAGCGCCAGGTAGCGAGAGGTCATACCTGTCGCTGTTCAAGGTCGGACGCTGGCGCTGTGGGCTGAGGCTGGAATAATGATGAATGAGTGGCTATCTGGCGCTATCTCAGTCGCTAAGCAGGATTGGCTTGATAAATGTCTGATTGTGGTGGGGAGCCGGCGTTCTCATGGCGGTGCCTGTCATTACCGGCCGCTCACCAGTCGCTACCTGTCGATATTCCTTCATAAATAAGGGCCTAAGATTGGAAAGTTGATGGAGACGATGAAGTCTTCTGGTGTGGGTTTTAGTTGATCCAGTCACGCTCAGTCTGGGACTATGGATGATCTCTTCCCATGACACAGACCATTCTCCATTACAGCTTGAACAAGCACAGGGATCAGGCACACGTTTGGATCTAAGCTGTTAGTGATGGCGTCAGGGACAGAGCAGGCTATGCACAATTCTCAGTATAGGTTTTTCCTATTACAAAATTGGTCTGGTTCTTTCTCAATGTGATGGGTGGAAACTGTGGGCAACACTACAAGTAGGAACCATTATAGCCCTGTCAGTAGAATAGGCCCCTGATAGTGATAGAAACCTAAATAGTTTTAGTTAAACCTGTTAGATGCATCTCTTGGGACCATTGCGTCATGAAACCACATGATGGCAGTGTTGCCTAAGGAATGGACCTAACCAGTACTTTAATGGTCTAGCGTTCCCCTTTAGTTTGGTAAATAGAGACTTAGCCAGGTGGCATTGGCAACATTACCTGCCCTGCCATTGGTTGGGACTCGTAACTAAGTTGGAGTAGCAACAATACAGAGGTTATATAAGGGAGAACACAACCCTTCCAGAGTGTTCTACCAAGTTCTAAGCCAAGACTCTGTCATGAGGGGATGCATTTCAATGTAGTGGAGGAGCTGAGAGACAGCCATGGAGGAAACCAATGGATTGTACTGTTTGCTGTAACCTTTGGATTATGCCTGTACTGAACTGTTTGCTGTTTTACCATGGATGGAAGCCAATCAATAAAGACCATGTTGAGTTCACCTAAGAGTGTCATCAATGGAGACCAGCGACGACTGAAGCCAGTAAGTGCACCTCCACCCCACACATGCCACACCAACATGGGATGCCCTGCCCTAGGTCCAAGAACCCCCCTTGCTCCCCAGAGCACGTGCCCACTGCCAGGCACACTTCCGCTACATCAAGGTTTAAAGAGGAACTTCGGACCTAAAATAGAAAGGGCCCGATCCCCCCCCCCCCCCATTGGCCCCTACTCACCTTTGCCTGCTGCAATGACATCCGGCTGCTTCGGGGCCCGATCCTCGCCCTTCCTGCCAGTTTAGCCATCTGTAAATGACAGTACGGCTCTAGCCAGCCTCTTCATCGCATCCCACTTATGGGCACTGAGCAGGTACGAGATCGAGGGCTGCACGCAGTGCCTGATAGGATGCAAGATGGCGTCGCCCGTCAGAAGGTCGCCGTAATTCGAGGGACCCAGAAGATGGATCCCGCGGGGAGGTGAGTAGAAGCTACCCAAAGGTAAAACCGGTGGGGGAAGGGCAGCGGATCGGTGAGGTTTGGCGTTTTAACCTCCCCTGATGTTCCTCTTTAAGGAAGATTGATATTTATACACGCTGACAAAACAGTATCACGTGTGATATTTCTGAAAATATTTGTATTCTCTCTGAAGGTACCAAAGAGTGACGATGCAAAATGGAGGACAGGTGTGAGGTCAAGGCCAACAGGGTCACATGACTGACAGAACTTTATAAATAGAAGCAAAGCACATTGCAGTAATATAGCATACCATACCATGTAATATTATCAGGGCCGGCCTTGGGGTCAGTATCACCCTGTGCAAGATGCCAGGATGGCACCTCCGTCCTCCAGATAACAGAGGAAATATGGAAAAGGGTGAGACCGAGAAATGGAGCAAGGAAAATAGAAGGAATGCAGGAATGGAAATACTAATTGGAAAACAGAGGAAATAAGACTGAAAGAAGGAAAAAGCATGTAAAAAGAAGAGAGGGTGAAAAGAGCAGGGATAGAGGGAATTGGGAAAAAATCTAAAATCTCCTCCTCCATGAGAAAGAGAGAAAGTGAAAGAAAAAGGGAGACTGAAGCAATATGACACGAGAAAGATGAAAATAATGTGGAAATGAAAGCAAGATGGGTGGAATGTGGAGGAGAAAGAGAGGGAAAAAAAGACAAAAAGAAATATAGAAAAAGAAAGAGAGAAAGAAAGAAAGAAGGGTAGAGAGAGAGGGAAAAAGAGAGAGAAATATAGAGAAAAAGATATAGAAAGAGAGGAAAGAAAGAGAGAGGAAGAAAGAGAAAGAGAAACTGGAGGAAAGAAGGAGGTAAAAGGAAAGGCAGATAGGAAATTGGTGACGAAGATGGAGGGAATGTGTAAATACAGAAAAATATGTGTATATATATTTTTCTATTTATATATACTGGTTTGTACTTGAGTGTGCGGTAGTGGTGTGGGGGTCGGGGGCGGGTCTAGGGCCCCCATTTTCGTTTCATTCATATGAATTCTTTCCCCATACACTACCAGCACCCATTTTTTGATAAAACATATATCTGTAAATAGCTGTGCATACTCACACATCTTCTTTTCTAAATACAGAAAAATAGAAAAATGAAATAAAAGAGAAAGAGAAATATTAAGCATAAATTAAGCATTTTATTAGATTTTTTATTTATTGTTTTTGGGCTGGTGCATGTACCACAGGATCCCTGGGCAAGTTGGGATTATTTTTATATGCATTTTTAGATTTTTTTTGTGTGCTGCAAGCTTGTGATTTGGGACATGAGAAAGCTATATCATGTTTGTCTAATGTCATTCCCATTTTAAATAAAAAAAAAACCCTAAAAAATAAAACTTTGTGAATCCAACAAGCGCTGTGTGCCTGAATTCCCTGTTTTTGAGCGCCTCTTGGAGCGCATGGCATTTTGTTAATAAATTCTGTCAGCTTGCGGCGCTCTCGGCTGGCGCTAGGTGTCGCTAGTTCATAGACTTATAAAAGCCGTGCGCTGCAAACGCTGCCTGGTCGAGAACACTACAGCTGACAGCGCCACCGGCTAGAAGCCGACGCTGTGGTGCAGGCGCCGCTAAGCGTCTCGGACAAGGCGTTCAAGTGGCACCCACACCAATATAAATGAATAAGCCTCCACATACATTTTAATGAGTAAATCTGGCTCATATATAATTTTACTACTAGCAAAATAGAGCTCTCTCTCACTATTAATAATTGTGATGTTCATGGTCGGCAAGAAACATGTAATACCTTATGAATTCAGTCATCCTTGCTTAAGACGATTATAGTAGTAAGCCCCACTTCATTAAAGATTAGCTGGATATCCCTAGGATGGTCTAGTATGTATGCCACAGAGAAGGGTGAAACAAGTTATTTTATTGTTCTTCAGTCTCCGTAAAGACCTTTATGTTTCTAAAAAATAAAATCTTTCTTCTTCATGCATCCACCGGCTGATCTGAAATGCATTCTGTGTGGTCCTCCAATCAAGGAGAGAGCTGAGGGAGAGAGGCAGAGGGGTTTGTCCGGAGCACCAGAGAAAATGCAGATGATAAAGGCTAGTGAGTAGCACAACAGGGGTCTTTTAAGCCTTGAAGCCATTTGGTCCTGGGGGTTAGTAGGAGCGAAGCTACAAAGGTACCTCCCACCATTTCAAATAGTATAATCTTCATATATCAATCATTGATTAATTGATGGCTCAGGAGGGTGCTGAGCACCCAAAACATAAATGTACTTCAAAAACGACATGATGGTGTAAAGCAATACGCGCGTCCCCCTTGAACCACCCATAGTAAAAAATGGGTCTAGCAATTGCTGTCCCCCACTTTCCTCTAGATTGTGCTGCCTGAGGTGGCTGCCTCACATGGACTCATTACAGGTGCATGCCTGGGGGTTGGGGAGAATCACCCAAAAGATTTGGAAGATTTCCTCCTTGTTTATTAAAAAATAAAAATACCCACCACACGAGGCATAGGAGCTGGTATCGGGGGGGTTGGAAGCCATGCTGCCCTGGTATGTGTACCAGCCCCTAGGCCCTTCAGCACAGGTCTGGCCACTAGGACTCCAACTTTTAGGTACCAGCCACAATGCCTGGGGTGCTTGACTAAAAGCCCCTGAGGGAGTAAGACATCTAGTTTGACCGGAATATTGCTACTATTCAGGTCTAACCAAACATAACTGAATAGACAATATACAGGTCAAATTTAACCAGAGGAGTAGCTAGGCTTTCTGGTACCTGGGGCAAAGATTCGAAATGGTGCCCCCATCTGTTCTCAGCCCCCCCCCCCCTTTGGCACCCCCCTAATCTGCTGCACCTGGGGCAAGTGCCCCCCCTTGCTCCCCCTAGTTGCGCCCCTGAATTTAACAATCACCCAAAACAGAAATTATCACTAAAAATGGTGCTTGCAAGTAAAACACAATTGTATAAGCATATGTCCTGGATAAAGTAATTGCCGGTATTTGAGATTTTTAGCCTAAAATTGCACTTTAAAGAATGTGCAGAGGTGGCCTAATCCTATGTGGAATCAGTCTAAGAAGCCAGGGCAGTGATCTGTTGTTTCACACCAAAAACTTATGTCAAAGGCTCAGGATCAACTCTAATACCAACAGATACCTGTCACATTTTGTAAGACAAAATCCCATTGGACAAAATTCCATACGACAGAATAAATCGTGTAATTGCATGTGTTTCTAGAGATTGTTTTGTTGATTGTGTTTTATATCTGTATATATAAGCTGTTTACCAAGGGAAGTGCTGTTCATAATAAATACAATTACTGGTCAGTTAAAGGTGCAATAGGACAATATCATGTCTGCTCATTCAGTAAAATGTCTCCCCTTCTAGTATGTCCATAAATTGTCTGGATCTGACTTACCTCCTCTGCAATAAAATGTAATTTGCAATTAGCTCAATGGGCAGATTTGCTCCGCTTGGACAAGCTTTTAATTTATGCCAGCATGTCTGTGTAGGTCTCTCCATATCTCTTTGAAGAGCAAGGTGACTGGTCTCAGTCTGCACCCTCTCTTCCTCCTGTTAATTGGTTTTGTGCATGGATCATTGCCTTGATGAAGGCGATGTGGGGGAGCCCCTCGAGTTTTATTACACCCATTGTTTGGCTCTGTCATAATCAAGAACTTGACTTCTTACAAAATTAGCACTTGCTGCATATGGGAGAACAAAATGGATTTCTGTAGCCATACAAATGTTGTCAACATCATAAAAGGAGAACGAAACAACAATATGGATTCTGGACCGAACCCTTAAAAGTAGAACGTGAACCTAAAGTCTCCACATTACTAGTAAACCGACTGCCAGAGGTAATATACTGACTGACACTCCCTGTCCTGCACCACCAGTGTCCTTGGCATCCCCTCCAAAGCAGCCTTCTTCAAGCATCCTCCCTCCTGTCCTGCACTCCCCCATATTCCTTCTTACTTTTACACAAAAGCATGTTGCTCTTAGCAATCCCCTGTCCTGCACCTCCCCAAGCACCCTGCTCCTGCCAACCTCCTCATCCTACACCCTCAGGTTCCTCATCCCTCCCTCCCTTCGCTTCCTGCTCCCTTCGCTTCCTGCAACCCCAGTCCTACACTCTCCTAAGGTTCCATGCCACCTCCTTCTTAACCCCTATTCTGCACTCCCCTCCTAACACCCTGATCCCACCCTCTGTCCTCCACCCTCAAGTCCCTCACCTACTCCTAAGCACCCTGCTCCCAGCAACCCACCATTCTTCACACCCCATGTTCCTTGCACCACCTTATGTACAGCCCCAGTAGTGACCTAGGGCCTGCAGGAGGATCCTTTGAAGCTCTTATAGGACAGTCCAACACTGGTCTTAACATCATGATATTTGGTCCTTTGCGTGACATCTCTGTGCTCATCTGCACACACCGAGGCCCAGCGGAAGTGACTTTATTACTTGGAAACCCCCCAACCTCGGAAATGCCCCAAACTATAATCCCCAGCACTGGCCTACGTTTTGAACTTTTACATTTTTCTTCATTCATGCTGCTCTCCCACTACCAATCTAGGTTCCCTCACCAAGTAGTACCTCAGTCTAGAATGGCTTCATGGGTAGGCCCCTTCCTCCTAAATTCTATCCTCAGGCTCTATACTTGCACTTTCTAACCTTATCTTCCTTCATGCTACTCCAATCTGCCAGGGGATATTGCCAAGCCAATTGCTGCATGCCTGCAAGTGACCTGCCTGCCTGCCTAACTTTTAAACTGATATAGTGGTGCTTTGGACCCCTTTCCAGCTCACAAGTAGCCACACAGAATAAAAAATGAATTTCTTTAAGCAATATTTGGGGCAAATGTATCACTGGTCCCAATCCAATGCTCATCACTATTCATAAACACCTTACCAGAATTTAGTGTGTATATTATAAGTATATTATAAGTATATAATGATTGTCTTGGCAGGACAAGCTAGTTGACGCATTCAGAGCAATGGCAGTGCAATGTACTGTGTAGAGAATTGTTACCTCTACACATAAATGCAGTGTTAGTCTAAAATCCTATCAATTTTTGTCTGTTTTTTAAATTATGTATGGTACGTAATATTTGGTTGTTATTCCTAAACAATAAGAGTAAAACAATGTTGTTGCAGAAGGTTTTTCCTTTCCTCAATCCAGGATGGTGTGGGGTAATTATTATTCATATTACAAGCCCTGTATTCTGCACACTCCTTTAGCCTTAATAACTGCCAGCCCCAGAATAAACAATGGCAATTGGCTTTAATTATCAGTGTTTAATGGTGCAGAATCACGCAGGGCAGACGAGAGAAGCAAATAATTACTGTTAGAACTATGCACAGTAACTTTCATCTGATTTTCAGGTCTGAGACAGAGGGAGGCTGGGCAGCCATTAACTCATTCCAGCTTCTGTCTGCTGGTAAGTGCTGGTGTTGTTAAAATACATTTTTACTAATTTGGTTAGCTAAGGCCCCATTAAGCCTCACTGTTATAAAATGTATTTAATGTATATGTATGCATATAATGTACAGTGTATAAAGAATGTCTATAGTAAGACTAAGAAATATAAAGAATGTCTGTCTATATAAAAGAATGTCTTGTATATAAAACACGAGGTTCCCTTAAAAAGTCTAAAGTGGACCAAAACCCTGCAGGATCGATTCCGATTCCCGGGCCGATCCATTCCCTCCCCGCTGGGCATCCGAAATCGGGATTTTTGCAAACCTTACCTGAGTCTCGATCCAACGGCGCATGCATGGGCAGTGTCCGCATCTCGCGTTTCTCTCTAGCAGGGCGCGTGCCCACACCGGCCAGTTGTGAATGCGGCCACCAGCATGCTCGGAGCCGCTGAGCTTTGACGCCGCTTTGACGCGCATACCACAGCGGCTCCGAGCGTGCTGATTGGATGAGCGACCGCACATGCGCCGTAGGAGTGGGGTGAGGCGAGTTTTATGGGGAGATCTGGGGGGTTTCACATAGCGGGGGAAGTGGACCGGGGCATGTTCCTTGGGACTTTCACTAAGAGAAACAAATATCAATGAGTATCTGCATTGCCCTGTCAAGGAACAGTGGCTTGAATTACATGTGTTAAAGTCTTGCCCCTGTTTCTGGGCAGGGCGATAGAGATAACTGTTGATTAATAATTCACTGCTTAAATTCACTAACTATCCCAATTCTGTTTGAAACCTTGTTGGGTATTTAATGTATTTACTAGTGAAGATACTGGAAAAGGGGCATTTCTTTGGGAGAGGATGCACATTAGGTTAACCCTCTCTCCTTTTTTTGCTTTTGTAAAGCCTGTAATCAGGGGTGTCCCTGTAATGAGGTCATGTGAGGCAGACTTAGGCCCTTATTTATGAAGGAATAGCGACAGGTAGCGACTGGTGAGCGGCCGGTAATGACGGGCCCCGCCACGAGAACGCCGGCTCCCCACCACAATCACACATTTATCAAGCCGATCCTGCTTAGCGACTGAGATAGCGCCATATAGCCACTCATTCATCATTATTCCAGCCTCAGCCCACAGCGCCAGCGTCCGACCTTGAACAGCGACAGGTATGACCTCTCGCTACCTGGCGCTCTCCAATGCATTTCAATGGAACAATCTTTAAATATTCATAATTAATTGTTATTAATGTTTTTTTTTTGTTTGTTTTTTTTAAATGTGAAAAATTCTGTGACCACTTCTGCCATGTTAGTTAATTTTTTTAAGGTAAAAAAAAAAAAAAATTGTGCAGAATTTATATTACAGGTCTGATATTATTGTATTCATATTACTAAATTCTTTCTTTTTTTTGGTTTCCAAAAATATGGTGGTTTGGGGGTTAAAAAACTACTTTTAACACATCGCCGCCAACGCTCTGGGGTTTAAACATGCATTTCACAGCGCGAGAATTTTTTGAGCGTGATTTTTTGATGAATGTGATGGGAGCCGGTCGCTCTGACCAGTCGCTATCATGCGCACCCATACATCGTGGAACCTGTCAAATTGCGACTCCTCACCCAATATTCAACATTGCTGCACACCGACTCAGTCGCTATCAACAACCGAACAATGGCCAAGCACAGTGACTACTAGCGGGCGCTGTGAAAATACTGCTACAGTCGCTCAACTGTCGCTACCTGCCGCTTTTAATGAATCGGCCTCCCTGACGGCATTGCAAGGGGGATGGAAATTGCTAGATCTGCGTGTTTTTTTATGTATTAATTCTTTTTACTATCCCATTAATGGTGTAGATCAGTGGGTGTCACTGTATGCTGTTATGTTTTAATAGTCACTCATTGGTGGCTCAGCGGCACAGCCCAGCTCCCTACTCCCATACAGTAAGCAACTGCTCTAATGACGAGTGGAGCTGCACGTCCTGGGAGGGCACCTTTCTATAGTTCGCCTCAGGCAGCAGAGAGCCTAAGATCACCTCTGCCTGTAAATTTCACTCTACCAGGTTTTGTGCCTCATCCCAGAGATGGCCCACTTTGTAAAACCCCCAGAAACACCCTCTCTGCTTACCTCTCCGCCAATCAGGGTTCTATGCCATGCATACTAATGAGTGACATAGAAAGCTGAATGGAAGGGGAGCAGCAAGCCTCCCTGCAGCCACTTTCCTCTGGCTCTAAGTACCTGCTTCGGCCATTCAGACAGGCCGGGGGGTGGGGAGCAAGTTCTCTATAGGAAAACTGGAGATTCAGCTGCCTCCACCACTCCTTATGTCGCCGCTCTGTCCACGACAACGGCTTTGTGCTGTGCATTAGTATGCATGGCATAAAGCACTGATTGGACGAGAGCCTGTGCATGCACCATGGGAATGGTGGAAAGGTAAGTTGAATGGGCGATCTGGGGGTTTCACACAGTGGGAAATCCCAGATTGGGATGCCCCAGAGAGAAGGACCAATGATTGGTCCGGTTTAAGGCAAGGGTCAAACCAAAGAGTCTATACTTGCCTTATTCACAGGGTAGGGGAACCACATGCCACCTGCCACCACCAGTGGGTGAAATGCCGGCACCCCTGCTGATTACCCGCACCCTATCTTTGGGCATCAGGATATGGAAGGGCAAATGGACTGGGAAATTGGCAGCATTTTCATAATTTGTTGCATGACTTTTTCTCAATGAACAAAGGCACAGCTTGCATACTGCCTGCTGATGTGAGAGTCAAATAAAGAACTATCATGCAAGAGGGAGAGGGGACATGATTGAGAGACCTTTAAATATGTGAAAGGATTGAATAAGGTTCAGGAGGGAAGTGTTTTTAAGAAGAAGCTTAATGATAGAACAAGGGGACACAACCTGAAGCTAGTCGGGGGGAAGATCACGAGCAATGTTAGAAAATATTATTTTACAGAAAGAGTAGTAGATGCTTGGAACAAACTTCCAGCAGAGGTAGTTGAAAAATCGACAGTCACTGAATGTAAACATGCCTGGGATAAGCACACATCTATCCTAAGATAAAGAGTACATACAGTATACACATAAGGGCAGACTAGATGGGCCGTATGGTCTCCTTCTGCCGTCAACCTTCTATGTCCATGTTTCTATGCAAGGCTGCAAAAACTCTCACAGCACAGATTATTCTCCCATGGCTTTTTCTCATGCCCATAAAAGTGCAAGGTTGTTTCACACGTGTTCCATAAATCATGTGTAACTGAAAGTTCCTCATTCGAGAATGATTTTGCACAGAAGAGGACATTTCTCTCATGGTGTGAAAATGACCCTAATATCATTAGGGATTTATGAATGCAAGTGAAAAGGCTGATGGATTTTCTCGGGGCCAAAACACATTTATGATGGAATGAAGCAAAATGGCAATCAGTTCTTTAGTCAGATCATTCAAAAGTCTTTATAGAAACCACAGACACCATGAGGAAAGGGAATATTCAGCTTGTTACCTGTGGTATTAGTGTCTTTGGCATGGGTAGCTTAAACATCTTGAAAGACATTATCAATACTGAGCAGTACTGCATCCATCACAACAGCATTGTCCATGTGCGGAACTGGCCTATCTGCAGTCCAGACCTTTCATCAGTAGAAAACATTTGGAGCATTATGAATAGTAAATGTTCTATTGTGAAAAAATCTGGTTATATTAATTTTTTCTTTACATTTTACAGCACTGCATCTGTTACTTCTAAAAGCCACGTTCCTGACAGTTAAAGCTTATCCATAATGGCTGCAGTTTTGAATTGTTTTGTTTTCTTGCTTCTTTGTGTTCTTTATGAAGCCATCTTGTGACATGGTCGACATTATTTGGAGCATGACCATACCGTGTTCCGGCTTTGCTCAATCAAGTATTATTGCTGTCACAAAAACATCTGTATCCAGAAGCATCTAATTTAGGATGGGAATTAATGCCACAGTGGAGAAGCGGAGATAATCTTTGCTGCTTTGGGTTTATTAACTCCGCTCTAGCTCAGATTGTGAGTCAAGCTGATAGTGGCAGCGCAACATATAACAGGATACAACTTGGAAGCACAGTACAATTCCAAGCAGCGTTGAACCTATGCTCCTATCAGCAGAGGAAAAGCGTATCACACATTGATCTACTAAAAAACATCCCTGAATGGCAATCTGGCAACATAACAGTTATCTGCAGGGAAAAACAAATGTTTTTAGTGCAATTTATATCCATGTGTATATCCAGAGCCACAAGTTGAAAGAAAAAGGGGATGCCCCAAATCCCCTAAACAGGGGGTAAAACCAGAGACTAACAATGACACTCTGTTATTTATGAATCATATTAAAGTTTATTTGAAAATCTAGGTCACATACTAGGACACATTAAAAAAGATTTGCTTTTAAAAAACACATATAACACTTATATACATACTACCAACAAGAAATGATGGGAGGGAAAAGGGGGAGGTTTACAATATTCTCTTAATATATGCCAGTGGGTGACTACTATAAACTATAAACTCAATAATAAATATTCTATAAATGTGCAACTATAGAAAAAGTGTCAAATGCTATTAAAGTGCATCAAAATCAAGTACAGTTAAATGGAGCCGTGTGAATAACAGTACAAATATGAAGAAAGTCCAAATCACAAAACAAATACACCATTAAATACCTTGCTTATCCATAAAGTGCTAAAGTGCTAAGTACAGGCAAGCACTTTAGCACTTTATGGATAAGCAAGGTATTTAATGGTGTATTTGTTTTGTGATTTGGACTTTCTTCATATTTTTAGTGTTATTCACACGGCTTCATTTAACTGTACTTGATTTTGATGCACTTTAATAGCATTTGACACTTTTTCTATAGTTGCACATTTATAGAATATTTATTATTGAGTTTATAGTTTATAGTAGTCCCCCACTGGCATATATTAAGAGACAATTGTAACCCCCCCCCCTTTTCCCTCCCCTCATTTCTTGTTGGTAGTATGTATATAAGTGTTATATGTGTTTTTTAAAAGCAAATCCTTTTTAATGTGTCCTAGTATGTGACCTAGATTTTCAAATAAACTTTAATATGATTCATATATAACAGTGCCATTGTTAGTCTCTGGTTTTATCCCCTGTTTAGGGGATTTGGGGCATCCCCTTTTTCTTTCAACTTGTAGTACCTTCCGTGGGCTATACCAGAGCAGGGCACCTGGGTATTATAACGCCTAATATTGTTTGGTGCCGTCCATCCCTTCTTGTTGATTAAACATTATATATCCAGAGCCAGACTGGCCATAGGCAACACAGGGAGATTTTCCAGTGGGCTTTGGGGCCAATTGGGCTGGCACCACACCCAGACCCCTTCTCAAAACTCTTTTAACAACCCCCTAGTTCCCTGCCTCCCTCTCTCTCTCTCCAACTATCCCCCCATAACTGGCCACATAGTACCCACCTCTGCCAAGACCCCATAAACCATTTTATTACTGCAATGCTATTGCCTCAGCATCAGCATTTAAGACCATAACCACACCTGTCCATACAATACTAAAGCTTCGGGTCATTTCCATCCTGCCCATTATGTGTCCCTGCACTGCTATAGCCTTGGCTGAAGCACTTCCAGCTGGTAAGCACCCTATGGGCAGGGCTCAGCAGCTCATGGGCTGGTCACTGGCTTATCTTTTGGTCCCTGTGTGTGTGTGTGTGTGTGTGTGTGTGTGTGTGTACATAGATATAAACATTTATAAAACACACAAAGCTGGTCCCAAAAAACCCTCAGGCTCTGTCACACCTTCGCTTCAAGCTCAACATTTCCCACCATCCTGATTGCCTCACATTGGAGTGGGAATACGTTAACAAAATGAAATTGGATTAAAGTGGACCAACACCCAGGATTTTGACTATCCTGGGTCTTGGTCCACTTCGGTGGGGTACCCCCGATCGGGGTGCCCCGCTGTTTGAAACCCCCCCGAACCCCCCGAACTCACCTCTCCCCGCACCGACGGACAAGCCGCGGACAAGCGGCTCCGCCGCCGCCGCCTCCCGCGCGTCCCTCTTGACGCGCGCGTGCCCGCGCCGGCCATTCACAGACGTAAGGTAAGGAGTTTGGGGTGTTTGGGGGGGTTTCACCCCGCGGGACATCCCGATCTCGGATGTCCCGCGGGGAGGGAGGTGATCGGCCCGGGAATCTATGCACATCTATGCACAGCCCATGTATTGTGCTGTATCTATGCTTAAATGCTGCAAGGATGGACATATATTAATTCACTATTGCCTCCTGCCCCATTGCCAATGGTCCCTGCATATTTTTTAAATACCAAGAAAAAAAGTACTCTCTCAAAAACAGACATTAGTTCGATTCCAGCTGAGACCCCTCAGGGCAAACCTGATTTGGGTACACATTTTTCTGAAGTATATTTTTACTTTGCTTTGACCTGTTAGCCTATATAAGTTGCACTTTTTTAGATTATAGCTTCTGGTTCCTAAGATTTAGAAATAAGAGTCATATAAAATAAGCATTTTATATCAAAATATTTAATATACATTGTCACTAATAATATACACATAATAAACATATATAATTATATGAAAATATAATACTTTAACTATATAGATATTTCATATTTTAAAAAATTTTACATTTTAAATATAAAACAATGTTCCAGCCATCAAGTGAAAATTTGTAAGATAACAGGTAAAGTCGGTGCTGCTAGTTCCAAGCTAACACTACTGAGATACATTTAAAATAGCTTTATAGACCCCATATTTATTTAATAATGATATTCAGGACAAATATATATATATATATATATATATATATATATATATATATATATTAATTCAATTAAACATTGTAGATTATTGAGGTACTGCATAGCAAGTCTTTATTAGTACATAGCTTATGGGAAGGGGGGACTATTTAATAAGGCACAATGGTACCACATCCCAATAGGCCATGATGGCAAGGACATTTCCTGCATTATTATTGGCTTACAAAAGCTGAGATCTATGAAATGGTTTCCTTGGCTGACTGATTATGTTCAAGGTTACCTTCAAAGTTAAATGTAAAGTTGGAAATTTTGAAAATAAATGTCTAAAAGCATTCATTTATGCAGTAATCTTTTATATATTTGCATTATGAAACAATATGATAAATCTGGGGTGAGTTCACTATGGCTGATACAAAAACCCCTTAATGGACAAAGTTCCTAGAAGTCCCTGGAATAATGTCGAGTTTGTATTATCAGTGGCATCCACAGCTCACAGCCACCATGTCATCATATTGCTTCAGTACAACATTCAATTCATCATCAAAATAAAGTAAGTTGATTGAATTAAGCTGATCTGGGACACAACAGGGAGTTCCAATGTCCTGATTAAGTTTGAGAGCATGGACGATAGACTGTACAGTTGCGTGATTGGTTGCTCCCAGGCCTTGTCCCATTGGAAAAAGACATGTTCCCTTACAGTGATAGGCGTTGTACCCTTTGGGGGAGATGATCCAACTAGCCCATCCAATGTCTTCAAAGTCCACATAGAGTGGTTTGCGCTGACATGAGGGATATCTATCAGGATATACATCTCGAGCTTTACGGCTTTTAACGAGGTCTGTTCCAAGTGGGAACTTGGCTGCTGATGGTTGTAATAGAGATGAAGCTTCAGATGTTGGATGAGAAATTTCTGATAAAACAAAATGCAAAATAAGCCTTTAATATGATAATCCTTATATTAATGCGTTAGAGGATGTAGGGGGTCAATAATTAAATTATAAAAAGTTGCAGGGATAAGTAACCATGTGAAGAGCTCTTTATACCTTATTAGGGTTGATTCATGGCATGCACGAAAAACAGCAAAACCATGTGTAAGTGAATCTGCATGCGGAAACTTGCGATTGCAAGTTTCAGATTCATGCACAATGCACAAGTTCAGCTATTTTTATGCAGAAATGGCCAAACTCGATGCGCATTGTAAAGGCTAAGGCAGTCAGTAGTCCCCATGGCCGTCATGTTGCTCCCCCATCTTTACTGTTTAGCAGTGGCAAATTGTCTCTCCAGCTTCTGTGTTTCAGGAGAATCTTTATTCTCCAATCTGCAGTGGATTCACAGAAGCACCTGTGTTCTCCTTGTTTTTATGTGTAGTGTTTTATTTGGCAATGATCTTGATTCCAGTTGACCTACAGTGTTGTGTTTCCCAATGTTTGGTCCCAGATGTTCTCTATATCCCTCCCTCACTGCCCTGTTTGTTTAGTGTCTTAGAGCTTAATAATTGAGCTACTAATGTAATGGTTCTTATTTTATTTAAAAAAAAAATAATTGTGGCCAAATGTTCACCTTTTTGTGTTTTTTTAACTTTTCAAACGATTTACCAAATTGTTTTTTCCCCCAAAAATGTAAAAAACTGTTAAAAGTAATGAAAAATAACTTGCACATGACACTTTCATTATATTGCCGGAAAATGTTTAATTAATGGAATTAGAATGTCAGTAATCATGTTAAAAAAAATTGTGCCTAATTTTTACTCCTCAAAAATAATGCGCATGAAATAAATATGTAGTAAATATGTGCATGAAATCTTACTCCATGAGCAAGTTTACGTGCAAAAATCGGTTCATGAAACACAAAAATGTGTTTCATAAATCGGGAGGAAGGGGAAAAACGTGCGCAAACCATTTTTGTGCCTGAAAAGTGTGCACAACTAGATTGGCGCACGACCATTAATCATCCTTAATGTATTCCCTATAGGTGGTTGCTTTCTACGTTTGTAGAAAATGTATGTACCCCACATTAAGAAGAGTACATGCACATTATTTTTATATATTTGAATAGTTTTTTATGCATCTTATAGAGAAATAAATTGTCACCCAGGGCTGCACCACATTTACTCGTCACTATTGGGTGTCCGGCACATTAGACCTCATGTTAGTTGTGATCAGGGCAATACTACTTGAATGTCCCTCTTCCATGCAGCAGGCTGGGGGGAATTATTATTTAAAAAATATATATTTCTGAAGTTACAGCATTGTTTGCTGAACACAGAGCTCCTCACAACTCCCCGACCTTTAGCATTTGTTCCCTGTATTTCTTTCAGCTACTAGCCCCATAATAAAGTACTAAAGAATTATACCTGTGTCTTTAACTTGACTGGGGGCAGTAAACACATTGGGCGCTCCTCTTCGGCCATCATCACTGAAAAGGACCAAAAAGGATTTCTTGCTGTCCGTCTTGTGCTTGGCTAAGGTGAGAAGGTCATGGTCCAAAAAATTCCCTGAGGGCAGCGTAAAGGTAACAAGAAAACCATGGTTGGTGCTGTCATCTCCAACCCACCTTAAAACCTAAAACAAAAGAAAAGTCAAATTTTTAAATCATGACACCAACTTACAAGAGTGTAATACAATTTCTGTAGCTCTATCAAAAACTATGTTTTTTGGAAAATCAATCATATTTCTGACAGCTAAGCATCATGTCAAGTGGAAATGGAAAAATGTTTTACTTTACATACTCCTGTTAGGATTTCAGAAAGAATACTTACCATAGGTAGGGTTTAGCAATGACACCAATGCCCCATACAGGCAATTTGTTTGATATAACTGATGCCAAATTCTGACCCTAGCTGTATTAATTTATTGGCAATATTTTCCTGGTTAATTATTTTTAATTTTAAGCAAACTAAAAGTATGGAATTTTTCGAAATGTATATATCTGTCTATATTTTATGTCCTCCCTCATTAGAGGAAGTGTCCTAGAATCTAAAAACCTACACATTTTTCTATGTTTAGATTACATGTACAGTTGAATGCTAAGCTTGGTTGACTTTGTTTTCTGTAGAAGCTGCCAGGAGAGTCTTTAGTTGACGCAGAACATTGCTGTTCGAAGTACATCCATGGTCATTAGACACCTTAGTGAAAATAATGTATATTGCAAGTTATAGAAGAGCAAGCATGGCTGGCCTGATCTGGATCTGAACACATTTTAGTAAATAAACCCCTGCATGTTATGTATTTGCATTGCATTCATTTTCTTTGTGTGTTTTCATTGTCAAGGTTAAGTGTAAAGGTTGACATTTTTCATTAATATTTTATTGTTATTATTTGCTAGATAGTTAGTTAGGTTAATTGCTATTTTAAATAGTTTTTTAAGCAATAAACAATAGACTAAATTAGAATTAAGTCAAGTTTTTAACAGGTCAGTTCTACCTCCCCATAGAGAAAGAGGCTGCATTTCCAGAGGAATGTGTCAGAGGATAATTACTGTTAATTTTTTTGGTATAATTGATAGATAGAGCTATGGTAGACTTAACTTCCACTAAGAAGCCTGGCCTATTGACTACCTTTTCTATTTGGTCTGTAAATCAATGTCCAGCTTCTGGCCAACATTAGATCATTATTTATTATCAAACTTTCATTGGTTTACAATTTGGCTGGGAAAAAATGTTGTCAAATGGTTGTGTTTTGGGGTGAATAGTTGTCACAGTTTAGGTGTGCCTGGACAGCGTGAACTCTAAATGCAGCCAGGAGTAATTTCTCTCACATTGGTTGAAGGAAGAAGACAAATTTCATGGCAGCAGATCTACCTAGGATGGAGTAAATAAATTCAGAGCTATGCACCCTTAAATGATACTGTAGCATCATACACACTCATAAACTCAGGCCCGGGTAAAAAACATTAAAGCCAGGAGTCCAGGTAAATTGGTAAAAAGATAGTAGAAATATTTTCAGCATTTTGGATTCTCTACTACAGGAAGGAGGAAATACTAACATGTTACTGTGGCAAATGGAAACAAATAAATAAAAGCGGGCACTGCAATTAGGCAGCCTTGTGTGCATCACAATCGCCCGTAAGTGTGTGGTTTTGCAAGGCTCAGCTTCTTGTCCACACACTTGCCCTCTATACTTCCCACCACTATATCTCCTACCGCAACACTGTCAACATTTTTACAGTTATTGCGCAAGCAATAACTAAAATAGTATTCAGAGGGCTGACGATTATGCCTCCTCTAATGCATGCCATCTTATACATGTTTCGAATTAAAAATGATTTTTCTAATTCAAAATATGTTAACTTTGTAACTTTGAGTAGTACAACTGACCCTCTAACATTACAAAGGCTGTGATGACTTTGCAATCCGATTGGTTTTCTTAATTCAAAATCCTAAACTAAGATAGCCAGTTGGATAATTAACAAAATGTCTTCAAGAAAAATACAGCACGTCTAGTTGTCTTAATTTATAAATACAAAAATAGCCTAGATGAATGCTCACAGACATTGAGCTTTAAAATGAATCTAGAAGGTGGACCCTAAATACATTTCTTCTTTTCTTAGACTGCAAATAGTGTATTCCATCATAACAACTATGTTAGAATTTATTTTGGAACATCTAGAAGGGGTTAACAATTTGTGGAATATTAAAAGTACTGAGTAATGATACTTACTGTTTGAGTGACATTAAACATCTCCCAGCCTTGTGAATGCAGAGGAAGAAGCCGGGAAGAGACGAGATTTCCTCTCCAGGGTCTGGCAGCGCTATCTAACAGCTCATACACATCCACCTGAAAACACAGAGGCTAAGCATGAAATGGCTTCTGGATATCAAACAAACACTGAAACTGACAGCTACAATTAAATGCTGTTAGTAGATCTTTGCCACAGGATAGCTGGAAAGATGCATTAAAAAATATTGTATCATTCCCAGAGGGAGTATGTATGAGTATATGGTGTGCTTCCAGTTAAGCAAATGCGACATGCTGGGAAAGAACAGGTTATTCGCTCTGTTGTTCATGATTATCGGATTCTGACGGGACACGTGTTTGGGAATAACGAAATTCATAAATTGATAATCAGAAGTAAATGTCGGTTTCTCAATGAGGTAGAAACTATCATCTTGTCTTCACTCAAAAAGAAGGATCTTAGATTAAGGGCATGATTTACAATGGCTGCTGGTTTCTGCTAGCTTAAGCTAAATTTTTTAAACTTTTTTAAAATTCTGCTCTGCTGTTGCCTTTATTGTGTGTTTGCACAAGCAGAAACTGGCGAAAACTGGTAGAAACTAGCAGAAACCCGAAACTTGAGGAAACCAGGAGTTAAAAAATGTTTCAGTTTTCAAGTAAAAAGCATGGATAATGCCCTTAATCTGATCAGCAAAGAAGCAGTTTACATCTGTTGAATACAGCTTAAAGTGGAGCAAACTGGTGAATACTAGTGGATGCTGGCATAGGGATTCATTCAAAAAACAGGCCCTACATTTTTTTAGAGCCTACTTTTGACCAGTCCAACAAGATTTGGTTTCATTTGGGCTCTTTCTGGTTTGGAAATTCTCAAAATGCTTCACATGTTAACAATTTTACAGTTTAAACTGTGTGTATTCACCTCATTGGTAAATACAAGGATTTGTGTTGTAGTTACAACCCGAGCTGGTAATTCCCAGTTTACTGCAGTTTAACCCTTTTGCTGCCAGCCTAACTAGAGGTTTGGTCATTCTCTGTTGCCAGGCTATATTTCATCATTTTGTGCTCTATGTTTAACTGGTTTTTGCAGGAATTTCCAGAAAAATTATATATTGTTTATTTTCAGCAGAGTCGGGTTTAACATGAAATGCCTTGTTTGTAATTTTATTTAGTGCTTTCTCAATATTTTTGGGTGAAATATGTGGGAAAAATATATTATTTTTCATTTTGTTGCGTGAAAATCATATTGCATGTAAAAGCCCCATTCCTCCCAATTACAACGGTACCACATATCAGTAGACACATGATCCTGCTCAGGAGACACCTCAAACTGAAAAGAGTGTTTTATGACATTTTCAAATATAATACTAGGTGCCGGGCCCGGGGCAGAGGTTCAGAGCCCTCTGCCCCAGAACCCGGCTTCCGCCGATGACTCTGGGCTCTCTGCTTACACCCAACGCTGCAAGGGGCCTTTTATACTGGCTGAGCGAGCTATCATCAGTTAACTAACTGGTATACGAGGCTCCTCCCTGCAGTGAACCCCAGTGATCCCAGGTGGAGGTGAGGTTTTTGGTTGTAAAAATGGGAAAGATCAGTTTCGAGAAACTCACATGGTTGGTGTTTAACAGTAGGAGATGCAACCACATGAATTTCATATGCTTGGTGTTAAAATGGCTAAAGGGTCAGTCCCGGTAGGTTAACAAATACATGGCACTTGTTCCTGCAGGCCGTTACCCTATGGATTCAATGCTGTCACACTCATCCTTGCTTAGTCTTGTGTGAGATGCTCTTGTGCAGGCTCGCAATACGTAGCCTCCTGCCAGTTAACAAGGGAGCCTACTCCACTATCATGGGCGCAGCTAGAGGGGGCAGGGGGGCACATGCCCCGCTTGCAGCTGATCAGGGGGTGCCAAATGGAGGCCTGAGAACAGGTGGGGTGCCATTTTGAATCTTTGCCCTGGGTGCCAGAAACCCTAGATACTCCTCCGCCAACATGACTGAGCGTCAGGGGATGCGAGCAAGGCTGGCAAAGAAACGTGTTGTCAGCAGGAACTATAGGATATACCCCCAGGATAGGTCTACATTAAGATACTGGGATGTCAATAGTATAGGAGGTGGTATGCTCAAAATGTGACTACGCATAAATATATACACCAGGATCAGGAGGCAACCCAAAAGTATCTGAATAATATAATGGGAATACATTAGGTCCAGGAATTGTGTTATGCTAAAGTGTCTTGTTCTTTAATTTTCTGCTCCATAGCAGAATATGATACTTTTGTGTTATGCCTTGGCCATACTTCAACCACAGAATGGAGAATATAACAAGTTATAAATATATATCTGTTGTGTAAAAAGGGACCTCATTTTACATTGTTACATAGTAATTCAGTTAAACAAAGCAAACATGTTCATGAAGATCAACCCCCCACAGACAAACCACCCCTTCATTTTGATCAGTAGGGTCAAACCAACAGTCATAATAGTAGACATTTTTGTCTGATAAAGCGGAAAATCTGGATCAATGAAGATTCAATGGATAATGTTAAAAATTAGTGTTTTGATGTTTTTGTGTCTGGCAAATTAATCCAATGATATTGATTTTCCCCAAACAAATCACTGGGTTTGATCCTCCACAATTGGGCGGGAGTGTAACGCTCACACCACAATCGCTGTCTAAAAGCTGGTGACTGTTCAAGCAGCATTTTTTGGATGAAAACATTGCAATCGACTTGATCTTGCAAATAGCTTCGGAAGTACTAACTTTCAGTATCTCTAACCTTACACTGACACCCTATCCATTTACCAGTCTAGGCGACATCTCTTTCAATATCTCCAACCTTACATTGTACGAGACACCCCATCACATTTGATAGTTTGATAGTCTAGGTGGTCTCCTTTTCAATATCTCCAACTTTACATTGTACGGGATACTCCATCACATTTGATAGTCTGGGTGGTCTCCCTTTCAATATGTCCTACTTTACATTGTACAAGACACCCCATCACATTTGATAGTTTGATAGTCTAGGTGGTCTCCCTTTCAATATCTCCAACTTTACATTGTACGGGATACTCCATCACATTTGATAGTCTAGGTGGCCTCCCCTTCAATATCTCCAACCTTATATTGTACGGGACACGCCATCCCACTAAAAGTGGACCAACAGTCAAAAATGACCAACACAACAAAAAGTGCTCAAATGAATTTACCCTTTTCTAAGTTCTGCTTTGGTAAGTTTTAAAAACAAAATGGTGGCTCACGCATTTGCAGGCCACCTGCAAGCAGAAAGCGCTGCTGGTCTTCCTCTGTGCATTGTCAGTAATGTCAGTTGAATTCAGGCAGCAGCATGGCTGAGATGCTGGAAGAGGAAGCTACCTTTCTTTTCCAACTGTGCCAGGCTGTTGGTCCAGTTTAACAATCTAGGTAGTCTCCCTTTTCAAAATCTCTAACCTTACATTGTATGAGACACTGCATCCCATTTAATGGTGGCCTCCCTTTCAATTCCTCTAAACTTCCATTGTACTATAAAGCCTGGCCCATTTCTTAGTCTAGGCGGCCTCCCTTTTCAGTATCTCTAACCTCAGTACATTGTATGAGACGCCTTTTAACAATCTAAACATCCCCTTGCACTTCTCCAGAATGCCAAATGTGCCCTATTTTAAAATGGCAACTATTAAAGATGTGACAAAATACTGGACATAAACCATGACTATATTTTAGAAATCTAAACATGATACACAAATATTTCAATGGATTTTGCAAGCATCGGCAGCTCATTTTGGTATCTTACCCTACAAAAATGATATCTGGCTGCCATCCCGAATGGCTTTGACTTGAACACTCGGAGCTCAGCTTTTAACATGCGCTCGTGGCTTCCCACTGAGGATATATTGAAGAGGTAAAATGGATGCCCTGCATCCGGAAATACTGCAAAAGAATGCGCACAGAGTTTTAGTAGAATGCATCTTATATGACCAAAGGGAAAAAAAGAATTGGAATATAGGTGTATTGTTTTTTTTTTTTTTGCATTTTCCTTACTCGTTGTGCTGAAATTGACTGAAGGTAAGTCAAAAGGTTTAGATTATGGTGGTTTGGGTTTTGTTCCACTTTGTGGAAAATACAGCAAAGCCAGTTGTCTTTATATAATATATAAGAAATGGCTACCAGGGATGCTATCAATGTAGGACACCCAAAATAACATTGGGTACCATAGGGCAAAAGGAGCTGGGTCACAAAAAGGGGGGCTAAGTGTGTGACCATGGTGGCACTCCGGCATTCAATGCTGCCAATCTACTGTTGCTACTGCAGGTACTGATGCACAGGGAGGGCAGCATTGCATTACTCAGCCCTCCATGATCTGTATGTGATGGCTGGACTCTATAGGAAACAGGTTCTAACTAGGGACTCAGCCATCACATCATAGGCTATGGGGGGGGGGGGGGGCAAGGTTTTTCTGGTGGTGGCCCTAATGGCTGATATTGTATGAATTCCTAAATTAGGTGTAAATCCTGATTATCAACATTGTAAACCTGGGAAAAAAATGTACATTTTTCTAATGCACAATGAATCTCAACTTCTGCCTAAACACACATCAGCACCTTACTATTCAGTGGTAAAATTCCAGTTTCCTAACAAAGGGCAAAATAAACATATGCATTTTAACCATGTGTGTGCCTGTTTACTCTTAGTAAATTAAGTAAAATATCTTTACTGCTTAATCTAAGATTGATAACCTAACAAATAAGCTTACATCCCCCCGGTAACACTGGCTGATTGTATGATAATTCCTGCTTTGTGTCTGCTTAAGTGTCTGTAAATGTAGTGAGCAGCATATCAGCAGGCAATCCTCCAGTACTGTATAATCTACCCAATGTAAATGTGTTTGCTATAAGGATGCAATAGACAGCACAAGGTAAACTAAAGCAGAATGTCCACAATAATACATAAAGGGCTGGACTGCCCATTATCTCTGCTGCGTGAGCTCACCTAGCTCAGACTATACCATACAGCTCAACCTATGTACTACATTCTCACCTGTCTAAATTAGAAGAGTGAATTTATAAATATAATATGTCTTTGATCTCTCCTTATACGTGGTATTTGTGCTTATAATTCAAAATGAAATATCAATATTTAATATAACATGTCTTTGAAAGAGGCATTTGAGATTTTATTTTTGGGGTGGGGGTAGCTAGATTATTTTGGGATCTTCTGGAGATGCTGAGTATTGGGAGGCTTGTCATTCAAGCTTTTCTCACTCTTTAAACTGAAATTGAAAATAGTTTTCTTCTATTTCAATGTCTACATTTTCTGCACTTGTGTAAAATTCGGCAAATATTGTATTTTAGGGGGTTTGGAAATAAAAGGCATTGGGATTTTGAAGGTGTTTAGATTCCCCAATTCTGTTATTTTGTAACTTCTAAAATAAAATATCTACCTTATAGTTTACATCTCACCTGTACAAATTACACATGTAGGGAATTTTGAATTTTGATTTTCACTATCCTGGGTGTTGGTCCACTTCAGCGGGGAATCCGAGATCAGGATGCCCTGCTGTGTGAAACCCCCCCAAAAGCCCCAAAAAACGTACCTTTTCTGCAACGGACAAGCGACGGATAAGCCGCCGCCGCCGCCAGCGCCTCCCGCGCGTCCCTCTTACAGGACGCGCGCCCGCGCTGGCCATTCACAAACGGCCGGCGTGGGCGCGCGCACTGCTAGAGGGGCGCGCGGGAGGCGGCGGCGGCTGATCCGTCGCCGATAAGGTAAGGTTTTTGGGGCTTTTGGGGGGGTTTCACCGATTTCGGATGCCCCGCGGCGATCACCCCTGGGTGTTGGTCCACTTTAAATAGAGGGGAACTTCACTTTAGTGCTGAGTGAGAAAAACTCAAAACTCAGCCTCTTCCCAAAAAAAAAGAAAAATAATTCAGATAACCCTAATAATGTATCTGTAAATCTTTTGATTATTTAAAATTCATTTTAATATTTAAAAAAAAAACACAATATTTTTTTTAATTGATAGAATATCCAAACACAGAGTTATGAGAACCTCTCCAACCAAACACACAGCAAAATGAAAAAAATGTAAAGACTCTTCACTTTGTATCTTAACATTTTAAGGAGTTATCCAAATAATTTGCGATATTTGTGGAGACGCTGAGTTTTGAGAGATGGTGCACATGTGATAAAGCAGTTGTACAGGCAAGGTGCAATATTTGGGGGAGACGGTCCTTAATTCTTAACTGGGTAAATATTTTATTTGTAAAATACAAAAATAACAGCCTAGGGAGGAATCCAAACACATCTGTGGATACTCATTTTATTTGGCTGCTTTTATGAGGTCCAAAACAATATTATATTATATATATATCCATGTGTTGACTGAGGTGAGACTATGGAGTACATGTCCTATTAGGTAATGCCTAAACATGACTTTAAAGTCTAAAGCCCAGGTGTACAGAGACATTATTTAGCATTTTGCTTAGTCCTTTCTGTCAAAACACACATTAGATTTCAAATAGACCCTTTATATCATGCAGGTAAAACCAATGATTAATTCTAAAGGCGGATTCTTATGATCTGTTGATCAAATAAAGTAGTAGGCCAAAGCCAGGGGCACATTAAATATCAATAGTCATCATCTCTTTGGAAATGTGAATGCATTGGAACTGTCCTTGAGCAAATATTAGAAACATTAGCAAATCCCCTTTAAGAAGAAATCATATATTCTATATATATCCTTATATATATAATTTGTATATAATGTCTATCAAATGCTTTATATTATATATATTATTTCATTAAAGTGCTCACCTTTGTTCTCAAAGCTCCTCACCACGTTGCCTTCCAACAGTCCCGGTGCCTTGGTGCTTCCATCAGGTCCAGCCACCCGACTGTAGAGTTCCAGCATGAACTGAGGAGGCTTTTTGGCCGGTATGATGTCCGGTAGCTCCCCAAAGGCAAATATTTCTTGTAGCTTTTGGATTGCCTCAGATACAGGCACAGAGCTTTTCAGCTGGGGTTTCCTCTCTATCGGCAAGTGAAAAAATATTGCTTGATTGCAAAAGGACAGCATTAAAAGACTGATGTAAAAAGGAACCATCGTGGCGACCTCCATCTCTTATCCAGGACTGTGGATCTTCCCTTCCTGACAACCTCCTAATCTATTCTTCAAGATGCAATTATACCCTAGACTAAATGCCCCAGCCCCTTACCTATATAAGTGTGCCCACCCCACGCCCATGAATTGCAAATCTCCTTTATTCCTGAGGGGGGAAGGCTGTAACTCAATAAGTGTGAACAAGCAAAGTGTGATTGTATTGTTACTGATATGTTATGCTAATGAGCCAAAGGCATCTTGTCACTTCTAATTGTGCTAAATGACGTCATCCTCAAATGTGTTTACATTTGTTTTGCTTCAGACACACAACGCTTAAATTACCCAAAGCCATTGCTTAAACTGTTTTTTATCATTTTATTAATTTTTGGGGCTTAAATATGTTAAAATAGCAATGAAAAGGTAAAATTACTACCCTAAATTTAGTTCAAATTATTTATAGGCATACTTTAATAAAATAAAAAGTGCTTACCTTGCATAGATCTATCAGCACAGTACTGGCTACTCAGGTCACTGGGCCATCTTCAGTCAGGCTCCACTTGCGCCCCATCGCTGGTCGCAGTTCACAGGCCCTTCTTCAGGGCCCGCTCACTGATTTGTTGGAGAAGGAAACACAGAGGCCGAGAAAACACAGTACAGCAATGCTGGCTTGAAAAGAGACTGCCACATGGACGGGTACAAGGAGCCAGCTGTGGTGGATCAGTTATGGGGGGGGGGGGGGGGGGTAATTTGCCTACAATAATCCTCTAATGAGGGATACTGTTTAATTAGCTAATGGCTTCTAGATAACACTGTTTTTTTTTATAACATGGCTGTTGTTTCCATTTTGCCCATTTCCTATAATTTTCCTTTCTTCCCAAATAAACTAAAATGAATATTTTTTTCTAATAAAACTGCCGTTGATGCCATTATGTCCATTTCCTATGATTTTCCTATCTTTCCAAATACTTGTATAACAAAATGTATTGTGGATTTTTTGATTTGTAAATTCAGATTTTATTAAAAAATAGGTGCTAAGAATTGCCATGAGGTGACATGCAGGAAATGTCTAGTCATTTTTAATGTACATAAAAGCAAATTTTCATGACAAATTTTAAACAGTTTTTCTCATTGGGCTCCGATAGGTCCAAGGAAGAAACACGCACGCAGAAAGAAAAAATGATTTGGCAACCAGACCTGGAGTCTTTTAGAGTTAGAAGGATGCGAAAAATACCACCACCAACTGTTCATGTGCCGTGGGTTTGCAGTCTAGGTAAGATCAGGTGACTGACAAGTTTTTACACAGTGGTCATCCCAAATCAGGATGCCACAGAGATGTGCATTTAACTGGATCTGACATATTATAGATGCTAGGTTTATGTCTGGTCCACTTGGTTCTCCCTGGGCAAAAAGTCTAGTGAAGATGCCTCATAAGTCACTATAGATTATTAGCTGTCTTTGTGTTGGAGGACTCCAAGTGGTCAGAACCTCTGGGACGGGAGCTCTGGTTGCCACCCCCCCCTTTATTAAGCCCTGGAAACAAGGGCCTAATGTGGAAAAAATCAGAGAACTGATGACTGAGACCCCCATAACACCTTAAGAATGAGACAAGCCCTGTCCCTATCAGCCAATATTAAGTGATACTCTTGTATCTGTGTACATAAGTCATATTCCTAAATCTGGTGGCAAGTCTTTCCAGAAGAGTGAAAGATGGTTATATCATCTTTCCATAAATGCCTAGTTTGGAAATCACAGTGCACATCATGGCCATGAAGTTCGCCTAGGTATTGCTAACTCTGTTATTGTTAATTATCATCACTGCAATTATGACTTGTAAAAGTAAAATATGTTTCCATAAACAACATTGTTATGAGCTTACTTATCCTATCTGGCCGCTCCTGCTCCCCTATCATGGTAACAGCCATACTGGTTTCTTTGTATGTCAGACGCTGATTAATAAATAGCCTGGTGATAATTACACAGGGATTAGGCTAATTGTATCACTCCACCTAATTATCAAATCTGCACGAGTCCTTTGTGTCTCTGATAAACTGTCTACAATAATGGTAGCCCACTTTTTTCCCAGGATGCAATATTTATTGCCACAGCTAATATGCTGTCTAACTAAAAATGTATATAAAAAGATAATATCTGTTCCAGGGTAGTAGTGGGTGGCATAGCATTTTACAACAAAAACTACAAATACCGTATTCATAAAATGGCATCATGTAGCAAACAAGCAAAGACGTTGATAAATGAGAGTTAACTGTGATTTTTTTTTTTTTTAAACAAAAAAGTAGGTAAAGGTATAACTCGACTAATGGTCAATGCACAAACTGTTTGCTTTTCCATAACAATAAATGGCTTGATAGTTCAAATTATTGAATTTTTCTGCTTTGAAACTAATGTGACTTATTGGAAATCAAGATCAGCGAATATTTCTACTAACCATTAATATGGAAAATGTCCTTCTTGATGAAAAAACTGCAGTTTTCTACTAAAAGAACAAGCTCAGGGCCAAAGGTTGCCATCGCTGTCATGGACAGAAATGGTTAAGTGCTCCACTTACCAGAACTCCCGATATTCTTTCTAAGTGCAAGTAAGTTGCTCCATACATCGCTTTTAATAGACCTATTAATCGTATACAGGAGTTGTGATGTGTAAGCTCTTTGACTCGAGTATGGAATTCGACTAAGTGCCAAGTTGAGATGGCTTCTAAAAACAGGGAATGCCATATTAAATATGTGTCACAGAGGATGGCAGCTTTTAGTAATTTATTATAAGTATTATAAAATATTTACACCTCGTATAAGGCTAAACACTATATTTTATATTATATGTAGTCATAACATAATGCAAGACAACTAGACTTACTGTATTTTTATAATGATAGGCTAATCATCAGCTTTCTAAATTCAAAATAAAGAATTCCTAAGACTAGCAAAGTGAATAGGACAAGTCAAGTAGCCTTTTCCTTACTTAAATTGGATTTTTCAATGTTCTGATTTCAGACTGTAAAGGGACAGTCCAGGCACTGGCGATAATAATGCAGAGCTTTATTCTGTTCCTCCATGACCACATGTGGTTGCGCGGCTGCCCCTGATCCTCAGTGCCCCCAGTGTGAGCATGTCAGCAAGTGTGACACTGTGGCCTGGGCCTATTGTTAGGGCTGAAAAAGTAAATAGTTTTACTTGGAATGTACTAAATGGCTCATGTATATATTTAGATACATTGATTATATCTCCTGCGTAATCCTGATGACGTTAGGTTTTCTAGTCACTCACCTTAACTGGGCTCATCCAGACCCCTTTACTGTTTACCAAGGGCTTACTATTCATTTATAAAGAGGTCCAGTCCACCCCAGTTTGTAGGCACATTTTAGCCTTTAGATGCAAAACTTTAATATACTGTGATGTACAAACATAGAAAAAGCACTGACAGTGGGTTGGGGTCCTGGAGAGAAGCTACAGCAGCAGATTCTAGAATTGGAAAAGTTTATTTTGCATCTTGTGGGTGCTGGAATTCCTGATGTTGTGATGTTGAACCTCATTTGCTGCATAGATACTCACCACTCCAGGGTGTCTAGATCAGCCACTGGGTTGGCACATTTTCCATGCACTGTATAACACTACAGAGTCTTAAGAAAATACAGTCCATTTGGTCTGACATACAATTACAATTAAACCATGAGCCGGATGGTTAAGAGCTTTGTGTCATCTATCCATTGAAACTTTCCAGCTCTACTAGGATTCTATTCTATTATCATATATAGCAGGGATGCACAACCTGCAACCCCCACTGCCCTCACTTGTGGCCCTCAGTACTCCTAATTCTAATTGTTAGGGAGCTGGAAAGCTGAGCTTGCCTTGACTGCAATACACACAACTGTCCCCTAGAGCAGGGGTTCTCAACCGTTTTACACCAATTACCCCCTAGTGACTCCAGGACCGAGTTCTACTCCTTGGGGCATCCTGAATGTATGCCCCGCTGTGTGAAACCCCCAATCGTCAGTTTCACTCACCTTCTCCTGGAGCCCTCACCGTGATGTGTGCGATCTGGCTGAATCCCCATTCACCTCTAGCCATGCGCCCGGCCTTTCTGGATGGGCGATGCGGGCACACCACGGCTGCAAGGTGGGCAGGGGATGCAGCTGGTGGCGCCGCACAGCTGCTTAGCTGTCCAGACGGCTTAGCCGCCAGCAGCACCAAAGGGAGCCGAGTGACAGCTAGCGCACTGATTGGCTGAGCTTGCCGCTCTCATCCAAGTATATGCCATGGGAGCCAAAGAAACGTGAGTGAAATGAGGCGACCGGGGGGGTACACACCCCAATTCCCACAGAGGAACAACACATGGGAAAATGAAATTCCTGGGTGTTGTTCCAAGAAGCAATAATGCTTTACTGTTAAATATAATATACCAAATCTGTCAGACACCCCTTTGATGCACCCCTGAATATAGCTAGATACCCCCTGGGGTATGCGTACCACAGATTGAGAAACAGTGCCCTAGAGTGCAGTGCAGAGTTTATTCCTGCAGCAGAATTAGCTTCTCCGTATAGGTAGGTGACCTACAGGTTGCAGGGGACATTGTATTTTGAGTGTTTATAGGTATTGATGCAAACGCGGCATCTAAACAATTAGCCAAATGCAGGGAAAGTCTGCCACATTGTGTCAATATGTTATAGCCCAAAACAAAACAAGTGACAACCCAACACCGGGCAATAAGGAATAGAAAACAAATCACATTTGAATCTACCCTCACTTTCGGTTTGGACACTCTTTTCTATTAATAGCTGTCCCACCTCATTTATCTCCGCCACTGCTTACCTTATCCCGCCTCATCTCTGCTTACCTCCACTCTTACTATTCTGCTCACCTCATCTTTTCCTGCTTCAGCCCTGGCCACTTCCATCATGCATATACACTATGTAAAAGGCATATACACTACATAAAAAGCATATACACTACAAAAAAAGGCATATACACTATATAAAAAGCATTACAGCTTTCACTGCTTTTTATTGTGGCCTCTTAAAGTGGGACAGTCAGAGGTCATGCTCTCCTTGCTCTAAAAGAAATGTTTTAATAGACAAGGCAATAATAAATGTTGATTAACTTTTGTTTGAGTACGAGTACTCACAATGTTATGTAAGGTTTTCAGAAGACATACTTAAAAACATCAGCTGGAATCAGGGCTGGATTAAGTGTGGTGGAGGCCCCTGGGCACAAAACAGTATTTTTTTCCTTTAAAATAATAGTCCAGCCAAGTAACTGATCGGTGGTTGTCTGGCACCTGTCCACTTACTGGAATGTCAGGTCCAGTCCCTTGTGCCATCCTTGTGTGGGCATGTGCTGCTAGGGAACTCCTGCTTTGCCATTCTGGGCTTATGTACATTGAGCAGCCGCCAATTGATAGGACTGCACCCACCCATCACTGTAGCGTTGCTGATGGCAGCTTTGCTGCTCTAGATTCTCCATCCTGCCCTATTGTGGCTTTAGCTGCAGGTTTGAAAAAATGCACAGGGCCCCACTGCTGCCGATAGCTTTGTTGCCGGCCCCTCAGCCCTTCAGACCAAGAACTGAAAAGCCTCCTGGAGCAAACCATAACCCAAAGGTTTGTGGAGACCCAGGGTGCACACCCCTTGCTCACTACTCATAATCCGTCCCTGACTGGAATGGACAACTAATGGCTGTTTGAATGCACATTACACCATGATTAGTCTAAGGAAAGATACTACTGTTTCAAATGTGACTCCAGCAGTGAAGTGCCTTCACGAGCAGCAGTGCCAGAGGTAACCAGAACATCCCCATGCCTGACCACCACTCTGGCACTGAAAATCGTCCTCCCACGGCTCCAGTTTATGAAGCCGGGAGCTGCGCTACTGGTTTCCTGGTGATGGGTGGGTATGGCCGGATTCCTTTGGAAACAATGGTACAGTCAAGTTCTTGGTCAGGTAAGGGAATCTTCCAGTTACTTCTGCCATTGACTGGAGTCTTTTGGAAAAGTCCTTGAAAGTGGATTTTTCCTTTAAACTCACTGACTCCATTTGTAAGCCTTGATGTTATGGGGTGAGGGGCATATTTAGTACTATCCTTTCCAATGAGATTTACATCCATTTTGTGTAACAAACAAAACTAAAAATTACTTTGAAGTGGACCAAAACCCACGATTTTCACTATCCTGCGTTTAGTTTGGTATGCTCCGTTGTGTGAAACCCTGCCATTTGCCCAGTAAACTCATGTCTACTCTATCCAACAGTGCTGGCACGGCCTCTCATCCAATCAGAAGCCGGATGGAATCCCATCACACTGGCGGCACATGGCATAACTCACATACTCCAGCTGTGCGCAGCCACACGCAGCCATTCAGTTCCAGCCACGCACAGCCAATAGAGGATGCAAGTGATGTCGCCGCCAGCCATGCATGCGCAGTGGGCTCGTCAGAATGGTAAGACTTGCCAGCGAACAGCAGGGTTTCACACAACAGTGCATCTCAGTTTGGGAATCAGCTGGTCCTGGAGTCTCATAGACTCCACAGCCGGTTTTGACCTATTTTAATTTAAGACAGGCACCAACAAAAATGTAAATAATATGGCAGGTGTGCACAGCCCAGACTGGTCTCCCCACTAATGAATTGTACTTAGAAATGGGGCCCCAAACAAAGAACCTTACATACAGAAATGTGTGTTTATTAGGCAAGACAAACAGACTCTGCATATTAAAATCTTCCTTAAAAAACATTTAACACTCCCTAAACATAATCTGCCACAAGGGAGTGCTGGACCTGCTGCTCTTAATAAACCTATTATAGCTTATCAATTACAATGCTTGAATTTATATCCATATAAACCAACCCATTTGTAATACATAATACATAAAGTGCATGTGCATCTCAAAAATTGCATCCATTTTCACCAATTCATCATAATAAAGTGCTTATATCATCATTCAAAAAGTGCATGTCACAAAAATGACCATCAATCTTACATGTGTGCAGGGCTCCGCAGGTATCCAGTTTCCCCTGGGAGAAGCCAACGCATTTCGTGACAGAATTCACTGTCACTTTCGCAAGGCAGCAAGGCAGATTATGTTTAGGGAGTGTTAAATGTTTTTTAAGGAATATTTTAATATGTAGAGTCTGTTTGTCTTGCCTAATAAAAATACACATTTCTGTATTAAGGTGGTAGTGCAATTGTTAGTCCTTGACTTTAGTGTATTTCCTTTTTTTTTGGGGGGGGGTCTTTGTTTGGGGCACCTCCCTCTATCTTTTTCTATCTAAAATTTTTTGGCCTACTTTAAACAATCACCCCCAGGGAATGCTGATTTAGGGATGCCGACCTGTCAATGAGCTAAATGTTAATGCTTGACATACCACTTGGGCAGCCTTAATAAATAGATGTTATAAATGACCCCATCATTTTTATAAGGTAGTTTTCTTAGGCTTGGCCTTGTGGTCTTAGGTGATAGTCATTGTGATTGCTCAGACACATTTCCAAATCGGTTACATCATGTATGGAAAGCAGAGCCTGACACAGGTACAGGGCACATCTGAGAATCTTGCCTCAGGGCAGTACTGGGCAATGGCTGTCATTGAGCAAAGCACAACATGAGGTGTATAACGCTCCACATTTTAGTGAACTGCCCCTTAATCATATATAGTCATTTACAACAACATAACAAATAGAAAAAGGGGTGTAAGTGACCAGTGAAGCTTGGCCCAAACTTCAAGCAAAGACTTTACAACACTGCAGTACAGGAAAATGATCCCCCTGACCATATGACTTCAAGCAGTAAGTCAGAGAGTTTGTTAGGTTATTAATATATAAAAGATAATAAAACTCTACATTTACAACCCAATTGTACCAAACCTAAAACGCAAAATTAAAATCCTATTTTTTTTTATTTTTACAAATTCCAATGTAGTTTTATCCAAATTGTTGTGGATATGGATTTACAATGATGGATGAGAAAAAGCACAGGTTGTCTACTATTAAAAAGCACTTCCGATTTTTTGACAGTTCACAAATGTATTACACAAGAGTATTCTGAAGCTTGTATGTTACACCGGAGGTGTTCCTGGAAATCAATAGGAGGTCAATTCAATAAGGAGAGTCATAAGAACAATTTAGTGGATTAAGAATGTTTCAGGTATTGACTCTATTCGGCCAGTCTATAATGGTTTGTAAAATATACAAAAATCTATAGATGCTTTCAAAAGAGTTTTAAGAAAAGTGTATTTTCAAGCTGCGGATTGAGTATTTATTTACCCTGGGAATGTCAGCGGGGAATTTAGGATTGTGATGATTTAACACAGAAAACAAATTGATTCTAGACTGTTGTAGGCTGTGATAACAAAAAAAAACACGATGCTCACCTTACCTTAAAGCGAGAAAATCCGGGGATGCTAGTTAAAAATGTGGGTTTCAATCTGCTTTAACTTTTGTGTCTTTTTATCCTATAATGGGACATTTCAGGTAATGGCAATAATAAGGCAGCAAGAAGCTTACATAAACCTGTCCCATGTGCTTCTCCTCCATTTCCTGCAGAACACTGCAGATGCCGTAGCAGGTCCCCAAAATTTGCTTCTCCTTTCAGTTCATTTTTTTCATAACCACACACAAATATGGTAGCATGGTCACCCCTATCTCTTAGCATTGCTAGAGCCAATCTTCCACAGAGGTCACTCTTAGTGGACTCAATCATATTTGGAAAATTGTGGAGACCCGCTACAGCATCTACAGAGTGCTGCAGGAAATGGAGGAGAGGCTTCAGATGAGCTCCTTGTTGTCCTATCACTGCCATTGGCTGGACTGTCCCTTAAACAAAACCAGGATTCACATTTCTCTTCTGCTCCTAGAGGTATTAGGCATAGCATGTAAGAGCCTACCATAGGGTAGAACTAATAAAGTGCTCGTCTGAATGCACATTATCATTATTGTTAATATTAATAATAAAGAAGATGTAGGTGCCATCTACCAGGAATATTATGGCATCAGCAGTCTTAGGGGTGTACAGCAGTCCCCTCTCTGGAAAGAAAAATAAAACATGTAAAGCAGATGGGCAATAAAATCATCTTGACGACAACATATCACGATCCATTTCCGACATAGCATGCATTTTCATAACACTATTCTTAAAGAGGAACATCAGTCCAAAAATAAAAAGGGCGTGATTACCTCCCATTGGCCCCTACTTACCTTCCGGATGTCGCTGCGGCCTGCTGTGGCGACATCTGGCTGCTTTAGGCCAGACCACTGCCCCTGTGCCTGCTTTGCCATCTGTTGTGCTCCTCAAAGTCCAATGGTGATCAGCAAAGTCTCGCAGGATTTCGTGTGGCTCCATTGCATCCCATTCATGGGCACTGCGTAGGTGTGAGATCGGGGGTCTCGCACAATGCCTTATGGAATGACAGATGGAGCTGCCGGTCAGAAGGTTGTCCGCAAACCTAGAGACCTAGAAGATGTATCCCTTGGTGAGGTGAGTAAAGGATGCCCTAAGATAAAACCGGAGGGGGGAGCAGATTGGTGAGGCTTGGGGGAGGTTTTCACCTTTCTAATACCTAATTAATATTTATTTTTAGTTATTTGTCTAACTTGTTTAAATGTTCCAACTTTTTGGGGAAAAAGTCCAACAAGCCTATTCATTCCAATAGTGACCTCCCTGCTGCCGTTCGCACATAAGCCTCCGACTGTTATCTTCCCATTAACAGAGTGAATTTAGCCTTTTCTTCTTCTATTATACTCTGCTGGTCACTGAAATAGTGAGGTGTGTTCATTATAGGTTAACTTTAATCTTGCTCCTTTGTCTATTTGGAATTTGCCCTTTTATAACTTTACTATCAAAATATTTGCTTGGGAGTGGGGAAAAGGTACCGGAACATCAATTAAGACCAAGCCCCAGGATTTCCAGAGGGAAGTCATTTTATGTGGCCCCAGTATGATATTAAACATGTTACAAGTATATAAGGTGCACATTTTCTTGGTTGCCTCTTCTGTTGTGCCAATGTTAGATATGCCAATTGCCCAGTGTATGTATAAAGCAACATTTTGTTGTAAAGTAAACTTTTTATTCTGTTTCCCATAATCCCTGCTCAGATTGTATTACCAGATCATCACGTTTCATCAATATAGTTACAAGAAATCACTGCTGGGGACAAAATTTACAGTGCGTTTAGGCTGTGTTTTAGTTGTTGTCTAAATTACACATTGTTAAGCAAAAGCCATAAAATCTATTTTAATAACCCCCCCCCAAAAAAAATAATAATTCTGTGGAATCTAAGACCTATGTTTTAATTGTTGACAATTCCCAATGCACTTTCTGTGCAATAATTTGTGTGTAATATTAATTATAAGCATTAACACTTTAATCCAGTTCTGCCCATTGTGCTGATGGGAACTTCACCTACAGTGCCAGGCTCATCTGGCGCTGCTTCAACCAACCTGTTGGCGTTAGTGTAAGATAAGATTCAAGCTGGCAGCCGCATTGGCGCTGCTATTTTTCTATTTCTTAAAGTGGACATACACCCAGGGGTGATCGGCCTGGGAATCTATAAGATTCCTGGGCCGATCACCTCCCTCACCGCGGGGCATCCGAGATTGGGATGTCCCGCGGGGTGAAACCCCCCCCCCCCCAAAAGCCCCAAAAAACCTGTAAGAGGGACGCGCGGGAGGCGGAGGCGGCTTGTCCGTCGCCGAAAAAGTACGTTTTTTGGCGGGGGGGGTTTCACACAGTGGGGCATCCTGATCTCGGATGCCCTGCTGAAGTGGACCAACACCCAGGATAGTGAAAATTCTGGGTGTTGGTCCACTTTAAATCGGACACTGAGTGCTGCTGAGGTCAAAAAACTTATGAGGAGAACAGTTAATCATCCTTTGTGCTGGATCCAGTCTATGTAATACCTTAGGTTGACTTCTACTAGTTTATGGCATATAAAGCTTTACAGATGTTACAAAATTCTATTACAGATAAAGATGTCTGGGAAATAAACCTTTAAGAAGTTAAACTAGAAGCACAGCCAACCTTCAGCTTTGGCTTCATACAATGGGCTTCTACCTGACACTTGATAGGTGTTTATTGTTAGCCCCAGGGAGTTTGGAGGCTAGATAATGATTTAATGAAAAGAGAATCCTGTACAACAAACAGGAATAAAATAGGCCCATTGTTAATCCACTTATTTGGATATGTACAAATTTTAAGTTAATGGAGGAAATAAAGGCAACTTTCACACCAAGTTCATTTTACACCTTCTGCTCAGCTCCTGTTGTTTAATGAAGCACCTAGTAAGCATAATAATTACTTAACAAGACAATAAGTCATTAGCATTGCTTCTGGGAAGTAGTGTTGCCATTTTATGCCTCCATAGTTGTGGTATGTGCACACATTACCTTTACTGAAATTGCCTTTAACTGTATTACATTGCTTAATATAAGGCCTATGCTTTAGTCCAGACTGTTAGCTAGCTCATACGCTTACTGGTCAAAACATTATCAGGAGATGAGTGACTAAATCACTTAGTATGTTTTAAATATTTTTCAATTGTTATTTAATTTCTTTTTTTCATTCCTTACTGAATTCTCCAATAATTTGTCAGGTAGATGTAGTGTGACCAAACCATACCCCAGACCTCTCATCCTTTCCACATAACTTTTTTAACTTTTAACTTTATGGGACAAGAGTGCCACCTCAATTGACAAACTATTTTTACATACCCGCCGACCTTATGAGAAAGGAAAAAGAGGCGCCGTAACAAAAACAACCTGCATGCTTACGGTCCCTGGGATTACAAAGATCGATTTTTTAAAAAGCCTTTAACATCAGTTGTTATAACAGCTGTGAAATGCACAAATACGTGAGAGGTAGAGGAAATGAAACACCTTTGGTAGGTAAGCAGAACATTTACTTATGCTGATCTCCCAATCAGATAGAGGAACACATTAGGAGAATGAGGATAGAGGTTCTTTAGAGTGGCTGGGGTTCTTAGGGTGCCCACACTATCCTGTGGCCCATCCATAAAATCTTTCAGCCTCATAGAGAGCATCAGGAGACTCCACAATATTATTGGGTATGGACGTCATAGCATAAAAAGAAGTTATTGAAAACATGGAAGGTGACAGGCCTGTACAGCACTGAGTTTGCTCTGGTGGTCGCTCTTGGTGATCTTTGGACCTTCGTTAACAGCAGATGCGTTATTGGGCCACTTAGAGGTAGGTAACCAGCCAGTTACCGAAAAGTTGCAGGTTCGATTCCCAGCCATGGGGCATGAGCAAGGCACCTAACACGTAATTGTTCCCCAAGCGCTGACTTTAGAGCAGCTCTGGGCACATGTGCACTTCACTGCCCTTTAGTGTGTTATTCACCTGTGTATAGTCACTGATATGGTGTTTATTCATTGGTGTGGTGTGTCCACCGAGGTGTGTTCACAAGTGCACAGATGGGAAAATGCGGAGGCAACATTCCATGTGTGCATAGGCACACAAGGGCCACTATAAGCATTATTACTATTACTATTACTGGTCTTATGCCTGTACTGCTCGAATGGCTGCTCAGAGAAAATGTATGTGACTAGATATACTAATCAGTAGAGATAAGCTCTGAACTGCAGGTAAAATTTGAATTGGGCACATACTGTACATGTGCACGCTGGCTTCCGGTGCTACTAAGGGGGACCGGAGAGCCGGGAGAGCTGTTGTTCAGGTAAGTGACTTATAAACCTGCTCACCCGCAATCCTCGCCATGGGTGTCACACACCACTCTGCAGCTGGACAGAGGGCATAGACCCTCTGCCTGGCACTGGGCTTCCACCACCTTGCTCGTCCTGGCAGGGAGGGGCTACCTGCAGCAGGGAGCTTGCAAGGCAGATGCAGAGCAGGGGGCAGCGAGGGGGACAACCATGTTGGAGGGTAGCGAGGGAGGGAAATTTGGCAAATCGTCCATATTGAATTATTAACAATGTTTGCTCATCTCTACTAATCAGTCATCTCTGTGTACACAATAGTGTTTGTACCATCATCATTCTTGCCCCACACCATGACACATGCAGCTGCACGTACATGTATATAACTTTATAGAAATCAGACATTTTCCACATAAAATAACCACTTACAAAGGTGGAAAATGTACAATGTGATTGTCATTTGTGCAACTTAAGGCCTGGGTTTACCAAGACGCGTTGTGGTTGTGATTGATGCCCATAGTAGCCATTTTCTCAGGAACCAAGAGAAGCATACAGACATGAGATTGAGGGCCTTATTTATGATGGTGCCATTTAGCATCTTTCTGGTGGCTATAGCCTTGCACTAGGTATTAGATGGCCTGTGTCAGCGCCTCTTGGCCCCGAATGCTGATTATCCCAGCACCAGTGAGGGCCAAGTTGTACCATAAAGTGCTAGTGTTAAACAAGACGCTAGCTTGTGGATGCATCGGTGCTGCCTTTTTTTGGTTTCTTAAATGGAACGCTGAGTGCCACTGAGACATAAAAGTGGTGCTGTGTGGTGCTTACACTTCATAAATAAGGCTCTGAATTAAAGATCAGATCATGGTCTCAATGCCTTTACCTCCTGCTGACCCTTTCTCTGTGTATGGCTAGAAAGAACTCTCACCAGACACATTATTCAATCTTGTCAAGTTGCTTTGTGATGGCCTTCGGTTGTCTAAAGGCGCACACCATTACCAGCCATAGAGGCTCAGGTACTGGCATTTGTTATGCTTATGCTTCACAAGCTGGTCCACAGGAGTCTGATCTTTTCCTTGCTTGTATGTGTGTAACTAACTAGTCCAATTAGATTTTCTTTAGCCTAATCTCATTTTATTAACACAGTTATACAGGAAGATTGTATACCCTTTGTAAAGCACTGGAAACATGGCAAAACAAGACATTCAATACTATAACTGCTTTACACATTTAGATCTTTCATTAAAAAGAGAAAACATAAGATTTCAAAAGTGAAGAAGTAATTAATCAAAATTAAAGGCTGGGGTTAGAACAGATTCCATTATATGCAATGGGGAGGATAACTTAAGACTAACACCACGTATTGCCATTTGAGTATCTACGTAGTGGTGCTTAGAGCATTCGCAAGTGGTAGCTGCAAGCGGGTGTCTGGCGCTATAACCTAGCATAGTGGCCCTGTAGTATTCTGTCCAGAAGTGATAAATGTGATGTCTGGAGGGCACAGTGGAACCGCTCTCCTTGATTCACTGCAAAGCCAATGGAGAAAGCCAGGTGGTGTCCCGAGGTCAAAGTGCCCAAGACAACGCTACATCTAACAATAGAACAACGCTCTAGCAAATAGTCCGGCACTCGGCACTGAAGACCATATTTAAGAAAAAACTACATACAACCAGCGTCAGGCGCTCTGAAACTGGGCGCTCTAGAGTCGAGCACCAGATACTTTGTGATAAAAGTCTGTTTCTCAACACATATACACCAGCACCAGAGCGAAAACATATGGAATGACATGGTTTTAACACTGTGACAATGACACTGCAATGGCCGACCTGCACATACAATTCTACATAAAAAAAAAACAATAAAAGTGTTTGGTTGCTGGGCAGGAGAGGACACACAATCATTTGAACCAAAAATTGTGAACATTACTTTAGGAAAACTCTATTTATACAAAACCAGATAAAACACCATTGAAATGTATGGGAGAGGGCTACTGAGCGACAGGTGCTACATGGCGCTGCTGAACACACAGAGCCGGAGCTTTACACTGAGCCACCGCTAGTAATACATTCGACGCTACATGACGCTATTAGAGGCACTCACCAGACTGACTTTCATATATATGGTTTTCACATACTGCACCCGGCATTCACCTGACACTATGTGGCACTATGTGGCGTTAGCATTTCTTAAATAACCCCCATAACATTTTACTGAAAGGCTGATTATATAATAAAATGAGGTGATAAGGTTTAGCTGCGTGTCAGGAGCTATGCTAATATACATGTATATTATAGTATAGAAAAAACCCACATGAAACATTTAGATCTTCCATTAAAAAGAGAAAACATAAGATTTCAAAAGTGAAGAAGTAAAGTAATCAAAATTAAAGGCTGGGGTTAGAAAATATTTCACTTCACTGACGCTATGTGCTACTACGTGGCGTTAGCGTTTCTTAAATAACCCCCATAACATTTTACTGAAAGGTTGATTATATAATAAAATGAGGTGATAAGGTTTAGCTGCATGTCAGGAGCTATGCTAATATACATGTATATTATTGTATAGAAAAAACCCACATGAAACGCTTTATATATATAAATATATATAATTGTCATTTCTGTAACTTGCATTTTAAAGTGATATTGCAGGCAGCTTTGCTTTTTAGAGTGGAATAAATTAAGGATATTTTTAAATGCAAAGTTTTAAAGTTATATTTTAATATTTGGAAATAACAGCACCCTACATACTCCATAGGGTGCTAATATTTCTAAACCCTTCAAAAATATCTTTACGTAAAAAGATATGTATCTCATCTGTAAAAATGCCCCATCACAGGTATAAGTGATTTCTTTGGGAAACACCAGCATTTGCAATAGATTTCATCCACTCCTACTCGTGTGAGCATGTGCAAATAAGATAAAAAAGACAATGGAATCTTTTTTAATTCAATTTATTTTTTATCTGGCCTAATTTTGATGTGATTTTGAAAATTAATGAGTAATATGTAATTCTTTATTCATTTTCACTCCTATTTTAAAGTGGACCAACACCCGATGCTGATCGGCCTGGGAATCTATAAGATCGGGGTGCCCCGCTGTTTGAAACCCCCCAGAAAGCCCCGAAATCCCTACCTGCTCCTCGATCCAGCGGCGCATGCGCGAGCCGCCGCCATTGCTCGCGCATCCCTCTAGCAGGGCGCGCACCCGCGCCGGCAGTTTGTGAATGGCCAGCGCGGGCGCGCTCCCTGTAAGAGTGACGCACGGGAGGCGGCGGGAATTGGCTGCAGCGGTCACATGGGAGCGGGGACAGGTGAGTTTTTGGGGATTTCTGGGGGGTTTCACAAAGCGGGTCACCCACGATCAGGTTGCCCCACCGAAGTGGACCAAAACCCAGGATAGTCAAAATCCTGGGTGTTGGTCCACTTTTTAAGGTGAAAATGTGGACTCCAGGGCAGGCTGATTTTCTTCCCCACTTACTGACAAGCCCGCGGCGCAAGTGTGGCTGGCGCTGGCCCCCCGCAACTGGATGGGTATGCGTGGCTGCGCACAGCCAAAGGATGCGGGCAATGCTGCATGCCGCTGATTTGTGTGCGGCTGGGATTCCATTCAGCTTCTCCAGCCGCACATTAAGTGCTGCTGGAGAAGCTGGCTGTATGAGAGGCCGCACATTGGACTGCTGGAGAAGCTGGCTGTATGAGAGGCAGCACATTAAGCACTGCTGGAGAAGCTGGCTGTATGAGAGGCAGCACATTAAGCACTGCTGGAGAAGCTGGCTGTATGAGAGGCCACACATTACTAAGCACTGCTGGAGAAGCTGGCTGTATGAGAGGCAGCACATTAAGCACTGCTGGAGAAGCTGGCTGTATGAGAGGCAGCACATTAAGCACTGCTGGAGAAGCTGGCTGTATGAAAGGCAGCACATTAGGCACTGCTGGAGAAGCTGGCTGTATGAGAGGCAGCACATTAAGCACTGCTGGAGAAGCTGGCTGTATGAGAGGCAGCACATTAAGCACTGCTGGAGAAGCTGGCTGTATGAGAGGCCACACATTACTAAGCACTGCTGGAGAAGCTGGCTGTATGAGAGGCAGCACATTAAGCACTGCTGGAGAAGCTGGCTGTATGAGAGGCAGCACATTAAGCACTGCTGGAGAAGCTGGCTGTATGAGAGGCAGCATATTACTAAGCACTGATGGAGAAGCTGGCTGTATGAGAGGCCGCACATTACTAAGCACTGATGGAGAAGCTGGCTGTATGAGAGGCAGCACATTAAGCACTGCTGGAGAAGCTGGCTGTATGAGAGGCCGCACATTACTAAGCACTACTGGAGAAGCTGGCTGTATGAGAGGCAGCACATTACTAAGCACTGCTGGAGAAGCTGGCTGTATGAGAGGCAGCACATTAAGCACTGCTGGAGAAGCTGGCTGTATGAGAGGCAGCACATTAAGCACTGCTGGAGAAGCTGGCTGTATGAGAGGCAGCACATTAAGCACTGCTGGAGAAGCTGGCTGTATGAGAGGCAGCACATTAAGCACTGCTGGAGAAGCTGGCTGTATGAGAGGCCGCACATTACTAAGCACTGCTGGAGAAGCTGGTAGTATGAGAGGCAGAACATTACTAAGCACTGCTGGAGAAGCTGGCTGTATGAGAGGCCGCACATTACTAAGCACTGCTGGAGAAGCTGGTAGTATGAGAGGCAGCACATTACTAAGCACTGCTAGAGAAGCTGGCTGTATGAGAGGCAGCACATTAAACACTGCTGGAGAAGCTGGCTGTATGAGAGGCAGCACATTAAGCACTGCTGGAGAAGCTGGCTGTATGAGAGGCAGCACATTAGGCACTGCCGGAGAAGCTGGCTGTATGAGAGGCAGCACATTAAGCACTGCTGGAGAAGCTGGCTGTATGAGAGGCCGCACATTAAGCACTGCTGGAAAAGCTGGCTGTATGAGAGGCCGCACATTAAGCGCTGCTGGAGAAGCTGGCTGTATGAGAGGCAGCACATTAAGCACTGCTGGAGAAGCTGGCTGTATGAGAGGCCACACATTAAGCACTGCTGGAGAAGCTGGCTGTATGAGAGGCAGCACATTAAGCACTGCTGGAGAAGCTGGCTGTATGAGAGGCCGCACATTAAGCACTGCTGGAGAAGCTGGCTGTATGAGAGGCCACACATTAAGCACTGCTGGAGAAGCTGGCTGTATGAGAGGCAGCACATTAAGCACTGCTGGAGAAGCTGGCTGTATGAGAGGCAGCATATTAAACACTGCTGGAGAAGCTGGCTGTATGAGAGGCAGCACATTAAGCACTGCTGGAGAAGCTGGCTGTATAAGAGGCAGCACATTAAGCACTGCTGGAGAAGCTGGCTGTATGAGAGGCAGCACATTAAGCACTGCTGGAGAAGCTGGCTGTATGAGAGGCCGCACATTAAGCACTGCTGGAGAAGCTGGCTGTATGAGAGGCCGCACATTACTAAGCAATGCTGGAGAAGCTGGCTGTATGAGAGGCCGCACACTAAACACTGCTGGAGAAGCTGGCTGTATGAGAGGCAGCACATTAAGCACTGCTGGAGAAGCTGGCTGTATGAGAGGCAGCACATTACTAAGCACTGCTGGAGAAGCTGGCTGTATGAGAGGCAGCACATTAAGCACTGCTGGAGAAGCTGGCTGTATGAGAGGCCGCACATTAAGCACTGCTGGAGAAGCTGGCTGTATGAGAGGCAGCACATTAAGCACTGCTGGAGAAGCTGGCTGTATGAGAGGCCGCAAATTACTAAGCACTGCTGGAGAAGCTGGCTGTATGAGAGGCAGCACATTAAGCACTGCTGGAGAAGCTGGCTGTATGAGAGGCAGCACATTAAGCACTGCTGGAGAAGCTGGCTGTATGAGAGGCCGCACATTACTAAGCACTGCTGGAGAAGCTGGCTGTATGAGAGGCAGCACATTACTAAGCACTGCTGGAGAAGCTGGCTATATGAGAGGCAGCACATTAAACACTGCTGGAGAAGCTGGCTGTATGAGAGGCCGCACATTACTAAGCACTACTGGAGAAGCTGGCTGTATGAGAGGCAGCACATTACTAAGCACTGCTGGAGAAGCTGGCTGTATGAGAGGCAGCACATTAAGCACTGCTGGAGAAGCTGGCTGTATGAGAGGCAGCACATTAAGCACTGCTGGAGAAGCTGGCTGTATGAGAGGCAGCACATTAAGCACTGCTGGAGAAGCTGGCTGTATGAGAGGCCGCACATTACTAAGCACTGCTGGAGAAGCTGGCTGTATGAGAGGCAGCACATTAAGCACTGCTGGAGAAGCTGGCTGTATGAGAGGCAGCACATTAAGCACTGCTGGAGAAGCTGGCTGTATGAGAGGCCGCACATTACTAAGCACTGCTGGAGAAGCTGGCTGTATGAGAGGCAGCACATTAATAAGCACTGCTGGAGAAGCTGGCTGTATGAGAGGCAGCACATTACTAAGCACTGCTGGAGAAGCTGGCTGTATGAGAGGCAGCACATTACTAAGCACTGCTGGAGAAGCTGGCTGTATGAGAGGCAGCACATTACTAAGCACTGCTGGAGAAGCTGGCTGTATGAGAGGCAGCACATTAAGCACTGCTGGAGAAGCTGGCTATATGAGAGGCAGCACATTAAGCACTGCTGGAGAAGCTGGCTGTATGAGAGGCCACACATTGGACTGAGGACAGTAGAGTTTCCTGGGCGAATGGTGGTTTCACACAGCGAGGCATCCTGGGTTTTGGTGCATTTAAAAGTAGAATTTGGAGGCAGTGAGAGCTTTTCTAAATTCGCACACAATAAAGTGAAATAAAAAATATTTTATCAATGTAAAAATCAAAATTCTTCACACATGCGATCCCCACAACACATACAAGGGATTTTAATGTATAAATAGAAACAAAATCATTTTATTGTGTGCTCATTTTGAAAAGCTGCCTCTTAAATCTCAACCACCTTAGAAAACTCCCAAATCATTTGGATAACCCCCATAGCAATGATGAGTAATGGGCCATGTTATTTGTTTGTTGCCGGTAAGTTAAAAAAAAATCTTCACATCCCTACTCGTGTAACATCCTCCTTTCCCAGAATTCGGAGCATAGTGTAATGTATTTCACTTAAAAAAAAAAGTAAAAGCTCCAAGTCTCTAGGGGAACTTTGTACAACACTGGGATTCATTATGTGATTACGGAAAAAAGGGAACCTTGTATTGAATGCTCATTTTGAAATATATCACCTACTGCTAGAGCAAAGTAAAAATAAAATCTGTTCATGACAATTAGTTGATTAATTAGTGATTATTTATCCCATTATAATAATAATCAATAAGGTTGATATGCATTCTTAAAATGCTGAAACATGATCAACACATTATTTTATGTCACTTACAATCTAAATGTACACATAAAACTATGGACAAGTTTTGAGTGTTAAGTGTCTTTTATTTCTTATTGCTTTAGCACATGATGCATCATGCTGGGTTACATTTTGGTGTCAGCACAAATTCTAATTCATTCCAGCAGCAGAGTGTTAAGGTGTGTTAGTTCTGTTGACGCCTTAACCAGAGTACATGCAGCTTAGCATGTAACACAGCTGTGATGTCACAAAGAAACTCATCAAAAATCGCTTCTTAAGTTTCTTTTGCAACCTAAATCTTATGCCCTGTGCAATAGATTTATAAAAGATCAATTCTACATTTGATGCATACCTTTATATTAAAATACTTATTATTCACTGAAATATATATGGGTCATTTTATAAATTATAGTATAGCAATGTATGATAAGAAACATATCGAGCCTCATTTAAGTGTCAACTTCCTGGCATTCATCTGCTTAGAAGCAACCACATATTTGCATGTTTGGATGTCAAACGCCTGATGTTAAATAATCAGATTGGACTGGCGCTCCAGGTATTGTCCGGCCTGTGTCATTGCCTGCTGGACCCTTATTATAACAGCGCCATTGAGTGCCACTCTGTATCGCCAACATGTAGTCACTGCAAGTCATTTTTATTAATTTTTTACATGCAGAAAAGATTGACACAGTATTCATTGCTGTCAACAAAAAGGAGAAACTCTACAGTTTGTTTAGACTTTGTTTTAGTTGATGGGCTACATAGTACACATTGGTAAAAACTATAAATAATAAGCTGTAAAACAAAATTTTACAAGAAAAGAATCAACACATTTGGTGACATCTAAGTTATTGCCAAGTCACCAAAGCATGTGTTTACCATCCCAATGCAATAAGTGTTTACCAGGACGATGCGGCGGGAGCTGTGGGGCTCCGAATAAACAGCGAGTGTTGCTCGTTGTGGGAAATGCCCCCCCCTCCCCACTGCTGCCCCCAGCTGCTGTTTGTGGAAACTGGGAGGTTTCCAAGCAGTGGAGGGAGCAAGGGGAGTGTCTGTTTTTTGTTGGAGGTTTTGTAACCCATTAACTAATGTATGGATGTTTTTATGCTGGCTTGAAATCAAGTGACAAAAGAAGTGGAAAGAAGGGGCACGTACTGCTACTGTGCTAATAGTTCAGAGAACTTCCACCAGGATTTGAGGGAGCTCCTGGGGTTTCATTGGTGGCCCATTATATATATAATATTGTAAACTAGTCCACCTCTCTACTATAAACATAATTCTGCTTTGTTCAGAATTAACTTGACATCTATCGTATGTACATGTCTATGTATCAAACGTAAAGTGTCAACATATTTATTTATAAATTTATTTATTTATAAATATTATAATTAGTATTATAAATAATAATAATATATATTAATTCATATAAAATATTGAAACAGTGAAAAAGTAAAATGAAATAAACTGCCATATTTCTGAAATAGCTGGAAATGCTGATTATACAAAACTTTTTTGTTCTAATTGCATAGGCTAAGCAGAAAAAAATAGCCAACTTGTTTGTTCCAAACTCCCAAAAAAAATCCTTACCCAAACTTCACCTGTACAAAAGTTCCATTCAAGATATAGGTGATTTTTGGGGGAATTTTCATACTTTTTGTATAATAAATGTAAAAAGCTCACCTTAGATTCATGTTGTAATTGACCGAAACTTAAGAATTAACAAATGTTTGAAAATAATTTGGACCTCATCTGTAGAATTGACCCTTTGGAGATGCAGGGGATTCTTAATATTCAAATCCTGAAATATTTAGCACAGCCTCCACTTTTACCCTGCACTGAACTCAAATCTGCTCTGTCTGCTCCCATTAGATTTGATTGGAGCACAACATTTTATAAATGTTACTATACATGTTTGCTAAAATGTGTTATAAATAATCGAAGTATTAGCTAATTATATCTATATATTTACTGACTGATATTATTTTTATTTTAATGGTGATAAGATTTCTGGGGTAATTTTTCTTCAATACTATATGCGTTGAAAGACATTTTTTCATTTCTAGTTCATGTATCTGCAGTTATTTGATTTCATTAAGTCGTGAGACTTATGTTCCAAACAGAAACATACAGTGTAAGCCATCCAAAACATGTTTTCAGTTCACTAATGAAAAGAATCTGACTAATTGAAAATTGCCATTAAATTACTCATGAAGAAGCAAGTCTCAGAATGAAAAATGAAAAGGAAAGCAGGACAACTTAAAGCGGACCTTCACTCTGAATAAGAGTCTATCTTATATGTTTCCCCCACCCTGTACATACAGATTGCTCACATTAAAAATCATCCTACCTGCATCTACTGCATGTTATAAGCCTTTAAACATCCAAGATGGCGGCTTATGGAAGCCGCCATTTTATCAGGCAGCCTGCAAACAGGAAGTGCCTGCAAACAGGAAGTGACTGTGCTGCTCTGCATTCTGGGACTGCTGAACTTTCCCTGACCCCAGCTCTGCTCTGTCTGAGCAAAGCACAGCTATAACCTGCCCCCCTGTACCTTATCCCACTCTCCTCTCCTCAGTAAGTGTGATGCTTCTGAGTCAAGATGGCGGCGCCCGTATCCTAAATTCCTGAACAGAGTTGCAGCCCAGTGGGGGAAAGAATAATAAGTTAGTGACTAAAAATGTAAAATATATTAATTTTAGATGCTGGGGAATCGTTTTTTAAGAGTTTGGGCTTTTCAATAAATCATGGTGAAGGTCCGGTTTAATGTACATGTTAAATGTATTTTACATGATCTGATATAGTGGCTAAAGGAAAGTTTTGAGCAGCTACTTGAAAAAATAATTGTGGCAGTTGGCATAAATTGTTGTTTTCGGCAACAGAGCGACTATGGCTTCAAAAATTATTTTAATAGCATTTTACTACAAAAGCTGATTGACTTGTCACTTGCATACACACGCCTGTTTGCATACATAGGTGAGTCATTCCAAGCTTGCCATGAGAAAACCACAACCACATGTGTCTATCAGAAAAGCCCGTCAGAGTGAAGATCAGGAGCAATGTTAGAAAATATTATTTTACAGAAAGAGTAGTAGATGCTTGGAACAAACTTCCAGCAGAGGTAGTTGAAAATCAACAGTCACTGAATGTAAACAAGCCTGGGATAAGCACACATCTATCCTAAAATAAAGAGTACATACAGTATACACATAAGGGCAGACTAGATGGACCGTATGGTCTTTTTCTGCTGTCAATCTTTTATGTTTTTATGTTTCTATGTTCTTGCGGCACTGAAAAAGCATGATGGAGGTTGTTCCAGTTATAGATCTAGAAGTCCAAGGGGTCTCTTATGGTAAAAAGGTTGTCCACATACCCATACACAATGCATTACAGGGTGTCTTTCTTGGAGTAGGGTTTTCTTGGCCCTGCAATCTAAACACGTTATTAGACATTGTCCTCTGCAGAAAGTAGCTTCCTGGTGCACCTGGTATTGTGGAGTGAAAGCAGCAGTGATGTAGGTGACAAAAGTTGGGATCAAACAAGCAGAAGCTTCCACAAGCTAACTGCATATGGGATATTTGTAAAAATGTAATTTAGTTTTAGGTATGTCTAGGAGTGAAAGATTGAAATAATAAAATAGTCATATCTAATGCCAGGCAGCAGCTGCAAAGGCTAACAGGATCATGGGGGGCATCAAGAGGGGAATAGGTGCCCATGACCAGAGCACAATTTCACCTATCTATAACTCGCTGGTCAACCCCTATATGGAATATCTCGTACAGTTCTGAGCATAAGAAGGACATATCAGAACTCGTCAAATCAGGAAAGGGCAGAGAGTACAGTCTAGTAAAAATGAAGGGCATTTGTAGACAGCCTGTAGTAGACTTCTTCAGGTTCTGCATTTTGGTGGTCCAAGCCTGACCTGCCGTCTTAGCTGACCAAGTGCCTGATTTATCAAGCGTTACTCAGTGCCAATGTTTATGCCTCAGTGTTTGAAATATAAAACAAAAAACAGACACCACCAGCCTACATCTAATTTACTAGCCCCATATAGTTCATAGCGTCAGGTGCTCTGGTTAAAGCTGCGACAGTTTATAGTTGAGCTGTAGGGAAATAATCCCATAGGGTGCAGTAGGTAGAACTGTATTGAACTGTTTTATGCTTTTAATTAATATTGTACACATTTTTTTGTAAAGAACTTGCATTGTGACTTGTCAATAATGGAAACACAGGACCTTGATGGTGCCAAATGTCTTTTTAATGTTTTCTTGTAAAATTGTTTTTCATGGCTTCTTTTGCTTACCAGTCTGTAATTTGGACAACTAAAATGCTGCCTAAACACATTGTAAAGTTTGTCTCCAGCAGTGATATCCTGTAAGTGTAATGATGAAAGGCTGACCAGCGCCAATAAAATACAGTGCCAGTGTCAGCATGGCAAAAAATAATAATAAAATAAGCACAGAGCAGAAGATTCTTCTTGGCAAATGTTCATCAATCGAGGGTGTGCCAAACAGTCCAAAAAGGCATGCACACTTCCACACGTGCCCACCACCTCTTGTATATACTCTTACCAATATGAAATGGCAAATCAAGCTTCTTAATCACACATGGTATCCTCCACGATTAGAAAGCCAATCATTGTCCAATTCCTCACTTTAGGATCTCAAAACATTCAATCCACGATTGTGAACATAAGCTCTTCAAATAGAGAGATGTCTAATATGCTCATGTGGACCAGATCCCATAGGAAAAAGAAGGAAAAAGAATCTAGTGCAACCCAGCTTTAAGATTCAAGCAAATTTTAATAACGTTTTAAAACTACTCACAAAGCAGAAATCTTGGTATCAGCACTTAATAATAAAAAGTCAGTAGGCTGTTCCCACGCTTCCTCACCGCGGCCGCTGGGAGGGTAAAGCTGGTCTCTTCTGACATGTAAAACCGTGTGCACAGACTAAAAAATTCCCTGTGACATGGCAAAAAATAATAAATATTCTGTGCAGCGCCTAAAAGATGGCGGTACAGAGTGGTGCGCACTGGTGCTGGTATAATCGGAATTTGGGTCCAACAGGTGACACAGGCCGGCCAATACCCAGTGAAACAATTAAAGCTAATAAGTTACATTGGGTGCTGTGACTTCCAGTACCATTCTATCCAAATAGCAGCGCCAATAAAGTATGAGATGCCGGTGCCCATTATAGCCATCAAAAAGATGCTAAACGGCGCACTTCATAAATAAGGTCACAAGTTTTTTTAGCTCTGGACGGATCAGCTGCTGGGAAGCTGAGAGAATACACTTTTGCCTAAAGATGTCCTTTAACCTCCCTGGCATTATGATTATATGTGCAATTTTGTGCACAAAGCGTTACCATTACGTTTAAATCTGCCGCCCAGTTCCGCCCCCATGAGCCTCTGCGGCTCACAGAGACGGAACCAGGAAGTCAGACGGATGCATCTGCCGGGGCTCTCACCTGCGATCACAGCGGGGACATCGCTGGATCGCAGGGAAAAGTTAAGGAGACTGCTCCTCTGCCTAATCTACCCCGAGCGTGACTCGGGGTTACCGCTACTTGCAGCGAAAATTAACCCCGAGTCACGCTCGGGAACACCGCCAGGGAGGTTAAGACAGGGAAACCTGCCCCATGGTAGGTTTACCTTGTGACAACATTTGGGGCATTCAGAGACCTACTATAGCATCTACATTGCGATGCAGCGAAAAGAGGAACATGGGGCAAGGTACAGGTGAGCTCCTTTGCTTATTGCTAGTGTCTGTTGTAAGGCTCTGCAACTTCCTATACAAAGTACTACATATTATTAGAGAGATCCCTTTTTTATTTGAAAGAAGGAAAGAGGTTATTTTATTATTGTATTTGCGCAGACTGTGGTTCGAAACATCCTGGAGTTCTTTGTTACAAACACCCCAAAAACTTTTTCAAATCTAGATCAAATTAAGTGTTCAACGCCTTGACCCTCTGTCCAGTCCCACACTAACTTCTTCCAAACCTATCCTGCATGGGAGCAGTAGAAATAAACCATCTATGCAAAGCCACTTTCTTCACTTTAATTTCTGGGTTGTGGTTCAGCTGGAAAGGGCATTTCAAGGTGCAGCTTTATGAGTGATGAGTATGATCTGGCTGTGTAGTCAGAGACAGCTGTGGGACCACTGTGGCTTTTTTGTGTGGTCCTGGAAAAAATTTGGAGCCCTGCAAAGACTTCTGCCCTGCACTGCAAGAAATAGAGGAGAGGCACATGGGACCGGCATCAGCCAAGGGTGGACTGGCCATAGGAAGACCCAGGACACTGCTTGGTGGGGCACACTGTTTGGGGCCAGTTGGACTGCTGCTTTTAACACCCACATTCAATTCCTGCCCTATTAATCTCCCTCTCCCAGCCACACTGTACCCACACGCCAGCCCCCAATGCTATAGCCCAACATCATGGTTGGAGGGGGGCTCAGCAGGGATGTCTCTCATGCTGGCCAGGAGCCGGTAAAAGCCAAGGATGATTTTTGGCCACAGTCCGCCACTGGGCATCAGACGAGCTGCTTCCTCCCTTAATGTTGCGATTCACTTTACAGTCCCCTTTAAAGATACAGCCATTTGTAGAATGAAGTTTGTTGTGGGTGGAATCAGGCACACCGGAGCAATACAAACTATCAAGCATCATGCTGTCTGCAACTTAATCCAAATGTAAGAAAAAAAGAGCATCAGACTAAGCGGTTGTATAGTCATGCCTGCTCCCTACGCCCCAGATATACTTAGCTGACACCCACCCCAGCAAACACTGTGATAGAAATTGAGACAGTGGTTTAATTCTTGCATTTATCTTTGTCATGCTTTATCTGATGCTCTCACTGCTCGGTTTGGAAATGTCATCTCAAATGCTTGCCTGATGTTTATTCAGCCTGCAGCCATATTTCTTCTATTTTACAGAGAGACGGCTAAATGATTTATTGGCTCTATTTTTCGCGCATCATGTTTGAGAGAATCGGTGTTCCGCTTCTGAAAGTAACAGTGCAGATTAGTGTTTGGCTGCTGCCACTATCTCTGGCTGAGCATAACAACTAACCCTGCACATTATTACATTGTTTGCTGCTTTCTAATAATGAATTCAATCTCAAATGATTAATTTTCAGGCTAAAATTAACACTTGTGGTAATAAATACATTTGGGATATCCATGTTTTATTTGTCCAGACAATATATCATTGTGGATTGTTTTATGACAGCTCGCTGTTGGACAAGTCATCCTAAAAGCAGTTCTAACTGTCCTGCCATTAAAATGCAGATGGTGATTACGGTTTGTGTGTTTGTCATGAATGTGAAAAACGATAAACCTATAGATGAGCGAACAGCTTAATAAATACTCTGCTAAATAAAGACTTACACAAAGCGACCTAAGGCAACAGAGCTATACATTTTCAGATGTTTCTGGAGGGAAGCAGGTGGATACCATTGGTTTTGGACTATGCCTTCCAGTGTGTTTCAAATGGTCCTCAAAGAGGTCCAGGGTCAGGTGAGTAACTTATGATAAGGAAAGAAAGAAGAGAGGAGAGGTCAGAAAACCTGTACTGGTATTATCTACCCTATGTTCACCTTGTTCCCTGAGCCAGGGTGTAGGGGTGTTGGGTACAAGTAAATACAATTGGATATCAGTAGGACAGGGTATATTCATACAAAAAATAGCAGGATGGCTGATAGGATATATGGTAAAAAATGGTGCCTAGTGTGCTGCACTTGTTTATTGGTTTATATTATATTCTTATACATGTATTTTATTCACTTGTGAAGTCCTTCGGAGTAGACGCGTTTCACCTATCTTGCCTTCCTCTGTACTCAGGAACTCTATTTCGTATATGGTGTACCCAAACTGCAAGTTGGTACATGTCAGGCGAAGAGAAAGTGGCGTCAGGTAGTCACTGTGGAGCCTCAGTCCTAGGAGTTAGGGGAATATCACGCATTGTTGTGCAGCAGTAGGGGGGTACATGGGATGCCCCTGCTCCCCTCATGGCTGGTGCCACTCAGCTGTAGCAAGTTGGGTATACGATTTTATCCCAGAGCTGTTGGAATATGTAACATATACATAGAAGGTGCTTTCCCTGTGGGCATTAAAATAATGAGCCATCACCTCACCTGAGGGCCATTTCCAAGAGGACAGAGAATGGCAATTGTCAGAATGGAAACATCAAATTGATCATGCACAGTGCTAAACAAAAAACCTAAACCCAGTAACAGGAACAGGCTTCTTGTGTTTATACTTCTCAAGAATAAAGCTCATGTATATGGACGAACAAGCCCATGGAAGCTCAGGTTCGATGAGTTCCCCCGAACTCACACAAACCCGAAACCCCAATGAAGTCACCCGGACTTGTTGGTCCAAAAATGGTTGTAAAAGTAGGGTAGTAAGGGTTAGAGGGCTGCAAATCGAGGGAAACACCTGAGTAAAATGGGCTCGAGAAAGTACTCAAAAGAATAACAGAAAACAAAAAAATTAAATAAATACATGCATAAATAAAAAGAAAATATTAGTTTTTTTTTAAGGGTGTTGGGGGGGGGGGGGCACCTGGGCAATTGCTCTGCACGAAATGGGCTAGGGAAAGTACTCAAAATAATAACAGAAAACTAAAAAAATTAAAGAAATACATACATAAATAAATTCATCAATCAAAATATATACACATTAGTAAATTAAATAAATAATAACATAAATAAATAGTAACATATATACATAAAGAAATATTACCATCAATAAATAAATATATACATAAATAAATAAATACACAAATAGATTAATTAATAAAAATAACATTTTTTCCGGTGTTAGAGAACTGGGGGGCGGGGGACTGAGTGTGGAGGAGGAGGTGTTGGAAGTGGATGTGTTGGTGTACGGAGAAGAGACGCATGGACAGCTAGTCATCCGCCCTGTGAGCCAAAGTCTGCCTCCTGGTACTACGGGCCATATTCGATGGTGGTGGATGTGGCGGACAATGGAATAAGTTGTTCCACATTATGGTCGTGCTCATCTTCTCCTGTGAGGTGGTGCTGGTGCCCCTGCTGCATTGTCGACTTTCTGCTCCTCGGCCTTGTGCCGCCAATGAGCCCTCAAATTCAGTTGGGAATTCCAGCATTCCAGCACTAGAGTGCATTTGTACCCTCTCATTTTGCAATCCCGCTCAAGTGCTGGCATCAAGGAGGTGATGTTGTCCTGCAGGGTGGCCACCCAGTAACTGGCACTGGTGACTATGCAGGTTACTCTGCGGTCAACTGGAACATGTAGTGGCTCATGTGAGCCAGGCTACCCTAAATCAAGGAAAAGTTGTCCTCAGTGTCAGGTGTCTCCTCCTCCAGCCATGCTCCAGTGACGCCTATTAGCTGGGCTGGTTGCCCTGCTGTGAGAAAAAGTCCTCTTTTCTCCTTCCCCCTCCTCTTCCTCCCTTCCTCCAAAACTGGCTGGACAGTGGCATACCTGGCCACTGTCAGCCTAGCAACTCACCCTGCGAGCCACGTGTGCACTCCCCTGACACCTGGGAAAATTGGTCTTTATTCTCCTCCTCTGCTTCCATCACGGCTTGAAGCGTTTTTCCCAGCAGGCAAAGGATGGGGATGGTGCCATCAGCATTGACCATATTGGTGGCATACTGGAAGCACTGCAGCACCGCGCAGATATCCCTCATGGAGGCTGGCGCAATAGTGATGAAGCGCTTTTGGTCTGCACTTATATTCACCCAGACATTTTGGAGCTGAAACTTCACTATTGCCTACTGCTGCTCACACACCCTTACCAGCATATACAATGTGGAATTCCTGGTGGGCAAGTCACCAGGTCAGTGGGCTGCTGATTGACAGCTGAATGAGGAAGTGATTTCTTAGCTACAGAGGCTACTGAGAGCAGAAAGGACAATGCGGAGGGGACTCAATGAAAGGTAAGCTACTGATATTTATTTTTTAACTTTTGACTTGCTGATGAGTCTCCCACTGGCAACCCCCAATCTCCACCGCCGCTTCTGCCTATAGACAAGGCCCCACTCGCCGTGACACGCAATATGCATTGCCGGACACGGTTGCCCCAGGACTCAAATGGCACAAAGGATGCCAGCTCACTGTAAAGATGGAAGGAACACAAGGGTATCCCAAAGCTGAGGTCGTTCACAGAAGGTGAAGTCCGAAGGTGCATCTACTCACAGGGATAAGGCAGAAGAATGGTCAGAACTAGCTGAGGGTCAAGCCGGTGGTCAGAACTACGCGGTATCCAAAGGGTCAAATGGAGTTCATTGTTGGGCAGGCAAAGGTTCGGTTCAGGCAGCAAACTAGGACGATCAGACGAAGCCGGGTCAATCACAAGCATAACAACACTAATTCACACCCTAAGCAATACTGGCTATAACGGGCAACGGGGTCAGGGCTGGACTTTATTTAAAGAGATGACTGGCCAATGGGAAAACAGCGAATAGTGTAGTGATTGGTGCGACTATTATACAACCTGTGATTGGAACTGATCCCAGGGGCTGGACTGCCCTGACCAGTCAGGCTGTCCATCCCCTGAGACCCCCTTCAATTAGACAGAGCAGCATCAGCTTTGAGCCGCTCTATCAACCAGCAGGGCATGCGTGCGCCCGTGCCACTGCAAGGGAGGGAGGCGGGCAGGGCGGCTCGCCACACTCTCCGGGAGAGGCGAGCATGCCCTGCTTCAGACAGCCAGAGAATGCCGCGGTGGCCGGCAGAGCCTCGTCACGGGCCCCCCGGAACAGGTGAGTTCCTCACAGATTTATTGTTTCTCCCACATACAATTTAGAACAGCTGCATGCCAACAAGTACACTACTCCGCATGTTTGACAGTTAACACAATTATGTAGATGTAAAGTCCTATTATCCAATGGGTGCTGAAACAATTTTCTGGTTGGAATCATATGTGTGCAGATGGAACATGCCCACAGGCAAAACTCGCTGTGGGTCTCCCCTGTGCAGCAAGCCATGTCATAAAAACACTAACAGTAAGCAGTATGCTGTTCAATTGGTTGACCATATTGTTCCCTGGTGCTTTCCAGGCATGATACATTCAGTTAAACACAGCTCAGCATTCGGAGTCAGCCTTATCGGTTATTACAACTGCAATAAACCTGAAAGCACTGCAAGCTCAACTGCCATTATGTGGCAGTTTACCATGGAACTGAATGAATTAGCATATGCCAGCTTTGAGGCACTGGGTTAGGAATAGATGATGAAGACATTTCCTGTCTGGGTATAATATCACCATTAATTAATAACATTGGTCTTTTGACCTGCTGTGGGTGCAATCACTTCTCCCAATTTATCACTTGCAACGGCATAAAGGACAACTACTTCAGTTTAAAATATTCTTTGTATTACTGCAAAAAACAGTACACTAACCGTATGAAGAGATAAAAAAATGTTCTCAGTGAACATGTACAATTTTTATAAATTATTGCCAAAAAAATGACATTACAAAAGTTCATATTAGCAGCAAAGTATTACAGCATATCACCATGTACTGTCCTGTGTCTCTGCTTGTGAAAGATATGGCCAATAAGGTAATGGTTCAAGTATGTCTGTATATTATAAACTTGTAAGTAACAAGCAATGTGTAAAAAGCCTCTGTAAAGCACCGCTATGATTAATTGGGAGGATTTAAAGTGCACATCTAATGGAGGAAAGTAAAGATGATGTGATTATTCCATAAAAGCAATGCCTGCATTGTGGGATGTGGACAGGGTGGGCTTGCATCCATCATTTCACAATGTCTGTAATTAGTCTGTTGCCACTTAGCAGGCTTTGTGGGAGCCTGGAGATGTGGTTTGGGAAGCTGGTGTACCTGCTAACAGCTGCTGGTTAGTGGCAACATATTGTAAACATTGCTGTTGTTACATATTCACTTGGTTAGCCTTTCACCAGATAATCCTTCCTTCTATGGTCCTACAAACACTGGTCCATTAGATTAGGTCAGAATGACATGAGAACCAAAAGTATCCCAGTGCTGACAGGTTTACTGTGGCTCCGAAATATTTATATAATTAAAAAGAATTACTAACCTCACTACACACACAGGCTCTCATTCCCAAGGTCCTGTGGGCTAAATTGGCCCAGTTCTTGCACAGTTATCTCCAATGCAGGGCATCCCTGGCTCACTGCATTCTGAGTGCCCACCACTTATAACTGTGCCCATGCCATCAATCCACAAGAGAGCCTGCTTCTGGTCAATAGAGGGTTAGCTTGTAAGCTGTCTAGGGTATAAGCTGTCAGCACCAGAGCTGGCAAGAAAAAGATCTGTTCAGCCCAAGGTATCAAGCCTGTGGGTTGTATGGTTCCTATTAGGGGTGTGAATTGGCAAGAATCTGGCAACACGACATGTATCGTGATACACCTATGACTATACAATATATCCTGATTCTGTCTCAAAGACAATATATTGCGATTTTTTTTTAAATAAAACTTTTTTTTTTAATTTAAGAAAAGGACATAGGGTCCAGCTTCCCGGGGGGACCACATTTTTTGGTGGAATTTTAAGGGTTAAAACCCCTTAAAAATCCCCACCAAAAATGGCGTGAGGTCCCCCTTACCCAGCATAACCAGCCCAGGCACCAGCTATGGGGGCTTGTAGAACAGGATGCAGGGGCCAGCTTTTGGTGGCCTCTGGCCCTGCAGGCTACAAGCCGGCATAGCCTAACGGCCACAGGCTCTTCTGTCCCCCCCCCGGGTGAAGAGGAGAGACGGCCGTATCGAACGAGGGGTCAGGGGAGTGTTTTTTGTACTTTTCAGAATCGATACTAGGGAGAAAAAATCAATTCTGGTATCGCCTAATGAAATATCGCGATACTTGACAGAATCGATTTTTTCTGACACCCCTAGTTCCTATGCTTTATTTTCCCTTTAGATGCACACTTATTGGGTGCAGGGCTGCATTGTGACAGTAGCAGGGGGGCACCCAAAATGCTGGAGCCCCCCAACGCAACACTCCTACAAACCCCACTTTCATTTACCCCACCGTTATCCCCAGGCAAAATATGCCCCTGAGATTGGCTGTTGGTGGTCATGCGTTCCAGAGTTGCTTCTGCTTTATGGGCCACTAATGGATACACACACCACTGGATGACCCCCTGCAACTGTCACAATCTGGTCCAACACCCATTTTGGACAAAATTTCTGTTGGGCCACTTAATTTCCTGCTAGTCAAACTGCAGCACTTGTGTAAACTCTAAACTGGCAGCGATGTTGCAGGACCAAAAGTACAAAGATACTTTGAGAAATATAGGAACTGTAACGGTCTTACTGCTTTAGCTGTGACCTGGCTGACCAAGGTAGTGGTGGTATGGGGTATCGGGTGGTCGTGGCTTGTGTACAGCAGCTCCCATTGCGAGCAATAGGCACCTCTGTACATGGACGTTTCCTATGTACAGAGGCGCACATTGTTCTCAGTGGTCCTGGCTGTACATTGGCCACACCCCCCACCAGCTTGAAGTGGGAAGCGGCTTCGCAAACTGTGGCTGTGGAAGAATGATTGGCAGTGTGGAACGGCAGTGATGTAAGCAAGTAACTTACAGACTTAACAAAACATTGTAATATCACAGAGAGGTGTAGGAATGTAACTGGTAAAAATAGGAAAGACTATTTAACTACTGGTTCTTCATAGCATCAGCAGATGACTTACAAAATGAGGTAGTAAGAAGACCTTGCTAGCCTGTACACTTACCCAAGTCATAATATAAGTGATAATTATTATCTCCCAGTTAGTTCCTATCCAGCTTGGGGTGCATGACACTGCTGCCAGTCAGGAGGTAGCAGGCTCCCTCATGTATTGGCTCATCATGTGAGTGCCCACTGCTTATGTGTTATCATTAGTGGATGCTCAAAGCCGTGCCTGGAGCTGGTTTTAGAGCACAACATGGGATCGAGTCTGCAGGCTGGCAGGTGAGGGTTGTTTTATTTAGTTGCCTGTACAGTCTCTAAGGTTTGCTTTAAATGGTGTTGAGGTAAAGCCTGTCTGAGGGACAGGTTTTCCCTCTCTATTTAAAGGGATTTTTCATGCAAAAGGTTTAAAGCTTATCTTGTCAAGCGTTCCTCCAGCTCTGTGCCTCCTCTCCGTTCTGAGCCCTGAATGAGGAAATATACTTTCTCATCTGTTCCTCTAGTGCCACCCTGCCAATGTGGCACACCAATACCAGCTCAAGGAGCTAGTCCAGACCAAGCCCCTTTCTGCACTGATGGCTTAAACCGCACCAACGGCCTGACATAGTTGGAAAAGAAAGGTAGCGGCCATTTTGGAGCTTCCAATCCCAACTGACATAACTGACAATGCACAGTAACAGAAAGCCCAGCAGCACTTCCTGTTTGCAGGTGATCTGCAAATGCATGAGCCGCCATCTTGTTCTAAAAATTGACCCAGGCAGGAGTTTAGAAAAAGGTAAATTCATTTGTATGTGCAGCAATCTAAATCTCCCTGGGGAGTAATGCATATGAGCACCGTTGGTTGTGTCGGTCTGGTTTAAGTCATTTTGACTGTTGGTCTGCTTTAAATGGTGCTCTCAGAGCATCCATTCAAGCCCAGCTAACCCCTCCCCATCTCGTCCCAGCAAGCAACATCACAGCTCCAAGGGCCACACCCACATGCTTCAGATGAGAAATCATAAGGTAAAACTATAAACCTTGATAACTCGACCAATTCTTCCTCAATTTAAAAACAGAAACTTGTTTAGGACAGTGCAAAGCGAAGCCTGACACAGCGGTGTAACAATTGATTTTGCCTGTTCTATCACCTATACCCAGCGAGGAAGTTTATGTCGCCACCTTCCATCCACAGCCCAGTGTCCCAAAGCAGCCTGTGTGTTTTATTACTAAAGCCTTTGCCCAATATTGATAAAAAGACAAACAAAAAGTAGTATTATGGTGAATGGCCTGCCATATGCTAATTCGTTTCATTACACATTATAGGGCGGCAGCATTGTGAGATTTTCTTTTCTCACATCCTTTGTTGTGCAAATTTTTAAAACATTTCCATAGCTAAACATGGTGCAGAATTGCACCGAGCAAAGAAAGCAAGATACATTTTCTCACAGAAATACGTGAGGAAAAAGAATTCTCCTGGTGCTAAATCAGCCCTAATGGCAGTTAGGTTGAAGTGCTCCCCATTGCTAAGATGTGTGTACTCTAACTGATTGCATCATCACTGGGGACGGGGCTACTCTGCCAGGGAGCAATATGGCGGACTACATCCTATTCCTGTTGTTATGAATATTGGGCTAGTAAAAAAAAAAGAAAAAAAAGAAACACAGGCTGTTTTGGGGCACGGGACTGGGGATGGAAGGTGACCACATAAACTTCCCTCTGTGTATAGGTACACTTTAAGCCCTTTCTGCACCCCTCTTACCCTGTAGTGAGTGATAATTATCTTTATATACACCATCTGAGGAGGGGTAAGCCACTTCTGCAGCCAGCATCACCTATTAAGAAAATAAGCACCGGGATTTTGAGTGTTAGATCGGTTTCAGACTACTGAGTAATAATGTCCTGAGTGTAGAGCCACAAGGGCCTAAATTAGCTTCAAAGTGTTGGATAGAAAGTGGGTTAATAACTTTCTCTCTCAGAACGACATTCTGTGGCAATATCAAGTAGGCTTTCTCTTTTGCTGGCAGTGACCAGCCTGTTTGGGTCCCTCATGATTACCTATGATCCCAGCTAGTTATTTGTAAATAGCCAATCGGGCTTTGAGTGTCTGAACTAAACCTGGAATGTTTTGTGCGCGTTTAAAGTTGAGAATATTGCCCATGTAATTGCCACAGACTGAAGACTGGGAATCTTGTGATTCAGGGAAAGAAAGTAGATTAGCCTATTCCACCTTCCATTCCTCCCAACATAACATAAATCAATAGGAAAAGCCACTTTGGTAGATGTTCCCACAGACCCCAAACCAGTGCTGCAGAGGCACTAAGTTCCTGCTGCCTACCTGCCACAGCGCCCAGGGAGCAGCATCCCTGTGACCTTCACGGCAGGTCCCGTACCTTCAGCTTTAGTCTTGCTGGTTATGTATGGTGGGGCACAGATTGGAGGCTGCCATTGAAAATAATGGTTTGGCCTCAAACTCTGCACAAGCCTTTGTGATGATGGAAGAACTGTCAGACCTGCCATGAGAGGCCAGGGCTTCGTCATAGATGGAGTGGGAGTGGCCAGCACAAAGTCAGGAGGGTCTCATGCCTCAAAGGCCACTCCTAGCTGTGGGGTCTGTGGAAAAGTCCATCAAAATGGACTTTCCCTTTAAATATTGAACATTAGGCACAAACAAAAGCTGTTGGCACAAGGACATAGTAAATGGATGTGACGTGGTGGACACAAGGTTTCTGATGTATTGTTTATCGGAATTCAGGTCTAAGCCTCCAGACTCCGGCACCATCAGTCTTTCGGTGAAAAGTACATAACCTCCGCAGCAGTTCCCGAAACACACAGGACTGTGAGGGGGACAGCTTGCTCTCAAATTCCTGTAGTACTTCCTGTGTGCTGGCCTCCCCATCAGTCTGAGCCTGGAATGCGATAAAGTTTCTCATGTCTGTGAGGAGCTCGTCGTGTTCTGTGGGGTCCGCAGGAGGAGCTCCGGCTCCGCTCTCACTGGTCTCTCTGGCAGGTACCAGCATATGGTTTCTTGCTTTCATGCGGGCGAGTAAAGATGAAGAAGCCAGGCCAGAATTACTGGACTCTGATAGCTGGGTCTCGCCACTAAAATGCGATGGAACAGTCTTACTCCCCTCTTGCTGCTTTGCCATCTTTGAATCCTGAAATTATTTAGAGAACAAGAGAAGGTTGTAAATACTGAAACAAATAAATAAGCTACAGGGGAATTAAAGCGGACCTTCACTCTGAATAAGAGCCTATCTTATATGTTTCCCACACCCTGTACATACAGATTGCTCACATTAAAAATACAACTCTGTAAGTAGAATTGATTTTGTAGTATACAGCACGTCCTGTTTCACTAAATTCTTTACGTCTGGGTTATCCGCCACAAGGTGGCACAGTGGACTGCAGAAAAGACTTGTGGCATCTCCCGGCTCTATAAAAGGACAGGAACCTCCCACAAATTCCCAGTGTTACAAAGCGGGAGAATAATAATGAAGGAAACCCCAACCAAACATTTGAGCAAATCACCATACAGAGGTAACCAAGAATAATGATAAGAAGGGAGGGACGAAACAGGATGTGCTGTATACTACAAAATCAATTCTACAGGTGAGTACTCACAGAATTGTATTTTTCCAAGTATACAGCACGTCCTGTTTCACTAAATTCTTTACGTCTGGGACATCCAAAAGCAGTGTCCGTAAAGTAGGGTGGGATCCCCAAGAACAATGGCGGGCAGATTAAGCCTATGCCGCCTGAAGAACTTTGCGGCCAAAAGCAGCATCAGCTGAGGACCTAACATCAACCTTGTAAAACTTGGAAAACGTATGAACAGAAGTAGCAGCGGCCTTACAAACTTGTTCAACATAAGCCTGGTGCTGAAAAGCCCAAGAGGCACCAATAGCACAAGTGGAATGAGCAGTAAGGCGGAAGGGAGGTTCCTTCCCCTTAGAAGAATAGGCTTGCACCACCGCCTGACGAATCCACTTGCTGATAGTGGATTTTGCCGGATGCAACCCCTTTCTAGGTCCAGAAGGGAGAACAAAAAGAGCATCAGTCTTCCTGAATTACTTGGTTGCTACTGAATCAAACTTCAGAACCCTGACCACATCCAAGGAATGCAGAGTCCGCTCCTTGGAATTAGCAGGATTAGGACACAATGAAGGCAAGACAATGTCCTGATTGAGATGAAAAGCAGACACAACCTTAGGCAAGAAATCTGGCTTAAACCGAAACACCACCTTGTCCTGGTGTCGCTCAAAATAAGGAGTTTGATGGAAAGCGCCGTCAACTCTGAACACGCCTGACAGAAGTGATAGCCACCAAAAAGGCTACCTTAAGAGTCAAAATGGGCAAAGCAGCCTAACGGAGAGGCTCAAAGGGACGACCCTGCAGAGCAGATAACACCAGATTCAAATCCCAAACTGATAACATAGGTTTACGTGGCGGATGTACATGAGAAACCCCCTGGAAAAAAGTCTTAACCAAACGGTGACTGGCAAAAGATCTTTGGAAAAAAATTGCCAGAGCTGAAACATGACCTTTGAGGGTACTAAGTTGAAGGCCCAAATCCAAACCATGTTGCAAGAATTCCAGAATCCTGGGAATAGAAAACACCCGACAGGGAAGAGATTTGGACTCACACCAGGCAATGTAAGCATGCCAGACCCTGTAGTAGATAAACGACGAGGACTTCTTCCTAGCCCTAATCATGGTATCAACAACAGAGGCAGGCAACCCCTTTTCCATCAAGATGGAGGTTTCAGCAGCCAAGCCGTCAAAGCCATCGTTTGTAAATTGGGATGGCGCAGCTGCCCCTGAGTGAGCAGATCTGGATCCTTGGGTAGGACGTACTGATCTACTGCCAACTGCACAATGTCTGTGAACCACACCCTTCTTGGCCAACAGGGGGCCACCAGAATGGTTGGCACCCCTTCCTGGGCTACCTTGCGCAGCACCCTGCCCAACAGAGGAAACGGGGGGAACACAGAGGAGCCGAAAGGCATTGCATTGCGCATCCGTGGCAAAGGCCAGAGGGTCCTGTGACAGAGAGACAAAGAATGGAAGCTTGTGATTGTGACGTGAAGCAAACAGGTCCACATCCGGCAGACCCCAGCGATGGCACACGGAGTGAAACACCCTGCGGGACCACTCCCCCAGCCGAGACATCCCCCTGCTCAAGGAATCTGCCTCCAGGTTCTCCACTCCCGGGATGTAAACTGCCAATATGCAGGGGACATTCTCCTCCACCCAGGACAGTATCAGGGACACCTTCCTTGAGGGCTCGCTTGCTCCGAGTCCCTCCCTGATGATTGATATAGGCAACCGCCGTCTGGTTGTCCGAGCGGATCGGAACAGCCCGACCCCGAAGGTGTGGGGTCAACTGGGAAAGAACCAACCTTATCGCCCGTAGTTTCAGAATGTTGATGGGGGCATCAGCCTCCTGAGGGCCCCACTGACCCTGGAACTTCAGAGACTTCCAAAAGCCCCCCCAACCTGTCAGACTGGCATCCGTGGAAGGTCCTGCCCACTAGGAGATTCCTTGAGTCCAGCCACCACGAGAGGGACTGACTGACCAGAGGGGACAGAGCAAATTCCTGATCCAGGGACACAGGGTCCTGATCCCAAACTGACAAGAGGTGCAACTGAAGAGATCTCATGTGAAACTGAACATAGGGGACCGCCTCGAAACATGACACCATCAGCCCCACCAACTGCATCCCCTGCCGAATGGAGGGATGAGGGCAAGAAAGTAGAAACTGTGCCTGCGTCTGCAGGCTCTCCACCTTCTGCTGAGGCAGAAAAACCTTGACCTGAGATGTATCCAGAGTCATGCCCAGAAAGGACCTCACCAAGGATGGAGACAGAGAAGACTTGGGATAGTTGATCACCCAACCGAAGGACTCGAGTGGGGAGACCACCATCTGGGTATCCAGCTTGGCTTGATGGAAGGACTGAGACGCAATCAGAATGTCGTCCAGATAAGGAAGGATACGAATGCCCTGAGATCTCAACAGAGTCATCACCCCCGCCAGCACCTTGGTGAAGACCCGAGGGGCTGAGGTAAGACCGAACGGTAAGGCCACAAATTGGTAGTGCTGATCCTCCAGAGCGAACCTGAGAAATCTCTGATGACCTGGAAAGATTGGAACATGAAGGTAAGCATCTTTGATGTCCACAGGAGTCATGAAGTCGCCTGGGCGCAAGGTACTGACCGCCGAGCGCAGAGTCTCCATGCGAAAATGCTTGAACTTGACGAATTTGTTGAGGCGCTTCAAATCCAGGATGGGCCTCAGGGACCCATCCTTTTTGGCAACCGTGAACAGATTGGAGGAGAAGCCTCTGCCCCTTTTTCGGAAGGGCACCGGGCAGATGACAACCAATTCCAAAAGGCTTTGGACCGCAAGCCCTGAGCTGACAGGGGGCTTTGAGCCATCCGGGATCTGATGAATCTTGGGGCGGCCAGGTTGCAAACAATCTTGTACCCGGAGGACACCACCTCCTGAATCCACCGGTCTGAGAAGCGCAGTCTCCAGACATGAGCAAAGAGCTGCAACCGCCCCCCCACCCGGATGGCTGAGGGCGCCTCCTCATGCCTGAGGGGGCTTGGGGGAAGATTTGAACTTGGGACCCCAAGAGAGACCGGGGCGTCCATGGCCTCTGCCATGGCCACAAGGGTCTCTACGTGTCCCCGCAAATGGTGCACCCCGGCCAGATCTGGGAGCAAGGAAGGAGGGGAGGGAAGAACCAACCCCCCGAAAAGGCCGCGGCTGCCTCCTGCGTTGAGGCAGCCTACCATCCTTGGCAAACAGATCCAGACGCTCACCAAAGAGCCGTAGCCCAGAAAAGGGGAAGCCAGTGAGAGCCTTCTTAGCAGCATTATCAGCCGCCCACTGACACAGCCAAACAGAGCGCGTATAGCCACCAAAAGGGCAGATGTCCTACCACACATCCTGACCGCATCATCCATAGCAGAAAGAATAAACGCAACAAATTCATAGCAAAGCAGGAGGGATCTATACTCCTCCCCCCTACTGGCATCCGGGGCATTATCCAGAAGGCACTTGAGCAGCCCTTTAATAGCAAGAGCCGTGATGGCAGAGGCGCACACAGGGCGCAGCGCAGTCCCTGCCCAAGCAAATGCGTGACAGGCCAGCTGATCCACACGCCGGTCCTCACCATCCCTCAGAGTAGAAGCGTCAGGGGAACCAACAGCCTATCAGTATCCTCGGGAGACCATGGATCTTCTCCAAAGGGAGACCCAGTACCACCATAAATCACCTGCTGTTCCTCAGAGGAATCAGAATGAGAGAAGAGTCCCCCCTCTTCTAGGGGGTAATGGTCAGACAGAGTGTAATGTCCCTCATCCTCAACAGGAAAAAGGGAAACAGCGGGGGTTAGGTGTCGCTTTTTGCCAGAAGCCTTGCGGGGGACAGGCCCAGTAATATGCCTTTCCAGGCTGGCCACCCAGATAGCCAAATCGAAATGGGATTCCCCACTAGCATGTCCCTCACTGGGGGTCAGAGGCAGGCGCGGGGGGGGGGGGGGGGTAGGTGATGCAGAAGGGGGTGCAGAGCTAGGAAGCAAGGCAGGCAACCCAGACTGCAGCGCAAGTACCTTCTGAGCGCAGGGCACACATACCCTGACATAGTCACTCACAGGGGATACCCCACACACAGCTGGGCTTGTCCCGAAGGAACCCCAAGCACATTATCCCTGGAAGCCTCCATATCGTTATTAGAATGGGCACACTGGCCAGTATAGGGTTAAGGCTAGCAAGAGCCACCCGGGATGCCCCAAACCCCACTAGGGAAGGTGGGAGATGAAAAAAAGGGAAGAGGGCCGGGAGAAACCACAGTCACGTTTATCCCGCCTGAAAGACATAATAAAACACACATAACAATTCCATAGTGTTGGCGAAATAGCAATAAGACAACCCCGAAGGGGACTCACGACCAAGAGACCGAATCACCGAAATCCAGACAGGAAAAGGCAGCGCGAAGCAGCACAAGAGGGCCCCAGTACACCGCAGAGCCAAAATGGCGGCAGAATGGACCTTGAAGGGCGGGCCGTGGACGTATGATGCAAAAAACGTCATCCGCGGGACCCGCCCCCCGAAGAGCGCACATAAAGAGACAGTAAAGAAAAATACAGTAAAGCAGTCAAAACTACTCAGGTCACCACCGCCTACCCCCCCGCCCCCCCGGAGAGAGCGAGGCGGAAGAGAGCAGCGGCAGGGGCACCCAAGGTAGACATATGGGGGGGGGGGGGGAGAAAGGGCCCACAATTACAGATAACAGGAAGGGCATCCCACAAAGGCTCAACATAAGCCTGAACCGACTGCCCTAGTTTGGTACAGGGATTGCGGTTGGAGCAGCGCTCCCCAAGCACCTGACCCTGGTGCTGTCTTATCTTCACCCGAACCAGTCAGCCGAGGCTGGAAGGCAGTGGGTCCAGATCGGGTGGAAATAGTCCTGCAGGGCCGCAGGCTGGTAAGCCCCGCTCGCCTGCGCAATATAGAGAGCCATCTTCTATCTTCGCAGTCCTGACTGCAGAAGGAAACTGGGATTTTGTGGGAGGTTCCTGTCCTTTTATAGGGCCAGGAGATGCCACAAGTCTTTTCTGCAGTCCACTGCGCCACCTTGTGGCGGATAACCCAGGCGTAAAGAATTTAGTGAAACAGGACGTGCTGTATACTTGGAAAAATCATCCTACCTGCATCTACTGCATGTTATGAGCCTTTAAACATCCAAGATGGCGGCTCATGGAGCATCAGGCAGCCTGCAAACAGGAAGTGTCTTCTGACTGTGGCGCTTTGCATTCTGGGATTGAGGTCCTTTCCCTGACCCCAGCTCTGCTCTGTCTGTGCAAAGCACAGCTATAACCCCACCGCAATGTACTCTATCTCGCTCTCCTCTCCTTAGTATGTGTGATGCTTCTGAGGCAAGATGGTGGCGCCCATAAAATATATTAATTTTAGATGCTGGGGAATAGTTTTTAAGGTTTTGGGGTTCTCAATGAATTATGATGAAGGTTCGGTTTACCGAGGGACTTCGGAGGCCCTGGAGTTTTTATTTTAGAGTTCAAGTCCAAATTCCACTCTGCTGTGTGAAATCCCCTGCGATCCCCCGTTCCGCTCACCTTCTCCCGGAGACACCGCAACCTCGCTCACCTCTAGATGTGCGCGCACCCAGGGCTTTCTGAATGGGCAGCACAGGCTAGAAGCTGAGCAGGGGATGCGGCCGGCGGTGCACTCGGCTGCTTAGCCGTTCAGGCAGCATAACTGCTGACAGGGCCAAAGGGAGGTGCTCAGCCAATCAGTACGCTGGGTTTGGGATGTGCCTGCACTGTGGGAACAAGAGGAACGGAATTTTTCCGACGACTGGGGGAATGCCCCCCTGAAAGGAACAACACACAGGAAAGTGAAATTCCTGTGTGTTGTTCCTCTAAGTTAGAGGCCACAGATGGCATTTAAAAAGGAGCAACCGTCCCCTGGCCACTTTATGCCCCACTGGTTGACCCCCCCCCTCCCGATCCCTAGATTTACTTACTTTAGGTTTACTTAGGTGAGCGAGGATGTGGCTGGTGGTGCTTGCTTCACTCAGATTTCCTCGCCTCTCAGAGCGGCAAAGAAAATTTGAATTAAGCAAGCGCTGCTGATTGGCTGAACGGGAAGTGGTGAGTTTTTCACCAAACCCTGGGGGATACAAATAGCAGGACATTCCAAACTGGGAAACATCAGCGAAAGTAAAATTCCTTTTTTCCTTTTGCTTTTTTGCATTTAACATGTGTGTGCGCATGGTATGGGGGAAACTGTGTGTTTATCATATTAGTGCAACTACAATACGAGCTTCCTGAGATCTCGCTGACAGCATATTTACAGTAACCATTTATTTAGGGTTAGGAAAAGATTTCTATCCATCAGGTTCAACAAAAAGGTCAACTCAGAGGTTTCAGGGAAAGCTGCAAACACCCAACAAAGCATTATTTAATTTGCTTTATCAGGAAATAAGATCAGTGGATTAACATTCTCCTGTCCTACCTCATGGCTACATAAGTTCCACACTTAGTTTTCTAAAAATATTAATTTAGCCGCTCCAGCTTCGTTTAGTCATTCAGTTTCCCTTAGCTGCTCCTTTTTTTAGTTCAATAGCATATTGCGAATGGCTTGTAAAGGATTAGACATGAAAGCTGCAGGGATTGAGTAAAAGCAAGGCAAGAATAATACCATTTTGTGAATACTCACCTTGTAAAATGGGTATTATGAGTATGTCACACACCCCGCTTCAAGAATCCATAACATGTGGGTAATATCGTCCTGAAGAGGGCGTTCCTGCAGAGATGATAGCAAAAGAAAGCCCCTCCCTGATCCATAAATACCTGGGACCTCCCACTCACTACCCAGTATACAGAAGCAGTAAGGTAAGGGACCAGGAAGAGGCAAATATAAACCACAACCACGCAAAGTTCGCAATAAAGAGGATCCTGAATACAAAAGGGCGGGTTGAAGCGGGGTGTGTGACATACTCATAATACCCATTTTACAAGGTGAGTATTCACAAAATGGTATTATTCTTAGTATGTCACACACCCCGCTTCAAGAATCCATAACATGTGGGACATCCAACAGTAGTGTCCATAACAAGGGCGGGGATCCAAAACTAGGCAACAATGCACAACCTTAAACCACAACAGCTTGCAAAACTTTGCGGCCAAAAACAGCATCCGCTGATGCCCGAACATCAACCTTGTAAAACTTGGAAAAGGTGTGAACAGAAGACCAGGTAGCGGCCTTACAAACTTGCTCAACAGAAGCCTGGTGCTGAAAAGCCCAGGACGCACCAACTGCACGAGTAGAATGAGCAGTAACATGAAAAGGGGGACTCCTCCCCTTGGCAGAATAGGCCCCAATGATGGCCTGACGAATCCATTTACTAATGGAAGATTTGGCAGGAGCCAAACCTTTCCTAGGCCCACAGGGCACCACAAAGAAAGCATCAGTCTTACGAAAGGAAGACGTAACCTCCAGATAATGTTCCACAACACGAACTACATCCAAGGAATGCAATGCCCTTTCCTTGTCGTCGCTGGGATTTGGGCACAGAGAGGGCAAAACAATGTCCTGATTCAGATGAAACTCCGAGACCACTTTAGGAAGAAAATCCTGCTTGAAACGAAAGACAACCTTGTCCTGATGTTTCTCGAAGTACGGAGCTGTAATGGATAAAGCTGCCAACTCAGAAACACGCCTAACCGAAGTGATAGCCACCAAAAAGGCCACCTTTTGCGTAAGAGAAGACAAAGCTATCTCATTCAAGGGCTCAAACGGAGGGCCCTGGAGAGCAGAAAGAACCAGGTTCAAATCCCAAACTGGAACAAAAGGCTTCCTAGGAGGCCGAACATGTGTAACACCTTGGAAAAAGGTCTTGACTAAGGGATGAAGTGCAAAAGACCTTTGGAAGAACACCGCCAGGGCAGAAACCCGCCCTTTCAATGTACTAAGCTGGAGCCCCAGATCTAGACCATGTTGGAGAAACTCTAAAATTCTAGGAATGGAGAACTCTCGAAAAGAGAAAGACCTACTTTCACACCAATCAATATAGGCCCTCCAAGTCCTGTAGTAAATAGAAGAAGAGCGCTTCCTGGCACAGATAAGAGTCTGAATCACCGCGTCAGAAAGACCTTCTTCCTTCAAGATGGCGGTTTCAGCAGCCATGCCGTCAAAGCCAGCGATGGTAAATTGGGATAGCGCAGCCGACCCTGGGTGAGCAGGTCCGGCAGCAGAGGCAGGGCGAACTGATCCTCTGCCAGTCTTACAAGGTCTGCGAACCAAACTCGCCTTGGCCACCTTGGGGCCACCAGAATTGCCGACGCACCATCCAAGGCCAGTTTGCGCAGCACTCTGGCTAGCATTGGGAACGGAGGAAACAGGTAAAGGAACCCCAGATCCCTCCAGTTTAGAGACATGGCATCCACTGTCAGAGCCAGAGGATCCTGCGAGAGAGACACAAAGACTGGAAGCTTGTGATTGTGACGAGAAGCAAAGAGGTCCACCGCTGGGACCCCCCACCTGAGACATATCGAACGAAACACCTTGGGACTGAGAGACCACTCCCCCTGACGAGAGGAGGCCCTGCTCAGCAAGTCCGCCTCCGTGTTCTCCACTCCCGGAATGTAGACTGCTGAGATACATGGGACGTGGGCCTCTGCCCATTCCAGAATCAAAGACACTTCCCTGAGGGCACTCCTGCTGCGAGTCTCTCCTTGGTGATTGATGTAAGCAACCGCCGTTCTGTTGTCCGACCGGACCTGAACTGGCAGGCCTCTCAACTGATGAGTCAAGCGAAACAGAACCAACCTGATGGCTCTCAACTCCAGAACATTGATGGGCTCGTGAGCCTCCCGCGGGCCCCACAGACCCTGAAACTGGAGGTCCTTCCAAACACCCCCCCAACCTGACAGACTGGCATCCGTGGTGACTGTTTCCCAACACGGAGCCAGAAAAGATCTGCCCTTCAACAGATTGACCGACCCCAGCCACCATTGCAGGGATCGACGAACTCGGGGAGTCATCAGGAAGGACTGATCCAACGATAGAGGAGACTTGTCCCAAACCTTCAACAGATGAAGCTGAAGCGTCCTTGTGTGAAACTGCGCAAAAGGAACTGCCTCGAATGAGGCCACCATTAACCCCATCAGCCTCATCCCTAACCAGATGGTCGGATGAGGGGTTGACAAGAGAAGCCGAACTAACTCCTGAATCAAAAGAATCTTGGCCTGGGGTAGAAACACCCTGGCCTGTGAAGTGTCCAGAGACATTCCCAGAAAGGTCAGAATTCTGGACGGAGAAAGAGAAGACTTGGGGTGGTTGATCACCCAACCGAACCTCTCCAGAGTGGACACCACCGCTCTGGTGTCCAACTCCGCTTGGTTGAAGGAAGAGGCCATGATCAGTAGATCGTCCAAATAGGGCACGATGCGGATACCCTGACCTCTGAGCAGAGCCATCACCCCCGCTAGCACCTTGGTGAACACCCGAGGAGCTGAGGTGAGACCGAAAGGAAGTGCCACAAACTGAAAGTGCCGATCCTCCACCACGAACCTGAGAAACCTCTGGTGTGCTGGAAAAACCGGAATGTGTAGATAAGCATCCTTGATGTCTATGGACGTCAGAAAGTCTCCCTGACGAAGAGAGTGAACAGCCGAACGCAGCGTTTCCATGCGGAATTTCCTCGGCCGGATGAACCTGTTGAGAAACTTCAGATCCAAGATGGGTCGGACCAACCCGTCCTTCTTGGGTACCGTGAACAGATTGGAATAAAAGCCCCTGCCCCGATCTGAAGGGGGCACTGGGCAAATGACAGCCATGTCCAGAAGATTCTCCACTGCCACCAGGAGCCCCTGCGCCGCTAGAGGCTCCGACGGCATCCGAGACCTGACAAATCTGGAAGGGGGGCGGAGCTCGAACTCCAGCTTGTAGCCTCTTGATCCCAGATCTGAGAGAAGTGCTGCAGCCGTCCCCCCACCCGCATGGGTGAGGGCGCCCCCTCATTGCTGAGCCGGCTTAGCAGCCGGTTTGGGCTTAGAGCCCCAACTGTATCCAGAACGGGCACGTCCACTGCCCCTGTTTCCGGAATCTCCTCTGGAAGAGGGAAATGCAGAACCCCTGCCAGATCTGGCCCCCCGAAAGGAGGGGGTAAAGGCAGGCGCCCCCCGAAAGGGGCGGCGTTGTTTCTTACGTTGAGGTAACCTACCACCCTTGGTGACAGAGTCCAATGTCTCTCCAAAGAGCCGTAGACCAACAAAAGGTAAAGCCGTCAGTGATTTTTTGGACATAAAATCGGCCGCCCACTGGCGCAGCCACACCGACCGCCGAATAGCCACAAGCAGAGCCGAAGTCCTACCACACATCATCAAAGTATCATCCAAGGCAGTCAACACAAAGGATAGAAACAACTCGCACCGTTTAAGGCTAAGGAACTCGTTACTACCAGGACGAAGCCCGGAAGAAGTCAACAGGTCCCTGACCACAGACCTGGTGGCCAACACCATTAGCTCCGAAGCGCACACAGGCCGGATGGCCGACCCAATGCTAGTAAAGCCATGAGAAGCCATCTGATCAATACGTTTATCCTCTCCATCTTTGAGAGTGGAACAATCAGGTCTGTTTAACACCGAGGAGTTAGACAACCCCAAAACCGGTGCATCCACCTCGGGGGGAGATGCCCAGCGCTTGACCGCCTCAGAAGGAAAGGGATATTTCCTATCCCACCCCTGAGGGATGCCAGAGAGCCGAGCCGGCCTATCCCATTCCTTGTCAATGATTCTATCAAAATGGCGTTGTGTAGGAAACTCCAGGCGCGGCCTGGATTCCTCAAACAATTCACCTTTCTGCTGTGACACCTCCTCGGGAGGGGAAATATTCAGAACTTCCAGCATGAGAGACAGAGCGTGAGGAGAGTCCAAGGATCTCCCTAAATCAGAAAGCTCGGCATCAGCGCCAGCAGACTGCTCATCATCCGAAAATTCTGAACCCTCATCAACTTCCCCCTCCTCTAGCTGGGGATAATCAGACCAATCCAGATTATCTCTGTCATCAAGATCATCCACCGGCGGAGCCGGCGACAAATGCTTTCTCTTAGACGGAGCCTTACGGGCGACCGAGCTAGAGAGCATTTTCTCAAGGCTAGCCAATCTGGCGCACATCTCAGATTGCAGCTCCCTGCCCATGACTACGTCACATGGGGCACGAGTCAAAGCGGGAGGGGGAGTTGAGGTGGCCGGCTGTGCTGACCCCGACGCTTGGGGTTCGGACTGCCGCGTAATAGTTTGCTGTGCACATGGTATACACAGTAACACATCATCCCCAGTAATGGAAATCCCACACAACATACACTTTTTGGGATGCCCCGAAGGGGTCCCAGTCCCAGTATCCGGGGATGCCTCCATAAGGTGAATTTTGAGTGGTCGCTATGACCCAGGGAATTACGCCAGTTAGACAACCCGGGATGCCCCTTTAATGTCCCGAGTGGGAGGATTTGTGATGCTAAAATGGACCCAGGGACCCAGGATCAGGAGAGACCTTCCAATACTACAGAAGATCCTCCTGGATAGCCTTCACCTAAAAGACAGAGAGAGACCCATAAGTCCCTACAATAAGACTTAAAAGATAAAGAAAAGAAAGAAATAAATGAGGCCCACAGGGCCACTCACAGACGCTGCGGTGAACGATCCGCCTCAGAACAATGGCGATCTCTGAGGTGAAGTGAAGAGAAGAAGAACGGCCGTGCCAGGGGCGTGGTCTGCGCAGCCCGCGCAAAGCTGATCTGTGCCCCCTTAGCTGCCTAGTAACAGGGAGCTGCCTAGTAACAGGGAGCTCAGCTCCGCAGCGGCGCCAGTACAGAGGAGGGCGGAGCCGCGGCGACGCGCCGAAAGCCCGGCTCCGCCCCCCCTTCCAGTGTGAATGAAGCGTGAGGGAAGAAGTCCCTCACGCACCAGCCCAGAGACCGGCGCCGCCGACAACCGCGGCGCCGGCTGCCAAGACAACGGGTGCGTCCGCTTTCACTAGCGGAGCACCCGCCCCGCTCGCTGCGGCGAGGAATGAAGGAGAGAACGGGGGCTGGCCGCGGCAGAGCGCCGAGTGCCAGCCCCGCCCCCCCCCCAAGCGCGTGAGGTAAAAAATCACCTCACAGACTGAAAAACCCCGGCACCCGGCTGCAATGACAGCCGCGGTGCTGCAACAAAGTAACAACAGAATAACACATTGAGGGAATACTCCCAGATACACACATCAATAAAGAGAAAGTGAATAAAGAGAAAGAGAATAAAGCTAACCCCTATGAGAGGAACCCCCAGCCCCCATAGTTGGTAAAGGGAAGGGCCCCCCCCCCCAGGGGAAAAGTCAAGGGACGGGGCATCCCAAACCGGGATCACCTACCCGGTATGACCGCCTACCCTCTCTTTTAGGGTCTCACGGTGGAGCTCTGCTCCTCAGCACCAGAGGTGCCAATGTACCCTCGCTCGGGCCAGCAGCCAAGACTGTGGAGGCATGTAATATGAGGTAAATTTTGGGACAAACAGGGGTCCGAGCGGAAATAAACAAAATAAGAGGCCGGGGGTTACCCCGGCTACCTGAAATCCCCCTGTGCAAGGAGGAGCCATCATCTTCTGACTTGCTCGCCGTCTGCAGAGATGGAAAACTGGGTAGTGAGTGGGAGGTCCCAGGTATTTATGGATCAGGGAGGGGCTTTCTTTTGCTATCATCTCTGCAGGAACACCCTCTTCAGGACGATATTACCCACATGTTATGGATTCTTGAAGCGGGGTGTGTGACATACTAAGAATAAGGCTCCAGTGCTGACCGATGAGAAGAGGTTGCAGGTAACGCACCAGGAAGGGAGCTGCTCGGGGAACCTCAATACTTTAATCCACCCAATCTAGTGTCGCTTCCAAACTGGAGGTCCCAGTGATAGAAACAGAAGGTTGACGGCAGAAAAAGACCACAAGGTCTATCATAGATAAATTATTTTTATCTTAGAATAGATAACTCTCCTGTCTGTTGATCTTCCAACCACACCTGCTAGAGGTTTGTTCCAAAAATCTACATCTCTTTCAGCAAAACAAGATACATAATTCAGGATATTCCCTGTAGCTAGCCAGCAACATTGCATGTTTGCCATTTTGCACTTCTTTAATTGCTGCACATGTAAACTACTAACAAATCAGAGCCCTACACAAGAACAATCATCACGAGGACCTTCCCCTTTTATTGCTGCAGCTGGAGAGGAGCTAAATGTAATCAATGTAATGTCAATAATGTAACGGTCATACAATGAGCATAGATAGGCGTCATAGTTCCGGAAAGATAGGGATACGAGATTATACTGGCAAAGCCGCTCAGTTTCGTCTAAAGGGTATTAATGTGCCCAGTATCCTTTAAGGTGGACCAATCACCAGCCAGGCCAGCTCTGCATTCGGATAGGTCGATGTACCCACACCCTATGCTGACGCTCAGTCAAGACAACAGCTTTATGGCATGCATTAGTAAGTACTCCATAAAGCGTTGATTGGACGAGTGTCCGGGGGAAAGGTGAGTGGAGCAGGGGCGATCCAGGGGGTTTCACAGAGTGGTGCATCCCAAATTGGGATGCCTAAAGGACAAGGACCTATCACTAGGATAGTGAAAATGCTGGTGACAGGTTCACTTTAAAGCGGAACAAGAATATAAAAGATTCCAGCGCTAGCTGCAGGATTTTCTCTGGAACCCCGCTGGTGAAACCTCCCAGGAGGCCCCCAAAAAACTCACCTTGCCACGCTCCAACGGTACACGTGCAGGCTCTTGTCCAATGAGAGCCGTTTGCTATGACAACGTCAGCAGACGGCTATCATTATTTACAATTGATTAGAACGAAAATTCAATTTGCAGAATGACGTCGTCATAGCAGGCGCTTTCATTGGACGACAGGCTGTGCATGCGTTGTTGGTGAGTGGCGCGGTGAGTTTTTCGGGGCTGCCTGGGGTGATTCACACAGCGGGGCATCTTGCTTTGGGATGCCTCGCGGGCCCGGAACAAGACCTGGGAAAGTCAAATTCCAGGGTTTTGTTCTGCTGTTACCCATAGCAACCAATAAAGAAAAAGAAACAAGCTATAATTATTGGCATCTGCGAGTAACAGTTTTCTAACTAATTCATTTCTCACCTATTCATAAAAAAGACCCCTAGACATTGATCCAAAAATTGGCTCACAATGAACAAAAAATGTAACAGCTTAGAAACAAAAGCAAGACGCCCCCCTCCTGAAAATCAGATTACAGCTTGCTCCCCTCCAAGGGGTATCTGCTTGTCTTCCTAGCAAATAACAGAAGCCACCTTGTGTTTATGACATCAGGTGTTTTCCAACGATCAGATCTCATGAACAGGAAGTGAACATTTACCATCTCCACCCAAATCATTCTTTTTTTACCTTGCATTTATCCTGAGGTATCTTGCTTTCTGAAGTGGCAGAACTGGCCAACAGTGGGTTCTTTTTCTGGCCAAAGCGCCTGTAAATAAACATATATAAGAGCATTCATTCATAAAGAAAGGGTAATCTTACCCTGCCAGGCCGGCAGTGGTGCAGCAACATGGAGACCCCTGCCAGAAGAAATGAGGGGGTTACTATGGAAGGTTTTTGTAGCCAAACCCCTCCTATGCCTCTGTGCAGCCTTAGACTGACCCTTTACACAGGCTGCTTGTTGACTGTAAGCAAAGGCCTTTTGTTTTTTAAAGCAGACCAACAGTCAGAAAAAACCTTCTTTTTAACACTCTGTCCTGGACATCCCAGTTTGGGATGTCTCTAGAGTTTCTTAGAAAACCACAACCAGCCATTAATCTCTTTATGATAAAGGTGGGTGCGTGTCAGGGAGAAGCCATGGACTTCAGCGAGGCATATATCCAATGGGATGAGCTGCGGATTCTGCACACACTGCCCCGACGGATGCAGATCTGCTAGGTAAAAGTAATCTAATGCAGGGCTCTCTGATTGCATTAGGGGTGGGTTAGGTTAGTGTCCCTGTGAACCAGGACCCACTCTCGCACATGGTTGCACAAAACGGCTTGTGTTTCCTTTTTCTTACTAAAAGCCTTTGCCCAATATTCAAAAACAAGAACCGGATGCAGTCTGCTGTTCAAATGGTCGGTAATTTCACTCCCTAGTGCTTTCCAGCGATGATACATTCATTTAAAGCGGACCAAAACCCACATTTTTAACTAGCACCCCCTGAATTGCTCCCCCTATGAAGAGAACCTTTTGCTCATTTTCATTCACTCAAATCCCAGATAATGGCGCCTGTTTTAGCTGTTAAAGCTCCACCTCCTCCATTCATTGCCACTGTTGTGTGTGGCAATGATGTCATAGCCACACTTATGCAATGACTGATCGCCTTTCATTTTACAGAGAGGGACAGTTGAAAAATCAAGTGTTCCAGGATTATTCGAAAAGCGGAAATATCCATTTCTAGTTCTACACCCTAAGAAGAGAGCATCGGCAGGGGCTTTAGCCAAATGTATTTCAGAAGTTCAGTGGGTTTTGGTTCGCTTAAAAACACAGCTTAGCATTGGAAGTCAGCCTTAGCAGTTATAATAACTGCAATAAATCTGAAAGCCCTACTACCATTATGCGGCATTTTACCATGGAACTGAATGAATTAGCATATGACAGGCCATTCACCATAATATTACTTCCTGTTAGTCTTTGTATCAATATTGGGCAAAGGCTTTAGTAAAAAAAAAAAAAAAAAAAAAAAAAGGAAACACTGGGCTGGAGATAGACAATAATAACAAACTTTCTATCTGAGTATATATCACTTTAAACCAGACCAACACCCGTTAATAATTTAAAGGAGCACTATTGCGAAAAATGGCCCAGTGATAAAAATCCGTATAGATATGCAGGAAGGCGGGAGGAGAGGTCACTTAGAAAAACGAGCCTGGCTGAATATTTCTTGATGCCAAGAGTTTTTCTTTTAATGGAAGGAAAAGCACATCCAAGGTGACAGGCTCCGTCACCCCTGATAGACTAAATCTGTCACCTCTGGATTATATTCCTACCATGAGAGAATAATCCACAACCTTGGTGGTAGTTTTATTCAGTTCAGGTGTATAAGTGACCCCTCCTCTCATTAGCCGACATGGTTATATGTATTTTTAATATTACACAGCTCCTTTAATGGGTGTTGGTCCCTCTCTCTGCTGATAGAGCCTCGGGGGAGAGAACGCTGAGAATACTCACCTCCGGGATAGGAGTCGTCCCACGATTGGCTGCCGGGTGGTCATGTGGGCAGGTCCTGCCGGCGGCCGGCACATAGGATGCGACTATGGCCTACGTGACAGCCCGGCGGCCAATCACGGGACTTCCTGGAGCTGGCTCGTAATGGAGGTGAGAATACTCAGCGTTCTGTGCAGTTAGGTGCGAGGGGGCTCCAGCATTCTGGATGCCCCCCCGAGGTTCTTGCTATCTGCAGAGAGAGGTACCAACACCCGTTAAAGTAATAATGGGGGTTGTTGGTCTGGTTTAAATCAGTAGAGAAGGTTGGAAGCTGCCATTGTTTAACTCCTCAGTGAGCACTGCAGCCATCCGGATCTTTATATCAGGTTCTCAAAGACTCAGGGGCTGAAAGCTGAAGCAGCAACATTTTCAAGCCACTATAATGTTTGGATCAGCAATGGCAACCTCAGAGTCTCTGGAAAAACAGCCAGATGTGCTGTATGTCAGTGGCATCCTTCCTGAGATTCGCATGTGATATATAAATCAATGTGTAAGCAGATGTTTGATGCCTCTGTTGTGAAAGGGATAAGAGGCAGATGTGTTACAATGACACAACTGGTCAGCATGTGCCTACTGGCAAACATAATGAATATTAATTATTGATAGAGGAGGCCATTACTACCCCACAGAGGGAAGATCACTGGCACATTAAAGCCAACGTCGTACACATAGTAGTAACACTATGCAGTGAAGCCAGTGTCTCTCTAGTTCTGTTCTATAGCAGGACCTGTTATTCTTTTTATAGAAAGCTCTGCTGTATAAATTCGGAGGAATTTAACCAGAATTTAAATCAAGTGGCTCCATCTATAGGCCCTTTCCAGGAAGTACACCCTTAGTGTGATGGCAAATGTTTTCAGTTATCACAGCACATGTCTATGGCTTTATTAATGCACTCTTTTCAATTGAGGTCACATTTAAAGTTTTCCTTTATTTTACCTGCCATACTGCTCTCATGAGCCAGGGACAGTGCCACTTATTGTCTCAGTTCTCTACAGCTTTGCTTTTGCTGAATTGATACAGACTTCACATGACCACAGGAATTGCATCAACTCCTCTTACTTGGCGATGCTGTTGAAGCGGACCAAAACTCACTGGACTTGTGAAATACATTTGTCCAAAGCCCCTGCCGACATTTCCTACTTAGGGTGTAGAACTAGAAATAGATATTTTTTGTTTTTCTAATCACCCTAAAGCACTGATTTTTTTTGCTGTCCCTCAGTGTAAGATGGCAGGCAGTGAGCCATCGCATGGGTGTTACAATGACATAATTGCCACATACAACAGTGGCAATGAATGGAGGAGGTGGAGCTTTACAGCTAAAACAGGCGCCATTATTTGGTATTAGAGTGAAGCAGGAGCCATAAAAAATGGCAAAATGTTCTCTTCGTGGGGGGAAGCAATTAAGGGGAAGCTAGTTAAAAATGTGGGTTTTGGTCCACTTTAAGTCTTTGGCTATGCCACATGAGTTGAATAAAGTGGAACAAAACCCAGGAATTTGACTTTTCCAGGTTTTGTTCCTTGCTCCCTGGGCGAATTGGGACTCACCTTTCCCCGCTCCAACGGCGCATGCACACACTCTCTTTGCTCTTTGCCTTGACTACATCATTCAGGCTCTGATATAAATGAATGAAGAGCACGAGCTGCCGCATCCCCCATATCCGAATGGCTGGGGCCAGAGTGCACACACATTGCTGTAGATGCAGGGGATGTGGCTCCCAATTTAAAACAATGAGACATGCCTGCCAATTGACATAGTCATGGCAGGTGGCTCTCATTGGACGAGAGCCTGGGCATGCTCTGCTGGAACACGGAAAGGTGAGTTTTTACGGGTGCCCTGGGGGGCATCCCAATTCAGGATCCCCTGAGACATAGCCAGCGCCCGGCCCTGAAATCTTTTATATTCCAAGCCAGCAGCTGGTGGGTTCTGTTCCACTTTAAACTCTATCAAACAGCATACACTCCTGAACGTGAAAGAGGGGCTTAAAGTGGACCAAAACCCTAATTTTTAACTAGCATTCCCTGAATTTATCCCCCCATGAATAATAAAATTCTGTGAAACTCACCTGTAGAATTGTTTTTGAATGTATCCAGTCCAGGTTGTCCCAGAAGTGATGACAATTGGGTAATCCACCGCCAGGTGGCGCTTGACTGCAAGATCAAAAGCGGTCGCTCCTCCCGGCCCCCTATAAAAGCAGGTGTCTCTCTATGATTCCCCAGTGGTTAAACAGCAGTAAGAAAAGAGACAGGCCAGGAGGCCAAGAAACCATGTTATTTCACATAGCTTCAGCATGTACTCTCTCCATCAAATTAAGGACAACGGTCCAATATAAAAATGGTAATCACCATAACAGGCAAACAGAGATAATGAAACAAGGGCGGGGTGGGACGACCTGGACTGGATATATTCAAAAACAATTCTACAGGTGAGTTTCACAGAATTGTTTTTTTCACTATATCCAGTTCAGGTCGTCCCAGAAGTGATGACAATTGGGACATCCAAAAGCAGAGTCCATTAGGGCGGGATCCCCAGTGCGGAACAGCATGTAGTTCATTTCACTACCGCCTGAAGCACCTTTCAGCCAAAGACAGCATCAGCTGAGGCCCTAACATCAACCTTGTAAAACTTGGTAAAGGTATGAACAGAAGACCAAGTGGCGGCCTTACAAACTTGTTCAACAGATGCCTGGTGCTGAAAAGCCCAGGAAGCACCAATAGCTCTAGTAGAATGAGCCGTAATACGAAAAGGGGGTTCCTTCCCCTTGGCAGAATATGCTTACACCACCGCCTGTCTGATCAACTTACTGAGCATGGACTTGGTAGGTAGAAAACCTTTCCTAGAGCCCTCTGTTAGGACAAAGAGCAAATCCGATTTCCTGAAGGATTCAGTCGCAACCAGGTAATACTTAATGGCTCTGACCACATCCAAGGCATGGAGGGTCCTTTCTTTAGAATTAGCCGGTGCTGGACACAAGGAGGGTAAGACCACTTCCTCATTAAGATGAAAGGGAGACACGACCTTAGGCAAAAAATCAGGTTTAAAGCGAAACACCACCTTATCCTTATGCCGCTCAAAGTAAGGAGGCTTCATACAAAGCACGGCCAGCTCTGACACGCCACGCACTGAGGTGACAGCTACCAAAAAGACCACCTTTAGGGTCAAAATAGACAATGCAGCATCGCACAAAGGCTCAATGGGAGGACCTTGTAGAGCAGAAAGCACCAAATTCAAATCCAACATCGGTAATACAGGCTTACGCAGTGTACGTACATGGGTAACTCCTTGGAAAAAAGTCTTGATCAGTCTATGATTGGCAAAGGATCTTTGGAAAAAGATGGCCAAGGCCGAGACCTGGCCCTTGAGGGCTAAGCCGTGTTGCAAAAACTCCAAAATCCTAGAGATAGAGAATGTGCGACAAGGGAAACTCTTGGACTCACACCAAGCAATGTAGGCATGCCAAACTCTGTAGTATATCATGGAGGAAGTCTTCTTCCGCATCTGAATCATGGTCTGAACAACCGTGGCAGACAGCCCCTTCTCCGTCAGGATTGAGGTTTCAATAGCCAGGCCGTCAAAGCCAGCTTCTGTAAATTGGGGTGCCGCAGCGACCCCTGAGTGAGAAGCCCCGGGTCGTCGGGCATGATGTAGCGATAGACTGACACCTGAACTATGTCCGCGAACCAACTCCGTCTTGGCCAGCGAGGAGCCACCAGGATGGTTGGTAAACCCCTCCTGGGCTATCTTGCGCAGCACTCAGCCCAGGAGTGGAAACGGAGGGAATGCATAGGAGCCTGAACTCTGTCCAAGGCATTGCCAGAGCATCTGTGGCAAACGCCAGAGGATCTCTTGAGAGGGAGACGAACCTTGGGAGCTTGAGATTGTGTCTTGACGCAAACAGGTCCACATCCGGCTGACCCCAGCGGAGACACAGGGCGTGAAAGATCTTGTTGCTGAGAGACCATTCCCCAAGACGAGAGGCCCCCCTGCTCAGGGAGTCTGCCTCCTGGTTCTGTACCCCAGGGATGTAAACCGCCGATATGCAGGGTACATTCTCCTCTGCCCAAGTCAGAATCTGGGTCACCTTCTCGAGGGCTCACTTGCTCCGAGTTCCGCCCTGATGATTTATATAGACGACAGCCGTCTGATTGTACGAGCGAACCTGGATCGCACGACCCCTTAAATGGAGAGTCAGGCGAAAAAAGCACCAACTGGATCGCTCTCAGCTCCAAGAGATTTATGGGCAAGTGGGCCTCCTGTGGCCACTGGAACTTCTGCGTTTGCCAAAAACCTCCCCAGCCGGTCAGACTGGCGTCCGTGGTAACAATCTCCCACCGGGGAGTCAGAAAGGACTTGCCTACCAGTAGGTTTCTGGAGTCCAGCCACCACAAGAGGGACTGTCTGGCCAGGGGAGACAGGGAAAACTCCTGTTCCAGGAATTCCTGCGTCCGGTCCCAACCGGTCAACAGATTCAATTGAAGAGGTCTCATGTGGAATTGGGCAAAGGGCACTGCCTCAAAGCATGACACCATAAGGCCCACCAGTTATATCCCCAGACGGATAGATGGTGGCTGGCAAGACAGCAAGGCCTGCACCTTGCGTCTGGAGGCCCGTCAGCTTCTGCTGTGGCAGGAATACCTTGACCTGAGAGGTGTCCAACGTCATGCCCAGAAAGGACCTCGCCATTGAGGCAGTGATGGAAGACTTGGGGTAATTGACTACCCATCTGAAATCCTCAAGAGTGGACAACACCGTCCGGGTTTCGCTCTCGGCCTGCTGAAGGGACTGAGCTGCAATCAGTAAATCATCCAGATAAGGCAGCACGCAAATGCTCTGGCTCCTCAGGATAGCCATGATGCCCACCAGCACCTTGGTGAACACACGGGGGGCTGAGGATATCCCAAACGGCAGCGCCACAAACTGGTAATGCTGATCCTCCAACGCAAACCTCAGGAACTTTTGGTGCCCCTGGAATATCGGGACGTGCAGATAAGCATCCATGATGTCCACCGTGGTCATGAAGTCGCCGGGTCAGAGCGAGCTCATCGCGGACCGCAAGGTCTCCATGTGGAAATGTCTGACTCTGACAAACCTGTTGAGACCCTTCAGGTCCAGCATAGGTCTCAGCGTTCCGTCCTTCTTGGGCACCATTAACAGATTGGAGTAAAAGCCTTGACCCTGTTGCTGATGAGGTACAGGACAAATCACACCTAACCACAAAGATGTTGGACGGCCATTCGTAGGCCCTGTGCCTGCAATGGGTTCTGGGATATTCGCGACTGAAGAAATCTTGAGGGCGGCCAAACTGCCAGCTCTATTTTGTAACCGGAGGACACCACCTCCTGAATCCACCGATCCGAGACGCACTCCAGATATGAGAAAATAGCAGAAGCCGTCCCCCCACCCGAATGGGTGAGGGCGCCTCCTCATGCCTGAGGGGCCTTGGCAGGGGGCTTGGACTTGGAACCCCAGGAGGGGTTAGGTCTGCCGCAGGACCTACCTCGTCCCCAGGCATCTCGGCGAGTACCTGAAAATGAAGAGCCTCTTCCTCCTCGAAAGGAGCGATAGGCGGACGAGCCCCGAAAGGGCCGCGCAGGCTTCCGTCGCTGAGGGAATTTCCCGTCCTTGACCAGGAGGTCCAGACGCTCCCCGAACAATCTGTGGTCCATGAAGGGGATACTAGTGAGCGACTTCTTGGCCGCGGCCATTGTCGCGAGCGGCGGAGCGCAACTGGCAGGGCCGAGACCCTGGCACCGAGCCGGACAATATCATCCATGGCAGAGACAATGAAGGCAATAAACTCCATACAAGCCGTGAGGTCCTTGTACTCCTCTGCCCGCTTGCGAGACTTAGCAATATCCACAAGAAGTCTCACCTTCTTCCTGGCGGCCAGGGAAACAATAGCCGCGGCACACACAGGACGGAACCAAGCACCGGCAAAGGTGAAGGCATGACAGACCAGCTGATCCATGCGCTTGTCAGCTGGATCGCGTAGGGAAGCAGGTGAAGGCATGACCGTAGTGTTGGATAGACCCGACATGGGGGCATCCACCTCGGGAGGACGGGACCATAGCCGGACCAACTCTTTGGGAAAGGGATACCGCCTGTCCAGTCCCTTGGGCATCGACGGTAACTTGTTAGGCCTTTCCCATTCCTTGAAAATCATGTTAGAAAAATGGGCCTGCTCAGGAAAGACTCGTCTCTGTGTCTCAGGCCGAAACAGATCACCCTGGTTCCTCTTAGCTGCTCTAGGAGGGAAAATGTGCAGCGTCTCAAAGACCGCAGCAAGCAACTTCTCTGTGTCATCAGGGAGCCATGTATCCTCGTCAGAGGAAGAACCGGGCCCGCTGTCATAGCCAACAGAATAATCCACCGTGGAGATGGAATCCTCATGCAACTTGCCCTCCTCCAAAAAGATCAACATCATCATCGCCATCATTATCAGAAAAAAATGGCTCAATATGCAGTCTCTTACTTGTGGCCTTCTTAGGAGCCGAGCGAGAGATCTGTCTCTCAAGGCTGGCCACCCGATAAGCCAAATCAGCTTGGGACCTCCTGCTAGCTTCCCCCTCGCTGGGGGCTGAGTGCAACTGCGGGGGTTCTGGAGAGGCCGCAGGCAATAACGGGCTAGGAGAAGATACGCCCGCACGATCATGCTCCAAAATAACACTTCTGGCGCAAGCGACACAAACCGTGCTGAGTCCGCCCAGAGGGCTAGCACCGCACATTGGGCAGAGCTTCACCCGTCCAGATGGGGCCCCTAGCTCACTATCCCCAGAAGCCTCCATTATGGTGATTATAGCAAAGATATGCAGGTTACAAGGCACTGACGGCCCAAACCTGACAAGCCCCAGAATTAGTCCCTCTTATGTGATCCCTCTTAACAGGGATAGGACGAGGAGAGAGGGGGGGCGGAGACCGGGAGGAAACACAACCCTTAATCTATCAAGGGCCCACCTAGAAGACACAAAACAAAAAACCATAAGCATCCCACAGCACATGCACAGCAATGCAGTAAAAGGAGTTTATCAAGAGGGACTCACGACACCAACCGCGATGGCTTCAGCTCGGGGGGGGGGCGACCAACAGCGTGATGGCGCGGAGCAGCAGCTGAACACGTTCCTCGAGGGGCGGGCCGCAGCAGCAGTGCCGCGAAAAGCGTCATTGCGCGGCCCCGCCCCCCCTGCCGACCGCTCCCAAGATGGAGGGGCCCCAGAGATACGCCCGCACGATCAGCCACCCGAGCGGCAAGCACATGGCGTGCACCCCGCAGTGGAGGCCGCGGCCTAATACAAAAGCCTTCCGCCGAGCAGTGCACTGTTTTAAATGTGATCACATATTCGTGATTTACCTCCTATAGCTCTCAGTCAGGAGTGGGCAAGTCATTTCTCCAGAGGTACTGAGGTACTGCTGTGCTGATTTCCCCTTTTACCATGTCCCCTTTTACCTTTTCCATGTCCCCTTTTACCTTTTCCATGTCCCCTTTTACCTTTACCATGTCCCCTTTTACCTTTACCATGTCCCCTTTTACCTTTCCCTTTTCCCCTTTTACCTTGTCCCCTTTTACCTTTCCCTTTTCCCCTTTTCCATGTCCCCTTTTACCTTTCCCTTTTCCCCTTTTACCTTTACCATGTCCCCTTTTAGGAACGTTACCAGGGAAAAATCCATATTTGTCAAAGAAGATTGCCACTACTGCCTAATTTACCGACTTTTAAACTTTGAACCTCAGAGAATAGGGAGTGACATGTTGTAGGTAAATTTAGTTTGAAAGAGGTGAGGAAACAGGGACCCTCTTGTACAAACAAGACCAGAGTTAGTGACTTAGAGTGTAACCTGGGGGGTTACTAATCTCAGAATAGGTTCATTTTTTACCTTTTTTCAGATAGCACACACGTTATATTTTGAATTCTCACCTAGTTGTTGAGGCAGCACCTCCATGAGTCCCAGTCCATGTTGGGATTCCAGAGGATGCTGCATGGCAGCGTTGGCGGGACACTTTCAGGACCCGCAGGGCTTCGTGAGCCACTCTGCTTGCTTCTTGTTCCACAAGCACATAGTCTGGGTTAGAGGCATCCATAATGACATCATGTTTCATGACGCTATGCACTCCTTAGGGAACACAAAGTGAGCAATATCTTGGTTAAAATAGATTATATTAATAGTAATATTTTATATTAAATAGCAATACTTTTGTATAACAAAAGTATTTCAGTACACTAAAGCCAAGCTCCAGCCAAAACACTTAAAGTGGACCAATCACCCCCAACAGCTGGCCCTGGAATCTAAAAGAGCTGGCTGACTATTTGCCCCTGGGGGATCCCGATACAATGTCTGCTAGCAGGAGAAACCACCACCTACCAGTCTTTTTAAACAGTTTTTCAAGCACATATTCATCACTTGACTTGTGGCTTTCTTGCTGCTCCTCCTTCTCATCCCTCCTAAAAGGCTTCTGCTTCACCAAGTGCGACACCCTCTTGCCTTCAAACTTGCCATCTTTCCGCCTCTTTTCTTTCCCCTGGTGTTTCGTTTTGGATTTGTGCTTTCGGTGGCCATTTTCTTGGGCGAAGGGCAAGCTTTGTTCTTTAGCAGCTGGTTGCCCAGGATCTGCAGTGGACTGTAGGTCCTTAGTGGCACTTGGCACAATACCATTGCCAGATGATGGGGACATCAACAGTGCCGTCTGCTCATGTTTGATGGTGCTGGGAGAAGTGACTTCACTAACACCATTTACTCCTGTTCTTGGATGCTTTTTAGGAGGTCCTAAAGGTTTAACATCAGAGCCTGTTCCTGTAAAGAAAGTAGAAAAAATATGATTTGTACATAACAAACAAACCCAAATCGGTTCGGACCCAGTTATATTTCATAAAGCCCAACTCCAGTAGTTTGATCTCATTTTTATTTTTAGCAACAATTGGAAATGGTTAGAACCAGCATTTAAATGGGTGTTGGTCCACTGTGTGGTGGGAGGTATCCCGGATGCAGGGTCCCTCACTCAATCAACCTGCAAACCCCATAAACTTTACCTATCACGTCACTCCATTGAGGACATGCAGCCATGTCCCACTCTGGGGCTTACACTTTGCCGGTGGCCGGACATGTAAGGGACACCTTACTTTCCAGAGATTTGCTTCGTGTTCACAGGAAGTGGAATGCCCCGCTGTGCGACACCCCCCCTAGTTCACCCAGTAAAACTCAGCTCTCTTCGATCCAACGGTGCACTCATTAGCTCTCATCCAATCAACTCAGATTGCCTTCAAAGGGAAACGTGTGCTACCCTGGCATCGCCGGTGGCGTATGTGCTCCATTCAGATAGGCTGGGTTGGGAGCAGAAGCATGCCACAGCGGATGTGGCAGTGCACGCTTCCCATTGCTAACAATCAGAGCCGTTGACCGAAAGGTGCATAAGTCGTTGGATCGAGGAAAGGTGAGGGGTTCACAGAGCAGGGCATCCCGAATAAGGGGAAAGCCAGTGGCTGCCCCTGGAATCTATTAGATTCCAGGCCGGTTGTGAGTGGGTTTTGGTACACTTTAAATAAGAATAATTGTCCATTGTCTGTGTGTTTCTAATTAGAATGATAGCATTGACCTCAGCTGAGAGAGAAATAAGGCGGCACGCCATGCATGCTGTTCTAATCCGCAATTCTGTTTTTACATTTCATTGTCTGATACAAGAAACCTTTTCTCTGGGAAGCTGCATCCATTGTGATTTTGGGCTAATCTGTACCAGTGACACCTGAGCCTTTCAGCTAAACTGAGCACAAGAGACAGAAAGCTGGAGTTTCTCACTGATCAAAGCTAGGCAATGATTTTGATCATCTTCTGTTCACTAATCTTTAAACCGGACCTTCAACATCATTTAATGAAAAGCCCAAACCCTTACTATTCCTAACTATTCCCCACCATCTAACATTAATATATTTTACGTTTTTAGTAACATATGTATTTTTCTTTTCCCCACTAGGCTGTAACGCTGTTCAGGACTTTGGGATATGGGCGCGGCCATCTTGCCTCAGAAGCATCACATACTGGAGGAGAGGGGGTGGGGTTATATCTGTGCTTGGCGTCAGGAAAAGGACAGCAATCCCAGAATCCAAGAAGACACTTCCTGTCTGCAGGCTGCCTGATGCTCCATGAGCCGTCATTTTGGATGTTTAAAAATCATCCTGCATCTACTGCATGTTATGAGTCTTTAAAGTGGGCAATCTGTGTGTACAGGGTGTACATATAAGATAAGCTCTTATTCTGGGTGAAGGTCCAGTTTAAGACAACTTCAGAAATGTAATCGCTACTTCAAAATATTCCTTTTTGCTAATACCTGCAAAAATGGCGCTGGTCTCCGTCCCTTGGCCTGCATCAGGACTGCTTAGGGTGAACAACTCATGGAGGTCATTAGATTTGAAGAAACGCCTCTGCTTTGGGTCTTTCAAAACTCGATTAGTCAGGAACTGTTTGAAGATTTGCCTGACAACAACAAAAAAAAAACATTAATACCAACATCAGGCATCTTTACTTATACAGTGGAATGCTAGAGCTTTGGTCAAAATTACTGTTAATATGAAGAGTTAAAGAAATACTGTGGGCAACCATTAGATTCTATGGTTATTCCCAAGTACCTAATCACTGCCTTTTTTTACATTTTTTGAAAATGCTGCTGTCATTCATGAGTAATTTCCATCTATCCTTGGTCAAATGTCCTTTTTTTATCACCATATGGGCAGTCTCTGCTAATGTTATGCACATTCTGGCTGGCAGCTTGTGTTTCACTGGAGTGCCTGTGTCTCCTGCTGCTGCTAGGCAATGTCTGATGCCCCAGACATTTCTGAATGGCTGGTGCGGGGGCATGGTGTGTACTCAATTCAGCTTGCTGGCTGACCTGATTCCAGGGTAGCAAGCAGTGCAGACCAGAGCAGTGCAAACCGAAGATTGACTGGCTGCCCATACATGTGCCCTGGGACCACCGGAGAGGTGAATAAGTGTGGCAAACCCTGTGGATACACACAGTGGGGCATCCCAAATGGATGCTCTACTGGAGAGGAGCAACACCCAGGAGAATTGTTCTGTCAGATTACATTGCTTGTAGCCAACTGAATATTCATCTTAATAGGATCTGGAGCACTTACAGTATTTCAGCCATCTGACTAACATGCATTTTCTTACGGAAACCACTATAGACCCACATGTATCATCAGCACTTTCACTGGGGAAGTTTACGATGGGAGGGCGGGACAGGGGTGTGTGACTGAGAGACGGAGGAGGGCACTGAACTGCTTATGCAAATTTTGTGGGCGGTTCAGGGTACACTGGGTGTGGGCGTACACAGCCAAAGCATGCGAGTGAGGATGTGCGCCACCAATGTGTGCGGCTGGTATTCTATTCAGATTCTCTGGGCTCATTTAAAATATGCGTGACCGGAGAAACTGATTGGACGAGCAGCCAAGCATATATAGTCGGCGAACGGCAGGGCCTCACTCAGGGGGACAGACCAAAGCCAGGGATAGTGAAAATCCTGGGTTTTGGTCCACTTTAATATCTTTGCATAGCTGCCATGACTATTTGGAACATGCACTACTCATGTCTAAAAGTTTAGAAATACTAGTCTAAAACTACTTTACCTTCTCTAATACATGCAACATGGGCACCATAATTTGGGATGCCAAATCCACATCCACTCCCAGCCAAAAGAGGGACTGTCACCAGCCAGTCAGGACTGCTGGGTGATCAGGCACACAGAAGTGAGCTAATCCACATGACAAAGTCGATGGGTTGCAGGGGGTCACGTGTTCTGCTGGAATGCAGAGGTGACCAGTATAAAGCTTACTGAGCGGTGGTGCACAGTGGGGCAACCCAAATCAGTATTGCTGCACATATCAGAGGAGGTAAAGTCTTTTCAGACTTTACTTCTGATTTCAAATGAACCTAAAGCCAAGATAAAAAAAAAAAAAATCCCGAGGATTGCTGGAATCCGCTACTCCAGCCATGGTGCTTCTTTTGAAGTAGATTTGCTGCTTCAGCTAACTGGCCCAAAGGTTACATAGGTAGGTCGGGCAATGAAGACAAAGCTGTAATATCTTTACCTGTGGTATATTTTTTCTTCAATGGTGCCTGCAGTGAGCAGCCTGTATACAGTAACCTGCTTCGTTTGGCCAATCCTCCATGCTCTTTCTCGGGCCTACAAAAGGAAGTGGACAGAACAGACAAATTAAGTGACAATTTACAGTCTGTTTAACTGTGTGTAATATGGGTGGGATGTCGTGTTTTGCAATCTTGACTTGTTTCTTGGCTTTTACAACCGAAAAATCAAAGCGCTCCAACAGTTTAGTGTTGATTCAGCACTGCATACCCTGCATCCTCGAACTGTGTGCCCACTCACACCCCAACCATTCAGATAGGCTGGGGCAGGAGCATACATGCCGCTGGGAATTTGACGACTTTCGCTTCCCATTGAAACCTATCAGAGCTGTTTGACGAATGACATAGTCATGACAAACAGATATGACTGGACATGAGCCCACTCATAAGCTGTTGGACTGGGGAGAGGCGAGTAGTACTGGGCAATCAGGTGGGTTTAACACAGTGGGGCGTGGAACAAAATCCAGGATAGTCAAAATACTGGGTTTTGTTCCGCGCTTTTCAATTACACAGACATCCTATTTAACAAAATGCTGAGAGATGTAGTTCCAGTCTTACCTGAGTATCAGTACTGGGGTTCCAGTCAGGGTCATAGATAATGACTCGGTTGGCACCTGTTAGGTTAACGCCCAATCCCCCAACTCTGGTGGTAAGCAGGAAGACAAAGATGGAGGTGTCCTGCAACATAAAGCATCAAACCACTTTGTATTTCTCACAATGTCTCCAAGAAATCTGTAGCACAAGCTGTACATTTCTATCTCTATACCTCATTATATCTTGAGATGAGGGGCTGGCGAGAAGCAATGGTTGTGGTTCCATCCATCTTGAGATACGAATACCCTTTGCTGATAAGGAAAGCTTCCATGATCTGAAGCATCTAAATGTAAAAAGAAAAAGATCAATTTCATAATGTAGTGTAAGCAAAAAATGAGTGGACACTCATTTCTTTGTGAGAAACCACTGAAATGAAATGTGAAGGTTGGGGAGCCTCTTGCTTTCCACACCTGCCGAGACTGGCTGAACAGCAGCACTCTATGTCCTTGTTGATGCCAGATCCTCAGAAGTGACTCCACCACAATCAATTTTCCAGAACGCTTCCAATAACCAAACTCATCGCTCTCCTCCAAATCCTCATCTTTCGTCCCCTTCAGGATTTTTGGGCCTCCATTAAACAGATCTGGGTGATTACAGATCTTTCGTAAAGCAATAAGACCAGGAAATATCTGTGGGAGTAGCACAAGATGGATATTTCATTAAAAAGTTTAACCATTTATGACTTAAGAAACAAAGGAGGGGTGGCAGCCGCTCAGACCATTTTATAACTAACTTGAGAGGTGCACGTTAGCAGGGCAATTCGGATACAAAAGTCTTAAAGGAGCCACAGCACTCAAACCAGTTAGCTTGCAGACCAACCTACAATCTGTCTCTAAACTTGGTTAAAAACAGAGGCTCGGCCACACACATCTGCAGAAGTATGCTTAAGCTGCACCACCAGCGCCAAGGTGCCCCTGTGAGGTGCAGTCCTAACTCTAATCTCTGAGAGCCCCATTTGGGACATACAATGCAATAGATAAATTGGGAACAGGCAGGAAGGGTCAAAGACCTTGCAATACAGCCTAGACCTGAGGTTTAGGGCAACCTCAGGTAAGCCTGCTCCCAATATATCTATTGCATTGTATGTCCCAAATGGGGCTCTCAGAGATTAGAGTTAGGACTGCACCTCACAGGGGCACCTTGGCGCTGGTGGTGCAACTTAAGAATATTTCTGCAGATGTGTGTGGCCGAGCCCTCTGTTTTTAACCAAGTTTAGAGACAGATTGTAGGTTGGTCAGCAAGCTAACTGGTTTGAGTGCTGTGGCCCCATTAAGACTTTTGCATTTATGACTTAAGGGGCCAGTTCATCCCAGACTGGACATTGTTTAAAATCCCCCTCTGACTGAAGCAGGGCGGAGGGGGGTTACATAAAGAAAAAACACTTACCTGCCCGGAATCCATTGGCTAAGGTCGGCCGATGCAACAGTTGCTAGCCGCCATATTTTCTTTGGCCAGGACGGACGGGTGTGTATGCCGTTCTGGCCGAAGCAAAGATGGCGACGAGCAGTGGCGGGTTTTAAAAAAATGACCAGTCTGGGCTGGAATGGCCCTTTAAAGTGAAACAAAAACGTATGCTGACAGCCCTGGAGTCTAAAAATTGCTGTCCTTCCCGCTGAGTGAAACTCCAGGGGTCGGGAGCGCGTTCCAATCTAAGGGGCACCGGGGGTGAGGCCACTCTCACAGCTCTGGTCTAAACAGAGCCGTATTGCCAATAGTATATGGCATATGGTGCTGATTGGTCGATTGGGCCCGTGCATGCGCTGTAGGATCGAGGCAAAGTAAGTTTGTATAGCAATCCTGGGGGGGGGGGGGGATTAGGGTTCACCCCAGATCAGGGTGCTTTCAGGGCCAGGAACACAACACAGATTTTGTTCCACTTTAAACTCTATTTCATTTCTATTTCCTACCCTGGCTTAAGTTTATATTTTGTTGCAATTGTAAGGCAGGCTAGCAGGTCACTTGGCCACAAACCTGACTGCTCCTCCTCTATCCTCCAATAAATATGGATTTGAGAGTAACGCAGCTCCTATTAAGATGAATAATACTGTTGGCTACAAGCAATGTAATCTGACAGAACAATACGCCTGGGTGTTGCTCCTCTCCGGCGGGGCATCCCGATTTTATGTGTTTCCCAGGGGTTTCACCGCATTTATTCACTTCTCCGGTTATACTAGGGTGCAGCCAGCCAATCTTCGGTTTGCACTACTCTGGTCTGCACTGCTTGGAATTAGGTCAGCTAGCAAGCTGAATTGAGTACACACCACAACCCCGCACCAGCCATTCAGAAATGCCTGGCATGGGTACACAACGCAGCTAGAGGCGCAGTGGGTATGCAGCCTAGGGTCGCGCAGTGGGATTGCCAGCTAGGCTGGGATTACTCAGTAATCCAGGGGCTAACAGCTATGAAAATATGGTCCTACCTGGAGTCCTAAAGGGGCTGCCCAGGTGACATAAATAGAAAAAGAAAAGCTTACTTACCTTTTTTACCTTGCAGCTGAGTGTCCGACTCCCGCAGTGTAATAATCTCAATTCCTGAGACTCGCACCACACAGAGCCGTCCTCCATGACAATCAGCCCCTAACCCCCTCACACAGCAAGCTCACGCCATTAACTGCAATGGGAGGGGCACGTTGGGCCTCAGCACAATCCCTCCATTGCAGTAAATAGAGTAGGCATGCTGCAGTCACTGTGACTAATGCCGCAGGGCGGGTGCTCTTCATGGAAGCCGTCTACAAATGAAGAACGCACCTGTCACGAAACTCTCAGGAAAGTCAAGCTTTTGCTTGTTTCCTTCTTGCTCACATAATAACCTGCCCTTTCGATGTAATGATCCTTCCCCATAGGGACACACAGTATGAATAAGTGGACATGTTAGTTACCCTAATAGTACCTGTATGTATTGGTTGATGAAAACTAGAGATAAGAAGTGAAAAACTATAAACCTAACCTTAATCTCTGCTAGACACTGTATCTTATGCCTTTTGGATCTAGTCACGAAAGATGATCCAGTCTTTGTTCTTTAATATACATTTTGTCTTTTGAAACCAATATAAATCAACTAAAATGAAATAAAACAACCAGAAGCAGCTGGCGTCATTTCATTACCTGCATGTCTCCATTGAGTATGCTGTAGACTTCTTTGGAGTCTATAAATGACTGGTAGGCCTGCCTCTGTTCATCAGTCAGTCGACAAAACAACACCTAAGGAAACAATGAGAACAGGGTCAAATTTTTTTTTTCCAAAGCTGTAATTATAAGATAACATATCTTTTAATTCACATGTACTATGTGTAATGCACACTTGCTACCCAGTTCTGCTTAATCCTCGAGAGGCTAGTTAACAAGCTCTGATTGCAGCCAGGCGAGATTGTGGGATGGGGCTTTGATGTAAAACTCCGCCCCTATAATGATGTAGTAGGGAAGTACTTCCCCCAGTGGTTGGCAAATGCAACTGAAAACCAGGCTGAGTTGCCGGCATATCCTTCTAAGCAGGGTGACATACAGGCTCAGCCCGCTAGTGACTGTGAACAGCGACTGTGTGAGGTAAAAGGTAGGCAGAGAACCCTATCCTATCCTAATATGGTGGCATGTTGCACTAAAGAGGACCAACCACGTATTTGGCTGGCACTGGAGTCTAAAAGACTTCAGGGCTGGCTGATTATAGTGGACCAAAAGCGGCACTGGAGTCTAAAGGTTCCAGGACCACCTGATCCTCACTACTCGGGGCAAATCTCTGTTAGAAACCCCTCAGATTGTCGGCAAAACTTACCTGACTGCCGATCCAAGAGCACATGCGCGGGCCACGTCTGCGCTCTGCTATACCTTTAGCCGGATGGGTGCACGCCGCAGGCATTTGTGAATGGGTGGGGTAGGCAAGCACTATACGACCCTTAACTGTCACAAGCTCGACAGCAAAGACTAAGAAAAGACGCCTAAGAAAAGCTGAATGGAGCTGAGTGCACCGAATGTCTGTGTGCATGCGCTATTGGATAGATATTTTTTCAATAAATATGGTGAAGGTCGTTTTTGCTGGGAGTAGCGGTCTCTTATACACCCGGCATCAAGAAATATCCAGCCAGGCACGTTTTTTATTTTTATTAATGGAAGGAAGAGGAAATCGGGTGACAGGTTCTGTCATCCCTGATACGCTAAACCTGTCATTCCTGGATTTAATTCCTACCAGAAGAAGAAAACCACAGGCTTGGCAGGAGTTTTATTCAGTTCGGGTGTAGAAATTACCCCTCCTCTCATTAGCCAAAATGTTTAATTGGATTTTTAATGTTACAGATTTCACAATACATCTCCTTTAAAGCAGAAGTCCAGTCACCAGTCACCTTCCCCTGGCACTGACAAAGGATTGGGGGGGTGGGGGGAGACTTGCAAGATATTAACGGCACCTCAACACACAAAACACCACCCCCGTGGTGGGTGTGGAAGAGATGTTTAGGTGCAAAGCTGCAGGTCCCATTAAAAGCTCTGAGGAGAAATCTGACGCACTTTGCCACATTGATATGCCTCCCCTCGGCTTCCAAGCACACTGAAAGTAAAAATAACTTCTGGTCTGCTGGGACTGCAAATTTTAAACCTGGTGGACCTCTTTAGCTGATAGCGGCCATGTTGTGGACACAAACCAATCGCTAGCAACTATGGAGCTCTTGTGGGTATGTGCAGGGGATATCCCCACCTCAACAGTGCAAGCAGACCAGCAGTCATTTTTTCAAAAAACATTATTTACTTACATTGGCCTGCTCCTACTGAGCCTACTGAGGCCGCTTTAGGGCTTAGGTGTGCTGTTCGGGGTGTGAGGCTCTGATGATCCTCGCTTCTTAAAGTGGACCAACACCGAGAGGTGATCGGCCCGGAAATCTATAAGATTCCCGGGCCGATCACCTCCCACCCCGCGGGACATCCGACATCGGGATGTCCCGCGGGGTGAAACCCCCCAAAAAAACCCCAAACACCTTACCTGATCTTCGGCGGCGGCCGGCCGCCGCCGCCTCCCTCGCGCCCCTGTAGGCGTGCTCGCGCCCGCGCCGGCCGTCTGCGAATGGCCGGCGGGGGCGCGCGCGCGCCGAAAGTGACGCGAGGGAGGCGGCGGCGGCGGCAGCTGCTTGGACGTTCCTGATCCCCGCCTGGACGTTGGCGGGGATTGGACCGTCCAGTCACGTGGGAGCAGGGACAGGTAAGATTTTGGGGCTTTCTGGGGGGTTTCACACAGCGGGGCACCCCCGATCGGGGTGCCCCGCCGAAGTGGACCAAAACCCAGGATAGTCAAAATCCTGGGTGTTGGTCCACTTTAATGAGGCTGGGTGTGAAGTCGCCACTCATGCAGCTCATCAATGAGAGGCCTTTCACTGCACAATTAAGCCAGCAAGTGAAGTAGGTGGGCAGCTTGATGCCGGAAGGACTGTTCGCTGCTGTACCTTTGCCTCGCCAATCAAGCAGCTAGTCCGGCAGCAAATAGTGCCCTGCATTGAGCTGCCAGCAGCTTCGCCTGGTAGTTAGTGTGCAGTGAGCAGCCTGCCACCGACAGCGACTTCATACTACCACTTGGGAGACTCTAATCCATCAGTTCATGCAACTTGGTCAGCTTAGCCCTTTTTTTTTTAAAGCAAGGCCTCATTTAGCGCTCAAGTTTACATGTGTTTGCACTTGTGCTCAGCTTACACAACCACAAAAACTCTTCTACAGATCGGACCCTTTTCAAAGTAGAATAATGAGGAAGGCGTGGAAATGATCACAGCCTAAAGTAAGTATTATTTCAGAAATGATGGTCATACCGCCAACATTTATCTCTATTTAACCAACTTTCACTTTGCTTGAACAATTGTATAGATTCCCATTTTTCACCTGTTCATTTTTATCAGGAAGAGACAGGCTCATCTTCACATCTGCCTTCATGCGTCTCAAGAGATATGGGTTGATAGTATCACGTAGCACGCAGGCACACTTGTATGCGGTTTTAACCTAGAACAGAAAATAAAGCTCAGTTGTTCTGAAGTTGAGTTCTGTTTTTGTTATCGTACAGCAGAAATCCACCAATAAATGCCCCCTTTATTGAAAGATTAGTATACACTTGAAGCTTTAATTCCCGCACTTTTCAACATTTTCAATGTTATTTCCTTTGAGCACTTTTAAGAGCGGAACAAAACCCACCCGTCTCTTTTAGATTACAGGGTCGGCGCTGGCCTTCCCCCTGGTCATTCCCAATTGGGATGCCCTGCTGTGAGAACCCCCCTGGCACTTGTAAACGCTTGTCTTTCCCTGCTCCACGCGTGCAGGCTCTCGTTTATTGAGAGCCATCTGCCTTGATTGCACCTTTCGGCAAATGGCTCTCATTGTTATGAATGGGGATCGCACATAGACATATCCCCCGCCCAAGGATTCGGCAGCACGCGTCTCATTCTAGTCAATGTGATCCTTTTGCCGAATGATAGTCACAGCAGCTTAGTTAACAAGAGTCCACGCATGAGCAGTTGGAACCAGGAAAAGGTGAGTGAATAGAGGTGTTACATGGGTTTTACACAGTGGAGCATCGCAATTCTGGATGCTGAAGGACTGGAACTAAACCTGGGTTTAGTTACACATTAACATTTTTGAAGTGTCCAGTACTAGTTCTTAATGCACAGTGATGTTAACCCCATAGAGTCTGAATACATATCATGCAGGCAGCTCCTTTCTTCCTCCAGTCTTTATTGTTGGGTGGCCAGTGCAGCAGCACATCTCAAAACAGGTATCGTTATCCCCAGTCACATGAAGGATCAGAACCTGCTGCAGTTCCACGGAGTATAATGACAGAATATACCTGAAACTTTATAGTGAACAGGCACCTCAAGACTTCTGGCCGCTATTAAGTTAACGATTCCATAGCCAAGGTGCAAGTATCAATATTCTTTAGAAGAATGTTCTAATGAAAATGCCAACTAGCACTGTGTTCTATATTCAACATTTAATTAAGCTCCCTTTTCTGATGAAACATAACCATAACAGCAGCTGTCCGGGCCCTTTGCTTTTCCATTACAGCTGACCTCCTTTCTCCAGGGACTTATTCAAACAAATAAATGTTTAATAGGCCCTGGAGGTAAATCCCTTAATGCACAACTTATAGATGACAAAGAACTGAATTGAGTCCTTATTGTTAACCCTGGGATTAAGGAAGACAATAAGTGCAAGGTGACATCAATTTTAACACGATTAATGTTTACAGACTGTATTCTTGCCACCCCCTATATTCATTTTTATTCCATTCTGCTAAGCTACTATAACATCCATCACTTTCCAGGAAGGACTTTAACAACTTTACAAACATGGCTGCAGGGATCTGCTTTCATTTGAAAGAGCATTAGTAAGTTCAGGCACTGATGAATGATGCTGGGCTTGCAGCTGGCATTCCTGTTTATTCCAGAGGTTGTCGTTGGGGGTCTAATCAGGGAAATATGGTCAAAAATTACAGAAACCCTCCCAGCCTGTATAGCTCTGGCGATTCAGCTGGCTTGGCGGTGGCCAGGTTTAAAAAACATTGCTACGGTCACAAGCACACAGCAATTTTGAGTTAGCCGATTGGCTGATCTCAAGAGCCCCTGGTGACATGCGCAGCAAGTTGGCCGCATCCCCTGCTCCATGTTCACTTTGGAGTGCTGATTTAGGGGAGCAGGCTAGTAGCTGGCCAGTGCAGCTTTTTTGCTGCTTTAAATATGCCCCAGCATAGAAAGCGTAGTCGCTGGATACTCAACTCTTCCGGGATCCTGCGATGGTGGCCGTGGCGCAGACAACCAGGCCTGCATGGGCAGCAAAGAGCAACACAGGCTCACATGGGACAAACAACCTGGAAGAGACAAGTATGCGGGTGGCCCCGTTCTATGGTTTAGCGGTGCTGATGCACAGTGACCCACTGCTGTATAATAAAGATGGAGTCTGGTCATTTTTGACCAGATTCTTCTTTGATTTCTTACCCACGAGATGTAAATTGATGCCTTGTTTTTTACCGGGTCACAGTCATGCGGAAACATAGTAGTACCGCCCCAAAATGTTGCCATGAGGTTGGTGCGACACAATTCTCTGGATCAGCATGTCGTGATTAAAATGAGACACTGTCAAATGTGCCAGTGAGATAAACATTTTATTTTAGAAAAGCTCAGTTTAATGTGTTTTTGTTATTAATTTAAAGTTCTTGGCGAGTGGGGTTTAACATGAAGCTTATACAATAATTCAACTTTTAAAAATATAAATATAACAACCCCCCCTTCCATATTACACACAGCTTTATGATGATCCACCCAGCAGTGTCTCTAAATTAGGCAGTATTTTATTCTGGGCAGCCAAAGTGTTTGCACATATCTGTGTATGATCCTGAGTTCTGTTGTTCAGTTGCATTGCCACAGGGGAAAGGCATGGCGGCAGCCGTCACCCCTCGTTCCTGAGTACCGGCAACATCGTCTGTGAGCGTTATTTGCTATATAGAGATCAAAAACGCCATCACTGCAAAAACGCAGCTTGCAGGGTTTTTGTGGGATTAGTGGAATCACCCGCCGGTATGTGAAAGTGGCCATAGATCTCTACGGGCAGCATTTCCGATCGGCCCACATAACCGCAGTGTAAAAGTAGCCTAAGGCTTTTGTTCCCATATGGTCTATATATTAATAAAGTCCTTTTGTTTAAAGCAGAACAAAACCCAGTACTTTGACTATCCCGGGTTTTGCCCCTGAGGCATCCCGATTTGGTACCCTCCCCCCGTGTGAAACCCACCAGATCGTCTATACAAACTCGGTTCTAGGGGGCATGCGTGGCCTCTTGTCCAATCAGAGCTGCTTGTTGTGCATATGTAATGTTCAGCAAATCACTCTGATTACAGCAATCAGGAGAAAGAATGGCGGCATCTCCAGCAGCGAGTGGGAGCGCGTGTGCACAGCCAAAAGACACTGGGGATGCGGCTGCCGCTGTTTACATCAACAAGGGAGCCAGGGGGGGGGGGTCGAGGTCGGTTTACACAGCGGGGCACCCCAAGGAGGAACGTCATCCCTGGATTTTTTTAGAATACAGGGCCAGCTGTGCAGGGTTTTGTTCTGCTTTAAGAATCCCGTGTTCAGCTCTGTTATCTGGCCTAATATCTCTTTGTGGAGGAGAGCTCTGCCCTGTGGAGCTCTCGTCCCTTACAATAGGAATCATTGTAGAACAAAAAAAACAAATTCCTAAATTCTCATGATCTCATGAGGCAAACAGAAATGTGCTGGATGTCAAAATATGACGATAGCACAGGGCAAGTAAAAAGCCTAAACCATACCTGTACAGGAGACGCATTGGAGTATCCACCCATGGTGATGGGAACAGAAAACTGTTCCATAAACACAGGCAGCGTTCCAAGCTTTCCAGGGAAGACAAAGTCAAACAGAGACCATAACTCCCGCAAATTGTTTTGCATTGGGGACCCCGACAGGATTATACGATGTGGAGTACGAAACTAAGGGAAAAGAAAAAATAGTTATATATATATATATATATAATTTTATTTGTTGTTCCTCATTCATCATCAGCTCATCGGTGGAATGAGTGGCCCACAATACACATAAGCACAATACTAACTGAGGCACTTACTTGTTTACAAGCCAGTGTGACTCCTGCATTTGGATTACGGATTTTGTGTCCCTCATCCAGAATAACGTAATGCCAATGATATTTCTGCAGTTCCTCCTGCAGGAGGCGCACATTAGAATAAGAGGTGATAAGGATCCCCCGACTGTTGCCAATTTCCCCAATCAGCCTAACCTGCAATGAAAATATAAAAAAAAAAAAAAACAGGATAAGGCAAGTATATAAGAAATAAATAAGCCATCCATTAAGATCCATGTTCTACCGTAAAACTGATAAAATCACTCTCCAGTCAAAAAGTACGTTTGGTAAATTGCTCCCCTAAATCGCCCCTCTAATGATCAGTGGCATGAACTGTTTGAGGGGGCTTAACCCCATGCAGGTGTTGTGGAATAGCTGTATTTCTAGAATTACATAGGAGCAGCCATCTTACTAAACACATGCCAGTCCTGCTTACATGAGAATGGGGAGGGGGGGGTGTGTGTGCCTGAAGCAATTTACACCAGAGATATGTGAGACAAAAAGGGAAGCTTGTCACTTATTCTACACATACACGGAATATAGGCGCTGGATGAATTGAGTGAGGGGGAATCCATTACACTTGTTTCTTCGTGGTATGTCAGCGCGGCAGCCGCAAAACATTCACGCCATGAATATTATGCATCTAAAATATATCTAGGAGCTCTCAGCTGTGAGCAGAGCAACAGTGAGTCTTAACAGCTAATTGCTTACTAATTGTGGCTAGAAATAAGGGATGAAGCAATCGCGGGCTGCTGAATCCTCGCTTTGTGAAACCCGAGGGGTTGCTGGTATACTCACTTTTACCAACGGCTCCCATGATGCTGTAATTGCAGGCCACTGCATCCCTGCTTTCCTGTAGCTGTGTGCGTTCCTGCGCCCAGCCTATCTAATTGGCTCATAATGAAAGCGGGTTTTGAGATTTATGATCTATAATCCTGCTAATTGGCCAGTAAGCCTGATTGCTAAACTCTTTGTATAACTTTATGACTTCTGCTGATGGTCTCAAAACCTTTTTTTCTCTCATTATAACAATGATTTAGAGCAGTGGTCCCCAACCCCTGGGCCGCGGACCGCTACCGGTCCGTGGCTCAAATGGTACCGGGCCCTGAGGCTATCGCGCCCCGCACTCCAAACCCCCGCCCCTTACATCATCCCTGCACCCACCTGCACTCAGTGCTTCTATACAGGCCGCGTGCAATGAGATATCACCGCGCACAGCCTGTATAGGAAGCCCTGTGCTTCAACATTAGAAGCGACAGCCGCGGCAGACCCGAGCCGAGCCACCCCACCCCCAAAACCCCCCGCCGACCCGAAGCACTCCCGTAGCTCTCACCCGAACACAGCAGGCCTGTGATCTCAATAGCGGCCACAGGTGAGGATGCGGTGGCTAAGTGGCAGTGTGAAATGGTGAAGAGGAGGCGGCATGGAGCGGCGGCACATGAGGCAGCAGTGAAGCTCAGTGGTAAGTGATCTTCACTGCTGCCTCCTAGGAGTTGCCAAACTACAACTCCCAGCATGCCCAGACAGCCTATGGCTTTGCTACTATTCCTGTGAAACACCTATGGGGGCACTGTGTAGTACTGCTACACAGTATCCCCAAAATAACTCAGTCAAAGTATGCCCCCAATATATAGCAGTGCTATATATTGGGGTATAACAAGCACCAACTGGCCTAGGACTGGTGTGGGGTGACATTTTTGAGTTGGCCAGTAGCTAGGTATCGGTAATTGGTATCAGTCAGTACTTGAATAAAAGTATTTGTACTCTTACTCGGCCTTTAAAAAATGGTATTGGGACATCCCTATATATTATTAAATAACTAATACATTTTTTTTCTCTTTTTATGTATACATTTTAATATTTTCTTTGTTTAGCGACTGCCAACAATATTTGCACATGCGCAAAATACTGTGATATCAGGGCGGTTTTAGGTGACATCTAGAGCTGAGCGGCCATAAGCAGAAGTGACGTTGTAGCTTTAGTGCAGAGAAGGTGTGTATCGCTTTTTTTCTCTGTTTACCAGTACTTTCTCAAGTTTAGCAGTGTTTGGTGTACGTGTATATTGTGTTTTCTTAAATTTAACCCACAAATTAGCAAAAATTTGTACAAAACAGACGTCTTTAGAAAGTTTCCTTGGGAAAAAGAAAAGACTCAGTGAAGCGACAAAGAAGAGCCTTCAACATCTAAGAAACATAAAACTTTTCACAGACTATACCATGAGTCCCACTTGAAATTTGGATTTATTGGGACAGGTGATTCCCACACACCAACCCCGTTCTGCATAGTTTGTGGCGAACAGCTCTCTAATGAGTCAATGAAACCTTCAAAATTGCTTCGCCACTTGAACGCCAAGCACCCTGGATTAAAAGACAAGCCCCTGGAGTATTTCGAAAGAAAAAAAAGGGAACACGAGGACAGAAGATATTTCTGAGGGCCACCATATCAATAAGTGCGAATGCACTGAGAACATCATATTTGGTGGCTAACAGTATTGCTAAGGCTAAAAAGCCATTCACTATTGGTGAAGATTTGATCTTGCCCTCCACTAAAGACATTTGCCGTGAACTTCTAGGAGAGACTGCAGTGAAAAAAATAGCACATATGCCTTTGTCAGCTAGCACTGTAACTAGGCGCATTGAGGAAATAGCCGAAGACATTGAGACACAATTGTTGGAGAGGATTGGTAACGCACTCCAGGTTGATGAATCTACAGATATTGAAAACAAGGCAATACTACTTGTTTATGTGCGATATATTTACCAGGAGGATGTGCATGAGGATTTGTTATGTGCACTATCTTTGCCAACCACCACTACCGGAGCAGAACTGTTCAAGTCACTGGATAGTTATATATCAGGACAACTAAAATGGTCCTTTTTTTTCGGCATATGCTCAGACGGAGCTGCTGCCATGACCGGACGACTGTCTGGTTTAACTGCTCGGATTAAGGAGGTTGCACCTGAGAGTGAATCTACGCATTGCATCATTCACAGGGAAATGCTGGCAAGCCGAAAAATGTCACCGGAAAGTTATTAACCACATCAAAGCACACGCCTTAACTCGCGCCTGTTTAAGCAGCTTTGTGAGGAGATGGAAGCAGAGCACAGATGCCTTTTCTTATACACAGAAATAAGATGGTTATCCAGAGGAAAATCACTAACCAGAGTTTTTGAATTAAGAGAGCCATTGCAAAGATTTCTCTCAGAAAAGAAGTCAGCACTGGCAGCACATTTCAGTGACAAGGTATGGGTTGCAAAACTCGCATACCTGTGTGACATATTCAGCCTGCTCAATGAACTCAATCTGTCCCTTCAAGGGAAAATGACAACTGTTTTCAAGTTGGCAGACAAAGTAGCTGCATTTAAAGCCAAACTGGAGTTGTGGGGATGGCGTGTGAACAGAGGCATTTTAGACATGTTTCAGACATTAGCAGGGATTTTAGGCGAGACTGAGCCTGATCATTCATTTTCCCAGTTGGTGCACGATCACCTGTCTTTGCTCTTAAGAGAGTTTGAGCACTACTTCCCAACTACAAAAGACCCACGGACTGGTAAGGAATGGATCTGCGACCCATTTATCAACAAGCATGTCTGCACAAGAAGAAGAACAAGTGTTAACTGTTGGAGATTGCAAATGACGGTGGCCTTAAAGCTACTTTTGAGACAACAACTCTGCCAGTGTTCTGGATTAAAGTCATGCCCGAATACCCTGAGATTGCCACCACAGCACTTAAATCCCTATTGCCATTTCCAACATCCTATTTGTGCGAAGCGGGGTTCTCTGCAGTGACAGCAACCAAAACAAAACAACGGAATAAACTGGACATAAGCAAGACACTTCGGGTGTCATTGTCTCCTATTACCCCAAGATGGAACCGTCTCGTTGCAGAGAAACAAGCTCAGGGTTCTCATTGATTTAGCGTTCTAGTCACTAGAATCTAGAGAGTTAAAATTTGAAATCACGTTCTACTTATTTTTTTCTGTAACTGTATTTTATTTCGAAGGCATGTTAAAATACGTTAATATTAAAATGATTGAATCAAAACAATATTAACAATCAATGCCGCCGCACCGCCCCCAGCCACACCCCCATCGCCGCCCCCAGTCAGCCCCCCCCAGTGCCCCACCGAGCCGCGGTAAAATTACCAAATCCTGAAGCGGTCCACGGCGAAAAAAAGGTTGGGGACCACTGATTTAGAGTGCCCCCTAGCTAATAAAAAAAAAAAAAAAACAGAACTGCCCTTCCGCATACTAGAAGTCAACCTGTAAAACTTAGCAAAAAGTCTGCTTACACTGCAGTGTTCAACAAGAAAGCTGTGTATTCCTTAAGGCTGGGTTCAGACCAGTCCGATTGCAGAGCGATGAGTGTCGGCATTTGAGGGCGTTCTGTGCATTCACATGGAGATAGATTGCGAGCGCTGCACCATCAGGACGCTGCAGACAGGGCTTTTGGCGATTGCTCCACAAATGCCCAAATGACATGTGAAAGCAGCTATAGCATACTATGGGCAGCTTTTCACAGATGGATGCGGGACGCTCGCCTGAATCCGAGAGCGCTTCTTATCCGTGCTGGAGTGAACCCAGCCTCAGGCAATCGGACTGGTCTGAGCCCAGCCTCAGTGTCAGTGTCAATCAGTTAAACCCTCTTGTCTATGTAAATATAAAAGTGTCACAATATTATATATAGAAATGCAGAAGAGTTTATTGCAGCTATTTAGGAACCAGTGAAAGTCGCCCACTAAAATTCAGGAGAAAGAAAATCTATGCTATCACTATGTTAATATAAAATTCTACAAGGAAAACAGAGAACACAATCTATTATAATTACTAGGTTAGGTACTTTCTGTACAGGTCTCACCTGTCTCACTATTTCTTAGATTAATAGTACTGTACCCATAATGATGATCCACAACCAGCCTGCCTTCCCTCACATCAGGGGATATTTTGACCTGGCTCTTGCTCAAGGGAGTATTTGCAGTACAGCAAAGTCAGGAGAGATAAATTCACTTGTCGGTAGAATTTTGGAGAAACCATTCTATACACACACAATGCTCTTTAATAACACTCTGTGTCAATAACAACAGGTAGCAGCACAATGCAAGTAGGGCACCTTCCAACACATTGGCATTTATTTAAGGGCACAGTCCAAGCAATGGCAATATTGTGGCAGCAAAGAGCTCATCTGAAGCCAGTCCTATGTGCCTCTCCTTGTTGCACTGTAAATACTGTAGCGGGTCTCTAAAATCTGCCTCTCCTTTCCGCTATTTCTCCAGGACTGTGTTTCAAATGTGGTCACAAGTTTGCACCTATCCCTAAGTGCTGCCAGACAGAGCACGCTCGACAAGTGTGACCACTGTTGTTTTTAAATTACCTGGACAGGGCTATTGTTTGTTTTGCCTAATACAGGGACAGGTCTGCTTTAAAGTGGACCGAAACCCAGGATAGTCAAAAGTTTTGACTATCCCGGTTTTTGTTTCTTTCTCTGGGGGTGCCCTGCTGTGTTAAACCTCCCCAAATCTTCACAGCAACTCACCTTATTCCGGTCCCACAGCGTGTCTAAGAGCAGCGGCTCTGACGACCGCATCCTCCGTCTCCCTCTAACAGAGAGCGTACCCGCACTGGTCATTTACAAATGCCTGGAGCGGGCACACACATTGCTAGAGGGAAGTGGAGGCTGCGGCGATATGTCGGGATTTCACACAGCGGGGCACCCCCCGATTGGGGTCCCCCAGGGAAAAGGACCAAAACCCAGGATAATCAATATCCTGGGTTTTGGTCCACTTTAAAGGAGCACTATCGCAAAAATGCACCAATAATAAAAATTAGGGGTGTGAATTGACAAGAATCTGGCTATACGTTACATATCACGATACATGTATGACGATACGATATATCCTGATTCTGTCTCAAAAGACGATATATTGCGATTTTTTTTTAATTAAATTTGATTTTTATTTTTCCCAGGGGGAACCCATTTTTTGAATTTTAAGGGTTAAAAGACACTTAAAAATCCCCCCAAAAATAGCGTGAGGTCCCCCTAACTCAGCATAACCAGCCCAGGACCAGCCCCTGGTCCTGCAGGCTACAAGCTGGTATAGCCTATGGCCACGGGCTTTGGGGAGGCAGGTAATGGAGGGGCTCGGGGTTAATGGCAAGTCACCCGCTAGCTGCGGGTGACTTGCCAGACCCAGAGCCTTGTGAACTGGTATAGGGGTCACATAGATCCTTTACCAGTCACAAAGGGTTAACAGTAAAAAAAAAAAAAAAACACCACACATAGAGAAAATGTCTTTATTTATATCTTGACTCACCTCCGAATGTTAGCGCCTGTGTCCATCGCCGATTCGATAAGAGATGCAGTGATTGCCAGCCAGAGGAGAGGGAAGGCAGGAGGTCACAGGATCTCCTGCCCCGTCCTCCTCTGGCCGGTGATCATCGTATGTGAAAGCTGAGCGGGCAAGGTTACTCATGAAGATGGAGGAGCCCGTCGGGAAGGCAAGGGGAGAGGGCCTGTCAGGCGCTCTTCTGAAGAGCCCTGGGGGAGGGGGGGATCGGTAGCCCACCAGAGAATAGGAGAGTCGGCTAGATCAAATGAGGGGTCAGGTGAGTGTTTTTTTGTACATTTGTTTTACTGATACTAGAAAGAATCTAGTATTGCTGAATGAAATATTGCGATAATTGACAGAATAAACAGACATAACAAAAATCCATATAAATATGCTGGATGGCATGAGGAGAGGTCACTTATACACCCAGCATCAAGAAATATCCAGTCAAGTTTTTTAATTTTTTTTAAAGGAAGGAAGAGGAAATAAGGGCTGATGGGCTTTGTCACTCCTGATACACTAAACCTGTCACCCCTGAATTTTATTCCTACCATGAGAGAATAAACCACAAGCTTGGCGGTAGTTTAATTCAGTTCAGATATATAAGTTACCCCTCCTCTCATTAGCCAATGTGTTTATATAGAGTTGGTATATTACACAATTTCGCTACAGCGCGCCATAAAAGAAATGAATGTGTCACTTTGTGGTGTTGCCATAAAGAGACACAGGGGTAAGAGTAGCACAAAAATGACTCGTCCTCATCCAGAGATTCAGATTTTACCTGCTCTTCCTGTGCACAGCTGCCAGCCCACATGACACCCCAGTATGTGAATACCCCGATCATTTATATTTTTGTGTAATAAAAATCACAGCATATACTGCAAAAAAGCAAAACATAAATGGAAGCTGCCAGACTAAGCCCCCTATGGTCCAGGGAATTAAATGTGCCGCACCACCGCTAGTATCAAGAAAATTCCAACTTTATTATATTATTTACCAGTCATATACCATAAATAAAGACAGACATACTACATATAATTTAAAAAACACATAGTTAAAAACATAGGGTATTGGAGTAAAAAGGCTGGCTATTCATGCTATAAGGTACAAGAAATGGTTATCACAATATAAGGGGTTCCCTAACGCTCACTTCAAGTAGACACCTTCTTCAAGTCTTGCAACCATACTTGAAGTGAGCGTTAGGGAACCCCTTATATTGTGATAACCATTTCTTGTACCTTATAGCATGAATAGCCAGCCTTTTTACTCCAATACCCTATGTTTTTAACTATGTGTTTTTTAAATTATATGTAGTATGTCTGTCTTTATTTATGGTATATGACTGGTAAATAATATAATAAAGTTGGAATTTTCTTGATACTAGCGGTGGTGCGGCACATTTAATTCCCTGGACCATAGGGGGCTTAGTCTGGCAGCTTCCATTTATGTTCTGCTCTTAGGTACCACTAATCCTTAGTGGATAAGGTCCATTGGAAAGCTTGCACACACATGTATTCTGTTGTGTAGTGCGGAGTATCTAGATTGCATATACTGCAAAAAATGTATCAAAACAAGAAAGGTGGTTCACTTACCTTTTTGCCAGCAAAGCTCCCAGTGTCATGAAGTACAGCTACACGTAACTGAGGCCACCAGACATGGAACTCTTTCACCCATTGGTGCATTACTGTGGCAGGACACACAATAAGACTTGGGCCTAATCCTTCATATCTGAAGAAAATAACAAATATTACAACCAGATATTTTGTGAGATAATTACTAACAGAAGCCTGTGTTTTGTTTAATGTCAGTCTTACTTTACAAATCGCAGTTAGCATATGTATCCAATTAAAAAGACTGTGTAAGTTAAAGTAAAACACATGGTGGTATTAAAGTGGACCCCCCACCCGTCTGTCCCTGACGAGTACCTCTGGTGAAGCTGCTGGCTCGGTAACAGCTTAGTTTAAAATAAAACCATTTTTTCACTGCCGTAGCTACACCGACTCGCTGTGTTGCTGATCTCCGATTGGCTGATCTCAAACCTGATTGCCTGATGTCCATCTTTCCTCTAGTCTGAGGTGCTCTCATATGAATGGTCTGAGTGGTTGGAGAGTACCTGAGCTACAATAAAGTCACTGGCAATGAAAAACACTGTGGGAGCCCTGGGAAACTTGAGTTCCTTGAACTAGCGAGGTTTCAAACAGCGGGGCATCCCGATTTGTGATAAAAGTAAGCGGCTGGCCTTGGAGGGTTCTGTACTGACTTTAAGTGGAGCAAAGGCCAGGGTTGACGGCCCTGGAATCCGATAGGTTTCTTACCCCAGGCACGCTCCCTGTAGCGGGGATGCCGACGCCAGCGTGCTCGGCTGGAGAAAAGTCTTAGATGAGTGGATCTGAGCGTGCTAAATAAAGAGGCTGCACATGTGCCGTAGGACCAGGGAAAGGTAAGTCCCCACACAGCGGGCCATCCCAGATTGGTCCATTTTAAACTGGAACACTGCCCCCACCCCCCCCCAAAAAAAAAACTTTTGCCCATCTGGATAGTGTATCCATGCTATCCTGATTGCTGGCAGTAAAAAACGCTCACCTTTTTTATTTTCATTAGAAATCTTTTTAGTACCAGTGTGTGGCCCTGGTTTCTAAAAGATTCCAGGCTCGGCCACTAGCCTACCCTCAGGGCATCATACACTGGATGCCTAGTTGGGGGAAAGCCGGTGATCTTACCTGATCCTGGCCGGTCTTGCAACGTGATCCTGCTGGCGACCGCATCCCGTGGCCGAACAGCGTGCCAGGGAGGCGGCCAGCAGGCTGCACCCTCGTCACAGCGGCACTTTTGAGAGAGCCAATCGGGCGTGGCATCGGCAGTTAAAAACCCATTTTTCTTTAAAAACCAGGCCACCGCCGAGCCAAATGCAGCGTCCGGACAACAACGAGGTGGACCTAAAATTGGCCGCATCAACATGTTGCCTAACCATGGCATCAGAAACTAGACCATAAATTAAAATGCAAATCAAAAGAACATTATGTACTATAAAACAAAATGAGAGTAACCCCCCTCCCCCATCAGTGCTGTATACTTCATTTATTTTATTGTTTGCCCTAGCGTTTAATTCCCTCCCAACCTATCTGCATGATGTCTATAATTCTGTGGCCAAAGACTCGGTGTCCTGGGTATAAAGCAGTCAGCGGAAAGGCACTGCTGAATCCCAGACAGAGATGCACAAGCCAAGAATTCATTACTAGTGTGAGCTCTTTAATTTCCCATGCCCTGCAACTCCTCTCATTGTCATAAACTCACTTTAAAGCACCCCCCACTTTACTAAACGAATTAAAGGAACTATCTAATTGAAATGCGGTGAATAATTTAGCAGGTCCGCCCCTCTCTGTAATAATGCTGATGAAATATTCATGATGGGCTCAGACTGGCAGACTACAGGATAACCACTTGCCTGTAATCAGAGCCGCGCGTCCTTATCCGGCTGTAACTCAGGCCTGCCAGGAAAGCAATTATCTGAATGGTTTTGCCCAATCCCATTTCATCTCCCAGAATGCCTCCTGCCTGCTGGCAATGCAGCTCCCAAAGCCATCGAACACCTGTCTGCTGGTACCTGTAGGGTAGGAAAAAATTATGTTTCCACAGAAGGGCTGAATAAGGTTTACACGCAGAAAGACTGAGAAGAGAAGAGCATGGATTACACGCAGACAAGCACTACATTCATCTACAATAACACTAATTATAGACAATTTAATATGCACAGAAAGATGTGGCCTGACAGTACTGATCGTAAATGGCTGTCTGCCTGGCCTGCTGCTATTTTACTTGTTAGAACCTACACAGGTTACTTTAAAGTGGACCAAAACGCGAGTAAATATGCATGGCTGGAGAAGCTGATTGGACGTGCAGCCGCATCTGCATGGGTTCGAAGAGAATAGATTCGGAGAACGGCAGGTGCCCCAGGGGGACGGACCAAAACCGGAGAAGTGAACCCTGAGTTTGGGTTCACTTTAGTGGATCCTATACCCAGAACGGAAGTTTATGTTGTCACCTGTCCCCAGCTCCCTAGTTTTTTCTTTTTTTTTTTTTTTTTTTTACTAAAGGCTTTGTCCAATATTTATAACAACATGAAATGGATGCAGTCGGCCATAATGCTCCCTGGCTGAGCAGCCCTGATGCTTTCCAGTGATGATGTATTCAGTTACACTACACATGGCTCAGCATTGGGGAGCACTTCAACCTAACTGCCATTATGTGAAAATGTAGCTGGAATTATATAACTGCCATTCCTCATCAGCTTCATGTGTTGTGGTGTTATATAGAATATTATTATTATTAATATAGAATATGAATATTGGGCAAAGGCTTTAGTAAAAAAAAAAAAAAAAACACGGCTGTTTTGGGGCACTGGGCTGGGGATGGAAGGTGACAAGATACACTTCCCTTCTGGGTATAGAATCACTTTAAAATCATTTTCCAGACACTCTTAAAAGTATTTGTGTAAGGCTTCACATGGTAATGTTCTCATATTTTTTAACAACTGAGCTATATTGCTATTTTTTATTAAAGTTTCACCTCTTGTTTCTCATTTCCTCTGCGGGGGTGGCAGAGCTGAATGATGAAAGCACACTGTGTGCTTTGCATTGAAGTACGCCGAGACTGATTCTAGCCTATCACTAACAGACCGGGAGCCAACCTCAGGATCCTCTCATTCTGTATCTTGGTATAAAAAACGGCTAACTGCTTTTTTAAAGTGAAGCCCTGCCTTTTATTTTGTAATTTCACTGGCTTACAAGTTTAGTGCCCCCATCCTCGCAGGGCATGCTAAGCCCAATTTGTTAACGCAGACCAAAACCCACATTTTTACTAGCATCCTCTAGAACAGTGGTCCCCAACCCTGTCCTCAAGGCCCACCAACATGTCATGCTTTTTTGATCTCCAAATAGCCAGCTCTATTGCTCTGCAGCTGCATCTTTGTGGAGATCTGCAAAATCTAGCCTGTTGGTGGGCCTTGAGGACAGGGTTGGGGACCACTGCTCTAGAAGGCTCCCCCCATGAAGAGCACCTTTTACCAATTTTCACTGCTCCTGCTTCACTCTAATCCAAGACAATGGCCCTTACTTTAGCTCTAAAGCTCAGCCTTCTCCATTCATTGGCACTATTGTGTGTGGCAATGATGTCATTGCCACATCTATGCAATGACTGGTCATCTGTCATCTCACACCAAGGGACAGCAAAAAAAAAAAAATAAAAAAAAAAAAATAAAAAAAAAAAAAAAAAAAAGGTGCTCCAATACAACTCATAACGCGAAAATATCCATTTCTAGTTCTACACACCAAGATGGGAGTATCGCAAGCTGCAGCCACATCCCTGCTATCCCTCTAGCAGGGCGCGTGCCTGCACCAGCCATTTGTAAGTGGCCGTCGCGGGCACGCTCCCTATTAGAGGGAAGCAGTGGATGCGGCCGCCAGCACGCTCGGACCCGATGACCTTAGACGCTGGCTTCCGATTGGACGAGCGGCCGCACATGCACTGTAGGGCCGGGAAGAGGTGAGTTGCACTCGGCGATCTGGGGAGTTTCACTCAGTGGGGTGCCCCGGGGAAAGAACCAAAACTCAGGATAGTCAAAATCCTGGGTTTTAGTCCACTTTAAAGTGGACCAACACCCACGGGTGATCGGCCTGGGAATCTATAAGATTCCCGGGCCGATCACCCCCCACCCCGCGGGACATCCGAGATCGGGATGTCCCGCGGGGTGAAACCCCCCCCAAACACCCCAACTCACCTACCTTATCTTCGGCGGCGGCCGGCCGCCGCCGCCTCCCTCGCGCCCCTGTAGGCGTGCGCGCACCCGCGCCGGCCGTCTGCGAATGGCCGGCGCGGGCGCGCGCGCGTCAAAAGTGACGCGAGGGAGGCGGCGGCGGCGGCCGCCGCTTAGACGTTCCTTGTACGTTGGCGCTGGGAGCGGGGAGAGGTGAGTTGTTCGGGGGGTTAGGGGGGGTTTCACACAGCGGGGCACCCCGATCGGGGGTGCCCCACCGAAGTGGACCAAGACCCAGGATAGTCAAAATCCTGGGTGTTGGTCCACTTTAAGTAGCTCTAATCCTGTCTCACACTATCCAAAATTAAAACTAAGCATTGTCGATAGATGGACAAAATTCTTAGCAGGAGTTTTTTTTTTCTCAATAATAAACACACACACACACACTAAGAAACAGTCGGAGGATACGTACTTGTACAGCTTTTTCCAGAGAGCACCAGGTATACAAAATCCCTCATCAAACTCCACATCACTGTCCTCGGATTCCTCAGCTGCTCTGCGTTGCTCTTCCTCTTTAAGGTGCTGTTTATGCCATTGTCTAAAAAAACAAAAAAAAACTAAAATTAGTGTATTTTTAAATAGCAGAGTTAGCACAGATATACAAGCCGAATATACTTACCGGATCCGATGCTTGTACACCTCAATATTTCCATCATCTCTGCACCGTCTACCTTTTGCAGCGCTTGTCAGGTCCTCCCCGTCTTCATCGGAGCTTGGGAGAAACTCGGGATCCACGCCTCGATGCCGCACCCTTTTTATTGCTCTTTTCTTTGGAAGTGGCTTCAGTTCGTAGTCAGAGCCTGAGCTATTTTGCACCCATTCCTCCTCATCCTCATCCATGCTCTGCTCCCTTTCTTCGGGTGTACATTCTGCTTCCCCACTGTCATCGCCTTGGTTTCCAAGTTCAGAGAGGTCATCGATTTTTTTTCGAGGGATTCCACTCATGAACTGGGTCTTTAAAGCATTTTTCTGTAAATTCCTCATTTTCTTTTTGAGTCTCTTCTCAGCAGAAAGAGACGTTTGGGGTTTATTAGATTTTTTTACTTTTTCAGATTCCTTTTGTACATCCAATTTCTTTTTCTCCTTTTTAGGCGTAAAAGGGCGTTTCCTCTGAGCTGCCATTTGTGCCTGGTCGGCAAGGTACTTCTCAAAGTCTGACGACTCGTTCAGCATTAGCTTTCGGGGTTTGTGTTCTTCCTTTGGTGGTATCTTCGTACCAAATGGAGTCATCTGTCCCGTACGTATAAGATCCTCCCACTCTGTGTCTTGGCATGGCATTAACATACTACCCAAAGACGTGGGCAACATGTCTGACAAAATGAAATACAAATAGCAACACATTTAAGCTTTATAGCAAAACCAAACAGAAAAATATCTTAAAAGGTCATAAAGAAAGTCACCTTGTGGATCACCTGACTGATCTTCATCAAGGTCGATCTCCTCTTGGCTTTCTCCTAAGATTGCAGCTAAGCGTTTTTGTTTAGCTTTGATCTTCTTTAGCTGCTGCTCCTAAAAAAAGGATACTGAATAAATGTCATGTTCCATGAATCTCAGCCATGGTGGAGGCAGTGCAGGTGAGGAACTGCAGGGGCAGGCTGCTATACAATTCAGAGGTAAGTGGACCTGGGCTCCAGGTTAGATTATATGGTTAGGTCATCTGTCATTTTAACTGCATAGTAAATTGTACAATGCCTCCCTGCTTTTTACTTTGGAGCTGCAGAGGCTCCTCCTCCTGATCAAAAACACCATCACAATGCCAAACATAAACTTTCAGTTATTCCTCATTAGCCTCATGTGATCCAGAAATGTCACCTAACAGAAGATGTTATGCCAACTTGGGTTTGACTAGTCATCTTTAAAGAGGACTTCAGTCAAAAATCACTGGACTTCTTCATAGTGCAACAGCGAGGCATCTTCAATCTGAATGCGCCCCACAAACAGGGGAATGGGGCTGCCGATACTCATCTCTTCTGGGTTCCATATCTGGATCAATCACCAGGATTTTGACTAACCTGTTGATTGGTTCTTGCCTCAGGGACACCCCGAAGTGGGAAGCCCCGCTGTGTGAAATCCCCCAGATTCCCTACTCCACTCATATTTCCGCCATTTGCATGGTGGCGCTTGTCCAATCAGCACTTTATGGTGTACGGTGCGCGTCCTCGACTTCCCGGAGGGCACGCTTCCGCGATAGGCTTCAGATAGGCTGGGCGCGGAAGCGGCACAGCTGCAGTGATGCCGGGGATGTGGTGCCAGATGGCGACTGTGGTGAGAGACTGGGGAAAAGGGGGCTTGCAGGTGAACTGGGGGGGTTCACACAGTCGGGCAGGCGGAATCGGCATTGCCCAGTGGCACCTAGTTAGCTGGTCCTTTTAGATTACAGGGCCAGCATTGATGGTGATTGGTTCAATTTAAGTGATCACAAGCAACCTATAAGACTCGCCGGCGGTGGTGCACCACCCGATGCCTCACTACATGTCTAAAAGGGAGGACTGAAACTAACTTTATTATGCTTCTGCCGTTTCACAGACTCCAGTTTCCGAGAAATCTCTTTGCAGGTTGCAGTTTGTGGAGCAAGTTGTTCAATAATTTTGTCAATTTGCCGCAAGGAGTTGACGCATGACCTGTGTAGAAAAACATGAAAACTTTGAACAAAGCCTTTATTATAATTAATGCAATACCAAACAAAATAGGCATATTGTTGTGTACTCACTGTAAACCCTTTACTAATGGAGTTCACTAAGGAGACCACTGGAAAACACACCTTGCCACTAAGTGGCTAACACAGGGGAAAAAAAGACACCTATGACCTACACCCCTTCAAAAGTAAAGTAAGAACTAAACTGAAGGCCTAAATGTCCTTAGCATTCCAAACATCCCCTATCCTCTACAGCACTGTTTCTCAACCTGTGGTACACGTACATCAGGGGGTACATGCCAAACCTTCAGGGGGTGTCTAACTGCTGTGCCATATTATTTAAAAAGTAAAATCTAATCCCTTCTTGCTTAAAAAAATGCCATGAGGCCCATGGCCTACTTATTTTGGTACTATTTATAATTAATCACCCCTTTTTAGGGTACCTGTTTGGAACTTCTTGTCCTTAGGGGGTACATGGCATGAAAAGACTTAGAACCATTGCTCTACAGCACAGAACACTTCAGCACCTCCAACTGCAGTAGGTGCCGGCCACTTAAAGTGTGCTATAGCTTCTCATTTTCGAATCTCACCTTGTGGTAAAATATGTGTGTATGCTTCACTGTAAGCAGAGGGTAGCAGGAGTTGGGATATTTAAGTTTAGGGAAGTCTGCTCCTTTTTTATTGTGTGGTCTGTGTTAATGTCAGCTAGGAACAGCCACAGCACAGCAGAATCACAGGACAATATAGGGTGTATTAATGTATGACAATGCTCAATGCCTGGGTGTTATCCTGGACTTCTCTCTCTCATTCACACCTCACATTCGCTTCTTAGCCAAGAGGAGGCAACAAAACTGACCCAATGATAAAAGGAATTTACTGTAAATACTTAAAAAAAATATTTTCTGTTTATATCTTTTTGTCTGTTTTTCTGTGTACGCACCACACATCAAGTATGGATGTTATATAGCAATATCTACAGGTAAAGGGTGGAAATGCAAAGTTTTCAGGTTCCAGTCAAGCCACCTGCAGTACCATTGCAACCAAAGTTGGAGTTGGGATGAATAAGTCCAGCACATAAGAGATCTAACCAGTGAAAGCCCAACACCACGATGAACAGCCATTGTCAGGGACACCCCGAAGTGGGAAGCCCCGCTGTGTGAAATCCCCCAGATTCCCTGCTCCACTCATATTTCCATAGTGTCACTTGTCCAATCAATACTTTATGGTGTGCATACTAATGCACAGTATAAAGCTGTTGTTTTGGATGGTATGTCGGCCGCTTCCTCGACTCCCCTGCGGAGGGCACGCTTCCGCCATAGGCTTCAGATAGGCTGGGCGCGGAAGCGTGATGCCGGGGATGTGGTGCCAGATGCCGATTGTGGTGAGAGACCGGGGAAAAGGGGGGTTCACACAGTGGGGCAGGCGGAATCGGCATTGCCCAGTGGCACCTAGTTAGCTGGCCCTTTTAGATTACAGGGCCAGCATTGATGGTGATTGGTTCAATTTAAGTGATCACAAGCAACCTATAAGACTCGCCGGCGGTGGTGCACCACCCGATGCCTCACTAGATGTCTAAAAGGGGACTGAAACTAACTTTATTATGCTTCTGCCGTTTCACAGAATCCAGTTTCCGAGAAATCTCTTTGCAGGTTGCAGTTTGTGGAGCAAGCTGTTAAATAATTTTGTCAATTTGCCGCAAGGAGTTGACGTGACGGGGGCTGGGGCTCCCCCTCTATTGCAGAGAATGTATTGGGCCTGGCCAGTCACTGAACTGATGGGAGGGCACGACATGTTGGTTGCTGCTGAACAATATTGCTCGATCACAGGCCTGGAAAGTTTTATTCAACAGAACAAGGACAGAAAGGCTTCGGGAGTGAAAAGGGGGGTTGATAAACAGATTGCCCAGGCAATCATTGTTTTCTTACTTGCCATGGAGAGGATTTATTCTGGTTTTTGAGAATTAGCCCCTGGATTCTGTTTCTTCATGGCAAATTGTATTTTTAGCATTGATGGCTGGACCCATCTCCACCATGTGTGGGACACACCAATGCTTGGGGGTGCGGAGCAGGATAGCTGCTCCCTGCTTTGCTTGTCTGGCTTTTCCCTGCTTCTTTATATAGATCCACTGGCACTGAAAAAGGTCAAATTGAATAAATAAAATCCAGGGGCTCTGCTGGAGAAAATGATCAGTTTTTTTTTTTAGCAGTTAAAGCTGAAAACCCATTTTCGGGCCCCCCACCTGCGATACCTCGGGATGCTGCTGGCTTGGCGGTGGCCTGGATATCAAATCAAACCTTTCAACTGTAGAACCCTCAGCCAGCAGCAGCTTTGAGATCGCCGATTGGCTGATCTCAAAACTGCCATATGACAGGGATGCATCCAGCTGACCGTATCCTTCGCTTTCTGTTCGCGTGCGCACACTCCCGCGCCCAGCCATTCAGATAAACTGGGCAGGGAGCGCGCACAGCTACAGGGAAGCAGCGTCCGGGGATCGCAATGTCCGTAAGGGTTCGCTTACCAGGACCCCGGGGGGTTGACACAGCAGAGCATAGGATGACCCATCGATTCCAGGGATCAACTTTTCTAACCAAGGCGAATCTTCTGCATGGCAGGTATCCAAACAATGATTTGCTTTTACACATTTTTAATTTTTTTTTTTACACCTAGTTGGCACAATGTATTATATTTTGTGCCTGGACTGTCCCTTTAATAGACAGGGGGTAGCAACAACTAGGGAGGGAATATCCTACAGTGAGAGATGCACTTCTACATGAGTGACAGTCTACAGATACAGATTTACATCTCACAATGCAAATAATAACATACTATCAACAGAAATATTACACCAGCTGTTCATTTTTTAAAAAAGACCCAGTGGGATTGCTTCCCCTGCTCATGCCTGGGGGAGACTAGTGATGCCACAACCCTAACCCCCCAATACACAGTGAAACTCACTGCTGGCGTCCAATTACTGTTAACCACCGTTGGCAGTCAAGTGGTTCCAAGACTGGCCGCCAGTTCATCCAGCCCAGAAAATTTGAATTTCAGGGGCCTGGGTTTTGGGGGCTGCAGGGGACTATGCGTTGGGGGCATCACCAATTGGAATGCCCCCAGGCACGAGCAGGAGTCCCACACCATGCGAAAGAGCGTGGGACCACTTTAACATGAGAGTCACCTATTAAAACAATCAGCAACGTATGTGTGGATTATATTTTAATTTACCGGAACTCATCCATAAGATCCTGTTTTTCTTTTTCTGCTTCGGCAATCTGCGCAACGCGATTTGCCTCGTTGATGGCATTATCCACTTGCTGAAGTACTCCGCGCTCCAGCACATCCTGGTCATACACGGCCAGGCCCAAGCCCTGCAATTCATCATGTTGCTCCGACATTTCCACCGCCTGAATCTGGTTCCGATCAATTTGCAACATGGTTTTTGGCCTTCGCGGTCCCGTGTCCACAACACCGGAAGCGGGGGCAGAACTAGAAGATGGTCCTGGAGAGGCATGGCTGCTGCTTGGCTCTTCTCTGTCTGAGGATCTTAGGTGCTCTATCACAGGTGGGATTTCATCTGGCATTCTAAAGAAAAAGAAGGAAAAAATGTCTTGTAGAACTGATAATAGTGCAATATAGTGCAATAGTGGGCCAACGCACACATGGAATTCTTCCTCCGCGTTTTACTTGTGAACAACATATCTCCTGGGGAGCAATTGGGGGTTAGGCCCCCCAATGCACTTCAGTCATGTCCCATGGTTGGGAATCGAACCTGCCGCCTTCCGGTCACAGGCCTATTTCCCTACCTCTACTGCTGCTACTGGACAATTTAGACTAAAGATTGGTCAAATAGTGGCGGAGAAACAAGGCTGGCAATGTCTTCTAATCTTTATTTACCAGTGGCGGTCACGTGTCCTGACCAGACTGCTTCTGTTGTGCCGGCCGCATGACTGCCGCTGGCTAATAACAGTAAGATTTAGGGATGCCCCCCCCCCCCACCCCGAGCAGACCAACACTCAGATTGTAAAATCTGTGTTGGTCCGGTTTAGGTTGTCATCACCTTTTGGAGAAGCCATGGGCCAAACCAGGCTCAGGCTTCTGAATGAAGCTAAACAAAATGCAGGATGACCTGCAGTGTCATCCTATACTCACATCAATCCCCCAGCGCATGTGCAGGCCTTGTCATCCCCACTATGTGAGTTCAGTGCACTCCCCAGAGAGCAGAGAAGCATAGCCTTGCACCTTGCAGTATCCTCTGCTTCTCCTGCCATCTGTGCTCACACCAGCACACATCAAACCACAAAGCAGGGATGCCAAATTGGCACAATTGGAATTACCCAGCCTTAAAGCTGATCAAAACCCTGTGTGGCCACTGGAATCTAAGACACTCCAGGGTCAGACACTAGCCCACCCCCAGGGCATCCTAAAGCGGTATGCCTCGCTGTGTGAAACCCTGGGGGTCGCCGGTATACTCACCTTTACCAGGCGGCTCCCACATGATCGCCGTGCAACGTCCCTGGCTCCCGTGTAGCTGTGTGCGCCCCACCTATCTGAAAGCCGGGGATGTGGCCAGCCTGCATTAGCACAGCACCGACACCTCAGCCAATCGGTGATTGCAAAAAGTGCTAGGTGGGCGTGGCCTCAGCCATGGAAACCCCCCTCTTTTTTTTAGCCGCGTAACCACAAGGGAGAAACATATCATGGAGCTGCTTGAGCTGGGGTTGCCCATGGAATGAGCGGAGGAGCCATTTTTAGAAGTGTTCAATATTTAAAAATGTGTACAGCTAAAAATCATTTTATTTTTTTTCTCACAAAAAAAAATTCTCACGGAGATGAATAAGCCCTAAAGTCTTTTAGACTCCAGGAATGGGCACTAAGGGTTTTGGTCCTCTATAAAGATGAACATCAGACAAAAAATAAAAAGGGGCCGATTCACGTATGCTGGATCAGCGGGCTTAGATCCGCCCCTTGGGTGTAAGAACTAGGGGGAGCGGGTCCCAGAGCGCTGGCGGCTGCATCCCCCCCTACCCACTAACAGGGAGCATGCCTGCGCCATCCATTTACAAAGAGCAAGCGCCATGCTAAAGGGACAGCAGGGATGCGGCCACTGCTCATGCATGCGCCGTTAGACTGAGAAAGGAGGTGAGTTTCCTGGGGGGGGGGGTTACGCAGCAGTGCACCCCGATAATAGAAGCCCCGGAGGGAAGGGATCAAGCTATCTGGGACATCTAGTGGTTGGTTTTGGTCCACCAATCACAGGTGGGTGTAGAAACAAAGACTCCAGGCCTGGCCGACTAGGTATTTCGGGCATCCCGGTTCATGATGCCTTACCGTCACTTTGTCAAGCAACGGCTTTAAGCCATATATTTGTATATACGGTATAAAACACTGATAAGACGAGAGCCTGCGCTATGGCAACAGCAGTGAGTTGTGTGGGCGATATGAGGGTTTTATCCAGTGGGGTAACCAAAATTGCGATGCCCTCAGGGCAGGACCCATTCACCATTATAGTGCAAAATCCTGGTGATTTATCCACTTTAATTCTTCACCTTCTGCTCTCCGCTGACCCGAAACAACACATAATGGCTGCAGGGCTGAGGAGCATTAGAAGGGAGTTAATTAGAGTGTCAGCTCACAGGGACAGCTTTGTACACAATGTAGGTCTGCTTTTAGGGGGCAATCATTCCTTTTCATCCCATGGGACTTTAGGTAAGCCAATAAGGCTGAGGAGAGGCAGTCCTAGTCCGGTCATCAGCCATATTTGGGGCCCTTTTTGCCATAACCCCGGGGTAACATGACATTATCTCTGTGCCCTATAGCCCAGCACACACACACACAACACGTCTGTATGACCAATGCTGTGTACACACAATGGAGCTGCTGGACGTGCCCGGGCACCCGGCCTCCTGTTACCACAGCAACGCGCTTTCCGGTCACCTCAGAGTCCTGTGTGAGGCACAAAACCCGGAGCCCGACCCGTTCCCGACTCCGGTCCTTGTCAGCCACCGTGCGGGTTACACAAGCAGCCGCTTCCGTTTGTGACGTCACCAGCAGCTGTTCTGCTGCTGCGCATGCCCAGCAATTGCACATGCCGGAAGTAGTCACAGTGCCTGGAGTGTTTTTGTTTCTTTAGTGTTTGGCGTGGCGACGGAATAAGTCCCGGCATGTCCCTCTACGTAAAAATAAACATTTTCTTAGATATTTTTTTTATTATATTTTAATAAATGTAGACCTGCAACCTATGAAGGTTAAAAATGTTCACTTACTTGAAAGTGGACCAACACCCAGGATTTTGACAAATGGCTGGCGTGGGCGCGCCCTGCTAGAGAGAAGCACGATTTTGGATGCCCTGTGGGGAGGGATCGGATCGGCCTGGGAATCTTATAGATTCCCGGGCCGATCCAGGAGGTTGTTGGTCCATTTTAAGGACAATAGGGTAGGGGTTGCCTGGTTTACACAAGTTTAGGTCAGCTTTAAAACGGAGGAACAGTCAAAAATGAACTTATGGCCCTTGTACACCCCCATGGGGCATCCCAGTTTGGGATGGCGCTACAGTTAAAAGATGCATAGGAAGCCAAAACCGTCCATTTGGTCTCAAACCCTGACCCGACGGCCCTGAAATCTATAAGCTTCCAGGGATGCTTGATTCCACCCCGGGGCATCCAAATTCAGAAAGACCCACTTTGAAAAACGCCCCAGGTTGCCCGGTAAATTCACCTCCACTGATTCAGCGGAGCATACACAAGCAGTGGCCGCTCCCTGCTGTATTTTTATCAGGGCACTAGGCATTTGTGAATGGTCGGCATGGGCATGCTCCCTGTTAGAGGCCAGCAGTAGGGGTATGGCCACCGGTGCGCTCAGCTGCACTCGGCTGGAGCCGAGTCCTTAGACGAGCCTAGACAAGTTTGGGTCAGCGCAGTCGAGTGCGCGGATTGGACCGCATTGGAGTGCCACGGGGGCAACAACAAAAACACAGGATAGTCAAAATCCTGGGTTTTGGTCCACTTTAAGGATTTTGGGGTGGTCGCTTTAAATTAATGCAGAGTGTGCAGCACATAGGAAGCAGCTGGATGATTGTGGTTGGCGTTTGTTCGTCTCACAAAATGTCCACGGCTGGGTTTTTAATAAGATGGCCGCCCCCAAGAGTGAGGGGGCAGCTGCAAGTATCCTCACTCATGAGGGCAGTCATCTTTTTTAAAGTGGGCCAACACCCAGGGGTGATCGGCCCGGGAATCTATAAGATTCCCGGGCCGATCACCTCACACACCGCGGGACATCCGAGATCGGGATGTCCCGCGGGGTGTAACCCCCCCAAACACCCCGAAAAAACCTTACCTCTCCAGACGCTGCTTACGCCGCCGCCTCACTCGCGCTCCTCCAGACGTGCGCGCGCCCGTCAAGAGTGGCCGGCGCGGGCGCGTGGCCGGCGCGGGCGCGCACACGTCAAGAGTGACGCGCGGGAGGCGGCGGCGGGCGCGATCCCTTGTCCGCCGACGGACGTCACTTGTCCGCCGGCGGGCATTGGACAGCGCAGTCACGTGGGATCGTGGAGAGGTGAGTTTTCTGGGTGTTTGGGGGGGTTTTGGGCAGCGGGGCACCCCCGATCGGGGTGCCCCAAGGAAGTGGACCAATACCCAGGATAGTCAAAATCCTGGGTGTTGGTCCACTTTAAGCCCGAGCCGTGGACATTTTGTGAAAGGAAAATACGCCAATTGGATCGCCAGCTCAGGTAAATGTACAGTCAATTCCTATATGCTGCACACTTAAAGCGCATTTTATTATTATTATTTTTTTTAATAGTCCCGATCCAATTCTGCCTCTGGGGGCCCACTGATTTCAACTGCCCATTTCCCATTGATTTCAACCCCTAGGTAGTGCTGGGTAAACCCCTAGAAGGACCGAGTTCCTTCTGCTGGACCGAGTTCCTTCTGCCGAACCCGAACTTCTAAGGGGTTTCCTAAAACTATCTGTCAGCTGTATTTCAAGCTTTGCCCCCAATCGACTGAACCTAAACATTACCAGGAGCCCACTTGAGGACTCCAATGCCATGGGCACATAAGCCTTTTGTGGTAGCACTGGGAGGGGCTCTACATATTTTTTAAATAGTAAATAAATGTTAATACTAAAAATATTTAAAGTGGGCCAAAACCCAGGATTTTGACTATTCTGGGTTTTGGTCCTTGCCTCCAGGGCACCCAGATTTGGGATGCCCCGCTGTGTGAAACCCCCAGGTCGCCCGATCTCACACTTCCCCAGTTTTGCAGCGCATGCGCAGCCCTCTCATCCAATCAGCACGCTCGGATCCACTCCCACTCATTCGTCTAATAGCTTGTCTAAGGCGAGTGGATCTGAGCGCACTGGGAGCCCCACCTCCTGCTACCCTCTAACAGCGTGCCTGTGCCGGCCATCCACAAATGCCTGGCGCAGGCACGCGTCCTGCTAAAGGGATAGTGGGCAAGCGCCATTGGACTGGATAAGGAGGGTGAGTTTGCAAAGAACTGTGAGGTTTCACACAGCGGGGCATCCTGATGGGGGGATGAAATTCAGCGGCCCTGGAATCATATAGATTTCAGGGCCATTGGGGCGTTGGTATTGAGCCACTTAAAAAGTGGACCAAAACCCATGCCGATCGGCCCGGGAATCTATAACATTCCTTCCCCTCCCCCAAAATGGGGATGCCCTGCTGTGTGAAACCCCCAGGTCGTTCCATACACTTACCTTGTTTCCTGGTCCAACGGCGCATGCGCAAGCTGCATCCCCGCTATCCATCTAGTAGGACTCATGCGCCATTCACAAATGCCTGGCGCGGGGCACGCGCCCTGTTAAAGAGTAGCAGGGGATGCAGCCGCCAGCACGCTCAGAGCACACTGATTGGACGAGCGGCCGCGCATGCGCCATAGGATTGGGAAGAGGTGAGTTGGCATCAGCGATTTTGGGGGTTTCACAAAGCGGGGCACCCCGATCAGTGAAAAGGACCAAAACCCAGGATAGTCAAAATCCTGGCTTTTGGTCCACTTTAAGATCCCATTTCTGGCATCCCATGATAAATGCAGTGCAGGGCTGCAGGTTCATATCTTGTCTACCTGAAGCAGCCAAAAGCTGCTGATGTAAAAGAAAACAGAGTGAATTGCCTGATGCTCATGCAATATTTTCTTATGTTTTTTCCTTACATGCAAATGTTTTCCTGTTATTGGATCACATGAGTGCACAAATACCACAACATGATTGTGTGCATCTTAAGCTATTAACAATGTATAAAACTGATTACAACATGAAGAAATAATAGATACTGTAATTTGTTAATTCCTATACACAGCTACATTTTATCTGCACTGCAAGATGCCCCTTTTCTGTATTAAGGCAGGAAGAAATCAGCCTCAAACCTCCCAAGGGTATGATTGCTGTACTGTTTTGAGGCATTATTAACAATACAATGCTTCCAAGAGATTGTGAGCTAAACCAAGACATTCACCAGAAGGTTTAGTGAAAAAAAACGGACTTTATTAAAGAATACGATACAGCTAAGGCAATGCAATCTACATACAGTGTTTAATCTCTCCTCTCGCTCCTCCAGTTCTGCGCCTCTCTGCCAATCCCTACACTGGCTGCCAGTCCCACAGCGAATCCTGTTCAAAACTCTAACTCTCGCATACAAAGCTCTCTCCAACCAGGCCCCTCCCTACATCTCATCTCTAATCCAACAGTATCAACCTAGACGCAGCCTCCGCTCTGCTGCTGACCTTCTCCTGTCCTCCACCCTGGTCACCTCCTCTCACGCCCGCCTCCAGGACTTCTCACGTGCAACTTCAATCTTCTGGAATGCCCTCCCACACCCAATCCGCCACTCCACAACCCTCAAAACCTTCAAAGGTGTCCTTAAAACTTACTTATTCAGACAAGCATATAATCTGGCCTATCCAATCTTCTAAAGGGCACACGCCACAAAGCTCAATACTGACTGTTTGTGATCCTTCCCCCTCGTCTTCACCCCTCTTCCTTTAGACTGTAAGCTCGCAAGGGCAGGGCTCTCTCCCCTATTGTATCTTGTACTCAGAATATCCACTGTCCAATCTGTAAAATCTATTCTACCCTGTCTGTAATTACTACTTTGTACAGTACTGTACAATACTAAGAAAGCACACAGTAAATAAAGAAAATAACAAATAATCTCATTGCAATATTAGACCATACTTGGTATTCCTGCAGTTCCTGTAGTTTTAACTCAGAATTTAGGATAGAGACAAACTACAAATTCCAAACAATCCGTTCTGTGAGGGCATCAGAGGTTTGTTAGTGAACAAACAGCATCATGAAAACCAAGGTACACAGCGGACTCAGGGATGAGCTTGTGATGAAGTGTATTGAAGAGTTAACTTGTAAAAAAATAGCCCAAGCTGTGAACATCTCATGTAACACTATTCAATCCATCATCTGTAAATTGAAATAGTTTGGCACATCTGCAAACCTACCAATACATGGCTGTCCACCTCTACCGGCAGGTTAGGCAAGCACAGCCAAGAAGCAGCCAAGAGGCCCAGGGCTGGGAGGAGCTGTACTTCAAAGGTTGAATAATAGCACTGAATCCTGGGGTACACCGCTTACATTTCGAGTAGGTATCATTATCCACAACTCTCTGCATGCAGTCCTTGTGCCAATTTTCAGTCAAGTAACAAGCTGAATTTTTGTAACCCAAGAGACTTCAGTTTCCCCAATAGGTATCTATGAGGGACAGTGTCAAATGCATTTTCAAAAACCAGAAAAATGTATATATACATTTGCCCCTTGGTGTAAACCATGCTGTAAGAGAAAGCACAGAGCACCTTGAAGAGAAAGCACAGAGCCGCTTTCCCAGCTTTGCAGGGTGGCAAGGGACTGATTTGGGGGGTTTCCAGAAACTTGACTTCGCTTCAAAGCTATACTAAAGACAAGCTGATTGTTGTCCCATTGTCTTGGGCTACACGTTGCCCAGTCCCAAACTCAATCAATTGTCAAAAAGACCCTGCAGTTCCTAAGTTATTTGTAAAAGTATTACAGCATTGAAGATGCAGAGGAACATTGAGGAGAAACAGTGGGTGTGGCTTTACATATTGGCGGTCTATAACACACATGCTCGAGACTGCGCTATATCATAGTAAAAAAAATAAGTGCATTGTTGTGCCTCTAGTTATTATTGCCAGCACATAGTGTGATCAATTTCGGGGGTGAGAGATGCCACCACTCAGGATGTCTGGGCAGTTAGTGGGGGTGCTTCTGTTCTTAGTCCCCTGAAGGTTGATAGACCACATTGGCAGGGTGGGGAAGAAAACCAGCATGAGCAAGTGATTTTCCTCACTAAGTCGTCCAAAGTCAGGGCGTCAGAGCTAAATCATGTAGTCATCCAAGCCGAGGTTCAGAACCAGTGAAGCTAGTCAGCAGAACCAAGGTCAGAACCGGAATATCTCAAGCAAATAGGAACAGAAGGTAGGTGTCACTTCATTGAACATCTGCAGGCATCTAACTTGCACCCCTGGGCCTGCTTTTAAAGGCTGTTTGGTGCCTGGAAGTATCTGGCTATCACAGGAACCGGACTTCTGATCAACCTCTGCAAAACTGGCATACTTAATGGATGGGAAAACTTTTGAGTGTGTCTGGACAATGACTTTAAGAAACAAGGACAGAGTCAACAACTAACTGTGTGAATAACTTGTGTGAAGTCCATCCGGTCCTGGAGTCTTGTTAACATTCAAATTATTTAGCCTTTCTTGTCATTTTTAAAATGTAGTATTTTTACTCTCCCAGCCAGAGAATTTTTTTTACAGTTTTTGTTGAATGCAGCTATATTGTGGTCACTGTTACCAAGGTTTTTATGGACTGTTACAGTCCCTACAAGAGCAACAAGGGTTAAACCTGCAAGCTCAGGAATATGAAACATTCAGCTACAGGCAAGCCAGAGTCAGGAAGCCTCTGCACATACACCAAACATACCAGTTTATATGGTTGCTAGAGAAAACAGTTTCTTTTAAAACAAACAAATAAAAAAAGGAAAAAGTAAAGATTAACAGGGTTTTTGTTCTGCAGTTATAAGGCGAGGGGTTTCTTTTTGACTTCATAGTATTCACTTGACATGCCTTTAACGTACATAATAAAGCTTAGAGGTTTATTCATCAAGGGATAGCAGCAGGTAGTGCCTCATAGCAGCAGGCAGCGTCTGGTGAATGCTGGGCGCTGTACGCAATACCACATTTATAAAGGCGATTCTGGTGAGCGACTCATCGATTCATCATTACAGACGACTCAGCGTATAGCGCCGGGGCTCTAGCTTCCAGAGCACCAGGTATTACCTGTCGCTACCTGTCACTCTCCCATACATTTCAATGGCCATTCCTTTTCTTCTGTTTAAACAGGGTTTTTTGTTAATTTTTTTTCTCTCTCAAACAATTGTGTCACCTCTCCTGGCCTAGAAAGAGTCATTTTTGAAAACATTTTTTTATTTTTTATATTTATATGCAGAATTATATTACAGGTCTGGCATTAAAGTATTAATGTCACAGTGTTACAACATGTCATTCCATTCGCTTTGTTACTTGTGGATATGTGTTCAAAACAGACTTTTATCACACAGCGTCTAACGCTCTATGCTATAGCGACCAGATCCAGAGCGCCGACGCTGTGTGTGTCTGTTTTTTCTTGAATATGGTGTGAGTCGCTGAGAGTCGGTCGCACTGAGCTGGTGCTACCTTTTGCTCCCTGCAACGCTGTACTGGTGTTAGAACGCCCAACACACATCTCATTCATCAATGCTGGCCAGGTTACTACAGTGAATGAGATGCTCTGTTACAGCGCCTGATAGCTGATCACAGCATATACTAGCGGTCGCTCTTAGCACCTCTGTACAGACGCTCATCTGTCGATAGCTGGCGCTAGTAATGAATCAGCCTGAAAGTCTATGTTATGGACCTATTATTCTTTGGTGGATAGGTCTAGTGACAACAGTGTCACCTGGTTGCCCATTAGAACTTATTTACCATATTAGTAAGCCCAGGGGGGTATGCTTTCTGTTAGTGTTTTCATGAATATTGGGCAAAAAGAATCACTGGCTGTTTTGGGGCTTGGGATAGAAGTTTATGACATAAACGTCCTTTTCTGGGTATAGGATCACTTTAGAGTGGACCAAAACCCAGGATTTATACTATACTGGGTTTTGGGCCTTACCCCTCTTTGTGAAACCCCCCAGATCGCCAAGCCCAACTCCCCTCTTCCCAGTCCTACGGTGCATGTACAGCCACTTGTCCAATCAGCTCGGAGCCGCTGACTTCACATCATCTAAGTCTTCGTCTAAGGCCAATGGCTCTGAGTGCGATGGCGGCCGCATCCTCCACTTCCTTCTAACAGGGAGCGTGCCCGCGTCGGCCATTCACAAGTGCCTGGCGGGGGCATGCACCCTGCTAGAGAGATGGAGGGATGCAGCCGCGGCTCGCGCATGCGCCGTTGGACTGGAAAACAAGGTAAGTGTATGGGACTACCTGGGGGGTTTCACACAGCGGGCAACCTGATTGGGAGGGAATTGGGAAGGAGGAAATCCTATAGATTCCCGGGCTGATCGGCGTGGGTTTTGGTCCACTTAAAGTGGTTGGCAAGTGACACATTGGTGCAAGGTAAAGGCAAAAGCAGAACGAAAGTGTCGCATTTTATGTATTTGATGTAAATGTAGTGTTTATGCTGTACTGTATGTGTTTGCTGTCATCTTGGTTCAAACATCTGTAGGATCCACAGGGCTACTGTCTTTTGAAACATCTGTAGATTTTAACAAGGTCACTTTCACTATAGGGGATAATTAGCTCTAACTGTGCTGTTGCAAGTCAAGGATGTATTAATATTAATACAGCCTCAGAAAGGACTTTTTCTTCTGTATGACCATTGGAAAAGATCATTTAGACTTCACTTCCCATTAAACATTAAGGAGTAAGAATGATACTTATGGATATTTCATGGTACATAGATGTTAGCTTGCATTGTCTATGTATGAGGGGATGTGTATTCCACTTGGGCAGGCTATCATGCTGTGGTGCAGCTGGATGTTGTGTGTATGCAGCCGGCTGCTGATGAACCCAGTGCTAGCAATCTGGATAACAGCTCACTTAAAGCTGATGCCCCAGAAGGGTCCAAAGCAACCTCCGCCTGGCTTACTAAAAGCAGAAAATCTATGCCAGAGAACAGAGGGCCCTCTTGGGTGATGAAAAATTATAAGCAGATGTGCAGAGTCCTCATTATAGCAAGAAGGGAGAACTCTGCTTGCAAGTTTCCTCTAGATTGTATTGTATACACATAGATTGCGAAAACCTTTGTTTCAGAGGGAAAATCAGTTTAAACATGTGCCCCCCCGCCCACCCCCCCAAAAAAAGAAAAATAACAAACATGCAATCCTATAGGACATGAAGTTATATAGAATAAGATATGATTATGCTAAAACACAATATAATATCACAGTCTTTACATGGTAACTGCCTGCCCCCCTTGCTACGCTCCTGCATTAAAGAGGAACGTCGGGGGAGGTTAAAGTGGACCAAAACCCACGGAGATCGATTCCCTCCCCCAAGGGGCATCCAAAGGATGCCACGCTGTGTGAAACCTCTCAGGTCGCCCCATACACTTAATTTGTTTCCCGGTCCAACAGTGCATGCGTGAGTCGCGGGCGCATCCCCGCTATCTCTCTAGCAGGGCATGTGCCCGCGCCAGGCATTTGTGAATGCCCAGTGCGGGTACGCTCCCTGTTAGAGGGTAGCAGGGGGATGCGGGCATCAACGCGCTCAGACCCGCTGGCCTAAGATGAAGGCTTAGATAAAGTGACGTCAGCGGCTCCGAGTGCGCTGATTGAACAAGTGGGCCGCACATGCGCCGTAGGACCGGGAAGAGATGGCTTCAGCGATCTGGGGGGTTTCATGCAGCGGGTCACCCAGGATAGTCAAAATCCTGGGTTTTGGACAAATTTAAAACCTTCATCAAACCTCACCAGACTGCCTGCTCCCCCCCTCTGGTTTCATGGCTAAGGCCATGCTTGTCAGTTAGCAACGATTAAGCGGTGGTAAAGTGAGGATCGGGCCCTGAAGCAGCCAGATCTCACAGCAGCAGGCAGTGGGGGGGGGGGGGGGGGGGTATCGGACCCTTTCTGTCTCTTAATCTGGTTAAAAACAGAGGTCTTGGTCCACACACATCTGCAGTGAGTTTTAAGAGCGTTATGTGTAGTTAGGTGCGAGGGGGCTCTAGATGCCCCACAAGCTTCTTGTTATCAGCAGGCAGAGGAACCAGCACCCGTTAAAGTAAAAACGAGTGTTGGTCCGGTTTAAAGAGGAACATCGGACCAAAAATAAAAAGGGACCGATTCCCCCCCATTGGCCCCTACTTTACCTTTCGGCATCTTCAGGGCCTGATTGCTGCCCCTCGTACCGGCTTAGCCATCTTTTAGTGACAGCCCTGCTTTAGGCATGCTCTTCAAAGTCCCGCACCGCTCAACGAAGTCGCGCAGGATTGCAGGCGGCCCCATTGCATCCCATTTATGGGCACTTGCACAGGCACGAGATTGGGGGCCGCGCGCAACACCTCATGGGATGCAAGATGGCGCCGCCCGTCAGATGATCGTCTGGAATCCGAGGGACTCAGAAGATGGAACCCTCAACGAGGTGAGTATTTAGTGCCCAAAGGTAAAACCAGAGGGGGCAGCAGATCGGTGAGGTTTGGGGTAGGTTTTAACCTCCTCCCATGTTCCTCTTCAATTAATTTTTACTTATCTAGTGGTGCGGCCATTTTTTGCTCTGGTACTTGCCGGCCATTACTGGGCCTTTAGGGGGTATTCCTTAATTACAGTTGTAAACCAGAATAAATTTCTACTCTTAATCTTAAAGCACTGAAACGGTTTAAACACTGTATATTGGCATGAAGAGTCTGGTGCATCTTTAAATGTAAGTCTCTTTTCTTTGAGTCTTGCTGGAAACAAGTAACCTTTGTATTTCATCTTTGTGACAGTGTTTATCATTACACAGAGGCTTGGGATGCGTACATGGAGGGGAACACTCCTCCGTCTCATTTTTACCCAGCCCGTTCTGTGACACATGGTGTGTCCTGCAGTCCTCCAGGTACACTTTACGTCTCCTTCATCAGCACTGGCAAACTGTTAATCAGTCAGTGACAGCATAAATAAAATTAAAGGGTTTAATTAAAAACTAATGAACAAGCGAGGCGAGAGCCCTGGCTTCTTTTCGAGCCAGCACACAGGCCCTGAGTAATTAAACTGTCACAGAAAATGAGATGTGGAAGCCAATTCAGAGCACCTCAGAGGCTCCGAAGCTTCAGCCTGCTTTACAGATCTGCAGAGTCTATATGTGAGGAATATCCTGGCTGCTGAAACGGCAGGAAAAAGTCCTGGTCAGTTTTCGCTTGTTTTCATAACTGCTCATAAAGTAGCCAATTGGTTGGCAAGATTAAAATGGCCTAGTTCGGGAAATTTTAATTGACTGTGTTAAACACACGAATTGACAATAATAATTAAGACTTCTCAAAGTGGACCAAAACCCACGATGATCAGATAGGGAATCTATAGGATTCCTGGGCCAATCGATTCCCTCCCCCAGGGTATCCCCGCTGTGTGAAACCCTCCAGGTGGCCCCATACACCTTCTTTTTTGGTCTAACAGCGCATGCGCGAGCCACGGCCGCATCACCGCTGTCTCTCTAGCATGGCATGTGCCCGTGCCAGGCATCCGTGAATGGCAAGTGAATGGCCAGCTCTGGCACACTCCCTGTTAGAGGGTAGCGGGGGATGCGACCGTCAGCTTGCTCAGAGCCGCTCAGGACGAGCATAGGACAAGCGGCCACGTAAGTGCTGTAGGACTGGGAAAAGGTGAGTTTGTTTTCAGTGACCTGCAGGGCAAGGACACCGGGGGCCCCCAGTGACCCCGTGCGCAAGGACCAAAACTCAGGATAGTCAAAATCCTGGGTTTTTGTCCACTTTAAAATAATGCATGCATGGGTGTCCATATAGCTGCAGTGTGTCCTGGGCCACCATCAGGGGGGGACTGGCGGGCCCGGTTTCCCGTGCGTGGGCACGAGTGCTCCAAGGGCACTCAAATCAATAAGTACGACTTGGCAAACAATGTATTATTTTTTTGCAACATGCAATAGAATGTTTTAGGGTTGATTCTTTCATATCACATGTTTAAGCGGTCCATAGGAAGCAGATGTTATAGATAGGACTTTAGAAGACCAATGATGGAGCACCAAAACACAAGGAAGAAATAATTCTTGATCCTATGCTAAAGTTGGTAAGGAAAAAATATATCAGTAACTGATTGCAATTACATATTGAAAAATGGGTCTCATAGTTACATAGTTGATTCAGGGGAAAAGTGACAGCTCATTTGAACAAGAGATGGGGTTAAACCGGACCTTCACCGTGATTTATTGAAAAGCCCAAACCATTATAAAATGATCAGCACCAGCATCTAAAATTAATATATTTTAAGTTTTTAGTCACTTACTTATCATTCTTTCTCCCACTGGGCTGCAACTCTGTTCAGGACTTTAGGATACGGGCGCCGCCATCTTGACTCAGAAGCATCACACTTACTGAGCAGAGGAGAGCGGGATAAAGTACAGGCAGGCGGCTTATAGCTGTGCTTTGCTCAGACAGAGTAGAGCTGGGGTCAGGAAAAGGTCAGCAATCCCAGAATGCAGAGCAGCACAGTTAGATGGCACTTCTTGTTTGCAGGCTGGCTGATGTCCCATGAGCCGCCATCTTGGATGTTTAAAGGCTCATAACATGCAGTAGATGCAGGTAGGATGATTTTTAATGTGAGCAATCTGTATGTCCGCTTTAAGAAAAGTCATTTTATTATTATTTACAGAAAACAGTTAAAAGTTACAATTGAAGTTAATTTCTTTAAAAAAAAAGCATCTAATCCTTGTTTTGAAGCTGTCAGCTATTGGAGCTAACGGGTTGCTTGCTAACAGGTTCTTTATTTTATCCTTTTGTTTAGTAGGGCCCATAGGTATGTGCCCAAGGTAAAGATGGGCAACTTTACTATGCGCACATAGTAAACTTCTATGTGCTGACACTGAGACTCCATCTTATTCTAGGGAAGCGCTTGTGCTACTGAACCTTCCATGGGGGCTCAGCTACAGGAAGGTTACTAATCACCACCTTGCTAAAGACAGCGCTGTCTTGGCTACTTCGCAACTTTTTAAGCTTATAACCCTCGCTCACTTTTATATGATGTTAAGACTGATATGAACTTATTTATAGGTCTTCAATATATGCTTTTTTTTGAATAAATCTTGGGGCTAGGACATCCTCTCCGTTAGGTGGCCCTAACTATATGCGAGCACCCTTGATGTCATCTTTGGATCTGGTACGTGTTATTCATTTGATAGCTTTGTGATGCTTAAAGTGGACCAACACCCAGGATTTTGACTATCCTGGGTTTTGGTCCACTTCGGCGGGGCACCCCGATCGGGGGTGCCCCGCTGTGTGAAACCCCCCAGAAACCCCAAAAAACTCACCTCTCAACGCTCCCACGTGAGCGCCGCAGCCAATCCCCGCCAACGTCCAGGCGGGGATCAGGAACGTCCAGGCCGCTTCCGCCGCCGCCGCCTCCCGCGCGTCACTCTCGGCGCGCGCGCGCCCCCCGCCGGCCATTCACAGAGGGCCGGCGCGGGCGCGCGCACGTCTGGAGGGGTGCGCGGGAGGCGGCGGCGGCGGAAGCGGCGGCGGATCAGGTAAGGTGTTTTTGGGGTTTCTGGGGGGTGATCGGCCCGGGAATCTTATAGATTTCCGGGCCGATCACCCCTGGGTGTTGGTCCACTTTAAGGGGTACGTCCATGTTAACATAGTACCTACAGCGGCTGCCAACAACCACGTATAATTATGTTTAACAGAGGAAGTAAGATCAGAAGCGAAAACTGACACTGATCAGCTGTCATATATAACTTCTGAACAAACAGTTGAAGTGAGTGCAGAACCTACCAGTACAGAAGAGCACAAGCAAGCTCAGAAACAGAACCAAAATGCTCAACAAGAAGGTAAAAGGCTAACAGAAGACATCTACATGGAACAACCACCAGGATTCAAAGATAAACAAAAGCCACACCTAGTATGCAAACTTCAAAGGAGCATATATGGTCTAAAGCAGAAGTCCCCAACCTTCAACCTAGGTGGTCAGGAGCCACAAACACAGTAAATAGATCATAGAAGCCATAAAACCTTTATAGAACAGGAAAGTGTTCCTAATAACAATTCTAAAAGGTAACACAAAGCATTAAACTTGACAGTTAAGTGTACTCCCATGAAATATGTGGTGCCCCATTTGAGCCATTAAAGCAGACCAAAACCCAAATTTGTAACTAGCATCCCTTGAATTGCTCCTTCCATATAGAGTACCTTTTGGCAATTCTCTCTCCTCCTGCTTTACTCTAATTCCAGATAATCCTGCTTGTTTAGCAGTAAAGCTCTGCCTCCTACTTTCAAAAGTTTCACATCCTGCCAGGAATCCAGCATTGTGATTGGCTGCCCGGCTCTCAAACGACAACTCAACTTTTTGGCTGAATGTCATTTAGCGGCGATGACGCCCTTGGCATGCAGGGTGTTGGTCCGCTTTAAAATGTAGTGTTTTGCCCTCCCATCCGCAGAATTATTTTTCACATTCTCTTCTCAATTTATTCTACATCTCTTCCCTCTGTACTTCATTCTCTTCTTTGCATACTCCCTATACTACATTCCCTTCTTTTCCTCTTTGTTTTCACATTCCCTTCTTATTTATCTTCTTTTCACATCCCCTAATTTTCTCTCTTTTCCACATTCCCTCCTTTTCTCTTTTTCCATGTTCCTCTTTTCTTTCCCCCTCCTACATCTATTTCCCACATTTCCTTGCTTCTCTTACTTATCTGCTCTCTCCACTCGACCCCACTTATTGCATGTTCAGTCAGCAGCTTACTTTTTTCAAGATTGTCAGTCACCCTCTGTGTTGAAATTTGCTCCTCCAGATATCTAACTTGAGCTTCCAAGTCTGCAACATTCTCACATTTACTACAGAGAATTAACCCTGCAATTGCTGCTACAGTTGCACATATATTTCACAAGGTGATGTACAGCTCCATTGTTGCTTGCCATTATCCCAGTAACAAAAGCAGCAGTGAATGCTCTTAACCGCTGTTCTTAACAAATTCTTTTTTAACTCCCTTACAGCAGGAGCCCAAACATTGCTTAAAAGAGACACTGGAGTTGGCAGCAGGAGCAGCAGGAGGGCAAACATTGCTTGAAAGACACACTGGAGTTGGCAGCAGGAACAGCAGGATCCCAAACATTGCTTGAAAGACACACTGGAGTTGGAAACAGGAGCAGCAGGAGCCCAAACATTGCTTGAAAGACACACTGGAGTTGGCAGCAGGAGGCCAAAATTGCTTGAAAGACACACTGGAGTTGGCAGCAGCAGCAGCAGGAGCCCAAACATTGCTTGAAAGAGACACTGGAGTTGGCAGCAGGAGCAGCAGGAGCCCAAACATTGCTTGAAAGAGACACTGGAGTTGGCAGCAGGAGCAGCAGGAGCCCAAACATTGCTTGAAAGACACACTGGAGTTGGCAGCAGGAGCAGCAGGAGCCCAAAAATTGGCTGAATGACACCCTGGAGTTGCAAGCAGCAGCAGCAGGAGCCCAAACATTGCTTGAAAGAGACACTGGGGTTGACAGCAGGAGCAGCAGGAGCCCAAACATTGCTTGAAAGAGACACTGGAGTTGGCAGTAGGAGCAGCAGGAGGCCAAACATTGCTTGAAAGACACACTGGAGTTGGCAGCAGGAGGCAAAATTGCTTGAAAGACACACTGGAGTTGGCAGCAGCAGGAGCCCAAACATTGCTTGAAAGAGACACTGGAGTTGGCAGCAGGAGCAGCAGGAGCCCAACATTGCTTGAAAGAGACACTGGAGTTGGCAGCAGGAGCAGCAGGAGCCCAAACATTGCTTGAAAGACACACTGGAGTTGGAAGCAGGAGCCCAAACATTGCTTGAAAGAGACACTGGAGTTGGCAACAGGAGCAGCAGGAGCCCAAACATTGCTTGAAAGAGACACTGGAGTTGGCAGCAGGAGCAGCAGGAGCCCAAACATTGCTTGAAAGAGACACTGGAGTTGGCAGCATGAGCCCAAACATTGCTTGAAAGAGACACTGGAAGTGGCAGCAGGAGCAGCAGGAGCCCAAACATTGCTTGAAAGAGACACTGGAGTTGGCAGCAGCAGGAGGCCAAAAAGTGGCTGAATGACACCCTGGAGTTGCAAGCAGCAGCAGCAGCAGGAGCCCAAACATTGCTAGAAAGAGACATTGGAGTTGGCAGCAGGAGCAGCAGGAGCCCCAACATTGCTTGAAAGACACACTGGGGTTGGCAGCAGCAGGAGCCCAAACATTGCTTGAACGAGACACTGGAGTTGGCAGCAGGAGCAGCAGGAGCCCAAACATTGCTTGAAAGACACACTGGAGTTGGCAGCAGGAGCAGCAGGAGCCCAAACATTGCTTGAAAGAGATACTGGAGTTGGCAGCAGGAGCCCAAACATTGCTTGAAAGACACACTGGGGTTGGCAGCAGGAGCAGCAGGAGCCCAAACATTGCTTGAAAGAGACACTGGAGTTGGCAGCAGAAGCAGCAGGAGCCCAAACATTGCTTGAAAGACACACTGAAGTTGGCAGCAGGAGCAGCAGGAGCCCAAACATTACTTGAAAGAGACCCTGGAGTTGGCAGCAGCAGCAGGAGGCCAAAAGTTGCTTGAAAGAGACAATGGAGTTGGCAGCAGGAGCCCAAACATTGCTTGAAAGACACACTGGAGTTGGCAGCAGCAGGAGCCCAAACATTACTTGAAAGAGACCCTGAAGTTGGCAGCAGGAGCAGCAGGAGCCCAAACATTGCTTGAAAGAGACACTGGAGTTGGCAGCAGCAGCAGCAGGAGGCCAAACATTGCTTGAAAGAGACACTGGAGTTGGCAGCAGGAGCCCAAAAATTGCTTGAAAGAGACACTGGAGTTGGCAGCAGGAGCAGCAGGAGCCCAAACATTGCTTGAAAGACACACTGGAGTTGGCAGCAGGAGCAGCAGAAGACCCAAACATTGCTTGAAAGAGACACACTGGAGTTGGCAGGAACAGGAGGCCAAACATTGGCTGAATGACACCCTGGAGTTGCAAGCAGCAGCAGGAGTCCAAACATTGCTTGAAAGACACACTGGAGTTGGCAGCAGGAGCCCAAACATTGCTTGAAAGAGACACTGGAGTTGGCAGCAGGAACCCAAAAATAGCTTGAAAGACACACTGGAGTTGGCAGCAGGAGCAGCAGGAGCCCAAACATTGTTTTAAAGAGACACTGGAGTTGGCAGCAGCAGCAGGAGGCCAAAAAATGGCTGAATGACACCCTGGAGTTGCAAGCAGCAGCAGCAGGAGCCCAAACATTGCTTGAAAGAGACATTGGAGTTGACAGCAGGAGCAGCAGGAGCCCAAACATTGCTTGAAAGACACACTGGAGTTGGCAGCAGAAGCAGCAGGAGCCCAAACATTGCTTGAAAGAGACACTGGAGTTGGTAGTAAGAGCAGCAGCCCAAACATTGCTTGAAAGAAACACTGGAGTTGTCAGCAGCAGCAGCAGGAGGCCAAACATTGCTTGAAAGAGACACTGGAGTTGGCAGCAGGAGCCCAAACATTGCTTTAAAGACACACTGGAGTTGGCAGCAGGAGCCCAAACATTGCTTGAAAGAGACACTGGAGTTGGCAGCAGGAGCAGCAGGAGCCCAAACATTGCTTGAAAGAGACACTGGAGTTGGCAGCAGGAGCAGCAGGAGCCCAAACATTGCTTGAAAGAGACATTGGAGCTGACAGCAGGAGCAGCAGGAGCCCAAACATTGCTTGAAAGACACACTGGAGTTGGCAGCAGGAGCAGCAGGAGCCCAAACATTGCTTGAAAGAAACACTGGAGTTGTCAGCAGCAGCAGCAGGAGGCCAAACATTGCTTGAAAGAGACACTGGAGTTGGCAGCAGGAGCCCAAACATTGCTTTAAAGACACACTGGAGTTGGCAGCAGCAGGAGCCCAAACATTGCTTGAAAGAGACACTGGAGTTGGCAGCAGGAACAGCAGGAGGCCAAACATTGCTTGAAAGAGACACTGGAGTTGGCAGCAGGAGCCCAAACATTGCTTGAAAGACACACTGGAGTTGGCAGCAGCAGCAGCAGGAGCCCAAACATTGTTTGAAAGACACACTGGAGTTGGCAGCAGGAGCCCAAGCATTGCTTGAAAGAGACACTGGAGTTGGCAGCAGCAGCAGCAGGAGCCCAGACATTGCTTGAAAGAGACATTGGAGTTGGCAGCAGGAGCAGCAGGAGCCCAAACATTGCTTGAAAGAGACACTGGAGTTGGCAGCAGGAGCCCAAAAATTGGCTGAATGGCACCCTGGAGTTGCAAGCAGCAGCAGGAGCCCAAACATTGCTTGAAAGAGACACTGGAGTTGGCAGCAGGAGCAGCAGGAGCCCAAACATTGCTTGAAAGAGACACTGGAGTTGGCAGCAGGAGCAGCAGGAGGCCAAACATTGCTTGAAAAACACACTGGAGTTGGCAGCAGGAGGCAAAATTGCTTGAAAGACACACTGGAGTTGGCAGCAGCAGGAGCCCAAACATTGCTTGAAAGAGACACTGGAGTTGGCAGCAGGAGCAGCAGGAGCCCAACATTGCTTGAAAGAGACACTGGAGTTGGCAGCAGGAGCAGCAGGAGCCCAAACATTGCTTGAAAGACACACTGGAGTTGGAAGCAGGAGCCCAAACATTGCTTGAAAGAGACACTGGAGTTGGCAACAGGAGCAGCAGGAGCCCAAACATTGCTTGAAAGACACACTGGAGTTGGAAGCAGGAGCAGCAGGAGCCCAAACATTGCTTGAAAGAGACACTGGAGTTGGCAGCATGAGCCCAAACATTGCTTGAAAGAGACACTGGAAGTGGCAGCAGGAGCAGCAGGAGCCCAAACATTGCTTGAAAGAGACACTGGAGTTGGCAGCAGCAGGAGGCCAAACATTGCTTGAACGAGACACTGGAGTTGGCAGCAGGAGCAGCAGGAGCCCAAACATTGCTTGAAAGACACACTGGAGTTGGCAGCAGGAGCAGCAGGAGGGCAAACATTGCTTGAAAGACACACTGGAGTTGGCAGCAGGAGCCCAAACATTGCTTGAAAGACACACTGGGGTTGGCAGCAGGAGCAGCAGGAGCCCAAACATTGCTTGAAAGGGACACTGGAGTTGGCAGCAGAAGCAGCAGGAGCCCAAACATTGCTTGAAAGACACACTGAAGTTGGCAGCAGGAGCCCAAACATTGCTTGAAAGAGACCCTGGAGTTGGCAGCAGCAGCAGGAGGCCAAAAATTGCTTGAAAGAGACAATGGAGTTGGCAGCAGGAGCCCAAACATTGCTTGAAAGACACACTGGAGTTGGCAGCAGCAGGAGCCCAAACATTACTTAAAAGAGACCCTGAAGTTGGCAGCAGGAGCAGCAGGAGCCCAAACATTGCTTGAAAGAGACACTGGAGTTGGCAGCAGCAGCAGCAGGAGGCCAAACATTGCTTGAAAGAGACACTGGAGTTGGCAGCAGGAGCAGCAGGAGCCCAAAAATTGCTTGAAAGAGACACTGGAGTTGGCAGCAGGAGCAGCAGGAGCCCAAACATTGCTTGAAAGACACACTGGAGTTGGCAGCAGGAGCAGCAGAAGACCCAAACATTGCTTGAAAGAGACACACTGGAGTTGGCAGGAACAGGAGGCCAAACATTGGCTGAATGACACCCTGGAGTTGCAAGCAGCAGCAGGAGTCCAAACATTGCTTGAAAGACACACTGGAGTTGGCAGCAGCAGGAGCCCAAACATTGCTTGAAAGAGACACTGGAGTTGGCAGCAGGAGCCCAAACATTGTTTTAAAGAGACACTGGAGTTGGCAGCAGCAGCAGGAGGCCAAAAAATGGCTGAATGACACCCTGGAGTTTCAAGCAGCAGCAGCAGGAGCCCAAACATTGCTTGAAAGAGACATTGGAGCTGACAGCAGGAGCAGCAGGAGCCCAAACATTGCTTGAAAGACACACTGGAGTTGGCAGCAGGAGCAGCAGGAGCCCAAACATTGCTTGAAAGAAACACTGGAGTTGTCAGCAGCAGCAGCAGCAGGAGGCCAAACATTGCTTGAAAGAGACACTGGAATTGGCAGCAGGAGCCCAAACATTGCTTTAAAGACACACTGGAGTTGGCAGCAGCAGGAGCCCAAACATTGCTTGAAAGAGACACTGGAGTTGGCAGCAGGAACAGCAGGAGGCCAAACATTGCTTGAAAGAGACACTGGAGTTGGCAGCAGGAGCCCAAACATTGCTTGAAAGACACACTGGAGTTGGCAGCAGCAGCAGCAGGAGCCCAAACATTGTTTGAAAGACACACTGGAGTTGGCAGCAGGAGCCCAAGCATTGCTTGAAAGAGACACTGGAGTTGGCAGCAGCAGCAGCAGGAGGCCAAAAATTGGCTGAATGACACTCTGGAGTTGCAAGCAGCAGCAGCAGGAGCCCAGACATTGCTTGAAAGAGACATTGGAGTTGGCAGCAGGAGCCCAAACATTGCTTGAAAGACACACTGGAGTTGGCAGCAGCAGCAGGAGCCCAAACATTGCTTGAAAGAGATACTGGAGTTGGCAGCAGGAGCAGCAGGAGCCCAAACATTGCTTGAAAGACACACTGGAGTTGGCAGCAGGAGCCCAAACATTGCTTGAAAGAGACACTGGAGTTGGCAGCAGCAGCAGCAGGAGGCCAAAAATTGGCTGAATGACACCCTGGAGTTGCAAGCAGCAGCAGCAGGAGCCCAAAATAGCTTGAAAGACACACTGGAGTTGGCAGCAGCAGGAGCCCAAACATTGCTTGAAAGACACACTGGAGTTGGCAGCAGGAGCAGCAGGAGCCCAAAAATTGCTTGAAAGACACACTGGAGTTGGCAGCAGGAGCCCACAAATTGGCCTAAAGACACACTGGAGTTGCAAGCAGCAGCAGCAGGAGCCCAAAACACACCCAGGAGTTGGCAGCAGCATTAAGAGAACATATACAGATTTTCGGCACAGATATCTTATCCGAAGAATAATAATAAAAAGTAAGAGTAACGTAAAGCAATTTCTCAATAATTACTTGTGGTCTGATGTGGAGGAATGTCTGTAACTGGAGAGCAGCGCCTTAAATCTGTTTTGCACGATCCATATTTCTTTAGTGTTGGTCTGGCCCCATGATAAATCTACTCTAATGCATCAGGCATTGGTGGGTGGAAATCTTGGCTGATCCATGCCTGATTCATTTCCACGCAGGCCAGTCTCTGAAAAAAAAACATTTTTGAAGCATACTGGAGCACATTGCATTGCTCTCATCAGAGCATCACTTACGAGTTTCATCACTTTGTTCGTGTTAAAGTCTTCAGGGCCTTGTTACTATTTAGTGAAAGACCATAGATAGTTACACACCTCCTGCTCTTATCGACAAATCCTGTTTTAAGTGTAGTGTAGCGTTTTGTCCTCCCCTCATATACGCACTAAGTATGTCAGGCAGAGAAGTGGCAGGATGGGCACAGAGAAGTTGCAGATGCCTAAATTCATCAAGCAGAGGTCACAGCAGACTAGGGGTGAGTTGCAGCAGGAGTCTCAGTGAGAGGACTGATCTCCCGGGATCAGCTAGCGGTCGTGTCTTGACCAGCAACCCATCTGCCATCATCCATTGTTTAACACGATCATCCACTGCATCACAAGTGACATCTGACACCCCCAGTCAACTGTCGGTTATGTCTTATGCTTAGGGTTCAGCTCCACTATTCAGTGAGGACGATCTGATAATCAGAAAAATCAGCAGCTACTGCCCAGCCAAGAAGTGGAGGAGACACTCGCCACTTCTTCCACTAGGCGGGCAAGTAGTGATGAGGAGAGTGGCATGGGAGGTGGTGTTGCAAACGTTTTGGCTTCTTAAGCAGACACAGTTGAGGAACCTGAGGAGGACATCAGTGAGTTTTGAGGGCACTTTTAAAGGCTTGGAGTGATGGAGAGTGACAGATTTAGCGGCCAGCATGGTGGCAGAAGGGGAAAGTATGGAGGCAAATGTGCTTGGGGTAGACCACTTGCGCGGCAGGCTATCTTCCCAGGAGGTGGTGGAAGAGGGTCCCTGGAGTTGGCGGCGGAGGCAGCAGCAGTGAATTAGTGCGAACTGTTGGTAGGAAAAATCAGCTACAAGGCCATGTGGCAGCTTTTCATCAAGCATCCGCAGGAGGTTAACATGGCTATATGAAAGATGTGTAGGCAGAAGGTGAAGTGTGGCCAGGGTCCCAATGTTGGACCCACAGCCCTGCGTCAACATTTGCTGCGTCACCATCAAGCGGCCTGAGAGAGTTGGCTCCAAAGTGGTGGTCCAGCCTGCTGCATTACCCACTGGCTGTTCCAGCCAGCCAAGGCTCCACCACCTCCTGTGTGTCATACCCATCCTCTGTCGCTCCAGATGCTCCTCCTCCTCTTAATCCGAGTCAATCATTCCGCCAGCAATCCTTTGGCCAAGCCTTGTCCAAGAGACAACAGTATGTGCCCACTCATCCAACGTGCAGAAGCTAAATGTGCTCCTGTATAAGTTGCAGGTGCTGCAGTCCCTCCCTTTTGAGTTGGCGGACCTTTCAGAGAACTGATGGCTTGTACCGAGCAGAGGTGGAGAGTCCCATGCTGTCATTTCTTTGCGAAGAAGGCAGTACCAGCCCTGTACAATTTTGTTGAACAGAAGGTGGGCCAGTCCTTTAGCCTGTCAGTGTGTACCAAAGTGTACAGCAGTGCCTAGGTCTGGAGCTGTAACTACGGTCAGGGACAATACATATCGTTTAAGGCCCAGTGGGTGATTGTGGTTCCTGCACAACCACAACAGCAACTTGGACAGGTCCCTCCGCTGTGGCCTCCACGCTCCTAGGCCTTTGTGCCTGTGACAGTGCACTTGCACTTAGCAAGGGTGTCACAGAAAAAAGTGGCTAATTGTCAAGTACATATTAATAGTTAACATTTATTATTTACTAAGTTATTATTAACTTATTTGAACATATTTATAATAATAACATATAATAACATATAACATAGCAACAATAACATCTAACATAATAACAGTAACATATAAAATTTATCAAAATTTTTTTTTTGGGGGGGGGGAATTTTCTTTTTATTTTTATTCATATTTTGTATTTTTTAAAAACACACATATATATATATATATATATATATATATATATATATATATATTGTTTTTTTTTTTTTTTGGAATTTTTTTTTTCCTTGGTCTTTTTTTAATATTTTGTGAATTTTTGTACAAAATTTTTTTTTTTATTTTTTTTTGTATTTTGTTTTTTCCCAGTGCCCTTTCAGCCTACCATGTGTGCAGGACACGGCGGTTTCACGCTGTTCTTCACATGGTTTGCCTTGAGCCACAGAGCCACACATGGGAGGAACTGCTAAAAATGAGAACTCAATAAATTAAATCATGGCTTACTCCACGAAAACTGCAAATGGGACCCATGGTGACTGACACTGGGAAGAACATCTTGTCTGTGCTGTGACAAGGAAGCCTGAGCCATGCGTCCTGCTATGGCACACATGTTCAATTTAGTTGTCAAGCGTTTTCTGAAGTCTTCCCCCCATCTGCAAGACATCCTAACAACGGGAAGGAAACTTTACATGCACTTCAGCCACTCATACACCACCAAGCACACCCTTCTTGAGCTTCAGCGTCAGAACGGTATCCCCAAACATAGTCTGATTTGCGATGTTTCCACCCGTTGGAATTCCACCCTCCATATGCAGGATCGACTATAGAAACAGAGAAAAGCCATCACAGATTTCTTGATGATCCAAATGGATAGGGGGACTCCCCTGTGTAACTTCAATGTAAACCAGTGGCAGCTCATACGTGACACCTGCCGTTTGCTCAGGCCCTTTGAGGAAGCTACTTTATTAGTCAGTCGCCAGGACTATGAGATGAACGATGTGATTCCACTGCTTCATGCACTACAACACATGTTGGAAACCATGGCTGGTCAGGGCACTGGAGACATGGCGCATACATTTCACAGCCACATGAAGCCTGTGGGGGGTGGAGGAGGAGGAGGGGCACAGCGAAGCACAGTTTAGATTTGACAAAATGGCCATTTTATCTAGTCATCTGACAGGAGAGGAGGAGCAGGAGCAGCCACAGGAGCTACAGGGTTGTGAGGCAGGTGAGACAGAGGACCCAGACACACCGTGGCAATTTGCAGTGGAGATGGAGACAGGTAGTCCCTCCGAGTCACTTGCACAAATGGCACGATGCATGCTCACGTGCTTGCGTAGTGACTGCAGAATTGTCTCCATTTGTCAGCGGGATGACTTCTGGCTCTCCACCTTATTGGACCCTCGCTTCCGGCACAAAATGGGGGCATTTTTTACACCCACTGAGAGGGAGGACAAACTGACCTACTACAGAGACATCCTACGTAGTCAGTTGGGCGATGCCTATTTGCGCCATGGTCCATACTGTGATGCCCAGTGGGACACCAGCCTTCTGTAAGCAGGCAACCCCCAATCTCCACCGCTGCTTCTGCCTATACTCAAGCCCCCATTTGCCGGGATGCCAGGTACGCCCCACCGGACACGGGTTGCCCCCAGGTCTTAATAGGCGCAAAGGATGGCTGCTTACGGTGAAGGCCGATGAACCACAAGGGTATCCCGAAGCCGAGCTCGTTCACAGGTAGTCAATCCGGAGGGTGCGTCAGAGTACAGGGATGAGACAGGTGTGTAGTCAGGAGTAGCCAAAGGGTCAAGCCAGGAGGTCAGAGATCGCGGGGTATCCAGAGGGGCAGGCAGCTTCGTGGTCAGACAAAGCAGAGGTCAGTACAGGCAGCAGACAGGAATGGTCGATCAAGCCGTGTCAGAACTGAACCGGCACAAAATGGGGGCATTTTTTTAACCCGCCGAGAGGGAGGACAAACTGACCTACTACAAAGATATTCTACGTAGTCAGTTGGCCGATGCCTATCTGCGTCATGGTCCATACTCTCGCAGGTCTGACTCGGGGGGACCTCTGCGATCACTTTCCACTACCATGGCTGCTGGGGGGTTGGAAGGAGAAGCAGCAGCAGCTCCATCAGCAGCAGCCTCAGTCTTGAGTCGCTAATGAGTAGCTTTCTACACCCGCATAGTGAGTCTACTCATGAGCAGCATGAAGACCTGGAGCAGGACCTGAACCAGCAGGTCGTGTCATACCTTGACATGACCATGCCAACACACCTTGAGGATCCGCTGGACTTCTGGGCAGCCAAACTTGACTTGTGGCCGCAACTAGCAGAGTTTGCCCTGGAAAAGTCCTGCCCAGCCAGTAGTGTGCCATCTGAGCGGGTGTTTAGTGTGGCAGGGGCCATAGTCATGCCAAGGAGAACTTGTCTGTCCACGAATAATGTGGAGAGACTCACCTTTGTGAAAATGAATCAGGCATGGTTCAACCAGGATTTCCAGCCAACAATGGCTGATCCATGGTAGTAGCTGATGCATGGTAGCTCCTTATGCTGCTGCCAACTCCAGGGTGTGTCTTTCAGGCAATATATGGGCTCCCTATGCTGCTGCCAACTCCTGGGTGTGTCTTTCAGACAATATATGGGCTCCCTATGCTGCTGCCAACTCCTGGGTGTGTCTTTCAGGCAATATATAGGCTCCCTATGCTGCTGCTGCCAGCTCATATGTGTGTCTTTCAGGCAATATATGGGCTCCTAATGCAGCTGCTGCCAACTCCAATGTGAGCACTCTTAAAAGACGCATGCTAGCATATTTGGGATGCCCCCCCCCCCCCCCCCCGGTTAAAGGCAATGGCTGCTGGCAATTTGACAAAGTGACTTTCTTTACAAAATGCAACCAGTTAATAGACAGGTACTCTTGAAATATTACTGCTAGTGTCTGGGATGCCCCCTCCTCACATACAGAGGAGGCCTCCCTTGATTGTGGAAAAGTGACATTAATTATAAAATTCAAGCAGTTATTAGACAGGTACTCTTGAAATATTACTGCTAGTGTTTGGGAAGCCCCCCTCACATACAAAGGAGGCCTTCCTTGATTGTGTAAAAGTGATGTTAATTATAAAATGCAAGCAGTAATTAGACAGGTAGTCTTGAGATATTTATGCTAGTGTTTGGGATGCCCATGTGGCCTGGTGTTTTTACAGTACACACAAAAACAATTCAAACTGCAATATATTTATGATAAATAGCCTTTACAAGCTGCTTTAGTGTAACAGATAGGGTCAAATGTGCAGGTTTGGGATACCGTGCGGCCTGGTGTTTTTACAACACACACAAAAACAATTCAAACTGCAATACATTTATGAGAAATAGCCTTTAAAAGCTGCTTTTGTGTAACAGATAGGGTCAAATGTGCAGGTTTGGGATACCCTGCGGCCTGGTGTTTTTACAGCAAGACAAAAACCAATTCAAAATGCAATAGCTTAATAAAGCTGAGGCTGAACAAGCTTATTTAGTATAACAGATAGGGTGCAACGTGGTGGTTTGGGATACCCTGTGGCCTGGTGTTTTGACAGCAGGACAAAAACCAATTCAAAATGCAATAGTTTAATAAAGCTGAGGATGAACAAGCTTATTTAGTATACCAAATAGGGTGCAACGTGGTGGTTTGGGATACCCTGCGGCCTGGTGTTTTGACAGCAGGACAAAAACCAATTCAAAATGCAATAGCTTAATAACGCTGAGGCTGAACAAGCTTATTTAGTATAACAGATAGGGTGCAACGTGGTGGTTTGGGATACCCTGTGGCCTGGTGTTTTGACAGCAGGACAAAAACCAATTCAAAATGCAATAGCTTAATAAAGCTGAGGCTGAACAAGCTTATTTAGTATACCAGATAGGGTGCAACGTGGTGGTTTGGGATACCCTGCGGCCTGGTGTTTTGACAGTACACACAAAAACAATTCAAACTGCAATATATTTATGATAAATAGCCTTTACAAGCTGCTTTAGTGTAACAGATAGGGTCAAATGTGCAGGTTTGGGATACCGTGCGGCCTGGTGTTTTTACAGCACACACAAAAACAATTCAAACTGCAATATATTTATGAGAAATAGCCTTTAAAAGCTGCTTTAGTATAACAGATAGGGTCAAATGTGCAGGTTTGGGATACCGTGCGGCCTGGTGTTTTTACAACACACACAAAAACAATTCAAACTGCAATACATTTATGAGAAATAGCCTTTAAAAGCTGCTTTTGTGTAACAGATAGGGTCAAATGTGCAGGTTTGGGATACCCTGCGGCCTGGTGTTTTTACAGCAAGACAAAAACCAATTCAAAATGCAATAGCTTAATAAAGCTGAGGCTGAACAAGCTTATTTAGTATAACAGATAGGGTGCAACGTGGTGGTTTGGGATACCCTGTGGCCTGGTGTTTTGACAGCAGGACAAAAACCAATTCAAAATGCAATAGCTTAATAAAGCTGAGGATGAACAAGCTTATTTAGTATACCAGATAGGGTGCAACGTGGTGGTTTGGGATACCCTGCGGCCTGGTGTTTTGACAGCAGGACAAAAACCAATTCAAAATGCAATAGCTTAATAAAGCTGAGGCTGAACAAGCTTATTTAGTATACCAGATAGGGTGCAACGTGGTGGTTTGGGATACCCTGCGGCCTGGTGTTTTGACAGCAGGACAAAAATCAATTCAAAATGCAATAGCTTAATAAAGCTGAGGATGAACAAGCTGATTGAGTATAACAGATAGGGTGCAACGTGCAGGTTTTGGATACCCTGCGGCCCTGTGTCCCATGCCGATCACTATGGCTTCTTCTGTCCTGCTGCTGCTGCTGGAAGCCTTTTATACCTGTTCAGTGACTGGAGACAAAGGGTTAAAAACCCTTAAAAATAAAACAAATGTCGTGGAGTTGACATACCCAGCCCAGGAATCAGCTATGCAGGGCATTTAGAACAGGCCACAGGGCCCCACCTTGGTGGCCCCCCCACCATGCAGGCTAAAAGCCCACGTAGACTTACTGGCCCCCGGGCTCTTCTGCTCCCCCCCAGGGCTTTGAGGAGGGAGATAATTGGGGGCTGCGGGTTAATGGCAAGTGACCCATAACCACAGAGGACTTGCCAGACCCTGAGCCCTGTAAACTGGTATAGGGGTCTCATGGATCTCTTACCATATCACAAAGAGTTAACTGTAAAAAAGAACACCACACAAGAGTAAAAATGACATTTCTTTATTTACTTTTTACACTCACCTCTGATCCTGTCCCACGGCTATCCGATGTCAGCTGCCCAGGTGATCAGTGTCCCCTGCCCCTCCAACCACCTTTTGTCAAATGTAAATTTTTGAGTAAATGTTCTTTTTTTTTCTTTTGCAGATGTCAGGGGCGGAAGCCTTTTTTGGGTCCTCCCCTGAACCTGGAAGAGCCTCGGGGGGGGGGGGGGGGGATCAGGTGAGTTTTTACCTTTATGACTTTTTAATTTATAGGGGTTTAAAGTCAGATACAAGAGTCTCACATAGCTGGTACTCAATGGTTGGACAGGCAGCCACCTGAGACTCGCGTAGCTGGAACTAGGAGGGCTAAAGGGACTGTCTGATATAATAAACAATAGATCCTCACCAACAGTCCCAACAGAGCTGATGGGCCCTATTCTGGGAGTTTTAAACTTACCTCCCCCCACAGATACCAACAGTGTCATCCCCTCTCATGGCCATGGCCTGTGGTTGCCTGGCTGCCTCCTCACATCACTCACAGTGACTGGCCACACCTGCTCCATTCATTTTAATGTCCATTGTTGTGAATGGAGCGGGCATGACCAGTCATTGTGACTAACATGAGGGGACAGCTGCTTGGCTCCATGCCCTATAATCCATTTTAACTGTTAACTTTAAGCTTTTCTTTTGATAAAGGTAAGATAAAGTTTGGAGTACCTCAATGAGTATAGCACATCTGTACATTAGCAGTTTGTTGAGTATAAAAAGCATAGGGTGATATTAATTAAAATTCTTGCGTATATGATACAATGGAACAGCATACCCAGTAAACAAATTAGGCTTATTATAATGACTTTGTTTAAAGTACATGTGCAAAATGAGCTGTCCTGTGAAATCAATGTAAATTGGGACTGGGACAAAGCAACTCCCTGTCCTGTATGCTTTTTAACCTGACATTGGAGAAAGTAATTAGAGGGATGGGAATAAACCAAGGTGGGACTTTATTAAATAAAACCTCACAGTAGGAACAGAGTAGCATTAGTTGAGAGTCTTAATCAAGGGGAGGAAGTGTTCAGTCAAGCTGCCTTATGCATTGTTGTTGAACATTTGCTTCCTAGGATGTAGTGGGATTCTGCTCGTCTTCCATCATTACCAACCCTGCTCCCCTTTTTGCCAACTGCCAGGTCACTTACACCCCCAGTCATTTCAGTGATTGACTGCTCCCTTCCTAGGATATGGTGGGATTCTGCTGCTTCTCCATCATTACCAAATCTGCTCCCCCTTTTGTCAAATGCCATCTCACTTATACCATCTCCAGTCACTGTAGTGCCTGACTCCTCTCTGTGGGATCATGTGAATGACATCTGCTTCCCCTCCCAATCACCCTATTACAGACAGTGTGCAGCATCCCACATTACAGGCAGTGTGCGAAATCCCACATTAGAGGCAATGTACGGCATACCTATTACAGTCAGTGTGCGGCATTCCACATTACAAGCAGCGGATGGCATGCCCCATTACAGTCAGCGGACGGCATGTGCGACCTCTCCCCCCATACACCCTGCAACCCACCTCACCACCGCCGTCACACGGACAGCAGGGACAGCAGGGCTCATAAAACAACTATTGGACTGCTTTAAATGAACTGATTCCCCCAGTCTAGAGGAATGGACTGACTTTTTTCTTTTGTTAAACTTTGCAAGGACATGATCGTTCTGAAAAAGATCATCAGCACCTATGAACAAAATAGTTTAACATGATTTACATGGTACAACATTGCTTAGTGAAAGGAAACAGAGGTGGTGACATTCCTTTGTTCAGAAGTATGAGGAACTCCCTTTCTAAGGAGACAAGGGCAACCAGAAAACTGGAAGCTATGTCTTGTTTTAAGAAGATTTCCTTGACATCCACTGCCAACCTGCAACAAGCAGATATGAAGTTAACGACCCAATGGAACAATGTGTATACAATAATTAAGCAACCAATATGCTCACATATATACACAGGAACACGGTTCTTTAGTAGACTAATTGACAGTTTGTATAATGTCACCTGCCTCTTTAGGAACCTAAATATTAGAAAGGGCAGGGGTCTTGCTACAATTTAGACGTGCTGTCTAAAAACGTGCTCTTGCCAAATATCGCCGGTCCTCTCAAGCGTCTTCCAATATTCCTTGGATATGGGGTTTATATCCTGGTGGCCAAAAGCAAAACCATGGACATAATTAACTACAGTCCTAAAGCGTTGATGTCAATTGTTATGAAGACTTTTAATTGTGATTGTGACACCAATATCTGAAAAACATCACTGCCTGTAAATCAGACCCCCTTCAGCTTTTAAAATACAAGTCAGAGGGCAAGGGGAACATGGCTTTGTATTTTATTCTAAATCATATTGATCATATAGATATCTATGCCAGGATCTTCTTTGTAGGTTTCAGTTTGGCATTGAGTACCATCAGTACGGATTTACTAGTAACGAAGATCAATCGACTTTTGTGCAACAACTCTCTAAAAGTACAGTAGCTCCCAAAACCCTCTAAACAGGTGAACGTGAGTAGGGCAACTAGCATACACAAATCTTTCTCTAAAATATGGTTAAAAAGAGAGGTCTCACTTCAGATTAGAATTAGGACTGCACCCTACAGAGGTACCTTGGCGTTTGGTGGTGCAGTTAAAACATATTTCTGCATCTGTGTGCTAAGACCTTTATTTGTATCCAGATTTTAGAGACAGGTTTGTGTATTCTAATTGCCTTGCTAATGTGCACCTCCCAGGTTAGTTATATATGGTCTGAGTGGCTGCCACCCCTCCTTTGTATCTTTTGATTATGTAAAAGCACATGGGGTGGTGGGCCTTGATTTGTATGGGGGAAACTTTTGACCCTTCCCTCCAATGCGCTACACTTAAGGTTATAGGGCAACCATAGGTAAGCTGCTCCCAATTTATTCATTGCTTTGTATATCCCTAATGGGGCTCTCATACAGTTAGGACTGCACATTACAGAGGCACCTTAGTGTTTGGTGCTTCAGTTCAACCATACTTTTGCTTATGTGTGCAAACCAAGTCCTTTGTTTTTAACCAGATTATAGAGACAGATTATAGACTTGGTTGCTCGATAACAGGCTTGATGGCTGTGACTCCTTTAAGTGTGTACACTCTCTCATTTTATTACAAAATTGAAGTTATGGTCCAGACACTGAAATGAAAAAGATTATACTCATCTTTTATACCCCTCAGGTGATCGCTCCAAGTCCAGCTCTGACACCTACTGAATCACCAAATCCGCCAAGTCCTGCTTCGCCTGACCTGATCGTCTGCTCCTTCTGTAGTATTGACGAAAGACTGTCCACACTATATGTCACAGAGACTATGGTACCCCCCTCTATTCACTGGAATGGAGTGGTCATATCAAGACCTGGCACACCCTCATTCCTCTTGGTAAGTTATAACCATCACATTTTTAGCCATCTAACTCAACCAACATTTTATTGGAGATTTTCTGGCAAAATTACATTTGGAAAGCACAGAATAAGATACATAAGATAAGGTAACTGATGCTTTATAAAGATTTTTAAAAAGTTTCATTAGGTCCTATAGAGCAGCTTGCATTCTCAACTGAAACTTTACAATCAATACTGATTTTTTTCCCTCTACTGAGAAAAATTGTCTGCTGCTTCTTGAAGGCTTATTTACCTTTAGCCCGTGAGGCTAAAACTGTTTTTGCTGAAAAATATTACCAGTTTCTGTCTGGCTTCAAACCCCTTAGTCTGCCCAGAACAAAACAATACTAGGTCAGGTATGTAGCTCTCGAAATAAAAAATGCAAACATTATATGGCTAAAGGGACCCTCGGGCTTTAAATTATAATTCCATCCATAAACTTGCCATCCTAGGATATTCGCATTTAAGATTGCTCACAGTTGGTGGCTGTTTGCTCAGGACTGTTTACAGAAGCAGGTTTCCAGCTCTGTATGGTCCCAACAGAAGGATCATGAAGAAAAAAGACTGTGCTTCACTCAGCTGCACTGTCAGAGCATGTCTGCTCTATAGCAGCACATTGGCCCCTTGGTGGGATTTTACTGGGGATTGAAGGGCTGGAGCACAAGCATCAGCAGGAATCAGCACTCCTGGGGAGGATCAGAGGGTTGCAGAAATCAAAAGGCTGCCAGCAGATCCATAGAGAGCTCCAGGACAGAGAACACAGGAAGATTAATCACCAGCCCACCTCCATCAGGCTAATGACTCTATTTCTGCTATAGCAAAGAAAGTAACTCTTTCATCGCCAGACATTTCACTGTTATAAGACTAAACTAGAGCAACATTAAATACTACACATCTGCTAAATAGTCTGTTTTTATAATTCCCTATTTTTTTCAACGGAGGTCTACTGTAAGCCTAATGTAGTGTTTTCTATGTACCAATAACTAGAGGGACATCCCAGATTGGGGAGCATTCAGGGCAGCAATGTAAATGGACTTGAGGTCTTTTTTTACTTTTTATTACTGTTTTGCTATGGACGGGTCACATCTTACACTGTTAAGTAGGTTTCCCTTAAAGTGGAAGTCCAGTCTCTAGGTAACCTCGGGTCCTGGGCATGGCCATTTTGTAAAGAATGCACAGAGTAGCAGGTCTGTCATCCAATCCACTGCAGCAATGTGACTGTACTGGTCATTTACTCAATGCTAACTTTCACTCAGGTCTACGGCTTCCAATCAGAGTCCTATACCCCACTGGAATCTGGGAGGTATTGTGGCGATCAGGTGAGAAGTTTTATTGTTTTAGAGCCAAAAAAAACGAACAACAAACCTCAAGTCAGAGAGGTGCTGATGCCTCCTATAATCTAGTATTGATTTAAAATATAAAGAAGCAGTTTTGCATCCAGATTAAGGTTACCATTATTATGTTAGGACAGCCCTACTGCAACAGTAACTACAAATAATCTTTTCATCGAATTTTTTAAAAACTGGCTCACTTGGGTGAGACAGTATTTATTAACTTTAAAATGAACCATGACCCCCATGTGCCCACTTTTGCAGGGTACATTCCGATCTGGGATGTCCATGCTGTGTGAAACCCCTTGCTCCCTAGTAAACTTGGTACCTTGCTGGGGATCCTACAGGTCATGTGCTGGCTATCCTTCAATCAGCGTTCCATACCATGCATATGTGCATAGGATGCTGTTTGTAACCAGAACCCAGCACAGAGCACTGGAAGCAGCCAGCATCCTTTAAAACATGATTGAAAAGGAATAATAATAGTTTTAGGACTCCAGGGCCAGACACCAAGGGTTTTGGACCTCTTTAAATGCACCACCTTCTCCTGCTGAGGGGTGTGCTGCAAAACATAGTCAGAGAGTTACAAATGCTAGGGAAAGCTGTGGAATCAGGGTGCAGTGGTTATCATGTCTGCTTTACATGCAGAAGGCTCTGGGTTTGATCCCCATTTATCTGATGCTTTAATGAAAAACAAATTCAGCAATGCCCCTTCTTTTTTTTAAATAGGTATTCCCCCCTCCCATCCTAGTCTAGTAGTATAAAACCACCCAGTCCTGAGATCTGAGTTTCACAGTGCTCATGCTCAGAGACTGCCTCCGGGACAGTTTTTGGTATGACACTTTTCAGACCACCCTCAACCCTAGTTCCTACAGTAGCCCCAACAACAGTATTATAAAAGCATTCATTTGTTGAGCAATTGTGGGGGCAGACAGCTGATTGCATGCATTTGACTAATAAAAACAAACTCGAAAAAAATGCTTGTATAGTGAATCTGCTTTTAGGAAAATTGAACTATTATATGGAATTTCTGTGTGTAGTAGGTTTTAAGTTGGTCTGTTCTTTTTCTTGGTTCCCGTCTTTCAAGGTGACAATAGAAAGTAAACATGAATAATGTCAAAGTTATTAAAGCAACTTGGCTTCCAAGACTTCCAAGGTTGAGTGTTTATGAACTCAGCCAATTCTACCCACAACATGGACACAGCAGTGGGGGGTTTTCAGTGCCAATTGTACTGCAAAGGCTGCTGAATGTTCACGTTTGCTGAAGGTCAATTTAACGGGTCAATTAGTAGAAACCCCAACAATATAAAATGCTCTGCTGGATCTATTAATCTCAAACAGTGCAGAACGTATTACAAATGTACAAATTAAGGCGAACACAGGGAGGAAGGATCATAAATTAGTCTCTTCTGATTTAAGCTATGAAGAGGAAATACATATTGTTACAACAAAATCACTTAGCTTTACGGAAGGCTGGATGTTCCCCTTGCAAAGGTCAGGACTTGATTATGATGATAAATTCTTAATAAAATTAGTAGGAAACAGCAGGAATTAATTTAAAGTGATTTTGAAAGAATAGAATTGTTTAGTCACTTAAGGAAAATTTAATTAGATGTAATTGTAAACAAGCCTATGGGACAAAACCAGCACATAAAGTTTTGCCCATTGGTATAGACATGTTTATTCACCAAAAATCCCAACCTGGTGGCATGCAACCTTACACAATCAGAGCACAAACCAAATAAAGACTGGAAAAATGTTATGGACTGCTATAGCTAAATTATGCAAAAAAAAAATTAAATTTTAACAGAATACAAACCCCGACCAATGTTAGAATCACTGTTAATATTTCCAAAAAGTACAACAATGGATGATAACAACAATTAGTCAGGGCTAGAGATGAGCGAACTTTTAAAAAAATCGGTTCACAGGAAAAACATGGTCTGACGAAAAGTCCTGTATAACACTCTGCGGTCACCTAGGACTGTAGCAAAAAAAATGTTAGTGGGACAATTAGCATATGAATAGCCAGCGGACACCTTTGTGTAGTTTAAAGAACACAATCAGTCCAAAATGTGCCCATTTTGGGCATCATATGGTTGATCTGTGGTTGTGTAGGATTGGCTTTCCTGCAAAGTGAAGAATTGATAGTTTTTTACAAGTGGTAAAATATTGCCCATTTAGGGAATCATGGGGTTGATCTGTGGTTGCTTAGGCCTGGTGGTAATGGGTGAAAGCAGGGGTTCTGTTGCTGGTAGAGTGGTAGCATTAGCAGAAGCACAGTATTTAAAGACTAGACAGAGGGACATGGGACCTGTGGTTGTTGGGCAGGCCTAGCAAGAGTGGGCAAGCCCTTAAAAAAATATCCCATTTTTATGGTGTTAGCAACAGGATTGGCTTTCCTGGAAAGTTATTTGTAGATGAAGCCATGGTGGCTTTCAAGCCCTCCAAAAATGATACTATTTAAAGGTAGTAGAAACATGATTGGCATCCTGAAAATTGAGTGATGACGGTTTACAAGCCCTCCAGAAAGTATGCCATTTTAAGGGAGGTAGCAACAGGATTGGCATTCTGGAAAGTGAAGAAGACACAATAGGGTTGATTCAGAGAGACAAAAAAAAGACCCGTTCTGTTTTTTTAAATGTTCCCGCTCTCGTATGAGTGTATGAGTGATTCTAAGCATGCATCGCAAGCCTTCAGTAAAGTCTTCGTCCGTTCGTATGCCAACGAGAATGTCATTTTCCAGCTTATGTTACTCATGTTACAACGTAGGCTTCCTTTTTGCCCTTTTTACATCGTCTCCTCCCATGAATCATTTACGTTTCCTGTTAGATTCTGATTTCCTTTTACAATAAATAATCGTCCAGACGAAAATCCTTACGACCTTACGCCTGCGCACTACAAACTTAACTCATTAATGTGCTCCCCTACATATTTGGTTCACTAAATTTTGCTACAATGCTTAGCTAAATCACTTCGCGAATCTTCATATATACATTTTTTGGGGGGCATTCGTTTTGTGGTAACCAACCCTTAATGAATGTATTTAGAAAAGGAAATGACACAGAAACAAGTTTTTTGTTTTTTTTTATATAAAATGGCACTTTTCGTTTGCCTTATTTTTTTTAATTAGTTTTTTTCTAAAAATGTAACCACTTTTTTTAATTTTAAACGATATACACAGCAATGGCAGGCCCAGAAGATTACTCTTCATCTGTGGTCCTCAACGAGTCATGCAGCTCCGGCATCTCACTCACCAACTGAAGGACCCTGGCACTCAGTTGTGCCACTCTGGCACTTGTGGTCCCTGTATAAATTTTTAAAAAAAATTATTTGTCATTATGCTAAGGAATTAATAAAAAGGAAGAGGCGCTCATTTTCCTCCACAAAGCCACAAAACATGGTCAAAAGCAAGCAAGCCGAGTGCAAAATGGTCCCGTAAGTGTTTCAAAAATGAAACGGTTTTATAGGGCGGTGGCCCCTCGGCAATCAGCTCTCTGAATCAGATGCAAGCCCATCCCAATAGCGTAAATTATCTGAACGAACGCAAAATATCAGATTTTGATGGGAAAATGATCCGAACTAATGCAAATGATCCGATTTAGTTAGGCATTAGCGGTAACGAACATATGAATGGAAAAACGAACGTAAAAACCCCCAAAAAATGACAAACACACACAAAAACATACACAGACCAGACGAATGTGTCTCTGAATCGAGCCTAATGACGGCTTACAAGGCCTCAAAAAATTATCCTATTTTTAGGGGGGTAGCAACAAGACTTTCCTGAAAAGTAAAGAAACAATGGCTTTTTACAAGTAGTCAAAAAGTTGCCAATTTGGGGCATCATATAGTTGATCTGCGGTTGTGTAGGCATGGCAGTAAGCCTCAAAAAAATTATTCCATTTTTATGTTGCTAGGAATAGGATTGACTTTCCTGCAAAGTGAATAACTGATAGCCTTTTACAAGTGGTAAAAAATTGCCCATTTAGGGAATCATATGGTTGATCTGTGGTTGTCTAGCAGTAACAGGTGGTAGCAGGGGAGCTGTTGGTGGCATTGGTATGGTGGCATTACCAGAAGCACAGAAGCACAAGCCAGTGGTTGTTGTGTAGGCCTGGCAGTAGTGGGCAATAGATCCTATCTTTATGGGTGTAGCAACAGGATTGGATTTCCTGGAAAGTTATGTGAAAAAGAAGCGACAGCGGTTTACAAGGTTTCAAAAAAGTTTCCAATTTTTATAGGGTTAGCAACAGGATTTGCTTTTTACAAACAATCAAAAATATTTGGGCATCATAGGCTTGATCTGTGGTAATATAGGCCTGGCAGTAGCGGGTGGCAGAAGGGGTGCTGTTTGTGGCAGAATGGTAGCATTGGCAGAGGAACGGAATTTAAAGACTAGTCAGAGCGATGTGATACCCTTGGTTGTTGTGTAGGCCTGGCATTAGAGGGTGAGCCCTCAAAAAAGTATCACACTTTTACAGGGGTAGCAGCAGGATTGGCGTCCAGGAAAGTTATGAATAAAGGGGGGGTGGGAGCAGCTCAATCACTATTATTTATACAAAACTATTATTATTATTCAGGGCCTGGGAACTAATTTACCGCCCAGTTTTACCCTCTCATCAACTAAATATCAGGCAAATATCCAGGAAAGTTAAGAAGAAACAATGGTGGCTTGCATGATTTATTGAAAAGCCCTAACCCTTATAAAACTATTCCCCAGCATCTAAAATGAATATATTTTAAGTTTCTAGTCACTTACTTATTATTCTTTCCCACACTGGGCTGTAACTCTGTTCAGGACTTTATGATACGGGCGCCGCCATCTTGACTCAGAAGCATCACACTTACTGAGGAGAGGAGAGTGGGATAAAGTACAGGGGGTAGGTTTATAGCTGTGCTTTGCTCAGACAGAGCAGAACTGGGGTCAGGAAAAGGTCAGCAGTCCCAGAATGCAGAGCAGCACAGTCAGACGGCACTTCCTGTTTGCAGGCTGCCTGATGTTCCATGAGCCGCCATCTTGGATGTTTAAAGGCTCATTACATGCATTAGATGCAGGTAGGATGATTTTTAATGTGAGCAATCTGTATGTACAGGGTGTGGGAAACATAAAAGATATGTTCTTATTCAGAGTGAAGGACCGATTTAAGGTAGTAGCAACGGGAATATATTTTAAGTTTCTAGTCACTTACTTATTATTCTTTCCCACACTGGGCTGTAACTCTGTTCAGGACTTTATGATACGGGCGCCGCCATCTTGACTCAGAAGCATCACACTTACTGAGGAGAGGAGAGTGGGATAAAGTACAGGGGGTAGGTTTATAGCTGTGCTTTGCTCAGACAGAGCAGAACTGGGGTCAGGAAAAGGTCAGCAGTCCCAGAATGCAGAGCAGCACAGTCAGACGGCACTTCCTGTTTGCAGGCTGCCTGATGTTCCATGAGCCGCCATCTTGGATGTTTAAAGGCTCATTACATGCATTAGATGCAGGTAGGATGATTTTTAATGTGAGCAATCTGTATGTACAGGGTGTGGGAAACATAAAAGATATGTTCTTATTCAGAGTGAAGGACCGATTTAAGGTAGTAGCAACGGGAATGGGATTCTGGAAATTTAATTGAAGAAGAAGCGATGGTAGTTTACAAGCCTCAAAACTGAATTAAAATAAAAGCAATGACGGCTTACAAGGCCTTAAAACATTATCACATTTTTAAGGGGGTTGCAACAGGATTACATCCTGGAAAGTGAAGAAAAAGAGATGGCGTTTAACAAGGCATCATTTTTTGGGGGCTAGCAACAGGATTGGCTTTCCTGGAAAGTTATGTGAAGAAGTAGTGATGCCGGTTTATAAGGCCACAAGACATTATCTCATTTTTATGGAGGTAGCAACAGGATTGGCTTTTCTGGAAAAGGGAGAAGATGTGATAGCGGTTTACAAAGCCTCAAATGATCCCATTTTTATGGGGCTAGCAACAGGATTAGCATCCTGGAAAGTGAAGAAGAAGAGATGGCAGCTTACAAGCCTTCAAAAAATGGTGATAAAGATATTATGTGATTTTTTTTTTTTTTAATGGGAATATTTGGAGCAGAGCAGCGCATACCCCAATTGATAGAATCACACAATCCAGTAAACTTTAAAGAAAAATGTGTACCCCCCCCCAAAAAAAACTGGTTGCTTGGTGATAACCATATTATGTGATTTCTTTTTTAATGGAATATTTAGAGCAGAGTGGTGCACTCCCCAACTGTCAGAATGACACAGCCCAGCAAACTTAAAAGACGAAAGTGTAACCCTAAAAAACATTGCTGGTAAAGTGTTGATAACGATATAATAGGGTTGATTCACAGCTTTCTATGTTCCATCTCGTTTTTGTTTCTAAATGTGAACATTACACATAGCTTTCGCTAAGTACACATGCGTTCGCATGATTCAGAGCCTCCATCGGGAGCGTTTCATACTGTTTTTGAAGCTGCATAAGCTGTCGAGTATGGCTCTCAAGACCTATTTAACAGATGATGCTTTCGTATATGTTGAAGTAAAACGCTTGTCTCCTAGAGTTTTTATAGCGCTTTTTCATGTACCTTGCAACTAAATGTTTCAGTGTTCAACAACAAATATCTGTTTTTACCCTTCATTTAGCTTATATTCTAAGTATGTCACACACCCCGCTTCAAGATATTCATTACCTGTGGGTAGTATGGTCCTGTAGAGGGCTTCTGCAGAGATGATTGGAGGAAAGAAAGCCCCTCCCAGTCCATAAGTACCTGGGACCTCCCACTCATTACCCAGTCTTCATCTCTGCAGATGGCGAGCAAGCAGCAGATGATATCTCCTCCTTGCACAGGGGGACTTTAAGGTAGCCGGGTCTACTCCCGGCCTATATATATTTTTATTGCCGTTCGGACTCTTTATTCCCTTTATTAATATATAGCTATTTAAATGCCTCCCAGTCTTGACTGCTGTTCGAGCGAGGGTATAACAGCACCTCAGGTGCTCAGGAGCTATGCTCCACCGCGAGACCCTATAAAGAGGGTAGGCGGTTATACCGGGTTGGGATGCCCTGTCCAAGAGTTTAATTTTCCCCTTAAATGGCCTATTCCCCTTTTTTAGTTGTGTGGAGGCCTCTTATTCAGCTTCTGGTGTTTTTCTATGGGGGCGCCCGGAAAATAGATTTATTTGAAATGTTTGTTTAAAATGTTTACTTTTCTGGTATGAATAGTTATAATGTAAACTTGTTGCAATCTTTTTTGCTGACAGCTGGATTTTTACCTCAGAGCTGAGGGGAGGATTTCTCCCCTCACGCTCTTCAGTGAGGGGGCGGGGCCGGGCCTTCGGTATGAGGCCGCAGCCCGCGCCCTTTAGGAGTTTGGAGCTGGTAGCGTGACCGAGCGGGGAGCAGCTCCGCTTGTTATGCGGGCTGCTACCGGCTCTATTATGCGCCCGGTGCCGCGGCTGCCTGCGGCACCGGTGCGCGAGTTTTTAATGGAGGGGAGCTTCCCCTCACGTCTGACAGACACTGTGCTGGGTTTTTTTCCTCAGAGCTGAGACAGGTGCTGGATTTTACCTCAGAGCTGAGGGGAGGATTTCTCCCCTCACGCTCTTCAGTGATGGGGCGGGGCCGGGCCTTCGGTATGAGGCCGCAGCCCGCGCCCTTTAGGAGTTTGGAGCTGCTGGGCGGAGCCTTGCAGCGCGCGATCCACGCTGGCCACGCCCCCCTGCTGCGTCTCCCGCTCTGATCTGTGTTACCTCAGGCAGAGGACACAGTGTATTGGCGCCCAAAGACTCAGTGAGTGGCCCTGCGGCCGTTGCTTATCTGTACATATTTGCATATATATATGTATATATATAGGTATAATAGATATAGGTTTATATAGGGAGAACCTCTTACTGTCTTTTTCTATGTTTTTCAGGCTAACTGCCAGGAATTTTTTCAGGTTTCTCCTGGTCCTAGAGTACCTGGGTACTTTTGCTATTTATTACAAAACCTCCCACTTGGACAATATAAGGGCATCCCGGGTTGCTTAATAGCGTAATTCCCTCACTCATAGCGACTATTCAAGTTCACCTTATGGAGGCATCCCAAGATTCCGGGTTCCCCTCGGGACAATCCCGGAAGTGTATGGGTTGTGGGGTATCCCGAACAGGGGATGATTTTTTCCTATGTATATCATGTGCACAGCAGACTATTACACGGCAGTCCGGTCCCCAGGCATCTGGGTCAGCGCAGCCGGCTTCATCCTCTCCCCCTCCCACTTTGACCCGTGCCCCGTGTGAGATTGCCACGGGGGGGCAGTCGCAATCTGATGTGTGTGCCAGGTTGGCCAGTATTGAAAAATTCATTTCCTCCATGGTTGCCAAGAAAGCACCGGCTAAGAGGAAGCATTTATCACCGGTTAATCATTTTGAATATGATGATGACGAGGACGGCCTGGATTGGTCAGATTATTCCACTCTGGAAGAAGGGGAATTATTTGAGGATTCAGATATTTCTGATGATCAGCAATTTGTTGGTGCTGATTCCGATCGGAGCTCAGGGACTTCCTTGGATACTCCTAATGTTCTGACTCAGATGTTTGAGGTGCTTGCTATCTCGCCTCCGGCGGAGGTTCCTCAACAGCAAGGGGAGTTTTATGACGAATCCAAGCCGCGGTTGGAATTCCCTAATCAAAAGCATTTTGATAATATTATTTCTAAGGAATGGGAAAGGCCTGCCCGGCTCCCAGGCATTCCCCAAAGTTGGGATAAGAGGTATCCTTTTCCAGTGGATACGGTTAAGCGCTGGGCGTCTCCCCCCGAGGTGGACGCCCCTATTTTGGGGTTATCCAACTCAGCCGTATTGAACAACCCTGATTGTTCCTCTCTTAAGGATGGTGAGGATAAACGCATTGACCAGATGGCTTGTCATGGTTTTGCCAGTATTGGGGCAGCAATAAGGCCTGTTTGTGCCTCATCGCTGTTGCCGATGGCTACGAGAAAGGTGGTCAGGCACTTGTTATCCTCCTCCGGTTTGAATCCGGACAGTGAGGAATTTCGTGAACTAAAACAATGTGAGGGGTTTTTGTCCTTCATGGTGGCCGCTTTGGATGATTCCTTGATGATGAGTAGTAGAGCCTCTGCTCTAATGGTTACTATCAGGCGTTCAATTTGGTTACGCCAGTGGGCGGCTGACTTTGGGTCAAAAAAGTCACTAAGAGCTCTTCCCTTCGTTGGGTTACGGCTCTTTGGAGACAAGCTGGATGCCGTGGCCAAGGGGGGCAAACTACCTCAACGCAAGAAGCAACGTCGCCCCTTTCGAGGAGCGTCTTCCTTCACTCCTTCCTTTCGGGAATCTAGAGCAGGAAGAGGTTTCGCCTTCCCTTCTACAAGGGGAAATTCCTGGAATAGGGGCAGAGGACGTGCCCGTTCAGGATACAGTTGGGGCTCAAAACCCAAACCCGTGGCCAAGCCCGCTCAACAATGAGGGGGCGCCCTCACCCGTGCGGGTGGGGGGACGGCTACAGCACTTCTCCCAGGTCTGGAACCGAGAGGTCTCGGACAGGTGGATCCGGGAAGTGGTGTCTTCCGGCTACAAGCTGGAGTTCGAGTCCTACCCTCCCCCGCGTTTCCTCAGGTCTCGGGTGTCCCCGGAGGCACTGGCTGCGCAGCAGCTCCGGGCGGCAGTATCGAGTCTTCTGGAAATGGCAGTCATTTGCCCAGTTCCCTCATTAGACCGGGGTCGGGGTTTTTACTCAAATCTGTTCACGGTCCCCAAAAAGGATGGCTCTGTCCGGCCCATACTGGACCTAAAGATTCTCAACAAGTTCGTCAGACTGCGAAGGTTTCGCATGGAAACGTTGCGCTCGGCTATTCATTCTCTTCGTCAGGGGGACTTCATGACGTCCATAGACATTCAGGACGCTTACCTCCATGTTCCCATTTTTTCCCGCACACCAGAGGTTTCTGAGGTTCGCGGTGGAGGATCGGCACTTTCAGTTTGTAGCTCTTCCCTTCGGTCTCACCACAGCTCCAAGAGTTTTCACCAAGGTGCTTGCTGGGGTGATGGCTCTCCTCAGAGCGCAGGGGATTCGCATTGTGCCATATCTAGACGATCTCCTCATCATGGCACCGTCATTCAGCTAGGCAGAATTGGACACCAGGACGGTAATATCCACTCTGGAGAGGTTCGGCTGGGTTATCAACTACCCCAAGTCCTCCCTACACCCGTCCAGGACAGTATCCTTTCTGGGAATGTCTCTGGATACAGATCTGGCCAGAGTTTTCCTTCCTCAGTCCAAGGTTCTTCTGATTCAGGAGTTGGTTCGGTTGCTCATGTCCATGCCTCGACCGTCCATCCGTCTAGGGATGAGACTGGTGGGTTTGATGGTGGCCTCATTCGAGGCGGTTCCCTTTGCTCAGTTTCACACAAGGACACTTCAGCTCCATCTGTTATCGGTCTGGAACAGGTCTCCTCAGTCGCTGGATCATCTTTTTCAGATGTCTCCCCGGGTTCGCCGCTCGCTTCGGTGGTGGCTGAACTCAACCAACCTACTGAGGGGCAGATCCTTTCGGACTCCTCAGTGGGAGATAGTCACTACGGATGCCAGCCTCTCAGGATGGGGGGGCTTTTGGAAGGATCTGCAAGTTCAGGGTTTGTGGAGTCCCCTGGAAGCTCACGAGTCTATCAATGTTCTGGAATTGAGGGCCATCAGGTTGGTTCTTTGTCATTTGACTCATCAACTGCGAGACTTGCTGGTCCAGGTCAGGTCGGACAATCGGACGGCGGTGGCCTACATCAATCACCAGGGAGGAACCCGCAGCAGGAATGCCCTCAAGGAAGTGTCTCTGATCCTGGACTGGGCCGAGAGACATGTCCCGTGTATCTCAGCAGTTTACATCCCAGGTGTGGAGAACACGGAGGCGGACTCTCTGAGCAGGATGTCAGACCGCAAGGGGGAATGGTCTCTCAATCCCAGGGTCTTTCACTCAATTTGTCTCAGGTGGGGGTCACCGGCGGTGGACCTATTTGCCTCCCGTCACAATCACAAACTTCCGGCTTTTGTGTCTCTGGCGAAGGACCCACTGGCTCTCGCGACGGACGCCATGTCCCTGAACTGGAGGGATCTGGGGTTTCTGTACCTGTTCCCTCCATTTCCCATGGTGGCCAGAGTAGTGCGCAAGCTTGCTCTGGAGAGAGCAACAGCAATTCTGGTAGCTCCAAGGTGGCCAAGACAGGTCTGGTTCGCAGACGTGGTAAGGTTGGCAGAAGATCAGTTCGTTCTGCCCCTGCTGCCAGATCTGCTCACACAGGGTCATCTTCGTTACCCCAATTTACCAACGCTGGCTTTGACGGCGTGGCTGCTGAAACCTCCATCTTGAAGGAGGAAGGTCTTTCTGACGCTGTTATTCAGACTCTCATTCGTGCTAGAAAGAAGTCTTCTTCATCCGTGTACTATAGGACTTGGAGGTCTTATATTGATTGGTGTGAGGCTAGGGCCTTCCCTTGTAGGGAATTCTCTGTTTCTAGAATTTTGGAGTTCTTGCAACATGGTCTGGACTTAGGGCTCCAACTCAGTACTCTGAAGGGGCAGGTGTCTGCCCTGGCAGTATTTTTCCAAAAGTCTTTTGCACTACATCCTTTGGTTAAGACCTTTTTCCAGGGGGTTACGCATGTGCGGCCTCCTAGGAAGCCTTTGATTCCGGTTTGGGATTTGAATTTGGTTCTTTCTGCGCTACAGGGTCCCCCCTTTGAGCCCTTGCATGATAGTCCTTTGTCTTCCCTTACGCAGAAGGTGGCATTTTTGGTAGCTATCACTTCAGTTAGACGTGTTTCTGAGTTGGCGGCTCTGTCTATTCAAGCTCCATATTTTGAAAGACATCAGGATAAAGTGGTTTTCCGTTTTAAGACGGACTTTCTTCCTAAGGTGGTTTCGTCCTTTCATTTAAATCAGGATATTGTTCTGCCCTCTCTCTGTCCTAACCCCAGCAATGACAAGGAGAGGGTCCTGCATTCTTTGGATGTGGTTCGTGTTGTGAAGTATTATTTGGTGGTAACGTCTGCCTTTCGCAAGACTGATGCATTCTTCGTGGTGCCTTTTGGGCCCAAGAAGGGTCTAGCACCCACAAAGTCTACCATCAGCAGATGGATCCGTCAGGCCATTGTAGGGACCTATTCTGCTAAGGGGAGAGATCCTCCCTTTCGTGTTACTGCTCATTCTACTCGTGCGGTTGGGGCCTCCTGGGCTTTTCAGCACCAGGCCTCTGTTGAGCAAGTTTGCAAGGCCGCTACCTGGTCTTCTGTTCACACTTTTTCAAAGTTTTACAAGGTTGATGTGCGGGCCTCAGCGGATGCTGTTTTTGGCCGCAAAGTTCTGCAGGCTGCAGTAGTTTGAGTTGTGCTTTATACCTTGTTTTTGGATCCCCACCCTTTATGGACACTGCTATTGGATGTCCCACAGGTAATGAATATCTTGAAGCGGGGTGTGTGACATACTTAGAATAATACCATTTTGTGAATACTCACCTTGTAAAATGGGTATTATAAGTATGTCACACACCCCGCTTCAACCCGCCCTTTGGATTCTGCATCCTTCATATGGTGAACTTTGCGTTGTTATGACTGATATTTGGCTCTTCCTGGTCCTTTACCTTACTGCTTTCTTTATACTGGGTAATGAGTGGGAGGTCCCAGGTACTTATGGACTGGGAGGGGCTTTCTTTCCTCCAATCATCTCTGCAGAAGCCCTCTACAGGACCATACTACCCACAGGTAATGAATATCTTGAAGCGGGGTGTGTGACATACTTATAATACCCATTTTACAAGGTGAGTATTCACAAAATGGTATTTTTTCTGAAATTTATACAGACGCTGGCTTTTTTGATGGCTTGTACTCATATGCAAACCTATTTTTTCCTATACCTTGGGCCTGCTATCCCATTACTTACTGTGCCAAGTCTCTTCTGTTACAAAGTACTTAGCATGCCATGCTTGCCATGCATTCTTCCTTTATTCTTCTTCCTAATGCTTACCTTAACCACTTTCCACTTTGCCATGCATTCTTCTTTTCTTGTTCCTAGTTGTATATTTGGTATGCCCACATGGATATAAGGTCAGCATTACTCTAATTGTTAAATAAATTAAATGAAAGACAGTACAACATTATTTAATTCTTAATTCTGTAATTTCTTATTCATAATATTTTTTTTGATTGTTAATGATTACATGTTTTCTTTTATAAAAATAATAACATATTAAAAAATAGGTAAATGTTTTTTTTTTTAGGGGGTGGGGTGTTTAAAAGAAGGTGGCAGGCTCCCAGTGCCTGTGTTAAAGTGGAGCCGGCACTGCTCCAATACAGAAATTTTCCTTTTCAAGTAAAAATGCAGTCACAAAAGCTGCAACCAGACAGAAATGCTGGATGCTGGAAACCCTTGCCAAGGGTCATGCTGCCACATTGTTGCAGGACTCTATTCTTTGCCAACACACCAGGAAAGCACAATGTCAGGTCCCATGGGACGCCCACCTTCCAAATAAGTCTGCAACCCCCAATCTCCGCTGCTAGCTTCGCCTATAGACAAGCCCCCGTCTGCCGGGACGCTTTACACGCCTCACCGGGCACGGTTGCCCCCAGGACTTTATAGCACAAAGGATGCAGACTTATGAAGGGGAAGGCAGATGAACCAGGAACGAGACTGGGCAAGGTCAAACAAGCAGGGGTCATACACGGAAGATCAGTCCAATGAAACGCGGCACCAGAGGATGGGACGGAAGAATAGTCAAAGTCGAGCCAAGGGTCAAACCGGGAGATCACGGGTACGCGGTACAATGGAGCAGGCAATCGTAGTCAGGAAAACAGGCAAAGGTCGGTCCAGGCAGCAATCAAGGATGGTCATACACAGCAGGATAAATAGAAGACAGAGCAGACACCAAATCACACCCAGCAGCACGCTATCATGGGCAATGACAGACTGAAGGAGGGAAACCTTTATGGGGCCAGGTTACACGGGATTGGGCCAGAAGTGTGTGCATGATTGGTGCATAACCAGAACCTGGTCCAGATTGGACCAGAAGCATAGAGGGGCGTATGACCCCGCATTCCCCTGGGCTCATAGGCCCAGCGCTGATTACCTCCGGCGGGCGCGCTGTGTGCAGCGCCGCCGGAGGGCATAAATCCTAAGTGTTCGCGGGCGCGAGCACGACCCTGGGCGTCAGGAGCGCGCCGCGATGCCCAAGCCGCCGCTCGCAGCGGAAACAGCCGAGCCGCCGTCAGTGACGGAAGCACCGAACAGCCGCCCGTCGAGGACGCAGCCCCGCCAGACCTCCGACTGACTGCCCGCAGATGGCGCGGGACCGAAGGCTGGGTGAGTAGCTTGTGACACTACCCCCCCTTCACGAGGGGCCTCCGGACCCTTACCAGGTTTATCAGGATTCTCACGATGGAATCTATTGACTAGAGATCTGGCATGAACATCTTTGGCCGGTACCCAACATCTCTCCTCAGGACCAAAACCCTTCCAATCAATTAAATACTGTAATGAATTTCGGACCAATCGAGAGTCGAGTATTCTGTTTACCTCGTACTCAGGTTCATCTCCCATCACAACTGGAGGAGGAGATGACACCTGAACGTTTCTGGCGGATTTCAATAGGGAAACATGAAAAGTACACGGAATCTTCATGAACATAGGTAGCTTAACTTTAAAGGTAACATCGCTCAACTTATTTGTGATGGGAAAGGGACCAATATACTTAGGGCCCAACTTCGGCGAGGGTTGTCTAAGAGCTATATTTTTAGTGGATACCCAGATCAAGTCTCCCACCTGAAATGGTGGTTCTCGCGATCTATGTCGATCCGCGAACACTTTATATCTCACAGAGGCTTTCCTAAGGTTCGCCTGAGTTTCAGACCATACCTTAGTTCTTTTTCGTAACCATTCCTCCAAGGCCGGTGGATTGGAGGAAGGACCAGAGAAGGAAGATGCCTTGGGATTCTTGCCATAGTTACAAAAGAACGGCGAAAACTTGGTCGACTTGCTAGGCGCATTGTTAAAGGCGAACTCTGCAAACTCGATAAATTCCGCTCATTGTTCTTGACGATCTGATACAAAGCAGCGCAAGTATTGTTCTAAACTCTGATTCACCCGCTCAGTCTGTCCGTTAGACTGGGGATGATAGGCTGTGGAAAGAGACACCTTTATGCCTAACCGAGTACAAAACGCTTTCCAGAAGCGGGATACAAACTGAACTCCCCGATCCGAAACTATATTCTGTGGTATACCATGGAGACGGAAAACATGTTTAATGAACAACTGCACCAACTCCGGCGCAGACGGTTTTACCAAAGGAATAAAATGTGCCATTTTACTGAAGCGATCAACCACCACCCAGATTACAGTATTCCCCTGCGATTGTGGTAGATCGACAATGAAATCCATGGATATGTGGGACCACGGCTCACCATGAATCTCCAGAAGTACTAATAATCCCGCTGGAGATCCATGGGTCGTCTTACTACGCGCACATACAGGACATGCTTCTACAAAGGTGGTTATGTCGCGTCTGATGGTAGGCCACCAAACATGGCGTTTGGCGAGAGCCAATGTTTTCCGAACCCCTAAGTGACCGGCGGTCTTGGCATCATGAAATTCCTGTAAGAAGGCGAGACGCAAATGAGGCGGAACGAATTGGCATTCAGAGGGTTTACCTGGAGGAGTATCAATCTGATACGGAGTCAAAGATCTAGATAAATCAGGGAGAAGGGCACCAACAATACAACCTAAGGGTAAAATTGGTTCTGCGGGATCGAAACGATCCTTACACTCTCCGAAATTGCGAGACAAGGCGTCCGCTTTGGTATTCTTTTTCCCCGGTTTGTAGGTGATAATGAAGTTAAAACGGGAGAAAAAGAGCGTCCAGGGAGCCTGACGGGAATTGAGCCTTTTGGCGGATTCTATATATTCCAGATTTTTGTGATCAGTATATACAGTAATAGGATGTAGAGAACCCTGCAGCCAGTGTCGCCATTCTTCAAAGGCCAGTTTAATACCCAATAGTTCCCTATTACCAACATCATAATTTTGTTCAGCAGGAGAGAACTTACGCGAAAAGAAGGCACAGGGATGCAGTCTCTCCGGATCACCAGAATACTGAGAGAGGACTGCTCCCACACCAAGCTCGGAAGCGTCGACTTCCAAAAGAAACGGGTGATTGATATTGGGGTGGACCAAAACCGGAGCTGAAGTAAAGGTCTCTTTCAGAGATTGAAAAGCGCTTATTGCTGAGGGAGGCCACTCCTCAACAAAAGCACCCTTCCGAGTAAGGTCAGCTAAGGGCCCCACTATAGAAGAGAACCCCCTTATGAATTGTCTGTAAAAGTTTGCAAATCCTAGAAATCTCTAAAGCGCTTTAAGGGTTCTTGGTTGCTCCCACTCCAGTATCGCGGAGACTTTGGAGGGATCCATAACCAACCCACGCTTAGAGATCAAATATCCTAGAAACGGAATTTCAGAAACTTCAAATACACACTTAGAGATTTTAGCATACAGATGGTTCTCCCGTAACCTTTGTAACACCGCCTTTACATGCTGACGGTGTTCCAACAACGAACGGGAAAAAATTAGTATATCATCTAAATAGACCACCGTAATCGCGAAAAATATCGTTCACGAAATCTTGGAAGACTGCAGGAGCATTACATAGACTGAAGGGCATAACCAAGTATTCATAGTGGCCATCTTTAACATTGAAAGCCGTCTTCCATTCATCTCCCTGGCGTATGCGAATAAGATTATATGCCCCTCTAAGATCAAGTTTAGAAAAAATCTGAGCCCCAGACACTTGATTAAAGAGATCGTTGATTAAGGGTAACGGATATCTATTCTTGACCGTGATTTTGTTTAGTCCCCGGTAATCAATACAGGGGCGTAAACCGCCGTCCTTCTTTTCGACAAAGAAGAAACCAGCACCAGCAGGGGAGGTGGAAGGACGGAGGAATCCTTTCTTGAGATTCTCCGTAATATAATTTTTCATGGCCAGCTCTTCAGATCGCGTGAGATTGTATATCTTTCCCCTAGGGGGTATGGTACCTGGAAGCAAATTGATGGGACAATCATAGGCCCTATGCGGAGGAAGAGTGTCAGCGGATTTTTCGGAGAAAACATCCGCCCAATCCACGTAGGTAGGTGGTAAGCCATCAAGGGTGACCTGCGAGGACCTTAGGGCTGTAGAAAAACAATGCTCATAACAGAATGGACTCCATTTAACTAGATCCCCAGATCCCCAATTAATAACCGGGTTATGGGTTTTTAACCATGGGAAATCTAATACAATAGGAGATACAGGACTTTCTAGAATAAAACATTCTAGTTTCTCAGAATGGGCTGAACCCACAACTAAGTTCACCAAAGGGGTTTTAAAGGAAACCAATCCTCCCATGATTGGTTCATTATTGACAGCCAGGACCCAAAGTGAATTTTCTAAAGGGATCAATGGGATATTAAGGGTGGAAGCAAGTGACCTATCCAAGAAATTACCGGCCGCTCCACTGTCAATGAAGGCGGAGACAGAAGTCTTGGAAAGGCCCCAAGAGACCATAACTGGCAAAAGTAATCTATTTACGTGAGGGAGTGGTACCTGATCACCTAGATGAAGTTCCTCAACCGGATCTAGGCGCTGTAGTTTCCCGCCACCGGGGCCTTGTTAGGGCAATTCTTGGCGAAGTGGCCAGGATTCCCGCAGTACAAGCAAAGACCTTGCGATCTGCGTCGTACTTTCTCCGCCTGAGAAAGATGAGTCATGCCAATCTGCATGGGCTCTTCGGATGTCATAGAAGAAGAGGCAGCAGCACCCTTAGGGCTGAACTCTTGGCGAGGGGATCCCCAAGGTTGATCCTTGACCTTTTCTACGCGTCTTTCTCTGAGACGTCTATCCACTCTGATTGCCAGTTGCATATATTCATCAAGGCTCTTGGGTAGCGGATAATTCACAAGAGCATCTTTAATACTTTCAGAGAGTCCAATTCTAAATTGACTGCACAGGGCTGGGTCATTCCACTTGGAGTCAATGGCCCATCGACGGAACTCTACTCTTCAGCCGACCGCTTCGCTTGTTTAAGACTCCGTAGCTTAGAGTCTGCCGTTAAAGCCCGGTCTGGGTCAGCATACAAAAGCTCCATAGCAGCAAAGAAGGCGGAGACTGATTGTAATGCTTCATCGGTTGACGCCAGTCCAAACGCCCAGGTCTGTGGGTCACCCTGAAGCAGCGAGATAACTAGGCCCACTCGTTGAGTTTCTGACCCGGATGAGTGGGGCCGCAGGCGGAAGTAGAGCTCGCATGAGTTCTTAAAATTATAAAATTTAGATCGTTCCCCAAAGAATTTCTCCGGAAGGGGAATCTTCGGCTCGACTGAAGACACAGGATCCATAGGTGCAGGTAGTTGGCGGCTTTCCTGCGTAGCCACTCGTTGGGCCAGTTGGTTGATGGCGGTGGCCATAACTTGCACCTGTTGCATTAATTCTTCCATCTAGGAAATGTTTTAAGGGCCCGTGATAATGTCAGGTCCCGTGGGACGCCCACCTTCCAAATAAGTCTGCAACCCCCAATCTCCGCTGCTAGCTTCGCCTATAGACAAGCCCCCGTCTGCCGGGACGCTTTACACGCCTCACCGGGCACGGTTGCCCCCAGGACTTTATAGCACAAAGGATGCAGACTTATGAAGGGGAAGGCAGATGAACCAGGAACGAGACTGGGCAAGGTCAAACAAGCAGGGGTCATACACGGAAGATCAGTCCAATGAAACGCGGCACCAGAGGATGGGACGGAAGAATAGTCAAAGTCGAGCCAAGGGTCAAACCGGGAGATCACGGGTACGCGGTACAATGGAGCAGGCAATCGTAGTCAGGAAAACAGGCAAAGGTCGGTCCAGGCAGCAATCAAGCATGGTCATACACAGCAGGATAAATAGAAGACAGAGCAGACACCAAATCACACCCAGCAGCACGCTATCACGGGCAATGACAGACTGAAGGAGGGAAACATTTATGGGGCCAGGTTACACGGGATTGGGCCAGAAATGTGTGCATGATTGGTGCATAACCAGAACCTGGTCCAGATTAGACCAGAAGCATAGAGGGGCGTATGACCCCGCATTCCCCTGGGCTCATAGGCCCAGCGCTGATTACCTCCGGTGGGCGCGCTGTGTGCAGCGCCGCCGGAGGGCATAAATCCTAAGTGCTCGCGCGCGCGAGCACGACCCTGGGCGTCAGGAGCGTGCCGCGATGCCGGGAACGCGGCCGCTCCAGACGGCGCTCGCGGCGGAACTGCCCGAGCCGGCGCTCGCGGCAGAAACAGCCGAGCCACCGTCAGTGACGGAAGCCGCCGAACAGCCGCCCGTCGAGGACGCCGCCCCGCCGACCTCCGACTGACTGCCCGCAGATGGCGCGGGACCGAAGGCTGGGTGAGTAGCTTGTGACACACAAGCTCACCAGGCAATAGAGCCTGTAAGTAGAGCCGAAAATATCCTGTTGTACTAGTCTCTCTCACAGGGGTAATCAATGCCCTGAATCATACACAAGCCCTCACATATTACAGGTTATACGCATCAATACTAAAAAATATGAAGCAATTACACATTATAGATGCTAAAGAAAACCATGATAATGCGAATACGAAGGAAAAACGCTTGAGAAACTCAAAAATTGACCTAAACATTACACATACACACACTTTTGCATATGTAGATGCGTGTAAGAGAAGTAGTGAATCGACCTTATAATTGGGCTGACTCTGGATGCTCATTACCAATCTATTAAGGAATATACCTACCCGAGCCTGATGAGTAATTCCTAACAGGGTTCAAAACATTAGACATGTGGACATCTCATCTCAAGTCTCTATGTCTATTTTGACAGCTTCTACCTGTTATTAAAGGGGAACAGCACACAGGAATTTCACTGTCCCGTGCGTTGTTCCAAATCGGGATGTCCTGCTGTGTGTATCCCCCAGGTTGCCCCATTTCACTCACCTCCCTTCTGCTCCCATGGCGCAGACTCAGACGAGAGCAAGTGCACTGATTGGCTGAGGGCGTGTTCAGCCAATCAGTGCACTTGCTGTCACTCGCCTCCCTTCGGCGGCACTGGCGGCTAAGCCACCTGGACGGCTAACTACAGCCGAACTACGCCCGAGGGGGCCAAACAGCACTGCTAGCCGCATCCCCCATCCACTTTGCAGCCGTGGTGTGTCTCTACCACCCATTCAGAAAGGGTAGAGGCGAGAAGGGATGCAACCGAAGCTCACAGACGCAGAGAGGATCCAGGAGAAATTGAATGAAACTGGTGACTGGGGGGGGGGGGGTCACAAAGCGGGGATGCCCCAAGGGGTGGCTTTGAGACTCCAGGGACTCTGATGTTCCTCTTTAAGGCTATTCGGGGAGCGTGTCCCTAGAGCAAAAATTCATTTTGCTTCTTTTCAAAATAATTTCTTTTGTACATCACCCTCCCCACCCCCCCATTGGTCCCAAATCTGCTTTTAGTATGACCTGTGCATGAAAGCATGACACATCTCCCTAATGCTCATTACATATGTACCTAGCTACATTGGATTTCATGTCTCAATTTCAAATGTCATATATGTGCTCTGATAATCTTTTTTTTTACACTCTTCCATCATGCATCACACATCTTGCTCCCAATCACCCTATTATAGACAGTGTGCAGCAATCCCACAATCACACCATTACAGACCCCACATTACAGGCACTGAGCAGAATCCCACATTAAAATGGCATCCCCAATACAGGCAGTGTGCGGGCATCCCCAATACAGGCAGTGTGCAGGCATCCCCAATACAGGCAGTGTGCTGGCATCCCCAATACAGGCAGTGTGCGGACATCCCAAATACAGGCAGTGTGCGGACATCCCAAATACAGGCAGTGTGCTGGCATCCCCAATACAGGAAGTGTGCGGGCATCCCCAATACAGGCAGTGTGCTGGCATCCCCAATACAGGCAGTGTGCTGGCATCCCCAATACAGGCAGTGTGCGGACATCCCAAATACAGGCAGTGTGATGGCATCCCCAATACAGGCAGTGTGCGGGCATCCCCAATACAGGCAGTGTGCGGGCATCCCCAATACAGGCAGTGTGCGGGCATCCCCAATACAGGCAGTGTGCTGGCATCCCCAATACAGGCAGTGTGCTGGCATCCCCAATACAGGCAGTGTGCTGGCATCCCCAATACAGGCAGTGTGCTGGCATCCCCAATACAGGCAGTGTGCGGGCATCCCCAATACAGGCAGTGTGCGGGCATCCCCAATACAGGCAGTGTGCTGGCATCCCCAATACAGGCAGTGTGCGGACATCCCAAATACAGGCAGTGTGCTGGCATCCCCAATACAGGCAGTGTGCGGGCATCCCCAATACAGGCAGTGTGCGGACATCCCAAATACAGGCAGTGTGATGGCATCCCCAATACAGGCAGTGTGCGGGCATCCCCAATACAGGCAGTGTGCGGGCATCCCCAATACAGGCAGTGTGCGGGCATCCCCAATACAGGCAGTGTGCGGGCATCCCCAATACAGGCAGTGTGCTGGCATCCCCAATACAGGCAGTGTGCTGGCATCCCCAATACAGGCAGTGTGCTGGCATCCCCAATACAGGCAGTGTGCTGGCATCCCCAATACAGGCAGTGTGCGGGCATCCCCAATACAGGCAGTGTGCGGGCATCCCCAATACAGGCAGTGTGCTGGCATCCCCAATACAGGAAGTGTGCAGGCATCCCCAATACAGGCAGTGTGCTGGCATCCCCAATACAGGCAGTGTGCTGGCATCCCCAATACAGGCAGTGTGCGGACATCCCAAATACAGGCAGTGTGATGGCATCCCCAATACAGGCAGTGTGCGGGCATCCCCAATACAGGCAGTGTGCGGGCATCCCCAATACAGGCAGTGTGCGGGCATCCCCAATACAGGCAGTGTGCTGGCATCCCCAATACAGGCAGTGTGCTGGCATCCCCAATACAGGCAGTGTGCTGGCATCCCCAATACAGGCAGTGTGCTGGCATCCCCAATACAGGCAGTGTGCGGGCATCCCCAATACAGGCAGTGTGCGGGCATCCCCAATACAGGCAGTGTGCTGGCATCCCCAATACAGGCAGTGTGCGGACATCCCAAATACAGGCAGTGTGCTGGCATCCCCAATACAGGCAGTGTGCGGGCATCCCCAATACAGGCAGTGTGCTGGCATCCCCAATACAGGCAGTGTGCGGGCATCCCCAATACAGGCAGTGTGCTGGCATCCCCAATACAGGCAGTGTGCTGGCATCCCCAATACAGGCAGTGTGCTGGCATCCCCAATACAGGCAGTGTGCTAGCATCCCCAATACAGGCAGTGTGCTGGCATCCCCAATACAGGCAGTGTGCGGGCATCCCCAATACAGGCAGTGTGCTGGCATCCCCAATACAGGCAGTGTGCGGACATCCCAAATACAGGCAGTGTGCTGGCATCCCCAATACAGGCAGTGTGCGGGCATCCCCAATACAGGCAGTGTGCTGGCATCCCCAATACAGGCAGTGTGCGGGCATCCCCAATACAGGCAGTGTGCTGGCATGCCCAATACAGGCAGTGTGCTGGCATCCCCAATACAGGCAGTGTGCAGGCATCCCAAATACAGGCAGTGTGCAGGCATCCCAAATACAGGCAGTGTGCTGGCATCCCCAATACAGGCAGTGTGCTGGCATCCCCAATACAGGCAGTGTGCGGGCATCCCCAATACAGGCAGTGTGCTGGCATCCCCAATACAGGCAGTGTGCTGGCATCCCCAATACAGGCAGTGTGCAGGCATCCCAAATACAGGCAGTGTGCTGGCATCCCCAATACAGGCAGTGTGCGGACATCCCAAATACAGGCAGTGTGCGGACATCCCAAATACAGGCAGTGTGCTGGCATCCCCAATACAGGAAGTGTGCGGGCATCCCCAATACAGGCAGTGTGCTGGCATCCCCAATACAGGCAGTGTGCTGGCATCCCCAATACAGGCAGTGTGCGGACATCCCAAATACAGGCAGTCTGATGGCATCCCCAATACAGGCAGTGTGCGGGCATCCCCAATACAGGCAGTGTGCGGGCATCCCCAATACAGGCAGTGTGCGGGCATCCCCAATACAGGCAGTGTGCTGGCATCCCCAATACAGGCAGTGTGCTGGCATCCCCAATACAGGCAGTGTGCTGGCATCCCCAATACAGGCAGTGTGCTGGCATCCCCAATACAGGCAGTGTGCGGGCATCCCCAATACAGGCAGTGTGCGGGCATCCCCAATACAGGCAGTGTGCTGGCATCCCCAATACAGGCAGTGTGCGGACATCCCAAATACAGGCAGTGTGCTGGCATCCCCAATACAGGCAGTGTGCGGGCATCCCCAATACAGGCAGTGTGCGGGCATCCCCAATACAGGCAGTGTGCGGGCATCCCCAATACAGGCAGTGTGCTGGCATCCCCAATACAGGCAGTGTGCTGGCATCCCCAATACAGGCAGTGTGCTGGCATCCCCAATACAGGCAGTGTGCTAGCATCCCCAATACAGGCAGTGTGCTGGCATCCCCAATACAGGCAGTGTGCGGACATCCCAAATACAGGCAGTGTGCTGGCATCCCCAATACAGGCAGTGTGCGGGCATCCCCAATACAGGCAGTGTGCTGGCATCCCCAATACAGGCAGTGTGCGGGCATCCCCAATACAGGCAGTGTGCTGGCATGCCCAATACAGGCAGTGTGCTGGCATCCCCAATACAGGCAGTGTGCAGGCATCCCAAATACAGGCAGTGTGCAGGCATCCCAAATACAGGCAGTGTGCTGGCATCCCCAATACAGGCAGTGTGCTGGCATCCCCAATACAGGCAGTGTGCGGGCATCCCCAATACAGGCAGTGTGCTGGCATCCCCAATACAGGCAGTGTGCTGGCATCCCCAATACAGGCAGTGTGCAGGCATCCCAAATACAGGCAGTGTGCAGGCATCCCAAATACAGGCAGTGTGCAGGCATCCCCACTATCACGGGCAATGACAGACTGAAGGAGGGAAACATTTATGGGGCCAGGTTACACAGGATTGGGCCAGAAGTGTGTGCATGATTGGTGCATAACCAGAACCTGGTCCAGATTGGACCAGAAGCATAGAGGGGCGTATGACCCCGCATTCCCCTGGGCTCATAGGCCCAGCGCTGATTACCTCCGGTGGGCGCGCTGTGTGCAGCGCCGCCGGAGGGCATAAATCCTAAGTGCTCGCGCGCGCAAGCACGACCCTGGGCGTCAGGAGCGCGCCGCGATGCCGGGAACGCGGCCGCTCCAGACGGCGCCCGCGGCGGAACTGCCCGAGCCGGCGCTCGCGGCGGAAACAGCCGAGCCACCGTCAGTGACGGAAGCCGCTGAACAGCCGCCCGTCGAGGACGCCGCCCCGCCAGACCTCCGACTGACTGCCCGCAGATGGCGCAGGACCGAAGGCTGGGTGAGTAGCTTGTGACACACAAGCTCACCAGGCAATAGAGCCTGTAAGTAGAGCCGAAAATATCCCGTTGTACTAGTCTCTCTCACAGGGGTAATCAATGCCCTGAATCATACACAAGCCCTCACATATTACAGGTTATACGCATCAATACTAAAAAAATATGAAGCAATTACACATTATAGACGCTAAAGAAAACCATGATAACGCGAATACGAAGGAAAAACGCTTGAGAAACTCAAAAATTGACCTAAACATTACACATACACACACTTTTGCATATGTAGATGCGTGTAAGAGAAGTAGTGAATCGACCTTATAATTGGACTGACTCTGGATGCTCATTACCAATCTATTAAGGAATATACCTACCCGAGCCTGATGAGTAATTCCTAACAGGGTTCAAAACATTAGACATGTGGACATCTCATCTCAAGTCTCTATGTCTATTTTGACAGCTTCTACCTGTTATTAAAGGGGAACAGCACAAAGCGGGGATGCCCCAAGGGGCGGCTTTGAGACTCCAGGGACTCTGATGTTCCTCTTTAAGGCTATTCGGGTAGCGTGTCCCTAGAGCAAAAATTCATTTTGCTTCTTTTCAAAATAATTTCTTTTGTACATCACCCTCCCCACCCCCCCCATTGGTCCCAAATCTGCTTTTAGTATGACCTGTGCATGAAAGCATGACACATCTCCCTAATGCTCATTACATATGTACCTAGCTACATTGGATTTCATGTCTCAATTTCAAATGTCATATATGTGCTCTGATAATCTTTTTTTTTACACTCTTCCATCATGCATCATACATATTGCTCCCAATCACCCTATTATAGACAGTGTGCAGCAATCCCACAATCACACCATTACAGACCCCACATTACAGGCACTGAGCAGAATCCCACATTAAAAGCAGTGTGCTGGCATCCCAAATACAGGCAGTGTGCGGGCATCCCCAAAACAGGCAGTGTGCTGGCATCCCCAATACAGGCAGTGTGCTGGCATCCCCAATACAGGCAGTGTGCAGGCATCCCCAATACAGGCAGTGTGCGGACATCCCAAATACAGGCAGTGTGCTGGCATCCCCAATATAGGCAGTGTGCTGGCATCCCCAATACAGGCAGTGTGCGGGCATCCCCAATACAGGCAGTGTGCGGGCATCCCCAATACAGGCAGTGTGCGGGCATCCCCAATACAGGCAGTGTGCTGGCATCCCCAATACAGGCAGTGTGCGGACATCCCAAATACAGGCAGTGTGTGGACATCCCAAATACAGGCAGTGTGCTGGCATCCCCAATACAGGAAGTGTGCAGGCATCCCCAATACAGGCAGTGTGCTGGCATCCCCAATACAGGCAGTGTGCGGACATCCCAAATACAGGCAGTGTGCTGGCATCCCCAATACAGGCAGTGTGCGGGCATCCCCAATACAGGCAGTGTGCGGGCATCCCCAATACAGGCAGTGTGCTGGCATCCCCAATACAGGCAGTGTGCGGACATCCCAAATACAGGCAGTGTGCCGGCATCCCCAATACAGGCAGTGTGTGGGCATCCCCAATACAGGCAGTGTGCTGGCATCCCCAATACAGGCAGTGTGGAGGCATCCCAAATACAGGCAGTGTGCTGGCATCCCCAATACAGGCAGTGTGCAGGCATCCCAAATACAGGCAGTGTGCAGGCATCCCCAATACAGGCAGTGTGCGGGCATCCCCAATACAGGTAGTGTGCTGGCATCCCCTATACAGGCAGTGTGCTGGCATGCCCAATACAGGCAGTGTGCAGGCATCCCAAATACAGGCAGTGTGCTGCCATCCCCAATACAGGCAGTGTGCTGGCATGCCCAATACAGGCAGTGTGCTGGCATCCCCAATACAGGCAGTGTGCAGGCATCCCAAATACAGGCAGTGTGCAGGCATCCCAAATACAGGCAGTGTGCTGGCATCCCCAATACAGGCAGTGTGCTGGCATCCCAAATACAGGCAGTGTGCAGGAATCCCCAATACAGGCAGTGTGCGGGCATCGCCAATACAGGCAGTGTGCTGGCATCCCAAATGCAGGCAGTGTGCAGGCATCCCCAATACAGGCAGTGTGCTGGCATGCCCAATACAGGCAGTGTGCTGGCATCCCCAATACAGGCAGTGTGCGGGCATCCCCAATACAGGCAGTGTGCTGGCATCCCCAATACAGGCAGTGTGCAGGCATCCCAAATACAGGCAGTGTGCTGGCATCCCCAATACAGGCAGTGTGCTGGCATCCCCAATACAGGCAGTGTGCAGGCATCCCCAATACAGGCAGTGTGCTGGCATCCCCAATACAGGCAGTGTGCTGGCATCCCCAATACAGGCAGTGTGCTGGCATCCCCAATACAGGCAGTGTGCTGGCATCCCCAATACAGGCAGTGTGCAGGCATCCCCAATACAGGCAGTGTGCTGGCATCCCCAATACAGGCAGGGTGCGGGCATCCCCAATACAGGCAGTGTGCTGGCATCCCCAATACAGGCAGTGTGCAGGCATCCCCAATACAGGCAGTGTGCAGGCATCCCCAATACAGGCAGTGTGCAGGCATCCCCAATACAGGCAGTGTGCTGGCATCCCCAATACAGGCAGGGTGCGGGCATCCCCAATACAGGCAGTGTGCTGGCATCCCCAATACAGGCAGTGTGCGGGCATCCCCAATACAGGCAGTGTGCGGGCATCCCTAATACAGGCAGTGTGCGGGAATCCCCAATACAGGCAGTGTGCAGGCATCCCCAATAGAGGCAGTGTGCAGGCATCCCCAATACAGGCAGTGTGCTGGCATCCCCAATACAGGCAGGGTGCGGGCATCCACAATACAGGCAGTGTGTAGGCATCCCCAATACAGGCAGTGTGCAGGCATCCCCAATACAGGCTGTGTGCAGGCATCCCCAATACAGGCAGTGTGCGGGCATCCCCAATACAGGCAGTGTGCGGGCATTCGCAATACAGGCAGTGTGTGGGCATCCCCAATACAGGCAGTGTGTTGGCATCCCCAATACAGGCAGTGTGCGGGCATTCCCAATACAGGCAGAGTGCGGGCATCCCCAATACAGGCAGTGTGCTGGCATCCCCAATACAGGCAGTGTGCAGGCATCCCCAATACAGGCAGGGTGCGGGCATCCCCAATACAGGCAGGGTGCGGGCATCCCCAATACAGGCAGTGTGCTGGCATCCCCAATACAGGCAGTGTGCGGGCATCCCCAATACAGGCAGTGTGCGGGCATCCCCAATACAGGCAGTGTGCAGGCATCCCCAATACAGGCAGTGTGCGGGCATTCGCAATACAGGCAGTGTGTGGGTATCCCCAATACAGGCAGTGTGTTGGCATCCCAAATACAGGCAGTGTGCGGGCATTCCCAATACAGGCAGTGTGCTGGCATCCCCAATACAGGCAGTGTGCAGGCATCCCAAATACAGGCTGTGTGCAGGCATCCCAAATACAGGCAGTGTGCTGGCATCCCCAATACAGGCAGTGTGCTGGCATCCCAAATACAGGCAGTGTGCAGGCATCCCCAATACAGGCAGTGTGCGGGCATCGCCAATACAGGCAGTGTGCAGGCATCCCAAATACAGGCAGTGTGCGGGCATCCCCAATACAGGCAGTGTGCTGGCGTCCCCAATACAGGCAGTGTGCAGGCATCCCCAATACAGGCAGTGTGCTGGCATCCCCAATACAGGCAGGGTGCGGGCATCCCCAATACAGGCAGTGTGCTGGCATCCCCAATACAGGCAGTGTGTGGGCATCCCCAATACAGGCAGTGTGAGGGCATCCCCAATACAGGCAGTGTGCGGGCATCCCCAATACAGGCAGTGTGCGGGCATTCGCAATACAGGCAGTGTGTGGGCATCCCCAATACAGGCAGTGTGCAGGCATCCCAAATACAGGCTGTGTGCAGGCATCCCAAATACAGGCAGGGTGCTGGCATCCCCAATACAGGCAGTGTGCGGGCATCCCCAATACAGGCAGTGTGCTGGCATCCCAAATACAGGCTGTGTGCAGGCATCCCAAATACAGGCAGTGTGCTGGCATCCTCAATACAGGCAGTGTGCTGGCATCCCAAATACAGGCAGTGTGCAGGCATCCCCAATACAGGCAGTGTGCGGGCATCCCAAATACAGGCAGTGTGCGGGCATTCGCAATACAGGCAGTGTGTGGGCATCCCCAATACAGGCAGTGTGCAGGCATCCCCAATACAGGCAGTGTGCGGGCATTCCCAATACAGGCAGTGTGCTGGCATCCCCAATACAGGCAGTGTGCAGGCATCCCAAATACAGGCTGTGTGCAGGCATCCCAAATACAGGCAGTGTGCTGGCATCCCCAATACAGGCAGTGTGCTGGCATCCCAAATACAGGCAGTGTGCAGGCATCCCCAATACAGGCAGTGTGCGGGCATCGCCAATACAGGCAGTGTGCTGGCATCCCAAATACAGGCAGTGTGCAGGCATCCCCAATACAGGCAGTGTGCTGGCATGCCCAATACAGGCAGTGTGCTGGCATCCCCAATACAGGCAGTGTGCTGGCATCCCCAATACAGGCAGTGTGCTGGCATCCCCAATACAGGCAGTGTGCAGGCATCCCAAATACAGGCAGTGTGCAGGAATCCCAAATACAGGCAGTGTGCTGGCATCCCCAATACAGGCAGTGTGCTGGCATCCCCAATACAGGCAGTGTGCGGGCATTCCCAATACAGGCAGTGTGCGGGCATCCCCAATACAGGCAGTGTGCTGGCATCCCAAATACAGGCAGTGTGCTGGCATCCCCAATACAGGCAGTGTGCTGGCATCCCCAATACAGGCAGTGTGCGGGCATCCCCAATACAGGCAGTGTGCGGGAATCCCCAATACAGGCAGTGTGCTGGCATCCCCAATACAGGCAGTGTGCTGGCATCCCCAATACAGGCAGTGTGTGGGCATCCCCAATACAGGCAGTGTGCTGGCATCCCCAATACAGGCAGTGTGCGGGCATTCGCAATACAGGCAGTGTGTGGGCATCCCCAATACAGGCAGTGTGTTGGCATCCCCAATACAGGCAGTGTGCGGGCATTCCCAATACAGGCAGTGTGCGGGCATCCCCAATACAGGCAGTGTGCTGGCATCCCCAATACAGGCAGTGTGCGGGCATCCCCAATACAGGCAGTGTGCGGGCATTCCCAATACAGGCAGTGTGCAGGCATCCCCAATACAGGCAGTGTGCGGGCATCCCCAATACAGGCAGTGTGCTGGCATCCCCAATACAGGCAGTGTGCAGGCATCCCCAATACAGGCAGTGTGCTGGCATCCCCAATACAGGCAGTGTGCTGGCATCCCCAATACAGGCAGTGTGCTGGCATCCCCAATACAGGCAGTGTGCGGGCATCCCCAATACAGGCAGTGTGCTGGCATCCCCAATACAGGCAGTGTGCGGGCATCCCCAATACAGGCAGTGTGCGGGCATCCCCAATACAGGCAGTGTGTGGGCATCCCCAATACAGGCAGTTTGCGGGCATCCCCAATACAGGCAGTGTGTGGGCATCCCCAATACAGGGAGTGTGCTGGCATCCCCAATACAGGCAGTGTGCGGGCATCCCCAATACAGGCAGTGTGTGGGCATCCCCAATACAGGCAGTTTGCGGGCATCCCCAATACAGGCAGTGTGCTGGCATCCCCAATACAGGCAGTGTGCTGGCATCCCCAATACAGTCCGTGTGCAGGCATCCCCAATACAGGCCGTGTGCTGGCATCCCCAATACAGGCAGTGTGCTGGCATCCCCAATACAGGCAGTGTGCGGGCATCCCCAATACAGGCAGTGTGTGGGCATCCCCAATACAGGCAGTTTGCGGGCATCCCCAATACAGGCAGTGTGTGGGCATCCCCAATACAGGCGGTGTGCTGGCATCCCCAATACCCGCATCCCAAATGCAGGCAGTGTGCGGGCATCCCCAATGCAGGCAGTGTGCGGGCATCCCCAATGCAGGCAGTGTGCGGGCATCCACAATGCAGGCAGTGTGCGGGCATCCCCAATACACGCAGTGTGCGGGTATCCCCAATACAGGCAGTGTGCGGGCATCCCCAATACAGGCAGTGTGCGGGCATCCCCAATACAGGCAGTGTGCTGGCATCCCCAGTACAGGCAGTGTGCTGGCATCCCCAATACAGGGAGTGTGCATGCATCCCCAATACAGGCAGTGTGCAGGCATCCCAAATACAGGCAGTGTGCGGGCATCCCCAATACAGGCAGTGTGCGGGAATCCCCAATACAGGCAGTGTGCGGGCATCCCCAATACAGGCAGTGTGCTGGCATCCCCAATACAGGCAGTGTGCTGGCATCCCCAATACAGGGAGTGTGCATGCATCCCCAATACAGGCAGTGTGCAGGCATCCCAAATACAGGCAGTGTGCGGGCATCCCCAATACAGGCAGTGTGCGGGAATCCCCAATACAGGTAGTGTGCAGGCATCCCCAATAGAGGCAGTGTGCAGGCATCCCCAATACAGGCAGTGTGCGGGCATCCCCAATACAGGCAGTGTGCTGGCATCCCCAATACAGGCAGTGTGCAGGCATCCCCAATACAGGCAGTGTGCTGGCATCCCCAATACAGGCAGTGTGCGGGCATCCCCAATACAGGCAGTGTGCTGGCATCCACAATACAGGCAGTGTGCGGGCATCCCCAATACAGGCAGTGTGTGGGCATTCCCAATACAGGCGGTGTGCTGGCATCCCCAATACAGGCAGTGTGCGGGCATCCCCAATACAGGCAGTGTGCTGGCATCCCCAATACAGGCAGTGTGCGGGCATCCCCAATACAGGCAGTGTGCAGGCATCCCCAATACAGGCAGTGTGCTGGCATCCCCAATACAGAGAGTGTGCGGGCATCCCCAATACAGGCAGTGTGCTGGCATCCCCAATACAGGCAGTGTGCGGGCATCCCCAATACAGGCAGTGTGCGGGCATCCCCAATACAAGCAGTGTGCTGGCATCCCCAATACAGGCAGTGTTCGGGCATCCCCAATACAGGCAGTGTGCGGGCATCCCCAATACAGGCAGAGTGCGGGCATCCCCAATACAGGCAGAGTGCGGGCATCCCCAATACAGGCAGAGTGCGGGCATCCCCAATACAGGCAGTGTGCGGGAATCCCCAATACAGGCAGAGTGCGGGCATCCCCAATACAGGCAGGGTGCGGGCATCCCCAATACAGGCAGTGTGCGGGCATCCCCAATACAGGCAGTGTGCTGGCATCCCCAATACAGGCAGTGTGCGGGCATCCCCAATACAGGCAGAGTGCGGGCATCCCCAATACAGGCAGTGTGCGGGAATCCTCAATACAGGCAGTGTGCTGGCATCCCCAATACAGGCAGTGTGTTGGCATCCCCAATACAGGCAGTGTGCGGGCATCCCCAATACAGGCTGTATGCGGGCATCCCCAATACAGGCAGTGTGCCGGCATCCCCAATACAGGCAGTGTGCCGGCATCCCCAATACAGGCAGTGTGCGGGCATCCCCAATACAGGCAGTGTGCGGGCATCCCCAATACAGGCAGTGTGCGGGCATCCCCAATACAGGCAGTGTGCTGGCATCCCCAATACAGGCAGTGTGCTTGCATCCCCAATACAGGCAGTGTGCAGGCATCCCCAATACAGGCAGTGTGCGGGCATCCCCAATACAGGCAGTGTGCAGGCATCCCCAATACAGGCAGTTTGCGGGCATCCCCAATACAGGCAGTGTGCGGGCATCCCCAATACAGGCAGTGTGCGGGTATCCCCAATACAGGCAGTGTGGGGGGGAACCCCAATACAGGCAGTGTGCGGGCATCCCCAATACAGGCAGTGTGCGGGCATCCCCAATACAGGCAGTGTGCGGGCATCCCCAATACAGGCAGTTTGCGGGCATCCCCAATACAGGCAGTGTGCTGGCATCCCCAATATAGGCAGTGTGCGGGCATCCCCAATACAGGCAGTGTGTGGGCATCCCCAATACAGGCAGTGTGCGGGCATCCCCAATACAGACAGTGTGCTGGCATCCCCAATACATGCAGGTTGCTGGCATCCCCAATACAGGCAGTGTGCTGGCATCCCCAATACAGGCAGTGTGCTGGCATCCCCAATACAGGCAGTGTGCTGGCATCCCCAATACAGGCAGTGTGCGGGCATCCCCAATACAGGCAGTGTGCTGGCATCCCCAATACAGGCAGTGTGCAGGCATCCCCAATACAGGCCGTGTGCTGGCATCCCCAATACAGGCAGTGTGCTGGCATCCCCAATACAGGCAGTGTGCGGGCATCCCCAATACAGGCAGTGTGTGGGCATCCCCAATACAGGCAGTTTGCGGGCATCCCCAATACAGGCAGTGTGTGGGCATCCCCAATACAGGGAGTGTGCTGGCATCCCCAATACAGGCAGTGTGCGGGCATCCCCAATACAGGCAGTGTGTGGGCATCCCCAATACAGGCAGTTTTCGGGCATCCCCAATACAGGCAGTGTGCGGACATCCCAAATACAGGCAGTGTGTAGGCATCCCCAATACAGGCAGTGTGCTGGCATCCCCAATACAGGCAGTGTGCGGGCATCCCAAATACAGACAGTGTGCAGGAATCCCAAATACAGTGTGCAGCATGCCCCCTCAAAAAACACATTCCACTCTATGATCTCCACCAGGCACATCTGCTACACTTGCAGCTCTCTGGTAATTCGGCACTTCCCTACAATACCTATTTCTATAATGCTGGCAATGGGGGGAGTTGGGTATTGTTCATCTGGGATCCCTGTGGACTAGGACACTCCAGGGTGGGTTTAGATCCCCTTTTAAAGAGACATATAGTTGTCTTGGCAACTCCGTGCCATTGAGAATGCAGGGAAACAAGGGCTTCAACCCTTTTTCTCTTGTCGCCTGCCAACCCCACAGAGTTAATTGCCTTTTTCTTCAGCTGCTTCACCACTGTGGTCTGAGGGAGGAGGTGGGTTAAAGTCTCTGCTTCCCAGCAAGACTGCCTGTGGTTAAGGCCTTCTCCACTACTATACTCCTATCCTAACCCCCTAGGCCCAACCACAACAAGTCAACAATCCCCCAAATCATTAACTCTCTAACCAGCATTACAAAAATACCCCCCTGCCTTTAGCATTAATAAAGAAGACACCATGGAACAACAATATATATTATTATAAGAACCCAGGACAGGCTTACTCCCTCCCCCCAGGGCATCCAGATTCGGGATTCCCTGCTGTGTAAACCCCCCCCCCAGTTTGCCCAGTAAACTCACCTTCTCCCTGATCCAGCGGCCGCTGTCTGCTATACTCTTAGCAAGGTGTCCACCAGGCATTTGTGAATGGCAAGCATGGGCACATACACTGTTGCAGAGTATCGGGTATGCCGCCGTCATCATGCCCCTTAGATATTTTTACGCCAGCGCAGTCGAGAGCACTGATTGGACTAGAGGCCATGCATGCGCCGGAGAAAGATACGTTTCAGTGGGCGACCTGAGGGGTTTCACACAGTGGGTCAGACCGCAATGGGGTGCGGGAGCAAGAACCAAAACCCGGAATAGTCAAAATCCCAGGTTTTGGTCCACTGTAACCCGAATCAGAAACCTCATTTAGATTTGTGAATATTTCTTATCATTGTGTAAAGACAAAATCTACCACAAGATGGCGCCCAAACCAAAGCATTGTGTGAAGCATGTTAATCCCCCAATTTAGAGATTCACTTGCATTGTGTGTGATGTTATGCCCTATGCTGGCCACCTTTTTTTTCAGTTTCCATAAATGTTCATAATGGTCATAATGTGTTGAAAACAGAAGCTAAAATACAACATAAAATATAAAACACCAAACTGATCAGAAGAATAGATTATAGTTTATTGTGCCATCACCTTCCGTGGTGCTGTTCAAGATTTCATAGTAATTCCGCAGCAGATTTGATACTCGCGTGCAGCTGTTTTCCATTTACTTACCTGTCAATGTGACTTTATTGACTTTGATATCAAGTGATTATGATTGAAGCAATTGTTATTGCACCAAAAGCAGCCTTTACCGCATGAACAAGATTAGAGAAACGCTAGAGTTTAGATTATATTACAGATTCCTACAGTCTGCATTTTTAGATATGTAAAAATATTTTAAAAGCACCATTCCAGCCAGATGTCTATATTCATTTGTGAATTGTCCAGACCGAATAAAAAAATGAAACATCACTTACCTGCCAGACCACCAACTCAATCCATCATCAGGGGCAATTTAGCACCAGGTGAGAACATTCTACCCCTTTTTAGCAGAGAAAACTGACATTCAATTTTTAATCGTCTACCTTGGGACTGATTCAGCACCAGGTGAAAATTTGTATCCCGTTGCTGTATCACTTCCAAGCTAGACAATGGCCTCGATTCCCTAACAGTTTGAAAAAATGTCACTCTTACTGAATCACCAGATAGAAAGACAATGAAAGTCAATGGCACTTTTTACTACAGAGTAAAAAGCAGTAAAAAGTTCAATACTTTTCTCAGGGGTAAAAAAGTGCCAAGTGAAATTCTCAGGCTTTTTTCATGAATTTAATTTTTTAATTTAATTTTCAGCTCTTAGTGGATCAAGGCCAATGAAAGTGAAAGGCAGTTTTCTCTCCTAAAAAGTAGTAGAGTTTTCTTACCTGGTGCTGTATCGACCCTTTTAGTTTAGAGGTCTATGTTGGATGGGTTGTACCGCTTTCGGTTTGGGAGCTAAGAAAGTACAGGCCAAGGGGGCAAAATGTATTACCCACCAGTGATCGCATGTAATGCACCCCCTGCTGTTACTGTTAGCACCTCTGTGGGATCAAGCCTGTGGGCCGACAGATAAATACTGTTTTATTTTGATTAGTCTGGACAGGGACTTTACAGCAGACCTATGATCTTAACCGTTTAAACGCCAAGCCCGTAGTTTGTACTTACTTGCCTCTCCTGCAGTTAACTACCAAGAATGTAGAAACTATGTTATGACAAAAAAGCTGCTCACCTGTAGTGCTGGGGGTCTTATCTTCCTCCAGAGGGCCCCTGATCCCCCCCCCCCGGGTCTTCAGTGGGCAGGATCAGCTCAGTTTCCTGCCACCACCACCGGCAATTAATGGCTGGTGATCAGTGGAGGGCGGGTGCGGGGAGCAGAGGTCTCTAAACCCCTTACTCTCACACCTACCCTCCGTCGATCACCGGATGGCTGTCAGCGATTGGCGTGGGAGACAGAGCATCGTTGGATCAGAGGTGAGTAAGAAAAAAGAAATAACATTTTAATAAATTATATTTTGCTCTGCTGTGTGTTGTATTTTTTTATTTACATTTATCTTTTTGTGAACTAGTACCAGTTCACAGGTGGGTGACTTTCCATAACCCCCAGTCCCACTACTTGCCTCTCTAGGGGAGGGGAGACAGAAGAGCTTGTGACCCGCGAGGGCTATGTCGGCTTGTAGCCTTCAGGGCCAGCGGCCACCCATAGCTGGTGCCTAGCTAGTTTGTTTGAATAGGGGGGGAACCCATGCCATTTTTTTACCCCCCACACCATTGATCAGTGGAGGGTGGGTGCGGGGAGCAGGGGTCTCCGAACCCCTTACTCTCACACCTACCCTCAGGCGATCACCGGATGGCTGTCAGCGATTGGCGTGGGAGGCAGAGCATCGTTGGATCAGAGGTGAGTAAGAAAAAAGAAATAACATTTTAATAAATTATATTTTGCTCTGCTGTGTGTTGTATTTTTTACATTTATTTACATTTGTCTTTTTGTGAACTATTACCAGTTCACAGGTGGGTGACTTGCCATAACCCCCAGTCCCACTACTTGCCTCTCTAGGGGAGGGGGGACAGAAGAGCTTGTGAACCGCGAGGGCTATGTTGGCTTGTAGCCTTCAGGGCCAGCGGCCACCCATAGCTGGTGCCTAGCTAGTTTGTAGCTAGGGTGTAACTCTGCCCCTTGGGTGGGGGGGGGGGGGGACACCATTTTTCTTAGAAATCTAACCCTTGATAGTGCACATAGTAGTTGTATGTTATTTGAAAATGCACTTTATTCAGTTTGGGGGGGGGGGGAGTCTTCTGGACAGGAACAAGGGGCTACCAATACATATGTGGTACCATTGTAATCGTGAGGAATGGGGCTTTCACACACAATATGGTTTTCTTAAAAAAAAATATTAATAAAAAAATGCGAAAAGGTTTATTATTTGTGAGTTTGCTGCTATCATTCAATTACGGCTAAGGGACGGCTGCGGTGGGGAGTGGGTGGAATTCAGCATGATGTTAGCGTTTAAGATAATGCTGACATCCAAAACGAGGGTTGGTGGAGGGATTTTGTGAGAGGAACATCAGAAAAAGTCTGATGTTCCTCTTTAAAGTGGACCAACACCCAGGATTTTGACTATCCTGGGTGTTGGTCCACTTAGGTGGGGCACCCCGATCGGGGGTGCCCCGCTGTCTGAAACCCCCCCCGATCGCCGCAAAAACTCACCTCTCCCCGCTCCCACGTGACCTCGTCCGGCCAATGACAGTGCTCAGAGCCGCTCTGGTATGCGCGTCCAAAGCCGCTTGGACGCGCATACCAGAGCGCTGTCATTGGCTGCGTCTCTCGCTTCCCTCTAACAGGGAGCGCGCCTGCGCCGGCCATTCACAAAACGGCCGGCGCGGGAGCGCGCCCTGCTAGAGGGAAGCGAGAGACGCGGCCGCGTCTCGCGCATGCGCCGTTGGATCGCCGGTAAGGTGAGGATTGTGGGCCTCCTGGGGGGTTCCTCCCCGCGGGACATCCCGATTTCGGATGCCCCGCGGGGAGGGATCTGATCGGTCCGGGAATCTTATAGATTTCCGGGCCGATGCCCCCTGGGTGTTGGTCCACTTTAACCTAAGGCCAGCCCTGGCTGGGAGTTATCTCTATATAGTTGAATACATTCTAGGCCATCTACAGGCTATAGAGATAAAACAGCTGGTATACTCCATTATTCAGGCTTATTGAAATGCCTCAGGAAACATGGTGTCAGAAGTAGTTTATGCTTTAGGTGTTTTATACACCACTGAAGTCTTATATTATAGAAATTCACAATAGAAATTGCTTCACAGATAATTTATTAATAAGCGACAAGCAGCTGGGCAGAAAACATCAGCCAGAAACTTCCGTGTCCTATCCCCTACACTCTGTAAGGGGGACCTGCAGCTAACTGGATGCATTTAAAATCTCAGCGGTGGGTTAATGAGGTGACACATGGTCCCTTGCACCCCTTACAAGTTTACAAATACAGATTTAAAATAATTTAAAGAATAAAAACGCCACTTCACTGCATCATCTGTCAACTGTCCCCTGCCGTCCACTGGGTTGGAGGCTCCCTCATGGTCCAGCGGCTGTCATCTTCTTCATTCGCTATTGTAGCTGCTTCACTGGCATCTGTAGTTCTCTAGATCTACAGCGGCCCGCCAAGCTAGTGCTGGGCCCACCTTGGAAGGCACCTTCCTTTTATACCCTGAAGAGCCTCTGTGTAATCCCCCATGTGACTAATGATGTCACTGGAGGGAAGAGACATGGGCAAGATTTATCATGACATCTCCCCATTGGAATCATGGAATATCCCTTCCTTTCAGAGATGTCATTAGTCACATGGGGGGATTCCACGGAGGCTCTTCCTCCAGGATGGGGCGAACTGGACTGAATTGGTAAGATTTAGGTCGCATCAAGCTTTGGATCATATCTGAAGCCCACCACTACCCACAGAAAGCTGTTATTTCCTAAAACAATACTCTTACCTCATTTGTATCTCATCTGTAAAATTGCTCCATCAGAGGTACAAGGAATTCCCACCGTAGGGCACATCCAGAGTGCACCTTGCATTACCATTAGCATGATCTCTATGGCCCTTATTTAACAAGGGATAGCGCCAGGTAGCGAATGGCTCCCCTCCGCAATCACACATTTATGAAGCCGATCCTGCTTAGCGACTGACAGAGCGCCAGATAGCGAATCAATTATCATTATTCCAGCCTCACCCCACAGCGCCAGCGAGCGACCTTGAACAGCGACAGGTAGGACCTCTCGCTACCTGGCGCTCTCCAATGCATTTCAATGGAGCAATCTTTAAATATTCTTAATTAATTGATATTGTTTTTTTTTTTAAATGTCAAAAATTCTGTGACCACTTCTGCAATGTTAGATATTTTTTTTAAGGTAAAAAAAAAAAAAAAAAAAAAACATTTGTGCAGAATTGATATTACAGGTCTGATATTGTATTCATATTACAAAATGTTTTGAAAAACATGTTTTTTTTTTCTCAAAAAATATGGTTGTTTGGGGGTTAAAAAACTACTTTTAACCCATCGCCGCCAGCGCTCTGGGGTTTAAACAAGCATTTCACAGTGCGAGAATTTTTTGAGCGTGATTTGTTAATGAATATGCTGGGAGCCGTTCGCTATGGCCATTCGCTGTCATGCGCTCCCATACAGCGCGGAACCTGTCAAACAGCAACTCCTAACCCCGTATTCAACATTACCGCACACCGACTGAGTCGCTGTCAACAACCGAACAACGGCCAAGCACAGCGACTACTAGCGGGCGCTGTGAAAATAACGCTACTGTCGCTCATCTGTCGCTACCTGGCGCTATTAATGAATCGGCCTCCCCGTCTCTTTATCCGACTCACCTGCACCGCCCACGTTTTGTTAGAGCAGCGGCCACCTTTCTCATGTTACATTATAGAAAGTAATGAAGAGCAGGGAAATGTGGGAGCAGTCGGGCCTTCAGTGTGCATGAAGGAAGAAAAAACAACCTTATATTACAACATACACTGTGCAGCAATTGTATATGTTTTATTATTGTTTAATTACATTGTAGTGACATATAGCAATAGGTCAACCATTTTAATTATTTCTTTTAGTAACTTCAGTCATCATTACCATTCCTATTTCTAATGTGCAGCTGTCAGACTGAGACGAGCCAGTGCTGCAAATAAGGAAGCCATGGGCAAAACTCATAGTGGAGCGCCATAATATTCAACCATTTTTCTTACTTTCTTCAGTACATTCTTAATATTGCAGTTGTCCGTCACTGGATCACAGCGGGGTAAAGAAATTAAATATGAAGCAGGCAAAGAATGTCAAATGTAACTTAGAATTCAATAAAACTCATTCTAAAATGCACAACACATAGAAAACTGCACTTACAGAGCATTTATGGTAATTCAATATATGATGTTCAAAAGGGCAAGGTTTCGAAGACAGCCTGATTTTTATAAAAAACATTAATACCAAGGGAATAATTCCTTGAGATTTCAACATTGCCAATACAAATATAATGGGAGCTGTGTTAAAGCAGACCAACACCCAGTTTTAAGAAGAGGAGTGTTACTTCCCAATTGCTGATGCCCTCCCGCATTAACCTCATGCTGGCCTTGTGATACCTGCACCACATTTCTTCAGCAAAGCTGGGGGTCAGAATGCCCTCTGGATCTTTTTAACGCCTATGCGTGCATCCATGCAGAAGCCTGGATCCAAACTAATGGAAAGTCAACTTCCAAGATTTCTCACTTTAAAGCGGACCAAAACCCATATTTTTAACTAGCATCCCCTGAATTGCTCCCCCAGGAAGAGAACCTTTTGCCAATTTTCACTGCTCCTGCTTCAATCAAATCCCAGATAATGGGGCCTGTTTTAGCTGGAAAGCTCGGCCTCCTTCATTCATTGCCACTGTTGTGTGTCTGACTGATCGCCTGCCATCTTACACTGAGGGACAGCAAATAAATCAATGTTCCAGATCAATTCGAAAAGCGAAAATATCCTTTTCTAGTTCTACACCGTAATAAAGGAGTCTCGGCAGGGGCTTTGGCCAAATGTATTTTACAAGTTTGGTGGGTTTTGGTCTGATTTAACATATGTGTCCTTTTCAACAGGCAGTCTGCTTCCGGAACTTCTCACTGACGTTTAAAAGGAAGCATTAACTCACTGCCTCCTGATTTTCAGCTCTTCCTTACCCCTGTCCACTCCATAGCACCCTGTGTATTCCTATATACCTATTGTGACCTCAACTACTCTCCTGGGATTGCCCTTGAATTATTCACCTGTTACAATAAAAACTGCTATGATATCACACTGACTTCACTGACCATTGGCCTGTTAACCTAGTCAGTACATGTGCTCTGGACCTTTCGACCCTGGCTTGTCTACGAATTACGCTTTCAGTATCACTCACCTGTTCCCACCGTGTTCATCTAGTCTAGCCCTTCAGCATTTCATTGCCTGGGTTCCCTTCCTGGACCTTCCCTGCAGCTCAGCCTTTCCTCCCTTGCATTGAAGAAACGGTTTGGCGTTGAACTCTGTTTTTTTTGGTGGAGTGTGGTGGTTTTGCCCTGTTATTTTGCTCAAGGTTTGATAGCAATCTGTGCTGCCAGAATCTCCACCAACTTTCCAAGGGCTCACTCATCTGCAGTCATCACCATGCTTGTCAGCCTGACACCAGGCCCCACAATTGGTCGCTGGAATCCTGTAAGGGTACTCCAAGCCACGTGACTTCCAGCGACCAATCATGGGGTCAGTTAAGACAAGCAAGGCTTGTTTGGGGGGGCATCTAAAATTCCCCCCTCTCTTCATGATTATCCCAGCAGACATCAACACCCATTTTGTGATCACTTTAACACATTCAACATTAAAGAGGAACAACACACCCGATTGTCACTTTTTGGGGTGTTGTTCCTCTCAGTGGGGGCATCCCAAATTGGGATGCCCTGCTGTGTGTATGCCCCTAGGGCACTAACCTTCCTGTTGCTGCCAAGACGCAGACTCAGACAAGAACGAGTGCGCTGATTGGCTGAACGATCCTTTCAACCAATCAGCACACTCGCTTTCCACCGGCCCCATCCCCCGTTCACCCCCTAGCCATTGCAGGCCCGTGGCACCCATTCAGAAAGGCCGGGCGCAGGTACACGCATGGCTAGAGGTGAGCCGGCATGCGGTCGTAGTACAGAGACATGGTGAGGGTTTCGGGACAAGGTGTGGGAAATGGGGCTTCTGGCCGGTTTTCCAAGGAGTGGAACTCGGATGGCCCTGGAGACTTTTAGATGTTCTCTGATGTTCCTCTTTAAACATTTGTTCTCATTAGACAACACTGATTTTGGAGCAATAATCTACACCAACAACTGGACCAATCTATATAAAACCTACACTCCAGTGGGTGTATAACACATCATATGCCCTTGTAACTATGTGTCCACTGCTCAAAAAGGATGCACCAATAGATGGCAGTATATGCTAGAAAAGGAAATGAGTAATGATGCATTTGATGAGCTATTAATGGATAAATCACTGAATTCCAAAAATGTGCACCCCAAACTGCACAAAGTCCTACTATAATAGATAGAAATTAGATAGAGAAAATATATACAACTGTATTTAAGTCTATGCAAACCATGCTAAATAACTGCAGCCTGCTGAATTAACATGGGCCTGTGCGCCTAACAAGCAAATGATGAATGCCCATGCATCCTATAATACGTATACAGGTGAAATGCAATACAATCTGCAATACACTGACATTTATAACCAATTAAAATAATAATACAATCACCAAAGTAAATTGAGGGAACTCCATAGTGATGGAGTGCACTGCAAATCATAATAAATGAAAGCCATAATGTAATGATGCTGGATATTGCCCTCCTTTCAGTAGCCAAATATTCACTTCTAATTACTTCCCATCATTATAGATTGTAGTTGTTGTTACACTGCTTTTGGATCACAGCTATTTATTCTTGACTAATATACAAAGACCAATGCAAAAAATATGTATATATATTTCTATATACTTACCAACATGTGCAATGTCCCACAAGAGTGTTGCCTGAAAAGGCTGGACATTTAGCATGAGCCGATACATGTATCACCCTCTATTATCACATGCTCTCCCCATATCAGTTTAACCTTACAATTGAGGCTCAGAAAATGGCATGTGTTAGAAAATTATTTTTGTTCAATAATTACAGATGACCAGACATACTGGAGTTTCAAGGGGACTGTCCAAAAACCATGGTTCAGCAGCTTACCTCCTGATATTTGCCAGCTCCCTTCATGTAACCTTGCAGCAGCTCCTAGAATCAGAAAACAGGCACCAACTTCTGACACTGCTTCTGATTTCCCTAGCAGCAGACCACCAATCATAGTGCTTGACTGGTGGTCTATACCTCTGTTCCTTTGGCTGGTTGTGCTTTGCAGCATTGTGGTTAGGTTTCAAAGTATGCTGATATAAACACAGTGCCTGCTATTGTACTGGAGAGCGGCCATGCCCACTTGCTCAAAATATAAAAAATGAAAATTTCAAAATAAAATTTCTCTGCTTTGGGGGGTTTGTTTTGGAAAAAAATGGAAAAGGTAGGTGCTTTAGGGCTATGTGATTATATGGTCTATGTAGTTGCCTGGCCAATCCATATAAAGACAACCAAAATCTATTGTAAATGCCCTCACTGCACTGCAGTTTCAGTAATGTTTGTATGTTAGCAGGAAGACAATAAATGTGTTTAGCATGGATGGTAGAAATCCCCTATTTACTAATTTGCAAGGTATGGCAGAGTCAGGCACAGATTCTGTTCCAAAACATTCCAATTTGTTCTAAGGAATTGCGCACCTTTCTGCCCAGAGCCCAATAATAAACTGGCCATTTGGGGGGTCACAAAGCCGGACAGCATAAACCAGTTTTTGGGAGATGGGTGGAGTTTAGGCAGGTTGATTTTTTTTTTGCAGGAATTTGGGGGAATAAATATTAAAGCATTGTATTTGGGGTGGGTTTGGCCAGCAAGGTAAATATATTGAGTGACTGGCGGGGTTTCACGCAGCGGGGCATCCCAAATCAGGATACCTCTGGGGGTGGGTTTTTAAAGGGATTCACCACCCATATAACAAAAAAAAAGTGCACTAATGTTTTGTCCCCCATAGCTGAGACAGAGGGCCTTATTTAAGAAGCGCTAATGCCATGTAGTACCACGTAGCATCAGGTAAACGCCGGATGCAGTATATCAAAAACATATAAATGAAATTCAAACTGGTGAGCGCCTCTAATAGCGTCATGTAGCATCACATGTATCACTAGCGGTGGCTCAGTGTATAGCGCCGGCGCTGTATGTTCAGCAGCGCCATGTAGCATCTGTCGCTAAGTTGCGTTCTACCATACATTTCAATGGTCTTTAATTTGTTTGTGTATAAATAGAGTTTGGATCCACTTTTTCCCACTATTTTATCATATGATGATTGTTTTGGCTCTCCTGGCCACCAACCAAAGACTTATATTGTCATATATTTAATTTTTTTTTATGTTTGTCGGCAAACATCATGTCGGCCATTGCAGTGTCACAGTGGAAACAATGTCATTCCATGTGTTTTTGCTCTGGTGCTGGTGTATATGTGTTCAGGCAAAGGCATTTTCTTTATTGCATCCAGCGTTCATCGCTAGAACGTCCAGTTTTATAGCGCCGAAGCTGGTTTTGTGTGTAAATAAGATGCTAGAAAAATGTTTTTTTCTAGGGTCCCCACACACCCAGAATATATTAGCACCAAGACAGATGGCAAATAAAGTAATAGGGCACTACCTTTATGATATATAAAAGATAATCAATTTATTAAATTTTTGTACATGATTCTAAAAGACACCACACAATACATATTAAAAACACGTATCACAATACTACAAAACACAAAGACAGGGGGTCAACAGGGTACCACATCAAAATATCAATGCATCATAGTTCCAATAAGTATATATCAATGGGGCTGGATAGTTACACTATAAAAAGTATATATCTATATATATACAAAATGTGTATCCAAAAGGTGTATATACCATATGTGCAAGAATAATTAATATATATATTTACATAAATGTGCCAATATCATACCAAATGCATCACAATATTAAAGTGCCTGTGCAAAAGAACTTGTGTTATCCAAAATAAGCAATACCAATTTAATCAGTAACAGCCAGCCCAGAGAGTAGAAGGAGACATGGAACAACCATAGTAACATAAGAAATAAAAAGCATACCACTGGACCTACCCCTGTAATACCCCGCCAACGCGTGTCGCAGTGACGCAGCACTGCTTCCTCAGGGCGACTTTTTTTTTTTTTTTTTTTTTTTTTAGTCGCCCTGAGGAAGCAGTGCTGCGTCACTGCGACACGCGTTGGCGGGGTATTACAGGGGTAGGTCCAGTGGTATGCTTTTTATTTCTTATGTTACTATGGTTGTTCCATGTCTCCTTCTACTCTCTGGGCTGGCTGTTACTGATTAAATTGGTATTGCTTATTTTGGATAACACAAGTTCTTTTGCACAGGCACTTTAATATTGTGATGCATTTGGTATGATATTGGCACATTTATGTAAATATATATATTAATTATTCTTGCACATATGGTATATACACCTTTTGGATACACATTTTGTATATATATAGATATATACTTTTTATAGTGTAACTATCCAGCCCCATTGATATATACTTATTGGAACTATGATGCATTGATATTTTGATGTGGTACCCTGTTGACCCCCTGTCTTTGTGTTTTGTAGTATTGTGATACGTGTTTTTAATATGTATTGTGTGGTGTCTTTTAGAATCATGTACAAAAATTTAATAAATTGATTATCTTTTATATATCATAAAGGTAGTGCCCTATTACTTTATTTGCCATCTGTCTTGGTGCTAATATATTCTGGGTGTGTGGGGACCCTAGAAAAAAACATTTTTCTTTCCCTGGTGGTCATTTAGCGCCAAGTTTAGTGAGCACACCCCAGTAAACTTAAATATACTAGTGCTGGTGCGGTCCATATACATTTCCATTGTCCTAAATAAGATGCTATGTATAACAAGGAGTCCTACAACTCCTTAACCCACCCCTGAAAAACTTTAAGTAGCACCACTGTTTAAATGTCAAATCATCAATATTTTATTAATAAGTACATCTACATTACATGGGACATATTAAAAAACATATAGTACATTAAAACAAAGCCTTAAAGGAAGAGGGGGTCTAAGATGGTAAAATGCTATTACATGGCCATCTACTGTACACAGTGTAAAAATACATCCAGTTATAAAGACACTGATACCAGGCTGGTAATATATGTACTACAATATTTAGAATTAATTATATGTGACCTAGTTAATATATCAAAACATTTTTTATATAAAGTGCTGGTGCTAAAGTGCAAATAATGCCAAGCATACAAAGCTATACTACAGTGTCATCTAATCCCACATGAGGACCAGCCGGGTAGGTATCAGAAACAACATCACATCCAAAGGTAAACAGATCTTACATGTAAACTGCGACCAAGTAGCCACCCCGGCTCGCCGACGCGTTGCGTGACGTCAGCGCGTCACTTCCTCAGGGCGACAAGGACTGACATAAGCTACCTAAACTCCCTTTAAATACTCACCCGTCCCGCTCCTGCCCAGCCCGAAAACCGCACGCCGAAAGCCGGACGCTTCCCGGCCGGAAACGTGTCACGGACAGGAGTTCTGACGCGTCCCGGCCGGAAGCGCGTCAGAACAACAGCGTGTGTTCCACAGTGCGGAAGCGCACACGCTCCCAACAGTTGGTCAGATGCGCAGATACGGGGGGGGGACCACGCATGACAGCTCGGAGGGCCCCCAATTTACGGGAGTAGTCACTTCAATGCACTCCCAAACTGGCTGGGACATCAAAAAGAGATAAGTGGGAATTACCCATGTGGGGGACGTTCTCTTTGTTCCTATATGGTTAAACAGAAGTCCATAAGAAATCTACAGACAGGTAAAGAATTCCCCATACGCCAATTAATAAACTGTAGATCCACAGGGGTAATCTATGCATTGACATGTGGCTGTCCTATAATGTACATAGGCGAGATACGAAACAGCTTGAAGGCAAGAGTGCAGTCCCATTTCTCTAGTATCCGTTTAGCCAATAGGAATATCCAACAGGGCAAAATGGTTCCCCCGGTAGCCATGCACTCTTTGAAAAAAACATCAGAGTGATTTTAGCAACCTAAAGGTTACCGGCATAGAAAAAATTAGGGTGGGACCACGGGGGTGGCGACATCAAAATGGTTCTTCAGCAAAAAGGACTACGGTGGATTTTTAATCTTGATTCCCAATCCCCTATTGGACTTAGCCTTCACACCATTTCTGGGGACATAAGTTCTATGTAGGGCACTTTGTTTTATTTCTTTTGTAAAAATAATCTTGTGTCACATGGTTTAGGTTATTCACACTTTATATGGGTATCCATATGCACTTTATTGTTTGCAGTATTAGTTTTTTTGATTGTTGTTGTTTGTTTGGTTTAACACTTAGGGGTTTATTTATCAAGGGCTAGCGCCAGGTAGTGTCTGACGAGAGCCAGGTACCGCCAGCTAACGGTGGCTACCGACTCAAGTACGCCCGGCGGCGGTCACAATGACGCATTTATCACGCTAAATGAGGCTAGCGCCGGCGAGAGCGTCGGCTAGCGCGGGATTCATCATGTAGCCGACTGCAACGAACAGCGCCGCTGATAATCCCATCACAGCGACAGGTATGACCTGTCGCTCCCTGGCATTGTCCAATGCATTTCAATGGAGCAATCTTTAAATAATCATATTTATTTGCTATTTTTTTTTTTTTTTTTTAATGTCAAAAATTCTGTGACCACTTCTGCAATGTTAGGATTTTTTTTTAAGTAAAAAAAAATGTGCAGAATTGATATTACAGGTCTGATATTAATGTATTCATATTACAAAATGTTTAGAAAAACTTGTATAATTTTTACATTAAAAAAAATGGTTGTTTGGGGGTTAAAAACTACTTTACACACATCGCCAACAAGGAATTCACAGCGCGAGAAATTTTTGAGCGTTATTTGTTAATGAATCTGCAGCAAGCCGTTCGCTCTGGCCATTCGCTGTCAGGCGCACCCATACAACGCAGAACCTGTGAAACATCGACCCCTAACCCCGTATTTAACATTACCGCACACCGACTGAGTCGCTGTCAACAAGCAAACCCCGGCCAAGCACAGCGAATACTAGCTGGCGCTGTGAAAATCACGCTACTGGCGCTCATCTGTCGCTACCTGGCGCTATTAATGAATCGGCCTCTTAGTTATTGTATCACTGCACATGTGCATAATTTAAGCGGTCCTCTAGTCTAAAGTGGATGATGGTGATTAAGCAGTCCACCGCAGTGAAGAATAAGATCAAAAAGAAAAGAGAAGGAATGTACTTCATTGGTGAAGATCGGTGAAGATTATGGAATCTCTGAAACGGAAATTGGAAGCCTCCTTTTTCTCTTGTCTTCCTTTCCTTTATATCTCCCTGTCCCTTATACCCTTTATACCCTTTAATCTTTTTTGTCAATTCTTTATATATGCCATTCCCTGGGATATTTACATAATTGTAGTGCGGGTAGTTCTGCCCTCCCTATTTGGGTAAAATGCATTGCTGATTTAATGTCCAGCGCTATTGTGGCACCGGTGTGGTATTTGTGCCAAACCCTGGGCTCAGTCTATCTGTATTACGTTTTATGGTAAAAGTCTGCAAGTATAGGGACAAATGCCATTATTTGTAATTTATTGCAGGATCAGGTCTATTGGCAGTATATATTTCTTGTCTAGAATATCCAAAGATATAGTTTAATACAAGCCCGCAATAATACACAATAGTGTACAAATGGGTGTTTCACCCTATATGTTTATGGGTTAGGAGATAGGTCTTTGAATGATCCAGGATAGATGCTATAACTAAGGTTTGCAGTTTTTAGTGTGGCGATAGATTGCTAAATAAACCTGTATATAACGTTGTATATAGTAATTCTTTCTCAAGTAGATCTGGGCACTTAATGCTAATATTTTTGTATGTTTTCAATATTGATTAGAACATAATGTGTACAGTTAAATAGTAGGGTATTTGTTTGTTTTCCCTATACTCACCTGCCCAGGCTCCTGCGCATGTCCGACGACAGTTCCTGGGAGGGGGGCGCGCGCCTCCTAGTTGGGAGCGTGCACTTCCGCTGTTGTTCTGACGTGCTTCCGACCGGGGTGCGTCGGAACTCCTGTCCATGACGCGTTTCCGGGCGGGGCGCGTCTGGCTTTCGGCGTGTGGTTTTCGGGCTGGGCGGGAGTGGGACGGGTGAGTATTTAAAGGGAGTATACGTAGCTTATGTCAGTCCTTGTCGACCCTGAGGAAGTGACGTGCTGACGTCACGCAACGTGTCGGCGAGCAGGGTGGCTACTTGGTCGCAGTTTACATGTAAGATCTGTTTACCTTTGGATGTGATGTTGTTTCTGATACTTACCCGGCTGGTCCTCATGTGGGATTAGATGACACAGTAGTATAGCTTTGTATGCTTGGCATTATTTGCACTTTAGCACCAGCACTTTATATAATTTTTTTTTTATATATATTAATTAGGTCACATATAATTAATTCTAAATATTGTAGCACGTATATTACCAGCCTGGTATCAGTGTCTTTATAACTGGATGTATATATACACTGTGTACAGTAGATGGCCATGTAATAGCATTTTACCATCTTAGACCCTCTTTTCCTTTAAGGCTTTGTTTTAATGTACTATATGTTTTTTTAATATGTCCCATGTAATGTAGATGTACTCTTTAATAAAATATTGATGATTTAACATTTTAAACAGTGGTGCCACTTAAAATTTTTCAGGGGTGGGTTAAGGAGTTGTGGGGTTATACATAGTAGCATCTTATTTACACACATTGTGGTCTCACCCCTAAGTGCGCACACCATCTCTATGTTTCATCATTGGCCAGTGCGGTTTCGTTTCCCCCTCCCTGTTTTCCCTTATTGCATGAAGCTGTTTTTTTTTTTTAAATATGGGCTTCAGCGCCGAGCGTCGGACGCACTTAACTGGGGCTAACTATCGTTCGCTGCAGCATTGTCCTGTTGTTATATGTAGCATAGCCTTGAGAGGCTGTCCCTTGGGGCATTACATATGCATTGATTCAGGGAGAGAGCTTCTACAGCACCCTCCAGACCTCACATTTATCAATGCTGGACAGGACACTACAGCGTCACTTGTCCAGCCACTACGCTAGGTTATAGAGCCAGACACCCGTCTGCAGTGTATTCTTGCAGGCGCTTTAAGAGCTGCTACATAGATGCACAAATGGCAATGTTAGGGCGAGCGCTGCGTCTTCCCCGCGCAGCGCCCCCCTCCGTGCCTCTCCTCGGGCGAGCGCTGCGTCCCCTTCCCGCAGCGCTCCCCGCTTCACCGCCATCCGGGCGTCTGCTGCTGGCCCCCCTGGCTGCGGTTCCCCCTTACCTGGTCCCCGCGCTTCCTCCTCTGACCGGCATGGCCGCCGGCTTCCTCCTTCTCTGTCTGTTCCGTCCTCCCTGCGCGCACGTCCCCGGCCACTAGGGGGCGCGCGCGTCAACCTCCCCAGATTTAAAGGGCCAAGGCCCTGTTAATTGGTCTCTGCCATCCAATCTCTTTTTTGCGCTTCCTATAAATGAAACCCTGCCTTACTTCCTGTGCCGGATCTTCGGTGTTGTTCCCTGGATGATTATCGCTGTATTGCTTGATTCCTCGTGTATGACCTCGGCTCTCCTATTGACCTCCGAACCTGTGCTGCCCGTCCCGACCTCGGCTTGTCTCACCGCTATTGAACCCGCGCTGCCAGTCCCGACCTCGGCTTGTCTCACCGCTACTGAACCCGCGCTGCCAGTCCTGACCTCGACCTTCTCCTCCGACCACTGTTTGTCTCTGCTGCACGTCACTTCAGCAGTTTGTGGAACTGTGCCGCTGTTGGGGGGTAGCGACCTGGGAGTCACCTGCCGCACAAGACCATCCCGCCTTGCGGTGGGCTCTGGTGAAAACCAGTGGCTCCTTAGACTCCGCTCCCCTGACGTGGTACCTGCCAAAACAGTTCTGCAGACCCTGCGGGTCCACTTCTTCGCACCCGGTGCGTAACAGTAAGATCCGGCCATGGATCCCGCTGAGGTGCCCTTGCCGGAGACTTCCGAACTCCCAGCGCTGGTGGCTTTGCAGTCTCGGCAGATTAATCAGCTTACCGCTATGATGCAGCAACTTTTGACCCAGCAGCTGTCGCCTTCTCCACCGCCACCGGTGCCGCCACCGCAGTCTCCAGCAGCTTCCTCATCCAGAATCCGCCTCTCCTTACCAGCAAAATATGAGGGGGACGCGAAGTTGTGCAGAGGCTTTCTAGCCCAGTGCTCTATGCACCTGGAATTATTGTTTGATCAATTTCCCACCGAACGCTCTAAAGTGGCCTTCATCATTAGTCTGCTCTCCGGAAAAGCCTTGGCTTGGGCCACTCCCTTGTGGGACCGTAACGATCCTCTCACCTTCACCGTTCAGGCCTTTGTTACTGAATTTCGTCAGGTTTTTGAAGAACCCGCTCGGGCCTCATCTGCCGAGTCCGCTCTATTGAATTTAACGCAAGGCGATCTTTCGGTGGGTGAATATGCTATTCGATTCCGTACTTTGGCCTCCGAGTTAGCATGGAATAATGAGGCCCTCTGCGCTTGTTTTAAGAAAGGTCTTTCTAGCAAGATCAAAGATGTTCTAGCGGCCCGAGAGATACCTGACTCCCTTTCTGAACTCATTCATCTTGTCACTCGCATTGACATACGCTTTGCTGAGAGGCGTGAGGAACTTCGCTTGGAGAGAGATTCCCAACGTGACAGGAGGATGTTCCGTTTGGCTCCCACCTTTCAGAAACCTTTGTCTGTACCATCTTCTCCAGAGGTGGAAGCCATGCAGGTCGGCCGCTCTCGCCTAACCCCCGTGGAGAGGTCTCGCAGGAGAAATGAAAATCTCTGTCTGTATTGCGCCAGTCCTGATCATTTTCTAAGAGATTGCCCCATTCGTCCTTCTCGACTGGGAAACGAGCGCACCTAGACTCGGTGGGAGAGGCGTCTCTGGGTGTGTGTGCTTCCTCTCCAAGATTTACCGTACCTGCACAGCTTTGTCTCTCATCTGCCTCTGTGCTTAATTTGCCGGTCTTCCTGGATTCTGGTTCGGCGGGCAATTTCATAGAGGCCTCCCTGATCAAGAAATACGACATAGCAGTTAACCGCTTGGCCAAACCGTTATTCATCGCCTCAGTTAATGGAGATAGACTGAATTGTATGGTGCAGTACCGTACCAAGCCTTTGCTCCTTAAGATTGGCCTCTTTCACCAGGAATACTTGGAACTCTTTGTGTTACCCCATTGTACTTCCCCAATCCTATTGGGTCTTCCTTGGCTTCAGCTTCATAATCCTACCCTAGACTGGGTCACTGGGGACATCAAGGCGTGGGGTACAACCTGCTTCAAGAATTGCTTGAAAGCTTTACCAGTTCGAACCGATCATCCTACCACATCTCTACCGGGCCTACCCGAAGTTTACCGGGCATACGCTGATGTCTTCTGTAAGAAGCAAGCTGAGACTCTTCCGCCTCATCGCCCTTATGACTGCCCGATCGACCTCCTGCCTGGGACCACTCCTCCTCGTGGCCGTATCTATCCACTATCCGTCCCCGAAACTCAAGCAATGGCAACTTACATACAAGAAAATCTGCAGAGGGGCTTCATCCGGAAGTCCTCTTCTCCCGCTGGGGCTGGCTTTTTTTTTGTACAGAAGAAAGACGGTTCTCTCCGACCCTGTATCGACTATCGGGGTCTTAACAAGATCACGGTAAAGAACCGATACCCCTTACCCTTAATTCCAGAACTCTTCGACCGTCTTCGTGGCTCCAGGATCTTTTCCAAACTGGATCTCCGAGGAGCCTACAATCTGATCCGCATCCGCAAGGGAGACGAATGGAAGACTGCCTTTAATACCCGTGACGGTCATTTCGAGTATTTGGTGATGCCCTTCGGGCTTTGTAATGCCCCTGCCGTATTTCAAGAGTTCGTCAATGACATCTTCCGGGACTTGTTGTACTCCTGTGTCGTGGTCTATTTAGATGATATCCTCATCTTCTCTTCTTCCCTCGAAGAGCATCACCGGCACGTTCGTCTGGTACTATCCCGCCTTCGGCAGCATCATCTTTATGCCAAATTAGAAAAGTGTCTCTTTCACCAAACCGCTCTGCCCTTTTTGGGTTATACTGTTTCAGCCCAAGGACTACAAATGGACCCTAGCAAATTGAGAGCGGTTTTAGATTGGCCTCGGCCTGTTGGTCTGCGTTCCATTCAACGATTTCTGGGCTTCGCCAACTATTACCGTCAATTCATACCCCATTTTTCCACTATCGTGGCCCCCATTGTGGCTCTCACCAAAAAGGGAGCCAACCCCAAGTCATGGCCTCCACAGGCGGAGGCAGCCTTTTTAACTTTGAAAAAGACTTTCTCTACGGCCCCGGTGCTCACCAGACCAGACCCTTCTCGTCCTTTTTCTCTAGAGGTTGACGCTTCTTCCATCGGAGCAGGAGCTGTTCTCACACAGAGGTCTCCTTCAGGGAAAAATCATACTTGTGGGTTCTTTTCTAGGACTTTTTCTTCCGCGGAGCGAAATTACTCTATTGGGGATCGTGAACTCCTGGCTATCAAATTAGCTCTTGAAGAGTGGAGACATCTTCTAGAAGGGTCGCTTCACCCCATATCTATTTTTACCGACCATAAGAACCTTTTGTATCTTCAAACTGCTCAACGCTTGAATCCTCGCCAAGCTCGTTGGTCACTATTCTTCGCGCGGTTTAATTTCCGCATTCATTTTCGACCTGCCTCTAAGAACATCAGGGCAGATGCTCTATCTCGCTCCTCGGACGTCACAGACGTGGACGCTGCTCCTCAGTTCATTATATCTCCTGATCATTTGGTTCATTCCGCTCCAGCCTCCCTAGTGCAGGCTCCGCCTGGGAGAACCTTTGTCCCGGCTCGCCGACGCCTCCAAATATTAAAATGGGGTCATGCTTCCCGTATTGCCGGGCATGCTGGTATCAAAAAGTCTAACGCAATTATTGCCAGATATTATTGGTGGCCCTCCATTGAGAAGGATGTGGCAGAATTCGTGCAAGCTTGTACCACCTGTGCACGTAATAAAACGCCTCGCCAAAGACCGGCGGGTCTTCTTCATCCTCTTCCTATTCCTGAAATCCCTTGGTCTCACATCGCTATGGACTTTATCACGGATCTTCCTCCATCTCAAGGCAATACAGTGATCTGGGTTGTTGTGGATCGTTTTTCAAAAATGGCGCACTTCGTTCCGCTTCCAGGACTCCCATCCGCTCCTCAGTTGGCTAAGAACTTTTTTAAACATATTTTTCGGCTCCATGGACTTCCTTCCCATATTGTCTCCGACAGGGGAGTTCAATTTGTTTCAAAATTCTGGAGGGCTCTCTGTACTCAGTTAAAGGTGAAATTAGATTTTTCCTCGGCTTACCACCCCCAGTCCAACGGCCAAGTGGAGAGGGTCAATCAGGTTCTAGGACAATATCTACGTCACTTTGTTTCGGCCCGACAAGACGACTGGGTCGATCTCTTGCCATGGGCGGAGTTCTCTTATAATTTCAAAGATTCTGAAGCCACAAAGAAATCTCCATTCTTCATTGTTTATGGCCGCCAACCTTTGCCTCCACTACCCTTACCTACACAGTCGGGTGTACCCGCCGTGGATGACTTAACACAGTTTTTTTCCTCTATCTGGCGTGAAACACGACATTCTCTTGTTCTAGCCTCTACCCGCATGAAGAGCAGCGCTAATAAAAGAAGGAGAATCGCTCCTGTTTTCTCTCCTGGAGATAAAGTTTGGCTTTCAGCCAAGTACATTCGTTTCAAGATACCCAGTTATAAATTGGGCCCTCGCTATTTAGGGCCTTACAGGATCAAGCAACAAATTAATCCGGTCTGTTACAAACTTCATTTGCCAGCCTCCTTACGTATTCCCAACTCTTTTCATGTTTCTTTATTAAAACCTCTGACGACTAATCGATTCTCTTCTAAAACGTTGGAGCCACTTCCGGTCGCGGGTACCGAAGATGCCTTCTCGGTGAGAGAGATTCTGGCTTCCAAAACATCCAGAGGGAGACGATACTTTCTAGTGGATTGGGAGAATTGCGGTCCTGAAGAGAGGTCCTGGGAACCTGAGGAGAATATCCTCGATCGGAGCCTTATTTCAAACTTCCTCGGTCCCAAAAAGAGGGGAAGACCTAAGGGGGGGGGGGGGTACTGTTAGGGCGAGCGCTGCGTCTTCCCCGCGCAGCGCCCCCCTCCGTGCCTCTCCTCGGGCGAGCGCTGCGTCCCCTTCCCGCAGCGCTCCCCGCTTCACCGCCATCCGGGCGTCTGCTGCTGGCCCCCCTGGCTGCGGTTCCCCCTTACCTGGTCCCCGCGCTTCCTCCTCTGACCGGCATGGCCGCCGGCTTCCTCCTTCTCTGTCTGTTCCGTCCTCCCTGCGCGCACGTCCCCGGCCACTAGGGGGCGCGTGCGTCAACCTCCCCAGATTTAAAGGGCCAAGGCCCTGTTAATTGGTCTCTGCCATCCAATCTCTTTTTTGCGCTTCCTATAAATGAAACCCTGCCTTACTTCCTGTGCCGGATCTTCGGTGTTGTTCCCTGGATGATTATCGCTGTATTGCTTGATTCCTCGTGTATGACCTCGGCTCTCCTATTGACCTCCGAACCTGTGCTGCCCGTCCCGACCTCGGCTTGTCTCACCGCTATTGAACCCGCGCTGCCAGTCCCGACCTCGGCTTGTCTCACCGCTACTGAACCCGCGCTGCCAGTCCTGACCTCGACCTTCTCCTCCGACCACTGTTTGTCTCTGCTGCACGTCACTTCAGCAGTTTGTGGAACTGTGCCGCTGTTGGGGGGTAGCGACCTGGGAGTCACCTGCCGCACAAGACCATCCCGCCTTGCGGTGGGCTCTGGTGAAAACCAGTGGCTCCTTAGACTCCGCTCCCCTGACGTGGTACCTGCCAAAACAGTTCTGCAGACCCTGCGGGTCCACTTCTTCGCACCCGGTGCGTAACAGGCAATACTTGGTGCTAGTCTTAAATCAGCCTCCACATTGCAGATGACTGCTGTTACGGCCTTGGGCAGTGTGAGACAGCGATCATGTGAGTTGCTGACCGCCGGACTAGAACCAATCTGCTGCGGGTGAATAAATGGTGAGTGTTCTTTTGTTTTGTTATGTGGTTTGTCAATACCTTTTACTGAACCAAGCGTCTTATATTTTTTTATTCATTTGAAAAAGCATGTATTTGCATTACACCTCACTATTACTTACAACTTGTGTTGCATCATCACCTAAAATCTTATAAAAACCTTTTTGTTTGTGGCTGTAACTTTTAAAAAATGTGTAAAAGTCCAAGGCACTGTAGCTACATTATTCTGGTGTCGGAATGCTTTAGCCTATTGTATGGCTTGTGGATTGATCCAATCAGTTTGATTCTTTCTACAAATATTTTATTACAATAGATATTTTTTTGTGTCATGAACTTGGAATTTGGTTTCCCACTGTGTGTGAATGTCATGTGATAAGTTAGTTATCCCATCAAGAGTGTTGTGTTACTGGGCATGCCCCTCCATTCTGGCCATCTGTGTTTATCATTGTGGCTGTGGCAGTTGTAAAGGTGATTTGGAGACAGTGACTGGTCACATATGTTGCTGATTCAAACAGGATTAGTCCTTAGATCACTCTATGTTTTTTTCTTTATAATGACCTCGAATTTGATGACCTGCTCAGATCACTTCCATCATGATCCACATCTGTACCTAGTTATTATATTTAGCAGGATTGAGCCAACCATGGTCCAACACTTGACGGTTGCTTATGCCTTAACAATTCTAACAATTCTGTTCCAACAAAATAGCTACTTGAATTAGTATTTACTCTGCTGCTAGACCTTATATTTACCTTATTTCAGCTTTGTTTGATCACAGCGCCTCACTTACCATGAGAGCACCACAATAGGTGCATTGTTTTAAAGTTCTGCTTTACCAAAAAATGATTTGCCAACTGTCACGTCCGACAGCTTGTTTACAGTACAATATTCTGTGGATAGACAAAGGTGATTCTCAGGGGATAGATAAGGAACCTGTCCAACTCTGACCAACATAGGAAAGTACAAGAGCTGTTTTTCCTTATTTTATGTAGCAGCGGTGTAGTCTGAGCGAAATGTTCATATTATTACAATCATCATAGTCAATATTTATCACCAACAAGAAAAATATAGGCAATGCAAATACACAATACAAATGATTAAAGGAGGGTGGGAGTAGCTCAGTCACTACCATTTATACAAAATTATTATTATTCAGGGCCTGGGAACTACCACCCAGTGTAACCCTCTCATCATCTAAATATTAAGCAACAAACATGTCTAGCTATGTGGAAAGACAGAGATTTGGTTGCATATATCTGCAGATACATGTGGAAGCCACACTGCCCTGACAAGGCACTCTGTGTTTAGTGTGGTCCCTACTTAATTTTGAGTCCCCAAAGTTGGGACATGCAATGCAGTCAAATATTTGAGAGCTACTCACCTGGGAAGCTGCCAGCTTTAGAACACTTCACAGGGAGAAATCCATATTGACTGAATTCCTCCCTGCTTGTGCTCATGGCAATTCAAATGAATAAAGGGGGGTGGGAGCAGCTCAATCACTGCCATTTATACAAAATTATTATTATTATTATTCAGGGCAGCTCTGGCTGCATTGCATGTCCCAACTTTGGGGACTCAAAAATAAGAGTAGGGACCACACGAAACACAGAGTGCCTTGTCGGGGCGGTGTGGCTTCCACATGTATCTGCAGATATGTGCAACCAAATCTCTGTCTTTCCACATAGCTAGACATGTTTGGTGCTTAATACTTAGATGATGAGAGGGTTAAACTGGGCGGTAAATTGGTTCCCAGGCCCTGAATAATAATGATAATAATTTTGTATATATAATAGTGATGGAGCTACTCCCACCCCCTTTACTCAAATACATAATACATACAATAAAAACGCCGAAATAATCTGCCCAGTGGCTACAAATTGCAGCAAAAGACATTATAATTGTACAATATCAATTATTTAGGGCAGGGGATGGTACAGTATTTAAATGTGATGATCTATCATCTAGACCAGGGGTTCCCAACCAAGTACCACTTTGCATGTTCTTATTATCTCAAGTACCACCATCTAAAATAGCAGCAAATTAGGTTGGTATACAGGTCAATATGCAGTCTTGTCGGGTACCACCCAATAAGATCTCAAGTACCACCAGTGGTACTAGTACTACTGGTTGGAAACCACTGCTCTAGACCTTAAAGTCAATGGCCTTGATTCAATAAGAGTGGAAAAAAATTCTCATGGTAGTAAAACATTCACATTAGGTGAAAAAAGCATGAGAATATCACTGTTGCTGAATCACCAGCTAGGAAGACAAGGAAAGCAAATGGCACTTTTTACTACAGAGTAAAAAGGACTAAAACGTTCTCTACTTTAGGTGTCCTCTGTTTTGCTGTCCTCTGTGACAGGTGGGGCAGGGTTAAGTGATGCAAGCACACTGCATGCATTGCATTGAAGTGAGCTGGGGTTGAGTGACAGTGTGGAGGGATCCATTCTAGCCTACCACTAAGATAGCGGGTGTCAACTAGTGATGGGCTTCGGATCCAGTCCAGTTCACCCAATCCCGGATAGGGTAAGATCCGGGTCAAATTATCTGGCAAGATCTGGGTCAAATTATTAAGCATACCACCTACCAATGCTGAAAGTTGGCACACCATCCATCACTACACTGTGGAGTAGTATAGGGGTTCCTCCCCTTATCTGCCCCAGCTGGCATCTGTAGTGAGGGGGGACACAGGTCCCCTCCTCGTCATTTCTTGGTGTCAAGCCAAGCTAATGCTGGGTACCAGGACAGGGGGGCTTTTAAAGCACAGAGGAATAGCCGCTGTGGGATCGCCGCATTTAACTAATGATGCCCTGTGGAATCTCCCTCCATGTCCCTCCTTCTCAGTGATGTCATTAGTCATGTGGGGAGATTCCAAAGAGGCTTCTCCTCTTTGGTATAAAAGCTGTCCTGCACTGGCAGCCTGACATTAGCTTGGTCTCCATCACATTAGATGCTGGGGGAGGGGGTTGGCTGCAATAATATTTACTGCCAATAAGAAGCTTACAGCCTGTCGGACCAGGAGTGACCGAACCCTGTGATGGTTCTTTTTCTATTTTGACTCTTTGTGAACTGGAAAACTGGTAAGGAGTCCAAGAATTGGTCAGAGCTATTGTATCCAACATTTGGGAGAACCAAAGTTGAAGGCTTCCGGACAGGATTGTCCCCACGCTGGCTCATCACTAATGTCCTCCTGACACGAGCCCCGGGCTTCGATTTGTTGTCAGGATCGGGGGAGGCACTGGAGGCAGCAAAGAGGAAGAAGAAATTCTGCTTAATTTTGGCGACCTGAGCGAATAGAAAAATTAAAGTGGGCCCTCTGCAGTGAGGGTGCCTGTCAGCTGCTGCTAGCTGACAGGCTCAAGGGGGCATCCAAAAAGCTGGAGCCCCCCCACACAACCCCCCAATCTCCCGTAATCCTCACCTTTCTCTCGCTCCAGCATCGAGAAGCGTCACGTGGGCAGTGATGTCTAGCCCATGTGACCGCCGGACGGCCAATCGCAGCGCTCAACTCTTGCCTGGCGGCTAATCGTGGCAATACTCACCACAATGCACACTGCAAGTCACACTGGCCTCACCAGATATTTAGCATGACCATAGAATGGGTGTTGCTGTTTCTGCAGCTCTCATCTTTACATACTTTAGTGGTGACTCCCATAGCTCTATATTGAAACTTTTACCTTTTACGCAAATGATAAGAAATTTATTTTAACTAAATTTTCTTTTTTTTTTACATTTTGGTGAACCAATATTTGGGGGGTGCAGGAAGCTTGGATAAATACATCACAAATGTTGGTGCAATACCTAGGCCCCTGTTCGGGGGAGAGGGGGTGGACAGAGATATGGTCACGCACTTCCAAATGTTCCGTGAATATCCTGACAGTGGAAACGGCCTGCAAGGTAATGCTTCGTTGGTACCTGGTGCCGGGCCTCCTGAGCAGGATGTTCCCGGGGCAGGGTAGGGCATGCTTTAGGGGCTGCAGCGCAGAGGGGGACGTCTTGCATATATGGTGGACCTGTCCCATGTTGGCTCGCTTCTGGAGCCAAGTGTACAGGATGGCCAATGGGGTCTTCCAAACCACCATGAGAAGAGACTCATGGGTTGCTCTCCTGCACTGCAAGCCCCGGGAGCTGACTAACAAGCAACACAGACTCTTTGTATACTTACTCATAGCAGCAAAACAGGTCATAGCTAAGGCCTGGAAAAAACAATTTACCCCAGTCTCGGAGGTGTCGGCCAGGATGAATGGGTTTCTTATAAACGAGAAACTATCTAGTATCCTGACCGACTCCCACGATAAATTTATCTCACTATGAGAAGCCTGGATAAGGTTTGCGTGGCCCGGAGACCCCTTGTGGGTACTGTAATGACTATTTGTAATAACCCTATAGGGTGGCTGGTGGAATGCGGGAACAACCTACCCCCCTCTACTCCCTTCCTGGCCCCCTCCCACCTTTCCTCCCATCTCTAATACCCTCCCCTCCTATGCCTCCTATGCCCCTCAAACCTGGCCCCCCCTTCCTTCTTTTGCAATATCATGGGTTTAAAGAACGATCTCCCTCTACATACATACTTAGATATGTTTGATAGCCCAAGGCACACCTCATTCCACCCAACATCAAGGATAATGGGTGTGTCGACGATAGTGCACGGTGCGGGCACTGATGGTTCCCGCGGCCTGGATGGCACTCATCATGAGTCGGAGTATCTTGTTTGTTATTGGCTGCTTAAAATATGTTGCACTCCACCTGCTCCACCTTTATCTCAAGTATTTTGTAGAATGTTAAATAAGTACGGTCAAAACACAATTTTATGTAACACAGATTGTAGTTTTCTTACCTCCCCTGCGCGGGATGGCTGTACTAGCTATATGCCTTGCATACCTGTACCGTTGAAAACCTAATAAAAATATTGAAACAAACAAATGTTGGTGCAAACGTTTTTATGTTTCAAGTACACACATAACAATGAGAAAGTGAAACATTTTGTAACATGCTGGAGTCCTAATGAAATAGTCTCTGTAGGTCTCTTCCCACACAGCAAATGAAAGTAAATGAAACTAGCTCGCCCACATACTCTTTACAACATTATTGAAGACTTACAACATGACAGATAGAAATTGGAAAGCCCCTCATAAAAAATGGACATAAACTCCTCGATTCAAAGAGCAAAAGTTAATTGATTTCGGATCGAGAATCGTAAGTTTGGGTGGGTGTTAGTCATTTTTTCCTGTTTTTTTGGCCATTTACGACTCGCACGAGCCTACGTTCGAATGCGTATATGCTCTTACGATCATCGGAAGTTCGTTCCTAAATTTTAGGATCAAAACGTAAAACTTAGGATCAAATCCTAAAACTTAGGATGAAAACGTAAAACTTAGGATAATTGGATGTGTTTTGGTGTGATTCAGAGAACAGTTTTCAAACCTCTAAATACGTTTTAAAAGAAAGCCACTGCCGACACCTTTTAGCAGTCGGATTGCTGTTCTTGAACAGGTTTTTTGGCTATGTGGAGGAGTCTGCGCGTCTTGAGCTCCAATGAACTGCATGTATCAGCATGGCCGAGGCCATAAATTGTATGGCAATGCATACCTGATTCATGTATGCCTTATAAAAGCATTTTAATGTGGACCTTAATTAGTCCTTTGCATGTAAACCTTTATTTGGCAATATATTAGCGTTAATTAAAGAAACTTATGTCCTTTGTTATTTATTTTTAAATTGATGTACTAGAATAATATTTTTAGATTGCATTTATTGGTGTAGTTGTTTACCTTTGCTTTGTTTAATTATTTAAGCACATCTTTGGTCAGATGCATCACACTTACTGAGGAGAGGAGAGCGGGATAAAGTGCAGGATGTGGGTTACTGCTGTATTTTGCACAGACACAGCAGAGCTGGGGGCATGGAAAGAAATCAAAGAATCCAGAGCAACACAGTCACAAGGCCCTTTCTGTTTGCAGGCTGCCCGATAATACCTGAGCCGCCATCTTGGCTGTTTCTAGGCTCATAACATGCAGAAGTTTCTGGGTGTTTTTTAATATTTGTGAGCAATCTGTATGTAGAGGGTGTGGGTAACCACACTAAAAATTTAAAGTTGTACCATTTGAAGCCTAAATATTAAAAATAAATCCACAAGTAAAAAATGCAAGTTAACTAAAAATTAAACAAAGTAAGATTTACTTATGCAAATGCATTCATTAATGGTTGGTTACTGCAAAATGAATGAAATAAAGAAAAATAAAAGACCAAATATTTAGAATGCACTTTAATGAGGTAAGTTTGTAGTGCGGAGCCGCAAGATCAGAAGGATTTACGTCCAGACAAAAAAGGAAAAAGGGCAAAACCAATGTTGCAACCTGAGAAATGAAACGGAAAATTCAGGATGGAAACTGACATAGGTCTGATTCCCGAACTGCCATACGAACGGACGTATATTTTAGGATAGAAACGTATTTGCTTATAGAATCACTCGCAAGTTCATACGAACGCACGAGCGGACGTGAAAAATAGGATGATCGGCACCAAAATCCAAGCTGTTACATGTTTCTTTGAATCGACCCTATAGTCGCGGAATATACCAAAAATGTGTTCTCCACAGGAAATGAATTTGTGTGATGTCTCTAGAGGTAGTGACTATGCAACCTCCTAGAAGTAGAGAATATACCCTGCACCTCCCCTCACTTTTTATACTTTACCTTAATCTACAGAAACAATACAAATGTATTAACCAAGCAACATTTAGACTTTAAGACATATCCAAATTTCATATTTATTGAGTGATTAATGTTTTATTGCAATTTTATTAAACATTAATATACTAGAAGAACCCTAAACGTTTAATGCACATATTACAGGCTCCCTCACAAACGTTTCCAGCTGCATTACTGACCATTTTTCATTGTTATGATGCCCTGGTTCCAAATAATTTGTTTAATAAAGGTGAAAACACAGCTAAAACCCTGAATGTGGATGCACAAACACCATTTTATCTTGTGTATTTTAATATCTCTGTCTGGGGTAAGAATTACTTTGTCTGCATGATTTGGTTCCGGCTGAATCCTGGCGCGTCCCCCTCTGCTGCAGTGAATGAAACGCACCTTCCAGGCACTGAGATATAGGCCAGGGGCTGGAGTCTCACCCACCTACTTGCTTACAAATGGTGGATGAGGAAATGCCTGGGCGCATGTATACCATGAGACTGGCAGGCTGATTCATTACTAACGCCAGGTAGCGACAGATGAGCGTCTGTAGCGCGGATTTCAGAACGACCGCTAGTAGTCGCTGTGCTCGGCCATGGATCTTTGGGCCTTATTTATCAAGGGCTAGCACCAGGTAGTGTCTGACGAGCGCCAGGTACCGCCAGCTAACGGCGGCTACCGACTCAAGTACGCCCGGTGGCGGTCACAATGACGCATTTATCACGCTAAATGAGGCTAGCGCCGGCGAGAGCGTCAGCTAGCGCGGGATTCATCATGTAGACTGCAACGAACAGCGCCGCTACTAATCCCATCACAGTGCCAGGTATGACCTGTCGCTCCCTGGCGCTCTCCAATGCATTTCAATGGAGCAATCTTTAAATATTCATAATTAATTGATTTTATGTTTTTTTTTTTTTTTTTTTTTTTTAACTGTCAAAAATTCTGTGACCACTACGGCAATGTTAGATATTTTTTAAGGTAAAAAAAAAAAAAAAATATGTGCAGAATTGATATTACAGGTCTGATATTCATGTATTCATATTACAAAATGTTTAGAAAAACTTGTATAATTTTTACATTAAAAAAAAATGGTTGTTTGGGGGTTAAAAACTACTTTACACACATCGCCGCCAGCGCTCTGGGGTTTAAACAAGGAATTCACAGCGCGAGAAATTTTTGAGCGTGATTTGTTAATGAATCTGCAGCAAGCCGTTCGCTCTGGCCATTCGCTGTCAGGCGCACCCATACAACACGGAACCTGTGAAACATCGACCCCTAACCCCATATTCAACATTACCGCACACCGACTGAGTCGCTGTCAACAAGCAAACCCCAGCCAAGCACAGCGAATACTAGCTGGCGCTGTGAAAATCACGCTACTGGCGCTCATCTGTCGCTACCTGGCGCTATTAATGAATCGGCCTCTTTGTTTCAGAGTGCCTCAGTTGCTGGGCGGCATTGATGAATATGTTGTGTGAGTCGCAGTACTACGCTGTATGGGAGTGAACGGTAGCACCAGCTCAGTGTGACCGACTCACACCATATTCATCAAAAAAACAGCCTCACACAGCGCCGGAGCTCAAAACCGGGTCGTGGTAGCCCATAGCGATAGAGGCTGTGTGATTAAAGGCTGTTTTTGAACCTGTATCCACTAGTAACAAAGCGAAAACATATGGAATTACATTGTTATTACATTGTAACATGAACACTTTAATACCAGACCTGTAAGGACAATTCTGCATAAAAATACTATTAATCCAAAAAGTTTTCAAAAATGTCATTTTCTAGGCCAGGATACATATCAGAAAGTTTTGAGATTTTATAAAAAAAAAAAAAAATTGGGATCAGGAAAGGGATTTAAGGATCGTCCATAGAAATGTATGGGAGAGCGGCAGGTAGCGAGAGGTAATATGTGGTGCTCTGCAAGGCTGAACGCCGGCGCTGTACGCTGAGCCTGGGATAATGATGAATCGGACGCTACATGGCGTTGTTCCAGACGCTCACCAGATTCGGCTTTATAAATGTGTAATTGCGACCGTGTCCAGCGTTCACCTGCCGCTTACAAGGCATTACCTGGCACTAGAGCTTTATGAATAAGGCCCTAAATCTTGTGAGTACATTTTGACATGCTGGAATAGGAGGAAGATGCTGGAAACAAAAGGTGAGTATCTGCAGCAGGCTCAGCTGGAGGTAGGGCTGGCCTAGCCATGGCGCCCAGAGGCCAGTTGGGGGTTGGGTGCATTGCTCAAGAGCGCTTCAGTCATTCCTAAGCCAGGATCCAGACTGGTCACACGACTGGTTTCCTAACTACTAGGCCATGACTGCGTAGTAACAAGAGCCCATTGTGTCCAGCTTGTTCCCTTAGGGCTGTATTAAGCTGGGCACTACACTACAGGTCAGTCATGGTTCTTCTGACACATAAGGCATTTGCAGATGTTGTGGTGGAAAGCAGCAGATAAGCAGGGAGCAGGCAAGTCATCATTTATAACACACCTACCACAAGCCTGCCAGCAACTCGCTATCACCTTGATGGGTAATGGCAGGTAGGGCACAAACAGCAAACAACCCGACCAGTGGGTCCTCCACCAGATTTTCTGCCCAGGAGTCTCTACCAGTGATGGACTGGGGCCAAAAAACAGCCCTGGATTTTACTAACCCCTGGCTGGCCTGAGACTCCCTTGCTGAGGCCCCCCACCATGATGCTGGGGCTATAGCATTGGGGGCTGGGGTTCCTTGGCTTGTGGGTACAGTGGGGCTTGGTACAGGGGCTGAGAGGGAGACTAAGGGGGCAGGGATTGAATGTGAATTGAATGAGCTAAAAGCAGCCCAACTGGGCCTAAAGCAGTGCAGCCCACCAGGCATTATCCTGTGTCTCCCTTTGGCCAGTCTGCCCCTGGTCTCTACCAAACTCAAGTGCCAAGGTTCACCTGCTTTGTCATTCCTGCCTTCCCAACACTATCTGGTTGTGTTTTCTACCAAACCTGCTATTAACTTTGTCTTGCCCGTTGCTGACCCCTGCCAACCTGCACCTGTCTGACCATGTCTGATGACTCCTGCCTGCCTGACTACATCTCTGTCAGAACATTCTGAAACCCTTACCTTGCCTTTACTGACCTCTCCCTGCCTGATTATGGGGGTTATTTCAGAAGGGATAGCACCAGGTAGCGCCTGATAGCGGCAGGCAGGCAGGCAGAGTCTAGGGAATGCCGGGCGCTGTACGCAAAACCACATTTATGAAAGCGAATCTGGTGAGCGACTCTAACAGCACCATGTAGCATCCGATGTATTATTACAGGTGGCTCAGTGTATAGCGCTGGCGCTCTAGCTTCCAGAGCGCCAGGTATTACCTTTCACTCACTGTCGCTCTCCCATACATTTCAATGGCCGTTCATTTACTTGTGTTTAAACAGCGTGTTTGACATTTTTATTTTTTTGCTCAAATCATTGTGTGACCTCTCCTGGACTTTTAGAAACTTTTTTGACTTATTATATTTTTATGCAGAATTGTCATTACAGGTCTGGCACTAAAGTGTTAATGATACAATGATAAAACATTGGCATTCCATGTGTTTTCGTTTTGTTACTGGTGGATATGTGTTCAAAAACAGACTTTAATCACACAGCGTCTGGTGCTCTATGCTACAGCGCCCAGCTTTAGAGCACCGACGCTGTGTGTGTGTCCTTTTTTGATAAGTATGGTGTGGAGCGCCGAGAGTCGGTCGCACTGAGCTCGCTGCAGCGCTGTACTGGTGTTAGAGCGTCCAACATACATCACATTCATCAACGCGGGCCAGGTTACTACAGCGACTGAGGTGCTCTATTACAGTGCCCAATACCCGATTACAGCGTCTACTAGTGGTCGCTCTAAGCGCCGCTATATAGACGCTCATTTGCCGATACCTGGTGTTAGTAGTGAATCAGCCTCTATGTAACGAACTTCAGCTCAGTGGTCCAACAGCTGCAGCCTGAGGTACATGACCATTGACTGTATAGTAAAACTCTTCTGGCCTGTTACAGGGAGATTCTCACTACCAATAACAAAAAGATAGTCATACTCTAATCAGGGCTGTACTTGGTGTCCAGACTGCCCTAGGCACTTTTTTTTGCTTGCACCCCACTTGCCCTATACTTTTTACTGGATTTCCAGGGCCCTGACCACACCAAGGTTTCAGCTACAGACTGCGTTTGACCCCTTGCACCCACTCCCTCGCCCCCTGCACACACACATTGCATCTTCCTGTGGAAGAAGGGGCATTAATGTGCCAGCAAGTAACAGCACACTCCATATCACCCCCCCAACAAGTGGCCACCCTAGGCACAGGCCTAGGGTTGCCTAATGGTAAATACAGCCCTGACTCTAATAACAATAAACATAATAAAAAACATTAAATATTGGCAGTTATTTTATTTACTTGCACCTCAAAGATTTTTAATTCAAATCTTAGAAGTACAGATCTTCCGTAGAAGGGAGAACATTCTAGCTTGCTCCAATAAAGGGGCAGATTGAGGAGGGGTGAGGGGGGAAGCGCTTTTCTCCCGGCATCCTTTTTAATGAAATAATTTGTTGGAGGAAGGTGAGGAGTGACTGGTGGTAAATGGGGCTTCCTCCCCAGGGGAGCAGTAAGAGCTCCGCTCACATTTCACACAGGCCCTGGGAGCATTTCAGCTTTTCCTTAGTGTTTGTTTTTAATACAGATCTTTCAGTCTGGCTCTTGTTAATTCCTGTGTGTTGTAGTCATCCAAGGGGGTTATTTAAGAAAGGATAGCGTCAGGTAGCACCTGGTAAATGAGAGGTAGCGACAGATAGCGACTGGTGAACGCCGGACATGGCACGCAATGACACATTTATCAAGCACAATCTGTTTAGCGACTGGGATAGCGCCATGTAGCGTCTGATTCATTATTTTCAAAGCCTCTGCAAACAGCGCCGGTGTTCAGCCTTGCACATCGCCAGGTATGACCTCTCGCTACCTGTCACTCTCCCATACATTTCAATGGATGAACCTTTTCTTCTCTTTAAACGGGTTTTTTTTTTTAATTTTTCCCAAAAATCACAAATAATTCTGTGACCTCTTCTGGCACTAAAAAAAGCTGTTTTGTCACATTTTTCAAATTTTTAAAAAATTTCTTCAGAAATGACATTACAGGTCCGGCATTAAAGTGTTCATGTTACAATGTTGCTACAATGTAATTCCATATGTTTTTGCTTTGTTACTGGTGGATACATGTTCATAAACAGACTTTAAACACACCGCCTCCTGCGCTCTGGGCTTCAGATAAGCATTTTTCTGCGCCAGAGTTGTGTGAGGCTTTTTTTTTCTTGAATATGGTGTGAGTCGGTCGCTATGAGCAGTCGCTAACATGCGCTCCCATACAGCGCTGTACTGGTCAAATAGCGACTCATCACAATGTATTCAACATTACTGCACAGCGACTGAGTCGCTATAAAGTAGGGACCCACGGCTGAGCACAGCGACTTCTAGCGGGCGCTCTGAAAATGCCTGCTACAGACGCTCTTCTGTCGCTACCTGCTGCTATTAATGAATCAGCCTCCATGTCAGGCCTTGAAAAGAGCTCTAGGTCCACTTTTACCCTTAGCATTGTCTCCTTATCTTGGCAAGCAGGGTAATGTCCGATGATATTTGCTGTTGGGGTGGGCTTGCGAAACTTGTCCCAAAATATGTTTCTCACACAGGAACAACATGCACACATGTCATGTCTGAACCTGGGGAAGTGTCATATCGACACGCAACGCGTCGGTGGCGGCTGCTACGGGGGACCCCCTATTGATTAGGTAATGTAAGTGTATCTATTTTTTATTTTTGAATTAGTTTTTGCCGCGTTACTATCTACTATTTCTACCTGGAACTGGTGTTAACCCCTGCTTACTGCACTGCACAGCACTTAAACAGTTTGGATTTATGTAATTGTTCAATAGTTGTTAGAATTGTTTTTTTTTTTTTGTTCACATGAAATATTTGTACTTTGCACAATTATATATATGTATTAGCACTTTCATAGATTCAGTTATCCCTGTTCAATGAGGGATATCTCACGGGTTCCAATTTATGCCCTTATTCATCAAGCGATAGCGCCAGGTAGTGTCTGACGAGCGCCAGGTAGCGGCAGCTAACGGCGACTACCGACTCAAGTACGCCCGGCGGCGGTCACAATGACGCATTTATCAAGCAAAATGAGGCTAGCGCCGGCGAGAGCGACGGCTAGCGCGGCATTCATCATGAAGCCGCCTGGACCGAACAGCGCCGCTGCAAATTCCCTCACAGCGCCAGGTATGAGCTGTCGCTCCCTGGCGATGTCCAATGCATTTCAATGGAGCAATCTATAATTATTCATAATTAATTGGTAATAATTTTTTTTTTTTAATGTCAAAAAATCGGAGACCACTTCTGCAATGTTAGGATTTATTTTTAAGTCAAAAAAAAAAAAAAAAAAAATATGTGCAGAATTGATCTAACAGGTCTGAGATTAATGTATTCATATTACAAAATGATTCTAAAAACATGTATAATGTTAAATTCAAAAAATATGGTTGTTTAGGGGTTAAAAACTAGTTAATACAGATCGCCGCCAGCGCTCTGGGGTTTAAACAAGGAATGGACAGCGACAGCACATTCGGAGCGTGATTTTTTGATGAATATGAAGCTAGCCGTTCGCTCTGGCCATTCGTTGTCAGGCGCTCACATACAACGCTGGACCTGTGAAACAGCGACCCCCCAGCCCGTATTCAACATTACCGCACACCGACTGAGTCGCTGTCATCAAGCTAATGCCGGCCAAGCACAGCGAATACTGGCTGGCGCTGAAAAAATCACGCTACAGTCGCTCATCTGTCGCTACCTGGCGCTATTGATGAATCGGCCTCCCCGTATATAATATGCACACTAGTCATTAATTGTTTCACCAGTACTATACCCAGGTATAGCTCATTGGATATTTGCCATACACGCCAATAACACCAATTATTAATTATAGTCACGTATATAAGGATAATCCCCCGATCTTGTGTTTATATTTTTTAATCTGTACAATGTCTTGTGATGTGTTGTCTCTTTGTATCTGTAATTTTTAGTAATTATTTAATAAAACATTATGGTATTTTTTTAGTATTTGAGTGCGGCCTCTTTATATGGGGGAGCAATCTAGGATCCCTCAAATTGTGTACTTTGGTTCATTTGTGTACCCCCATGGCCAGCACCTAATTGGTGATTATACATCTCTCTGGCGGTGCACAACCACTCTTGTTGTATTTATGTCTGAACCTTAGACTGACTCCAATCCAAACTCACAACCAGCAAAATCCCCCCCTTACTGATTTATGAGCAGCATTGCCTCACAGCCAGTAAACATGTAATCACTGTCATAGTTTTATTTAGCTTGCTGGAAATCACATTATATAAATATCATTGTTCCTTCATCTTTAGATAGAATGGAGCCAAGTAACAGTTACCAGAAGTCAAAGCCATGGGCAGTCATGGCCTAGAGTTAAAGTGGACCAACAGTCAAAAAGGACTTAGGGCCTTATTCATGAAGGTATAGCGTCAGGTGAACGCCGGACATGGCACGCAATTACACATTTATGAAGCGGAGTCTGTTGAGCGACTGGGATAACGCCATGTAGCGCCTGATTCATCATTATCCCAGCCTCAGCATACAGCGTCAGCGTTCAGCCTTGTATTACCTCTCGCTACCTGTCGCTCTCCCATACATTTCAATGGACGTTCTTTTATTTCTCTTTAAACAGGGGGGGTTTTATTATTATTATTATTTTTTTATTCTCAAATAATGTTGGGATCTCCCCTGGCCTTGAAAAAGCCATTTTTTCAAATTTTGTTCATGTTTTATATATTTATGCAGAATTGACAGTACAAGTCTGGCATTAATATGTTCATGTCACAATGTTATAACAATGTAATTCCATACGTTTTCGCTTTGTTACTGGTGGATACATCTTAAAAACAGCCTTCAATCACACAGCCTCCGGCGCTCCGGAGCGCCGGCGGTGTCAGGGTGTTTTTTTGATGAATATGGTGTGAGTCGGTCGCACTGACCAGTCGCTACTATTCACTCCCATACAGCGCTATACTGCTCATATAGCGACTCCCCACAACGTATTCATCAATGCTGCACAGCGACTGAGGCGCTAGGCTCCAGCGAACCACGGCCGAGCACAGTGACTAATAGCGGGCGCTCTGAAATGCCTGCTACAGACACTCATCTGTCGCTACCTGCCGCTAATAATGAATCAGCCTGCCCGACTGACTCCAACCCAAGCTCACAACCACCAAAATCCCCCCCTTACTGATTTATGAGCAGCATTGCCTCACAGCCAGTAAACATGTAATCACTGTCATAATTTTATTTAGCTTGCTGGAAATCACTGTCACGGACCGGGTGGAGCGGACTCGGGTGTGGATCCGCTTTAACTGTGGGACCGATGGCGGGTACCGTGTCAGGGGAGCGGAGTCTAAGGGGCCACCGGTATTCACCAGAGCCCACCACAAGGCAGGTTGGTCTTGTGCGGCGAGTGACCCCCAGGTCGCTACCCCCCAACAGCGGCCCAGTCCCACAGTCAGCCGAGGTTCAGCGAGGTACACAAGTGGCAGGCAAAAGGCGTAGTAAGTACAGGCAGAGGTCGGGGCTGGCAGCACAGGTTCGCGGTAAAGGTGAGTAGCCGAGGTCGGGGCGGGCAGCAAAGGTTCAGAGTCGGGGACAGGCAGAGGTCGGTACACGAGTGAGCAATCCAAGAATGTCTGACTTTCAACAAGCATGGAGAGACCAAGATCCGGCACTGAATGAAGGAAGTGCCTCTTTAAATAGGAGAAGTGGATGCAGGATTGGATGACCAGACACCAATCAGTGCTGTACAGGCCCTTTAAATCTCAGGAATCCAGTGCGCTCGCCCTCTAGTGGACGGAGACGTGCGCGCACCTGAGCATGTGAGGAGGAAGCATGGGGGGAAGGGCGGCAGGGAAGTGCTGCAAGATGGATGACGGCTGCATGCAGCCATGGAGGTAAGTGAAGTGCTGCTAGATGGGTGTGCAGCGCTCGCCCTAACAATCACATTTTGTAAATATCATTGTTCCTTCATCTTTAGATAGAATAGAGCCAAGTAACAGTTACCAGAAGTCAAAGCCATGGGCAGTCATGGCCTAGAGTTAAAGTGGACCTTCAGCATCATTTAATGAAAAGCCCAAACCCTTACAAAACTATTCCCCAGCATCTAAAATGAATATATTTTATGTTTTTTAATCACTTACTTATTAGCCTTTCCCCCACTGGGCTGCAACTCTGTTCAGGGCTCGGCTAGGATACGGGCGCCGCCATCTTGACTCATATCATCACATATACTGAGGAGAGAAGGGGGGGCTTAAAGTACAGGGGGCAGGTTATAGCTGTGCTTTGCACAGACAGAGCAGAGCTGGGGTCAGGGAAAGGACAGCAATCCCAGAATGCAAAGCGACACAGTCAGAAGACACTTCCTGTTTTCAGGCTGCCTGATGCTCCATGAGCCACCATCTTGAACGTTTAATAACATTCAGTAGATGCAGGTAGGATGATTTTAAATGTGAGCAATCTGTATGTACAGGGTGTGGGAAACATATAAGATAGGCTCTTATTAAGGGTGAAGGTCCGCTTTAAAGCAGACCAACAGTCAAAAATGACTTAGACCAGACCAACGCAACAAACAGTGCTCATATGCATCCCTCCCCAGGGCAAGTTAGATTGCTGCACATATAATTGCATTAACCTTTTTCTAACTCCTGCTGGGGTCAATTTTATAAACAAGATGACAGTTCATGGACTTGCAGGCCACCTGCAAACAGGAAGTGCTGCTGGGCTTCCTGTTACTGTGCATTGTCAGTTATGTCAGTTGGGACTGGAAGCTCCCCATTCATTTCAATGAAAGCCGTGACGCAGTCAAAGCAGGTGGCTCTTATTGCATGAGAGCCCATGCATGGGCGAACGGGGCGTCCAGAGACACGGAGCAAAACCTGAGAGAGTCAAATTCCTTGGTTTTGTTCTGCTTCAACATATATGCACGGCTTCCCTACCTGTGATACACATACCCCTGGGGTACACGTGTGTGTTCAGGTGGACACAACCATGGCTATCTAACTAGTCCCTGTCCAGGCACACACTAACCCCCTCCCCCCTTATCCCTCACTGGGGGGACTATAAAGGCTCATTCCAATTTTGGCAAGTCTCCATTGCTGTGTGCCAAAATTATATCTTCAATGTTCTAAGTTTATTTGTTATTTATTTTATTGTTTGCACCTCTGTGTTATAAAAGAAAAACATTTTCCCTAGTAACAATGTGTTTACCTTAGCAATCTGGTGCATTGGATGTACAGAGACTTCTTCACTCTAGCTGATTGGCTAAGGCAGAAACAACAGGTTTTACCCATTCTGCTGAAACGTCTTCATTCTGCTGAAACTCACAGGCTGATTCATCACTAACGCCAGGTAGCGACAGATGAGCGTCTGTAGCAGGCATTTTCAGAGCGCCCGCTAGTAGTCACTGTGCTCAGCCGTGGGTCGCTACATCATAGCGAGTCAGTCGCTGTCCTGTAATGTTGAATACATTGTGAGGAGTCGCTATTTGACCAGTACAGCGCTGTATGGGAGCGCATGTTAGCGACTGCTCATAGCGACCGACTCACACCATACTCAGCAAAAAAACAGCCTCACAAATCTCTGGCGCTGAAAAATAGTTGTTTGAAGCCCAGAGCGCAGGAGGCGGTGTGTTTAAAGTCTGTTTTCAAGCATCTATCAACTAGTAACAAAGCGAAAACATATGGAATTACATTGTAGCAACATTGTAACATGAACACTTTAATGACAGACCTGTAATGTCATTTCTGAAGAAATATATAAAAAATTAAAATTTTAAAAAAAAACAGAAAAAAAATATACAAATACCCCGTTTAACCCTTTAAACGCCAGCCACGTAAATTTTACGTGGCTGCCTCTCCAACAGTTAAACGCCAGCCACGTAAAATTTACGTGCCTGACTTTCCCCAGTAAAAAAAAAAAAAGTAAAAATAAAAGACACTTACCTGACCCCTCGTTCGATCCGGTCGGGTCTCCTCTTCAGCCAGAGGGGCTCCGATCGCCCATCGGGGCCCCTCCGGCTGCAGGGGAGGGCCCGGAACAGGGTGCCCCCCCCCCCCCCGTTTCAGCAGCCGCCCGGTTTACATTAAAAAAAAAAACAAAAAAAAAAAAAACAGTCACCTACCTTTGTCCCCGCCGGCTCCCGCAGGCTCTCCTCTTCACGGGGGGGGGCTCCGATCCCCCCCCCCCGCTCTTCTGTCTTCTGGAGGGGGCATAACAGCCCTCCTCCCTTGCCTCTTCCGATGGCGGCCGCCATCTTGGTGACGTCACGGGGCGGGGCCAGATGACGTCACCGCCGGGTGTCATCGGGGCACCCGGCAGTTCGTCTCTCAGATGCCGGTGACGGCTGGGCGGGGAAGGAGGGAGGTAGGCGATCCTCCGATCGCCTGCCTCCCCCCTTCTCTGCCCAGCCGTCACTGACAGCAGATCGCCGCGGGACACAGAAGATGAAGATCGGAGGTGAGTAAAGTAAAAGTTTTTTTTTTTTTTTTAATAAACTTTTTTAAAAAACGTCTTGGCTTTTTTTTTTTACCATTTAACCCTTTGTGAACTGGTAAGGGGTCCATGTGACCCCTTATACCAGTTCACAAGGCTGGGGAGATGGCAAGCCACCTGCGCTAGCGGGTGGCTTGCCATTAACCCCTGGCACCCCCATTACCTGCCTCCCCAAAGGCCAGGGGGGGGCAGAAGAGCCCGGGCCCACATGGGCTATGTGGGCTCGTAGGCTGCAGGGTGGGGGGGCCACATAAGCTGGCCCCCCCACTCTGTGCCTACAAGCCCCCATAGCTGGTCCCGGGCTGGTTACTGTGGGTAAGGGGGACCCCACGTCAATTTTTTTTTTGATTTTTAAGGGTTTTTAACCCTTAAAAATCAAAAAAAAAATGGGGTCCACCCCCCCTGGGAGGGGGGACCCTATGTCATTTTTTTTTTTGATTAACCCTTTGTGTTCTGTCATCCAGCAGCTATAAAAGGCTTCTAGCAAGGGAGCAGAAGCCAGTGATCGCCGAGGGACAGAGTGCTCCAGGATGGATGGGAGGTGAGTACAGTGTAAAAAAAAAAAAAAAAAAATTAATAAAATATTTTTTCTCTTTTGTGTGTCTGTGTCATTTTTTACTTTTAACCCCTTGTGAACTGGTAAGGGGTCCATGACCCCTATACCAGTTCACAAGGCTGGGGGGATGGCAAGCCACCTGCTCTAGCGGGTGGCTTGCCATTAACCCCTGGCACCCCCATTACCTGCCTCCCCAAAGGCCAGGGGGGGGCAGAAGAGCCCGGGCCCACATGGGCTATGTGGGCTCGTAGGCTGCAGGGTGGGGGGGCCACAAAAGCTGGCCCCCCCACTCTGTGCCTACAAGCCCCCATAGCTGGTCCCGGGCTGGTTACTGTGGGTAAGGGGGACCCCACGTCATTTTTTTTTTGATTTTTAAGGGTTTTTAACCCTTAAAAATCAAAAAAAAAATGGGGTCTCCCTCCCCTGGGAGGGGGGACCCTATGTCATTTTTTTTCTCGATTTAACCCTTTGTAGTGTGGATGGTTTTTGTGTTTTTTTTTGTGAATGTTATAAAATACTTGTTTCAGTTAGGGGGGTCTCCTGGGCAGGAACAGGGGGCTACCGATAAATATGTGGTACCGTTCTAATCGGTAGAAATGGGGCTTTCACATGCAATATGATTTTCCTTAATAAAATACATTTTTTATTTAAAATAAAGGAGTCAATTTTCTAAAAAAAAAATTTTATTTATTTTTTTTTTTTTTCACTTAATAATATTGTAAAAAAAAAAAAAAAATTACAAACAAGACATTTCATGTTAAAGTCTAAACTCTGCTGCAAAAAAAAAAAAATATAATTTTTCTGAAAGTTCCAGCAAAAATGGCGCAAAACATGTCGCAAAACATGACGCAAAATGGGGAAAAATGGCCGGTCAACAGAGGGTGACAAAATCTCAAGTAAGCTGGCAATTAAAAGGGTTAATAGTACCTATGCATGTTGGGTATTGTTCTGTTCGGGGGACCTTGCGCTTTCAGACTTAGCTTGTTTTTTCTGGTTTGCATATTTATATTTTAGGAAAAGGTGTTTTTTATTCAGCTTTTTTATAAATTTTTTAGGGAAACCCTGCGCAACCAAAGAATTCTTTGAGGAATTAATTCCAGAAAGATGAGCCCACTACAGCAAGCTGGGTACCCTTAGAAAGCTTAACGTGTGTACTTTCAGGGAATATATGGTTTATGGGGGATATTCCAAATGTAAAGGGTTGTTTTGGTTGAAAAATCGCAAGGTGCGCACTTTGTCTGCAGAGCTGAAATTTTCAAGTAAAATTACCGTTACGCACATGCTTTACTTTGGGGTGTTTGGCAACTCTTCCCTTGACAGAACCTATGCATGTTGGGTATCGTTCTGTTCGGGAGATGTTGCTTTTTCAGATTAAACTTGATTTTTCTTGTTTGTATATAGTTTTTTTAGGAAAATGTGGCTTGATTCTGCTTTTTTATCCTTTTTTTAGGGAAACTCTTTGCAACCAAAGATTACGTTGAGGGATTACTTCCAGAAAACTATGGCCACATCCACAAGCCTGGTACGCCTAGAAAGCCTGAGGTGTGTACTTCCAGAGAATATATAGTTTGTTGGGGGTATTTTAAATGTAAAGGGTTGTTTTTCTGGAAAAACCGCAAGGTGCGCATATTGCATAGCATAGTTGTATTTTATCTGAAAATCTCCTAAAGCGCTGTTTCAGTTTGGGGGAGTCTCCTGGGCAGGAAAAGGTGTCTACCTATACATATGTGGTACCGCTGTAACCGGGAGAAATTGGGATTTCACACGCAATAAGATTTTATTGACAAACTTACATTTTTTGTTCCAAAAAAAACTACAATATGTAAAAATTATTATTTTTTTTTTTTTTTTTGCACATATTTCACCCAAAAAATATTAAGAATACACCTAACAAATGACAAACAAGACATTTCATGTTAAAGCCCAGACTATGCTGAAAAAAACAATATATCATTTTCCTGGGAAATCCCTGGAAATCCCCTCAAAAATCACAGTTGAACAAGGGGAGCGCAAAATAGTGCAAAATGGTCTGGCAACCAAGGGTGACAAAATCTCAAGGTAGGCTGGCGGTTAAAGGGTTAAAGAGAAGAAAAGGTTCGTCCATTGAAATGTGTGGGAGAGCGACAGGTAGCGAGAGGTCATACCTGGCGCTGTGCAAGGCTGAACGCCGGCGCCGTTCGCTGAGGCTGTGAAAATGATGAATCAGACGCTACATGGCGCTATCCCAGTCGCTAAACAGATTCTGCTTGATAAATGTGTAATTGCGTGCCGTGTCTGCTGTTCACCAGTCGCTACCTGTCGCTACCTTTCATTAACCAGCCACTACCTGACACTATCCCTTCTTAAATAAGGGCCTCAATGTCTTAAGAATTGTATGTTTCAATAGCTAAAGGGTTACTGACGGCATTCTCAGCTGGAGCAGTATTAGCTGCTGCTTAGACTTAGCCAAAGCTGCTGATTAGCTTGCCTGTTACATTGTAAGAATTCTGGGACTTGCAGTAGTTTTTACTCATGTCCATGAAAACCACTCTCACTGTAGCAAAAGCCCCAGGAATGACAAAGTTGACAGGTATGAGGGCACAATTCTCACACAAATTATTATTAGACATTCCAAAAGAGGAAAACAATAAGGCAGAACACCAAAAACCTGACAAAACAGGAGCTTTCCTGTAAAGTGGACCAAAGCCCAGGATTTTGACTATCCTGGGTATTTGGTCCTTTACCCTGGGGCACCTCAATCCAGGGTGCCCCTCTGTGTGAAACCCCCCAGATCACCCAAGGCAACTCACCTCTACCCGGTCCTACTGCGCATGCACGGCCGCTCGTCCAATCAGTGCGCTCGGAGCCGCTGACGTCATGTCGTCTAAGGCTTTATCTAAGAGCAGCGGCTCCGAGTGCACTGATGCCGCATTCTCTGCTACCCTCTAAAAGAGAGCGCGCCCTGCTAGACGGATAGCGGGAATGCGGCAGTGGCTAGTGCATGTGCAGTTGGACCGGTAAAAAAAGTAAGTGATTGGGGTGACCTGGGGGTTTCACAAAGTGGGGCATCCCGATTTTGGGTGCCGGGGGGGAATCGATCAGGGTGGGTTTTGGTCCACTTTAAGTTAATGCCAGTAAATCAGCACCTTATGTTGGACAGTGTTGCAAGGCCAAAAATGACTCGAGGGACGGTCACCTGCAATGGGGGGAAGGGGGCAGATGCCTGAAACTGGACAGTCCTACTTACCCACCTCCAAATTCTCTCAATGACAGTTGTTGGCTCAGGTTTCCTAGGTGGCCACACAGTGTTGCGCAAGACCAACCTGCCGACCTGATTGCACACCAGCCGTCACATGGGTCGTAAAACTGATGTAAGAGTGTATAAGAAGGTAAGGCCCTTATTCATGAAGGGATAGCGTCAGGTAGTGGCTGGTTAATGAGAGGTAGCGACAGGTAGCGACTGATGAACGGCGGACACGGCAGCAATTACACATTTATCAAGCAGAATCTGTTTAGCGACTGGGATAACGCCATGTAGCGTCTGATTCATCATTTTCACAGCCTCAGCGAACAGCGCCGGCGTTCAGCCTTGCACAGCGCCAGGTATGACCTCTCGCTACCTGTCGCTCTCCCATGCATTTCAATGGACTATCCTTTCCTTCTCTTTAAACTGTGTTTTTTTTTTTTTTATCTCAAATAATTCTGTGACCTCTCCTGGCATTGAATAAGCAGTTTTTTCACATTTTTTTTATTTTTTATATATTTCTTCAGAAATGACATTACAGGTCTGCCATTAAAGTGTTCATGTTACAATGTTGCTACAATGTAATTCCATGTTTTTGCTTTGTTACTAGTTGATAGATGCTGAAAAACAGACTTTAAACACACCGCCTCCTGCGCTCTGGGCTTCAAACAAGTATTTTTCAGCGCCAGAGATTTGTGAGGCTGTTTTTTTGCTGAATATGGTGTGAGTCGGGCGCTATGAGCAGTCGCTAACATGCGCTCCCATACAGCGCTGTACTGGTCAAATAGCGACTCCTCACAATGTATTCAACATTACTGGACAGCGACTGAGTCGCTATAAAGTAGCGACCCACGGCTGAGCACAGTGACTACTTGCGGGCGCTCTGAAAATGTCTGCTACAGACGCTCATCTGTCGCTACCTGGCGCTAGTGATGAATCAGCCTGCCCGTGCCACTGCCAGTATCAGCCTTGCAGGGGTGGGCGCACTGGATAATTGATTGTAAACTGGCCAATCCTGTGTGGAAGCAGATAAACTCTTTCTCTACGGCTGTGCTTTACATTGCACTGAATGATGCTACTGAATAAAGAATACAAGGTTTTGGCATCAGGCCGTTTGTCAGTTGTTATAGATAGAATAGAGGGTTTGTATATATACATGTGTTGTGTGGACTAATATGGACAGGAATGGCAATGCTTGTTAATGGAAAGCCTTGTCCCGATAAAACATGTGCCAGTCTTCAGGAAACAAGGATACTGATGATATTTAATAAACAGATGACTGAGAGGAGGATGTCATCCCTTTCTTCTATCACATGCACTATTTGAGCTTGATATGGATGGTGATCATATGGTATATTGAGAGCTCGGGGATCATAAAAATGTCCAGAGAAGCTAAGGCCCTTATTTAAGAAGGGATAGCATCAGGTAGTGGCTGGTTAATGTGAGGTCGCGACTGGTGAACACTGGACACGGCACGCGATTCCACATTTATCAAGCAGAATCTGTTTAGCGACTGGGATAGCACCATATAGCGTCTGATTCATCATTTTCACAGCCTCAGCGAATAGCGCCGGTGTTCAGCCTTGCACAGCGGCAGGTATGGCCTCTCGCTACCTGACGCTCTGCCATACATTTCAATAGACAAACCTTTTCTTCTCTTTAAACGGGGTATTTGTTTTTTTTTTTCTTTTTCAAAAAATCACAAAAAAAATTCTGTGACCTCTTCTGCCATTGAAAAAGCAGTTTTTTCAATTTTTTTTCATTTTTTATATATTTCTTCAGAAATGACATTATAGGTCTGGCATTAAAGTGTTCATGTTACAATGTTGCTACAATGTAATTTCATATGTTTTCGCTTTGTTACTAGTGGATAGATGCTGAAAAACTTTAAACACACCGCCTCCTGCGCTCTGGGCTTCAGATAAGCATTTTTCAGCACCAGAGATTTGTGATATGGTGTGAGTCGGTCGCACTGACCAGTCGCTAACATGCGCTCCCATACAGCACTGTACTGGTCATATAGCGACTCCCAACAATGTATTCATCATTGCTGCACAGCGACTGAGTCGCTATGAACTAGCGATCCACGGCCGAGCACAGCGACTGCTAGCGGGCGCTCTGAAATGCCTGCTACAGACTCTCATCTGTCGCTACCTTGCGTTAGTGATGAATCAGCCTGCCCGTTTCGCCTTTTCACCACTGTGAATGCACAGTAATGTGACCTAAGTCTTACAAGGAAGAGATCCTAGCCAGGATTTCTATTTAAGTTTTAATAAATTGTTCCTCATTTATACCCCTTCCGGGAGCCTGCCAATGCAACCAATAAGTCACACAAAGTCACACAATTTTTTAGCTCATTTGCAAATAGAGCAGAGGCAGCACACTGCTATATAAGGGAAGAGCACAGGCTCAGTGCAAAGAAATAATAACATGGAACTATTCTCCTGAGAAGTGAGGTGAATATGAATGTGTACCATTCAAACAGAACTTTAGGCATTAATTAACCCCGCTCTTTTTTGGTTGCTTTTATTATTATTATTATTATTTATTTATAAAATGCTATCGAAGTCCGTGGGCCTGTACAAGGCAGAAATTACAGGGTTAAGACAAGTAAAATACTTATAATACAGTGCGTTTGATACACACGGTATTATGAGTCAGATGTGGAGTGGCAAATCATACGGGGAAGAGCATTAGGTGAGAGAGGAGAGGAGTGTTAGGTTGGTATCTTTGGACTAATGATGAAATTTATGAGGGGCCATTGCTGTAGAAAGCCTTGTAGGTTAGGAATACAGGGGGGCCGATTCATTAATAGCGGCAGGTAGCGACAGATGAGCGGCTGAAGTGCGGCGCTATGAGCGCCGCTAGCGTACGCCACGAACGCCTGTGATTCGCTATAGCAGGCCTCCTCAGTCGCTATCTGGCGTTGTTGGGAAGAATGCCTACATTGGTGAATATGATGTTTCTGATCTGCTTTATAGGCGCTGTAATTTTTTCACACGCTATTCAAGACAGCGCCTGAGCGTTGGTTTGCTGTTGAATTGAAATCAATGTTATGACCTTCAGTAGTAAACACATTGCACCATGTTTCTTGGTTTAAATTTTTTTTTTTTTTGTGTTTTTGGCTTTAAAGAAAAAATTAAACAAATGTGGCTTTCTCTTCATGGTGCCTACAAAATAAGAAAAAGTGTAGTTAGTTTTTATTTTTAAATTTGGTTTGTAGCATTTAATTTCATTTTTCGTTTTTTTTTTAGGGTCAATTGTTGTCAACTTGCACAACACCCCTAATTGTTATGTGGGTCAACTTATCCCCCCCCCCCTTATATTGGTTTTGGTCAACTTACACCCCCCCCTTATACTGCTTTAGGTCAACTTACACCCCCCCCTTATACTGCTTTTGGTCAACTTACACCCCCCCCCTTATAGTGGTTTTGCCCAACTTACACCCCCCCCTTATAGTGGTTTGGGTCAACTTACACCCCCCCCCCCCTTATACTGCTTTTGGTCAACTTACACACCTCCCCTTATAGCGCTTTTGGTCAACTTACCCCCCCCCCCCCCTTATACTGCTTTTGGTCAACTTACACCCCCCCCCCTTATAGTGGTTTTGCCCAACTTACACACCCCTCTTATAGTGGTTTGGGTCAACTTACACCCCCCCCCCCCTTACACTGCTTTTGGTCAACTTACACACCTCCCCTTATAGTGCTTTTGGTCAACTTACACCCCCCCCTTATACTGCTTTTGGTCAACTTACACCCCCCCCCTTATACTGCTTTTGATCAACTTACACATCCCCCTTATAGTGGTTTTGCCCAACTTACACACCCCCCTTATAGTGGTTTAGGTCAACTTACACCCCCCCCCCCCTTATTCTGCTTTTGGTCAACTTACACACCTCCCCTTATAGTGCTTTTGGTCAACCCCTTATAGTGCTTTTGGTCAACTTACACCCCCCCCCCTTATACTGGTTTTGGTCAACTTACACCCCCCCCCCCTTATAGTGGTTTTGCCTAACTTACACACCCCCCTTATAGTGGTTTGGGTCAACTTACACCCCCCCCCCTTATACTGCTTTTGGTCAACTTACACCTTACACACCCCCCCTTATAGTGCTTTTGGGCAACTTACACCCCCCCTTATACTGCTTTTGGTCAACTTACACCCCCCCCCCCTTATACTGCTTTTGGTCAACTTACACCCCCCCCTTATAGTGGTTTTGCCCAACTTACACCCCCCTCTTATAGTGGTTTTGCCCAACTTACACACCCCCCTTATAGTGGTTTGGGTCAACTTACACCCCCCCCCCCTTATACTGCTTTTGGTCAACTTACACCTTACACCCCCCCCCCCCTTATAGTGCTTTTGGTCAACTTACACCCCCCCCCCCTTATACTGCTTTTGGTCAACTTACACCCCCCCTTATACTGCTTTTGGTCAACTTACACACCCCCCTTATAGTGGTTTTGCCCAACTTACACCCCCCCTTATAGTGGTTTGGGTCAACTTACACCCCCCCCTTATACTGCTTTAGGTCAACTTACACACCTCCCCTTATAGTGCTTTTGGTCAACTTACACCCCCCCCCCTTATACTGCTTTAGGTCAACTTACACCCCCCCCCTTATAGTGGTTTGGGTCAACTTTCACACCCCCCCTCATGATTGGCTCAAACAAATAGTTCCCCTGTAGTGCAGTACTTGTATTATAGTGAAGGTGAGGTAGCTTACCGAGAAAAACGAAGTGATCATGCTTTCCCTTAGCTCAAATCCAGTCTGGGTGTCCTCGTTTCTGCGGCCATGTTGGGGACTTCTGGCACCAGTGCTGTTTCTTCAGGGGGTTGTATTCTGTGGCATATGCAAATATTGTGTAGCACACAGCATGCGAGGATAATTTTGGAGACCTTTTGTGGACTGTACAACATTTCTCCTCCTGGGCGTGCCAAACACAGAAAGCGCGCTTTCAGCAGTCCAATGGTTCTTTCCACAATGCTTCTGGTTTTGCGATGTGCTGCATTGTAGTGTAGTTGGGCAGAGGTCTGTGGGTTTCTGACCGGAGTCATGACCCACGTTCTCTGCCCGTATCCCTTATCCACTGTGGAATAAACACAATGAGAGAGACAGCAATTAGTACTAGTACATGTTATTTTTAAAAAAATTGGACAATTAGCTTACTCGGCCACATTTTTTTCAACAAATACTTTGTCATGGTTAGTTATTTACCCAGTAGCCAGCCAGGTGGCATTTCATTGTTTTCAAACTTCCGGCACAGGACTGACTGCTGGAGCACGTAAGAGTCGTGGCATGAGCCGGGGAAGCCAGATCTCACGGCCCGCAGCTTCATGTCATGGTCACAGACCACCATGACATTCATGGAATGGTATTGCTTCCTATTTCTATAATGCAGCGCCTGTGCACGGGGAGGGCGGAAAGGGATATGTGTACCATCCACACACCCTAGCACATTCGCAATCCCTCCCATGCGATAGAATGCATGTTTGATTTGGGCAACCTCATCCGCATCCTCAGGAAATTTGATGTAAACAGGGATAAGGTCACAAATAGCCAGTACTACCTGGATAAATATGCGGTTCATTGTAGCCTGGCTGATCCCGCTGAGGAGGGCAGAGGTTGCCTGGAAATTCCCTTGTGCCACAATATTAAGCGGGGCACATAGGCGTACTATGCCTGGAATGGATTGGGTGCGTATGGTGGATGGATCGATTTTGGTCTTAATCTGATCATATAGGGACTGTAGTGCTGCACGATTCAGACGAAAGCGGCTTCTGATCTGCTCATCACTTAAATCCCACACTGAAAGACGGAGGCCAAAGGATCGGGGTGCCCTAAGCCTCACAGCACCCTCCTCCCTGGCCTCCTGTTCTTCCAGCATTCTACCACATCCATACACCCATAACCCATACATCACCCTCTTATCCATCTCACACTCACTGACCAGATATCCAAATGAAGGCAAAACAAAATAAATCAACAAACACACCACACACACAAGCACACTCCTCACACAATCACAACAATGCAGCTCACCACAAAACCAGATCTATAGTGGTCAGAACCACCAGACTGCTGAAAGTGTGCTTTCTAAGTTAGGCACAACCAAGAGGGGATTTGCTGCACAACCCACAAAAGGCCCCAAAATCAATCCTCACTTGCTGTATGCTACACAATATTAGCATATGCCAGCAAAATAAATCTCCTAAAGAAACAGCACTGATGTCAGAAATCACCCAACAAGCCACAGAGAGTAAGGCCCAAACCCAGCCAGACAGTAAAATGAGCTAAGGGAGCAAAGCACCACACCACAGCCTTTGCCACAGTGTAACAATACAAGAAGGTTGTCAAATAAAGCCATTTATACTTAACTTTGGGAAAGGACAGGTCCGCTTTGCCGCCTTTTCCGTTGCTATGCTATTTCCTGTCTGCAATTAGGTGACCCAGGTGTGCTAGAAACGGTTTGCACATGCGTACGCTAAAACATACTAGCGTACGTGAGCAGATACTTGCGTGCTTTAGCGGACATGTTTGAACATTCCGTTTGGGCCCAATCAAAGGTAAGCTGCTCTCAAATTAAATAGCCGTTTGTCGAGCCACATTTAACAAGTGTTTAATATACCTGATTACATTGTTGTCTTTGGTTGTGTTGTTTGCATAATGAGGTCTCTAATTAGTTAATTGGCTTCCACACATGCTTCAAACAAACAGCAGTCATTGCAGTGTAGCTGTTGCTACAATCACCTGGGCAGTATGTGTGAAGCAATTAAGTGGACCTGTTTGTGATTGGTTGTTAGAGCACATAAAACCTGCCATCCCCCAAAAGATCTTGTTGCCATTCTGTAGTTTGTATGCATGCTTGTGTGTGGGCTAGTGGTGTGTGTGCAGCTACAGGATGGAGCCAAATTCTGGACATCTGCCGGCCACAGCTGGGCCAAGTAGGAGTGTGTTGGGTGCTGTGCGCAGACCTCCCTTAAGGAAAAGGGCCCAGGCCGAAGGTGAGCCTGCACCCAAGGCCAGGCACCCATTTGCCAAGAGGGAGCCAGAATTTAATTTGGCGGATAACAATACTCTTGTGCGTCTTACCCTGGCAAAATGGGAGCTCATCTTTGGCTCCCAAAGCCAGTCTATAGGCAAGCAAGAAAGGAGCAAATTGTGGGATGCCATTGGTGAGGAGCTTACTAGCAGTGCTCAATACCCACGTAGTGGCCCATCCTGCAAGAAACGCTTCTACACTTTGAAAAGGGCCCTTATGCAAAAGATGAAGCATGATCTTGAGGTCGAGAGTGGGACCATCCAGGGTCCAAAGAGTACCTACAGGCCATATGAGGAGATGCTGAAGTGCAAAATTCCCCTCGTTCGACTGCAGGGTGTGGATGCTGGGGATGACACCACAGGTTGGGCAGAAGGTACATCTTTTTTACAAATTTTTTTCCTGGTGATGTTAATGTATGTGATTTGCTTTGTCTCTTTCTGGCCAACTAACAGTAGGACATGTGAACTAGTACATTATACCTCATAAATGTTTTACTTTCCTGTCTGTTGCTTTATGCATAGGTGCACATGGTGATGTCCATGAATCGGGGGAGGAGGACACCCCAACTCCTGGCCTTCAACCAACCTCAAGCCTAACCCAGTCTGCCATTGAAGGTATTTATCACAAATTAATGGGATGGTTTGTTTAGAATAAATGGGTGTGGGAGCACCGCAAACAATAGTTCTTCACACAAATTTCAATCCCAGTTTAACCCTATCATCAACTAAATAACAAGGCCCAAACATGTGTAGCTATGTGGGAAGCCAGAGATGTTTTGGCATATATCTGCAGACACATGTGGAAGCCACACTGGGCCGCAAAGGCACTCTGTGTTTAGTGGTTTCCCTACTCTTAAATCTGACTGCACAAAGTTGGGACATGCAATGCTGAATAATGGAATCTCTAGTTGTCAGGCCCGGCGTAATCTGACTTTTGGTGTGTAAATATTAGTGATTGAGCTGCTCACACACACCTTGATTCATGGTTTATTTGGTGCCGCACATCACCAATGCCTAAATCCTTAATTTGCTTTTGGATAGCTGCACCCCCATTGGCACCAGCATCTCCTCAGGAGCCAAGCTACTCTTTGGATGCCGGTAAGTGCATGTGTCAACCTTGCTGGAGCCGCTTTAACACAAGTACATGTCTTTCATTTTGTTTTTTTCTTTGTAGGCCAAGTCACTGCTTCATCTTTGGACACCACTTCCTATGTTGCAGGTCAACAGGACCCTGTTGGTGTGTATTGCCAAAAACACTGTATCCTTTATGCTGCTTATGTTACACTGGGTCTATTTTGTTCCTCTAATAATCTACATGTTTTCAATGTCAACTTGAAGATGGCTATTTAGAGTGGATTTGCCATCCCCATGCTCATTAGTCAACTGTTTTGAGTGATTTCAATGCATTTTGTTGGTATATTAAAAGACAAACATTCACCAGAGTAGTGTTGTGAATATTTATAGACATTCATTGTGTATTTTAGTTGGCCGGAATCTAGGAAGTGGCTGTCCGGAAAGGGCCCTTCAATGTGAGGCTGCTAGAGAAGAGGGTAAGTTGGTTTTGCTTTATTATCTAGTAAGGATGTTTGTGAATCTTTTATTAGAATTTATTAGTCCAACTTGTGTTTAAACATTGAATTTTCAAGGGCAAAGCTCGAGTGAGGGACTAACTCTGGACATCTATGAGATGGCGGGTATGTGTAATTTGAGATATGTGTCTGTTAGTGTTTGGCCAATGATTGGCTACTCTTCCTCTTACATACATGTTGGCAATCTGGGTTTGCAAGTTACATTTTGGCTATTGTGCAATCTAGCACTTTGTCGAGGTATGGCCTCGATAGTCTATCCATCTAAAAATTTACTAATCTCAAATGACCTACTAACATGACTTTCCTGTATAGCATATGTCAGCTTGCCCCATCTCTCAGATGTGGATTTGCCCCTTTCTGGCAGCCAGACCCCAGAAATACTTAGGGTGGACGACACTGAGGTAACAAGGATGATTTTTGGGAACACTAACCACATTGACATGTTGGTGGGTAGTCCAGGAACCACCATGTAACCTGTTTTTTTGCCAGGAGGCCATACCGGATTCCCAAGCTGTGCCGTCTGCCCAAGTGCCATGTGGACAAGCTACAGAGGCACAAGCAACGGTAAGTTTGACTTTTACACTTTGGGTAAATGATTGGGAGGGGCATACCTGCATTGTTTAAGCTTCACTACAATCTTTTGTTTGTTTTTTTTAGGCTGAACACCAAAGAAGAGGAGTTGGTGCACCCACAAGTGCTGATTTCTATGAGCTAGGGGTCCGGATGCTGGAGGACTACAGTCACCAACAGCCGCGTGATGGAACTAGTGAGCGCATTGCGGCGTTGGAAAATCAGGGGCTGGTGTATCGGCAACAAATTGAGGACCTGCAGCGCCAGCTCCATGACATGCAAAATAAGCAGCAATCAGAAAACAACAGGGTACTCCAACGAATGGCACATGCCATAGAGCAAGCTGTAGAGCACCAGGACCAAACTTTGTTGTTGATCCATCAGCTGATACAACAGCAGTCTATATTTTTTACTGCACTGTTGTCCCCCCAACACCACCCCTAGCAATGACTCACAACCTCCTCCAAGGCCACCGAGCCAAGAATTTTGATTTATTTTGTTTCTTGGAATATTTTTGTTCAATAAATTTTAGTAACCCACCTCAAAATAGTGTTTTTTAAAAGACATAGCTACTAACACAGTCAGGGATGAGTCTCTAGATCCAGATATGTACATGTAGCCAGAAATGTATGACACACATTGTTGGGCATATATTACTATGGTTTACACATTAAATGGCTACAAAGTTAACCAAAAAATAACCAAATAATGGGTTGCTAGACACTTAAACTATGATTGATAAGGCACAACACACTGTAATTAGAAAAATAGAAAACATTTATTATAGCTCAAGGCGGCCAACATGGCCAACATTCCGCCGCACAGTGGCAAAAACCATACCCCCCACCCTAACGATGCCTCTTCTTGCCCAGCAGCATAAGGCGTGTCCGACGGACATACTGCCACAGTCTGCGATGCTCTGTTTCACAAGCTGTAGAGAGTATAAAAAAACAATATTAAACACATATAATGTGATCTCAACATACACAGATGTAGCAATGTAATAAAATTGCCTCAAATTATCTGAGCCACACATTCCCATTGTTGTAAACTGTGCCCTTTTGTGTTACCATTATATGAGTACTCGTGCCTGCCTTACATGTGGCTACAACATCCCAAGCATACATTTACTCTGAACTCTTGGGAATAAATTAAGGGATAAGTCCCAGTGTGCACATTTATTTGGTTATTTACAGCAAAACATCAGGGCCTAAGTCCTAACGATTAAACTGCTTGGGCCAAGCATATTACAGTTCACCACCTTAGCAGCCCAATTTGTTTGTTCTCCAAACACATTTTAACACTACGTATAAAAAACAAGAATGTGAGCCAACAATCAATCATGCAGACATGCATTTAGTATTGTAGGACAATCACATGTAACCTAGATGTGTGCTTAGAAAAGACATAGGTACATTGTCAATTTATAAAGAATTTACAATAAGACATAGGTGTCCAAAGTCTTTAGCCATATGAAGTGGGATGTACTCACCATCGCAGCTGTGGCTGGGGCCCATGCTGCTGGACGTCCCGGGAGCTGGGGTGGGGAGTATGGTCACCGGCTCCGTCTGCGTGGCAACATCTGTCAGGAGAAAGCAAAAGAGCAAAAAAATATTAGTTGGGCAATGACACATGAAGATTTGACATCCATGTGTTTCGGGAGTCTGGAAAAAAAAATGCTTGCATGGTTACACACATGTTGTCAGACATTAGCATATTTCCTGGTCCATGAGTTAATGTAAATTATTTATGTGGGCAACATGGACACATCAAGATAATGTGCCAATAACCTTTAAAGTGCAATGCCAAGGCGTAATTTGAAGTTGAGTGTCGATTCTTACTTTGAGAGTGTGCAACATGTGTTAGCCGGACTAACTTACCAAAATAACACATTTGCTAGCCCCCATCATGGTGTGGGCTGAAACATAGGGGTGGTTGGCAGTTGGATTGCACTGTAGTGGGGATTGTGATGTTAACTTAAATTAGAAAACCATCTTGTACTATGGACCAGGAAGCATGTGTATGTTTAAGGAATGTCATAACATATGGAATGTGAGGGATAACAACAAACACTTACCACGACTATGCCCGCGGGCAAGGGCTGGCGCATAGCTGCTGGAGGTGGTGGCTCTATGATGCCCTAAAAACCAGATAACAAGGGCACAGGATTAGTGTTAAGTCACCAGTATCACCTGTAACAGACAAACAAGAATTAGAAATGCACTCACCAGGGGATGACCTGCCGCTGGTTTCCCAGGGAGGACTCTGAGGAGGAGGCGTGGAGCCTCGACTCCTCACAATTGGCCCTGAAGATCCCAAACCACATGGGCCACCCTCCTCCCTCTCACTCCCAGATCCTCAAGGGAGTGTGGGTGAGTCCACTTCCACCTCCCCACTTGGACTCCCCACTTGAGAGTGGCCCACGGGGTTTGCAGACTCAGCAGAGTCCAATTGTGAGGAGCTGAGGCTCCACACTGCCCGCCCCCCAGCAACACGCTCCTCTGGGGCGTCATCCCCTTCCTCCCCTGGGTCCTCTAGATTTGACTGGTGAGAGGGCCCCTCCCCCGCAGAGTCATCCGAACCCACCACTCTGCTGCGGGGGAGGAAACCCTTCCCATGTTTGCCCAGGGGAGGACGCTTATCTGTGTAAAAGGGGGCGAAAAAATGACAACTTTAAAACCCAGAATGTTTAAAAAAAAAAAAAAAAAAGTGGATTGATTAACATGTTGTGAGCTGACACTTACCTGAAGCATAGGCATCATAGAGCCCATACACGCCCTCTGGGTCCCAGCGCTTGAAGTCCGACCACTTCTGTACAATTGACCAGACGGTGAGGTTGGTGTGGAAGCGCCGATACACAGTGGCCTTCACCTCCAACGCTATGCGCCTCTTCGCCCCACGGGCATAATCATATTCCCTCAGCAAAAAATCCTAAAAAAAACCACATTTAAATAAAAATTAAAAATTAAATATATATATATAGACTAATAAGTATAAATAACAAGCTATATGGTTGCACAGCATAAATGCAACATATACTTACTTTGACCACCTGGCCGTTCACCCGAGGATCCACCTTTTTGCGACGTAATTTTGAGGGTGCAGGGGATGTTGAGGGACCAGGGGAGACAGGGGGAGGAGGGGGGGAAGGGATTGGGGAGGAAGAATCGGAGGTGTAACTGGGGAGGGGGACAGCTCTGCGTCTGGGCCGCATGGTGAATCCTCAGAGGTGGAAACCGGAAGTTGCAAAACGAAAGTAAAAGTAAAAAAGAAACAGACACGCATCTCTAAAATACACTGGAATACGCTTAGCAATTGAATACGCTTAGCAATTTGCTAGGGTACGCAACATCACAATAACGTATAGCGCCGAGTCAGCGCCGGCCGTGTCTGCTGCGTATTCAGCAACAGCGACTGGGGGGCGTGACGTGTGAAATAGCGAACCAAAAGCAAACACACATTTATGAACTTCATAGCGCCGCGGCCTGCTACACACAGCGACTCGGCATAGCGACTGGGCCGCGCCGCTATACCACGGATTCATTAAAGACATTACTCTCATAGAGCGTGGGCGCTGTTGTTCGGTGACTGCGGCACAGAGCGCCTGTAACTCTTTAACAAAAAAGATAGTTTGGAGGGTTAGACACCTTCGAAAACGCAAACAATAACTGAAATGACATTGGGAGAGTGCTGTGATTTGGACATCCAAGTGACACAGTTCTAATTTAATCTTTAAAAAAAAAAAAAAACAACCAAAGCATTACAGAAAAATCCAAAATTATGTTTTATGCATGACAGAATTTATTTAAACCCCCCCCCCCCAAAAAAAAAAGCCAAAAAACACAAAAACAATGTCTGCCATTGAAGTGTGTGGGAGAGCGCCAGGTAGCGAGAGGTAATACCTTGCGCTGTGCAAGGCACAACACTGGCGCTGTTCACTATGGTTGAAAATTTGATGAATCTGCCGCTACATGGCGCTATTTCAGTCGCTACACAGATTTCGGATGATAAATGTGCTATTGTGTGCCGGGTCCGGCGTTGACCAGCGTTCATCCGTCGCAAGTTAGCGCTACCTCCCGCTAACCAGGTGCTGCCTGACGCGATCTCTTGTTAAATAAGGGCCAAAGTCTGTGTTTCAGCCATTTTGGTATCATCTGCATCTTTGCCTTTGTCTCTTATCCACCATCTCTGTATTCCCTTTGTTTACCTTTCTCATTCTTACCATCCAAATTAAAGTGGAACAAAATCCAGTAGCGGCCAGCCTGGAATCTAAAAGATCTCAGGACTGGCCGCTGGCTTTTACCTGGGGCATCCCAAATCTGGATACCCTGCAGTGCGACCCCCCCAGTTCGCCCATAAACACCTTTCCCCCGCCCGGGTGCATGCCTGGGCTCTCGTCCAGTGAGACCTCATTGTTTTACCTTCCATTTTTCTCATTCTTGCCATCTAATTGTCTCTCTTTTCCCTTTACTCCCTCCTTTTTATTTTACCTTTTTCACCTTTCCTCTTTCTTATTCTCACCATCCCATTTCTTTCCCTGATTAATCCTGATTTGCAATGCCCTGCAAGTTGCCCCTTTACTAAAGCACTGTGATCACCCCGCACTGCAGACCTAAAGAGCGTTCTGCTAATTGCCCTAGGCCACCTCTGTGGGATACTGGAAGAAGGTGAGTATGTAGTATGGGCCACATTGTTGCAGTAGAGGGCCACAATGCATGGCAGAGATCATGCCCACATACTTACCCATCAACATGAGCCAGCCTCCATCGGAGAAGACATGTGCATCGCTGATCCGAGCGCAGTGGCCGCTGTATCCCCTGCTACCCTCTAACAGGGAGCATGGCTGTGATGGCCAATCACAAATGCCTGGTGCAGGCACGCGTCTTGCTAGAGGGATAGCGGGGATGAGGCTGCGGCTCATGCATGCGTCATTGGACCGGAAAAGAAGGTGAGTTTATGGGCGACCTGGGGGGTTTCACACAATGGGGCATCCTGATTTTGGATGCCCCGGGGGGAGGGAATCGATCGGCCTGGGAATCTTATAGATCTCCACTTGAATCCGCCATCCAGGGCTAGATCACCCTTAGCCTTGATGTGGTTGTAGCTCCATACATTGATGGGCTGGGGCTTGGAGTCCATCTATTTTTAATAGTCCATTACATCACAATTATACAGAAACAGGCTGAGGGCAGGTAACACTGATCTGCTCCAGATACTCAGCCAGAATCCACATTAGTGTGTAAAATATAGAAGAACATTTCCCCCTGTGGAATATCTGTCCCATTATGTTGGCACCTTGTTTTCTGGTTGTAGCCACAATTCCATCTCCCAGAATTCAGAGCTATTTTCTCCTGCATACGTTACTGTATGAACAAAGCGGGAGCGTGTTACTGCTTCCTTCCCCTCCTGGAGGAAGCTCCGAGCCTTTCTCTCTGTACTAATAAGGGCTCTGAGATTTCACCCACCACAATGATCATTGTATGGAGAAGAATCAGCCTTCCATGATCTCACCTCTAAGAAGGACCAGCGCTTTCAGCTGGTGGCTCTACATTCCAGGGAATTCCTCTGGAGAGGCAGGAGACAGGAGGGGCTGCCAGTCCATTTTGGAGTGTCATTATAACACAATAAGCTTTACTAGTTTACTTCCTGAAAGTGACTCTGTATCTTACAGATTTCACGTAACGCTCTTTAGATAGCCGAGCACACATGTACACTAAAGACTGTCAGCTGTCACAGAGCCCAGAGTGCAACCCACAATCACACAATTAGACACAGGCACCCATTTAATATGTATTACTAGGGGGGTTATTCATCAAAGGATAGCGCCAGATAGTCCTTGTAGCAACAGGCAGCGTCTGGTGAACGCTGGGCGCTGTACACAATACCACATTTATGAAAGTGAATCTGGTGAGCGACTCTAACAGCGCCATGTAGCGTCCCATTCATCATTACAGGTGGCTCAGCGTATAGCACCTAGTTTACAGAGCGCCAGGTATTATCTGTCGCTACCTGTTGCTTTCCCATACATTTCAATGGACTTTCCTTTTATTGTATTTATAGTGGGTTTTTGTTTTTTTGGGGGGGAAGTTTTGCTCTCAAATAATTGTGTCACCTCTCCTGGCCTTGAAAATTTTTTTATGCAATGTTATTGTCACAGTGTTAAAACAATGTCATTCCATGTGTTTTTGCTTTGTTACTGGTGGATATGTGTTCAAAAACAGACTTTAATCACACAGCGTCAGGCGCTCTATGCTATAGCGCCCAGATTTAGAACGCCAACGCTGTGTTTGTGTGTCCTTTTTTTATAAGTATGGTGTGGAGCGCCGAGAGTCGGTCGCACTGAGCTGGCACTACCTTTCGCTCCCTGCAGTGCTGTACTGGTGTTAGAGCGCCCAACATACATCACATTCATCATCACCGGCCAGGTAACTACAGCAACCGAGATGATCTGTTACAGCACCCGATAGCCGCTTACAGCGTCTACTAGCGGTCTAAAAGCCGCTGTACAGACGCTCCTCTGCCGATACCTGGCGCTAGTAATGAATCAGCCTCCAAGTGCATATATGGCCATTGTATGCTTGTGCACACAAAGGAATGTTTCCTCTGCATTTGAACTGGAATAACACCCCCAAAATGATCTTTCTCCATCCGTATAGCATGCGCAGGCAGTGATGATAGTGACAGCAGGAGCGTGCCTCTCGCACAAGAGCTGAACGGTACCTTCGATTTGTCAGATCATGCCCAGAGGCCGCCATTATGGGCAAAATATGGATTTTTCATGTAAATAAAAAAGGTGAGCAATTCTTTTAGTCAGCAATCTGGATAGCGCGGGTGCCCTATTGGGATGGAGATAGATGGGAGTGTTAAGGGTGTTATCCGGTTTAACCCATGATAATAGGTTCATATTGCTTGTGCCTACAAAGGAATGTGTGCTCAGCTATTAACCCATCCGTGCAAATGTGCAATACACAAACATAACCACACACTAGTGAACACACCAAGGGGCACTGAGTGATGGCCCCAAAGGGCACAAAGGGGGAGTGAGGGCTGCCCTACGTACGGCTTCTGGGAGCAGTTTGGGGGTTAGATGCCTGGCTCGAAGGCACTTCAGTCACAGCTGGGGATTGAACCTTCAACTCTCCAGATCATTTCCTTACCACCAAGCCATGGCTGCCCCAACTATATACAATGTGGCCATCGGCAAAATTCAAAACAAGGAACCGGTAACTTCTTTTTTGGGAAACTTCTAGGACGGCAGCTGATAAGACATGGCTCTGCCCCTGCAATCAGAAACACAAGAACATCAGCCATGCTTTTTCCTACACCCTCCACCCTCGACTTTTATAATAGAAATCATAAAATAAACAGAATACTCTGTTGTATGATGTACATGCAGGGCCATTTCTGGACCGGAGAAATCTGTGTCATCGCCCTGGATGCCAGAAAGACAGGGGGCACGGGGAGGCCGATTCATTAACAGCGGCAGGTAGCGACAGTTGAGTGACTGTAGCGGCATTTTCAGAGCGCCTGCTAGTAGTCGCTGTGCTTGGGCGTTGTTCGGTAGTTGATAGCGACTCAGTCGGTTTGCTGTAATGTTGAATATTGGGTGAGGAGTCGCTATTTGACAGGTTCCGTGCTGTATGGGAACGCATGACAGCGACTGGTCAGAGCGACCGGCTTCCACGCTCAAAATATTCTCGCGCTGTGAAATGCTTGTTTAAACCCCAGAGCGCTGGCGGCGATGGGTTAAACGTAGTTTTTTAACCCCCAAACAACCATATTTTTGGAAACCAAAAAAAACAAGTTTTTAAAATAATTTTGTAATATGAATACATTAATATCAGACCTGTCATATCAATTCTGTACATTTTTTTTTTCCCTTAAAAAAATTATTTAAAATGGCAGAAGTGGTCACAGAATTTTTCACATTTAAAAAAAAAAAATTAATAACAATTAATTATGAATATTTAAAGATTGTTCCATTGAAATGTATTGGAGAGCGCCAGGTAGCGAGAGGTCATACCTGTCGCTGTTCAAGGTCGGACGCTGGCGCTGTGGGCTGAGGCTGGAATATTGATGAATGAGTGGCTATCTGGCGCTATCTCAGTCGCTAAGCAGGATTGCCTTGATAAATGTGTGATTGTGGTGGGGAGCCGGCGTTCTCGTGGCGGGGCCCGTCATTACCGGACGCTCACCAGTCGCTACCTGTCGCTATCCCTTGTTAAATAAGGGCCCAAGTTGCCCGCCGAGTCTTGCCTTCAGGAGTACAACACCTTTGGTTCAGTGTAAGAGAGTTATATCCCTTGATCATAATTTTTGCACATATTCTTTTTATTTATGGTACTGATATATATTTTCATTACACTTCACATAAAGTATAGCTTTGCAATGTTGCACTTTCCTACATATTGATTGCCTGATATATATTTGTATGCTTATTAATTGGGGTTCATTTCGATTTTTTATTTTTATTTGTAGATTTTCTTACTCAACATTACTTATTTATTAGTACTATGGCTGCTATACTCATGCACAGTAATTTGTGAGTTACTTTACCTTGGCTCCTAGCGCTTTTAGACTTCTGTGTGTTTTTATTGTTTTTTTTTGGCTGATATAGATGTTGAATGCTTTTTATTTTAAAATGAACTATTTACCATTTCTTTGGGAATGGCCTTTGTTGGTACACATTTTTGGTGTTTAGTGGTGCCATCCCAGCTAGAACATGGTGGCAGTGACGGGAGCAGTGTGGGGTTGGGAAGCATGCCGCCATACCCACTCTGCCTCCTGCATTCTGCTTCTGTCCTCCACAAGCCAGACTTATGACATAAGCAGTAATGGGACGCATATGTCACCTGAATGAGATACAGATAATGGGGAGCAGAATGCCGCAGGTCAGTGAAACAGCGCGCTTCTCATACGTGTACTCAGGTCAGTGACTAGCCTTCCTGAAAGTGCATTAAGGGATCCACATGTACTCTGCTTACAAGTTTCTGGGTCGTTGGGGGTTCACTGGTGCGCTGCTTAATAATTATTTGGTTTGTGATGTGGCACTAACTACAGTGGGAGATGGGGGCACTATATCTGTTCCTCGCCCTGAGTAGTATTTAGCTTAGAAACCGTCCTATGTATAACCGAATTGCGATTTCTCCAGTGTCTCCAATATAAGAATGGGGCCACCCGATACTCAATTCTTACAGGTTTCACACACCACATGCCCTTGAGCTGCTCTCCGGCTGCCGTGGCAGGATCCCAGAAGACGTGAGGATTGGGCAGGCCCACCTGCCTGGTGGCCAAGAAAGCACTAGGGGAGCATATTAAGAAATTAGTTCAGGGATTTGGGACAGGGCCTCCTCTATAATCTTCCCCAATCCAAATCTTACTTTGTGAAAGAATTCAGGAGGCTTATTGTGGTCAAAGGCAAACATTTAAATGCCTCTCAATTGGAAGGAGGAAGCAAGACCAACCATCTGAGGAATATTGGGCTAACAAAAAAGTCAGTGCCCCCTTTAGGAGAATAATGTTTATTAGTTTCTTTAAAACATCTGTATGTTAAGCTATAGGTTTCCTTCCACAGAATAATCCGACTGGGGTGCCCCACTGTGTGAATCCCCCCAGGTCACCCGACTCATCCAATTAGCGTGCTACTCCCACCCATTCACCTAAGCTCGTCTAAGTGCCCGCGCCGGCCATTCACAAATGCCTGGTGTATGCACACTCCCTGCCAAGGGGGTCGTGGGCATGCGCCATTGGACCAGGAAAGGTGAGTTTATGGGCAACCTGGGGGTTTCAAACAGCGGGGCATCCCAATTTTGGTTGCCCCTGGGGGGAGGGAATCAAGCATCTGTGGGATCTCTGTGGGTTTTGTTCCACTTGAAAGAGGAGCAACCGCCTTCCTATAGTCTATAAGATTCTATGGCAGGCAGTCTCCCTCTTTATGGGGCATCCCAAACTGAGATGACCTGCTGTGTAAAGCCATGGGTATGGCTCGGAACACTTCTCTGCCTGCCTGATTCTGTATTGATCCCATACACAGCACTGACAATGCCTACCCGGAGCACCAGGTAACCTTAACCTTAAAACCTTACTAGGGGACCCCCTCAATTTTTTATTTGAAATTTCTAGGAAAAGCTCAAGCATATTAGAAGTTTCCGAAAAATAGTGCCCAATGATTTACTACTGATAGGACAAAGAGTTACAAAGTTATTGCTGAGTGAGCAAATGTAAGATAAAACTTCAACTTTGTGCAATCATCTGACATTAAAAAAGAATTACGACCTTTTTTCCACTGTTGAGGTTTGGTGTAGGAAATGCTTGAGCGATCCTTTGAGGCATAATTAAATGCACATCCTTATGAAAGATTCTCCGCACATTCCAGGGCATAAACAGCCTCTCAGCTCTGCTGCACACTTAAAAGGATGGCCAGGCTCACCTTATCAGATGAACACACTGAAGTGCTCAGTAAGCAGGTGCTGCGTGCCTTACCAACAGGGTCTATTTAAGTACAAATTAAGTGCTAATCTATGTCCTAACCTATGACCACTTACTCAATAGTTACCCAACCCTGCTGCCATCTCCTCATCAGTACACTGTATGAACAGCACATTAAGTCTGACTGCTTGGCATAACTAAGACTTCAGTTTCTAATGTATTTAAATGTCAGACCTAAGTCTACACCACATTCCAAATTACTATGCAAATTAGATTTCTCTGATTTTCTAGAATGATCAATACAAATGACAGTCAGTATAATCAAGTCATCAATCATTAGAGCAGACAGGGCCAGATTAAGTGTAGTGGATGCCCTTGGGCACAAAATCTGGTGGAGGCCCCAGATACAGTATTTTTTTCCTTTAAAATAATAGTGCAGCCAAGTAAGTGATCGGTGGTTGTCTGGCACAGGCCTACTTAGTGGAACATCAGATCGAGTCTTATGCGGGTGAGTGCTGCTCGGGAACTCCTGCTTTGCCATTCTGGGAGGGAAGTAGTGTAGTCGCCCAGCTGGTCCAGCAGAAAACATGCAGTCCCCAGCATTGAACTGCCAGAGGCTGTGCTTGGTGGCTTATGTGCAGTGAGCGGACGTTGATTGACAGCTTTGCACCCACCCATCACTGTAGCGTTGCTAACCGCAGCTTTGCTGGCCTAGACTCTCTGTCCTGCCCTAAGGTGACTTTGGCTGCCCATGTGAGGGGGGCTCCCACTGCCACCGAAAGCTTTGTTACCGGCCCCGTGGACCATCAGACCAGAGGCTGAAAAGCCTCCTGGACCAGACCATAACCCTAAGGTTGGTGGAGGCCCCCTTTGTAAGGCAAGTGGTGGAGGCCCTAGGACACATGCCCCTTGTGCCCCCCTCATAATCCGGCCCTGAGAGCAGGGGTCCCCAACCTGTAGCTCGGGAGCCATTTGGCCTGTGGATCCTTGTGTGGCTCACAGCTGCTAGACCAAACTACTTGAAAAAATCTAATACGATTCTGAGGATATGGGGGTACATCCAGGACCCAGGACTATGTGCTGCCAGCTGTCTGCATGGGGTTACTGTGGTTTTCCAGCCTCCCCATGTCTGGATCTCAATTCTGTCATTTAACTTCCTTGAACCTGTAGTGTTGTAGCTAGAATGCAGATGACACACCATGGATGCTGGATTGTGTGATCAGAGACAGGTCACATGTCACCACCCACAAAAATCCAGACACCTACTTTATTTAGCAGGTTCCTTCTGGGAGGATACACTGGTGTGTGTTTGAGATTAATGAATAAAGAACTTTGGGTGCCAGTGTCTTATGTTAAAGTAGCACACATTTTATCAACTCTTCCACTCCTACATTGCAGTGTTCATATCCTTTAGTTCCAATACAAGTTTTCACAGAGGCCTAAGCGCTCCCACACCCCCCTGGGACCACAATTCTCTTGACATAGGAACTGGTGACTCTCCTAGGGCCTGGGTGTGCACCTTCACCTTTCCTGGCAGTCTAGACAAGTGGGGCCTACCAATCCACACGTCACTCTCCATCTCCAATGGATTCACCACAGGCACAAGGAACAACCTCTGGTCTCATGGCCAAACTACAGGCTTGTCTCTTATCTCAGATGACTTTTCCGAGTAAGATCCCCTTTTCTACTCTACCATAAAAAGAGGCTCCACTAAAAGTTAAATGTCTGGACTTTTAAAAGGCTGGATTCAAAGCTGACAACGTACTGAATGGTGACGCATCAATACTCAACTATAAATTCAGCACCGTCAGCTTCTCCACTGTTTCCCAGGTGATTCTCTAACTTGGTGTAAGGCTGATCCTCCATTCCCCTCTCTCTTTGATCATAAAAGCCACTTATCTGGCTACAGAGACAAAACATAATGAAGCAGGGTTTCGGCAAACCAGGAAGAGCAAAATTACAGACAGCTGCTGTGTGTCTTCCTCCGCAATATGGAAGCGTGCATCTGCTCTGTACTGCCTTGGCTGGCTCCCTTTCCTGGGTTCTCCCCTGCCATATGCTGCTCCGCTAGCAGGTGGCCCTCTCCTGCAGAGGTGCTGGTAATTAGCCAGCACCTGTGTCATTTCCTTCCTTTATAAGCCACCCCTGCAGCCAGTGGATCAGCATTGCATTGTCTTCCTGTACCCTGAACCCAGGACCCCTGCCACAGCCTTGTGATCTGCTTTCCCTGCCACAGCCTTGTTATCTGACTTTGGACTTGAACTGGATCCCTATGCATGATATACAGCAGCCTAAGTGTGTGTGTGTTTTCCGGGTTCACCTGTATTTCTGCACATCAGCCGTAGTACGTAGTGTTCACCTGTATTTTTGTACAGGTACCGCAGCACGTGTATGTTATGTTTACTTGTGTATCTGTACAGCAGCCTGGTTGTTGTGTGCTATGTATACTTGTAAACACAGTTTGTTGCATATGTGCCTCTGTCTCGCAGCTCTCAGTTACTATGCTTAGGTTATATTTTTGTGAAAAAGGTCACTTTCATCACCAAATCATTGCAGCCCTTGGGTCACACATTTCCTCTGCAACACCGCCTCTAAGAACACAGGGAATGACTCTTGGTAGGTAGACTGCATGCATGGACCAAACCAGTATATTTTTTGTGCACATTGTGGTTAGTGTGTGTGTGAGTGTTTATTAAAAAAAGTATGGAATCCCTTTAAATGTAATATGTCACCAGGGAGGCTCAGGGTGCCTGACAACAGTTAGGCCCGTATTCTAATCAATATGCTAGTCTGACTTTTTCAAGTAAAAGTTGGAGCATTTACCGTATTCACATTCACTGGGCGGTGGTGCCACATTTAAAAATGCAAAAATTCCCCCAAAAAATGTAAGCAGAAATTGTAACAATGCAGGAGGTTATTCTTTGGCTGTTTTCTTTAAGAATGTCAGAGGGATACTTCAAGACACTGCTAGGTTATTCAATACCAATAAATACCACCCATATACTAAACAGTTGGGACAGCGTGGTAGTCACACAAGTGCTTAATGTTCCCCATATGATAAACAAACAGTTTTCTGTGTTTGCTGCATGCAACAAAAAAGTTCCCAATGTTTTGGAACTGTCGAAGCATGACCTTGACTCTATAAAAATTCCTGATTTAGAGTTACTGGAAACATTTATTTGCTGTTTTTGCTATAACTAAAATGAAAGTTGTTTGTATGGGGCATAAAAGCCAAAGATAACAGTATTTCTCCCAAAATCCATTGCAGTAGGCGGGCCAATGCAAATAATTTCTTTACACCTCTTAAAGCTATTGCCACCTCAATCTGTCAGGGTGTGGTATAGCATATAAGAAATATGTCACCATCCACTCCTACTTGTGGACAAGCACTAGGAAAGCACTATCTGCCTTTTACCCTTTTGGTTTCTTTAATCCTCAACATGGGTTTCTCCGTAACCAGGATTATGATGATGTTTTTGCAATAACTGCAGGCAAGCATTTGAATTTTTGGCCACACATAAATATATGAATATGGGTAGTCATTATTTAGTTTTATGAAAAACATATCACCTATTAGGTTATTATTTAGTTTTATGCAGAATTTGTTTGCACTAATGAGCAGTCCATGAGAAGCCCAAATAATTGGGGGATTTGGAGAAAGTTGGCCTTCAGTTTTCACTGAGGCCTAAGCGCTCCCACACCCCCCTGGGACCACAATTCTCTTGACATAGGAACTGGTGACTCTCCTAGGGCCTGGGTGTGCACCTTCACCTTTCCTGGCAGTCTAGACAAGTGGGGCCTACCAATCCACACGTCACTCTCCATCTCCAATGGATTCACCACAGGCACAAGGAACAACCTCTGGTCTCATGGCCAAACTACAGGCTTGTCTCTTATCTCAGATGACTTTTCCGAGTAAGATCCCCTTTTCTACTCTACCATAAAAAGAGGCTCCACTAAAAGTTAAATGTCTGGACTTTTAAAAGGCTGGATTCAAAGCTGACAACGTACTGAATGGTGACGCATCAATACTCAACTATAAATTCAGCACCGTCAGCTTCTCCACTGTTTCCCAGGTGATTCTCTAACTTGGTGTAAGGCTGATCCTCCATTCCCCTCTCTCTTTGATCATAAAAGCCACTTATCTGGCTACAGAGACAAAACATAATGAAGCAGGGTTTCGGCAAACCAGGAAGAGCAAAATTACAGACAGCTGCTGTGTGTCTTCCTCCGCAATATGGAAGCGTGCATCTGCTCTGTACTGCCTTGGCTGGCTCCCTTTCCTGGGTTCTCCCCTGCCATATGCTGCTCCGCTAGCAGGTGGCCCTCTCCTGCAGAGGTGCTGGTAATTAGCCAGCACCTGTGTCATTTCCTTCCTTTATAAGCCACCCCTGCAGCCAGTGGATCAGCATTGCATTGTCTTCCTGTACCCTGAACCCAGGACCCCTGCCACAGCCTTGTGATCTGCTTTCCCTGCCACAGCCTTGTTATCTGACTTTGGACTTGAACTGGATCCCTATGCATGATATACAGCAGCCTAAGTGTGTGTGTGTTTTCCGGGTTCACCTGTATTTCTGCACATCAGCCGTAGTACGTAGTGTTCACCTGTATTTTTGTACAGGTACCGCAGCACGTGTATGTTATGTTTACTTGTGTATCTGTACAGCAGCCTGGTTGTTGTGTGCTATGTATACTTGTAAACACAGTTTGTTGCATATGTGCCTCTGTCTCGCAGCTCTCAGTTACTATGCTTAGGTTATATTTTTGTGAAAAAGGTCACTTTCATCACCAAATCATTGCAGCCCTTGGGTCACACATTTCCTCTGCAACACCGCCTCTAAGAACACAGGGAATGACTCTTGGTAGGTAGACTGCATGCATGGACCAAACCAGTATATTTTTTGTGCACATTGTGGTTAGTGTGTGTGTGAGTGTTTATTAAAAAAAGTATGGAATCCCTTTAAATGTAATATGTCACCAGGGAGGCTCAGGGTGCCTGACAACAGTTAGGCCCCTATTCTAATCAATATGCTAGTCTGACTTTTTCAAGTAAAAGTTGGAGCATTTACCGTATTCACATTCACTGGGCGGTGGTGCCACATTTAAAAATGCAAAAATTCCCCCAAAAAATGTAAGCAGAAATTGTAACAATGCAGGAGGTTATTCTTTGGCTGTTTTCTTTAAGAATGTCAGAGGGATACTTCAAGACACTGCTAGGTTATTCAATACCAATAAATACCACCCATATACTAAACAGTTGGGACAGCGTGGTAGTCACACAAGTGCTTAATGTTCCCCATATGATAAACAAACAGTTTTCTGTGTTTGCTGCATGCAACAAAAAAGTTCCCAATGTTTTGGAACTGTCGAAGCATGACCTTGACTCTATAAAAATTCCTGATTTAGAGTTACTGGAAACATTTATTTGCTGTTTTTGCTATAACTAAAATGAAAGTTGTTTGTATGGGGCATAAAAGCCAAAGATAACAGTATTTCTCCCAAAATCCATTGCAGTAGGCGGGCCAATGCAAATAATTTCTTTACACCTCTTAAAGCTATTGCCACCTCAATCTGTCAGGGTGTGGTATAGCATATAAGAAATATGTCACCATCCACTCCTACTTGTGGACAAGCACTAGGAAAGCACTATCTGCCTTTTACCCTTTTGGTTTCTTTAATCCTCAACATGGGTTTCTCCGTAACCAGGATTATGATGATGTTTTTGCAATAACTGCAGGCAAGCATTTGAATTTTTGGCCACACATAAATATATGAATATGGGTAGTCATTATTTAGTTTTATGAAAAACATATCACCTATTAGGTTATTATTTAGTTTTATGCAGAATTTGTTTGCACTAATGAGCAGTCCATGAGAAGCCCAAATAATTGGGGGATTTGGAGAAAGTTGGCCTGAAAAGCTTGCATGGAATACCAGGAAAGTAGGCCACATCAATATTCAGTAAACCTCTCTCTTCTGCATGACACTTACATAACTAAAATTACATTATAAAAGAGTTTTGGGGAGAAATCAGTATTGTATCACATGACCATTTTGTGAGATGGGTCCTCCCAAGGTGCAGGTCTGGAGTAAAAAAAGCTATTGCTTACAAAAGAAGTGGTAGAAGTGGGCCTTTGGCCAGACTAATACCAGCTTTTATATTCGTGAAATGTTGGCTTGTCACAAGAAGGCGCATGAGTTTTGGAGGGTACTTTGAAACCCTATCCTAAAACCAATATAGGAGAGTCTAAGGAATATTTATTTGTATTTACAAGTTTACCAGTTATAAAAAAAAACATCTTTTCTAACTTTTAATTACTTAATTAAGTAGATGTATACATAAATCGTATCCAGGCTGTCTTGTTGTTTTCTCTTCATTTGTGCTTGACTGAAGGCTCCAGGACCTCGTCTCTCTCCTTGTCTTTACTGAATCAAGGTCATAAGATTTGCATGATATGTTCTTCAGGGCTGTAGGTGGCAGGGGCACAGTAGTCGAAAGTGGTATATTTAGGTATAAAATTGTGAGCTACAAAACTGGAGCTGTTACACACTGTTACACACAGAGCAGCATGCACTGTACCTGACCCACAATACTATATCCATTAGAATTTGGTTGCAAGCCACCATGTGGAGAGACCCATAGGCTTAGTATAGGGGAGGCTAAAGAGACACAAAAAACTCTACTGAAAGGTAAAGGAAAATAGGTGCTCCCCTAGAATGGAGACTATTTACACAACACCCAACACAAGGAATAATATATTTACCTATCACTCCTTGCAGTGGGCGGAGCCATGCAAATCATCATGTTACATCTCTGTGCAATCCAAGGTACTTAGAAAGCCACTAATTGTGCAATGCCAAGAATTATCTTTTTAGCAATTACACAGTCTAACATCTTCCAATTTCAGACATGTGTTTTAAGCTTGTGCCTCTCATCAGCACAAGGCTGGAAGTATTTGGCTATATGGGGGGGGGGGGATGATTACCAGAACACAGTCGCAAGCCACCAAGTGGAGAGTGGAGAGACCCATAACAGGCCCGTATTTGGTGGCTAAAGAGACCCAGAAACGCTTTACTGAATGGTAAAGGAAAAGAGCAGTTTTCCTAAAATGGAAGATATTTACACAGCGCCCAATACAAGAATTTATAGATTTACCCATCACCCTTTCCAGTGGGTGGAGACATGCAAATCATCCATTTGATGTGCATATTTTTTGACCCAACCTACATCCAGATACAAATAAAGGTGACCTCTGGCATTCCTAGGGTTCCCAAAGAACTGGCAGATTTTGCTATGGTGATGTTTTTACAGTAGGTCTGTGGATGAAGGGGGATATCACTGGGATGCTGATGGCTCCTACTGACAGCATTCCAGCCAATTCAACTTTGGGTTCAAAATGTGCGCTTAAAAATAATTTCCTTTAAAAAAAATCCCCTGCACATCTGATGGGGCATTTTTTACAGGTGAGGTGCATCATTTTTCCAATGAGTTAAGAATCTTTTTAAAAGTTTGAAAACAACAGCACCCTATGGGGTACGCAAATAATGTATTTTTATTTTTTTCTGCATACTCCATAGGACAGGGCGGCCTTTGGGGTGGGCAGGGTGTGTCATCACACAGGGCGCCACAGTCAGGGGGGCGCCGTGCAGCTGCTCCCACACAGTCGATATCCTAAGCGGCCTGTCAGCTCTAGCTCACTTGGAGCTGCTAGGTGTTCACGGCCGGTTGGGTCAGAAGCAAGGAGTGTTATACCTACCTCTGTTCTGCCTTTTGAAGTGGACCAAACCAGCTGATTCCTCATCCCCAGGATGGCCCACTGTGTTAGAACCCCTGGGATTGCCGGCATACCCACATTGCAAGCAATAGCATGGTCACATGGGGCAGTGGAACTGGCAGCCAATGGCTAGGAAACACTCCTGAGAGTGGCCACCTCTGTCTAGCATCAGGCTTGAGGCTAGGTTATGTGTAGGGGGCTTTGGGTGAGCCCTAGTGGCTGTCGGCAACCATGTGGGGCAGTAGGCCAGTGTGTTGGGGGACACCATCCTTTAGTCTCGCATAAGACGCCTTCTATCCTAAGGCCGGCCCTGCCATAGGGTGCTGTTATTTCCAAACTTTTATACTATTATTCTTACCTCATTGGAAAAATAATGCACCTCACAAATATTTTTATTGCACTTTTTTGTGTGTTAAAATGAAAAAGCTTATCAAGATGCAGGCGGCAATTTACACCCAATCGTGCACTTAGATTTATACCTCGCTTCACCAAATGCTTAGCATGACCCCCAGTGTCTGACCGATTTACATAGGCAAGCTGAAACTAACTACTGCAACTTCTGTTGTTGAAGCAGAAATTAATAGCGACATAAAGCCAACTAAGACGCAGCCTCCACTCTGCCTCCGACCTTCTCTCATACTCCATGTCCACATGCCATTCCAATGGAATGCCCTCCCCTGCTCAATCCGCAGCTCCCCAACTCTCCAAGCTTTCAAAAGTGCCCTTGAAACCCACTATTCAGACAAGTATTCAACCTGGCATAAGCAATTCTCTAAATGGCACATGCCATAAACCTTTAGAGTGTAAGCTCACAAGGGGCAGTGCATTTGGAATAGTCTATGTACTGTATGTTGCTACAGACCGTGCTTTATAAAGAAATAAAGAATCATAAAATAATAATAAGGAAAGCTGAAACTGGCAGCAACATGATATTACCTATGAGAGAACATTAGGACAAGAGTCAGGTCAGGAATGGACTACCTGGTCCCATAATGGAGGGGTTTCTTGGGGTAAACCAAGGATTTTGACTATCCTGGGTCTTGGTCCTTTCCCCCAGGGCACCCCGGGAAACCCCCGTCCCCCCAGGTCGCCAAAGCCAACTCACCTCTTCCCAGTCCTATGGCGCATGCTCGGCCCCTCGTCCAATCAGCACCCTTGGAGCCGCTGACGTCACGTTGTTTAGACTTCTTCTAAGGCCAGCAGCTCAGAGCACGCTGATGGTCACATCCCCCGCTACCCTCTAACAGGGAGCGTACCCACGCCGGCCACATCATGCCCTCTAACAGGGAGTGTGCCCACGCCGGCCGCATCCCCGCTATCCCTGATTGAGGAATAGCTGGGATGTGGCCATGGCTCGCGCATGTGCCGTACGACCAGGAAACAAGGTAAGTGTATAGGGCGACCTGGGGGGTTTCAAACAGCAGGGCATCACGATTTTGGATGCCCCGATCTGCGTGGGCTTTGGTCCATTTTAAGAAGAGTTACCTGCTAACTACTCACTATTTTGGCTGCAAATAAACTTGTTAAAACCTGGGCAATAAATGCTGTAGATGCCCATTGTGTAAGCAGCACAATGATGTAACACATATTAATCTATTTCATTCTTAGTCATTGTAGTACACAGAATAGTGCATTCCAAGGTCTCGGGACAAATTTGGAATCATTTGAAAACTATGCATTCTAATGTGACTGTAGAGAAATTCCAGGAATCCCTGGAGAGAAAAGTAGTCCCTGGCTGCCAATAACATCCTTAGCCCCTAAGAGACTGGAGGCCATGGATTGTTTCCTGGCATTGACTTCTATTAAGGTTTTATGGGGACATGGATCCAAGCGTCCCTGTGAGCAGTCACAGCAAGCTGGGGAGGCTCCGGCTTCGCTTTATGTGCCCCAGGTGAATTCAAAGTCAGCTTTTGTTTTTGATATGGGCTAATTGAAAAGTTATGTCGGAAGGCCACACACAGGCTAATGTTCTGTAGCTGATATCACATTATATTTCTGCCAGCTAGGTATAAACAGAAGCCAGTGAGGGGTCAGATAAAGCATGCAGGGATGGGAACAGGGACCCTTGTCGGCTCCTATAATGAGGAAATACTCTCTGACCCCTGGCCACAGCCATGCCAGACCCTTTAATAGTGATGACTCAGTGATGATTATTTATTTTACACATTCTTTGCAGCACTTTTTTTCTTTTCAGAGAAAACATTAATAAATGCTTGGATAAATAAACCTATTAAAACCTAATAAAGCTACAGAGAGTTGGCTCCCTGATGTTAACAGTGAGCCTGTATCATGAAGTGTGAGGTCAGCAGATATGGGAACGGAGGTTATTATGTCTCAGAAACCAAAGCCAGCCATGCAACAGTGGGCCACAACAGGCGTCCCTATGATTTTGGGGATGAAAGTTATACCTGACTTGGAGTGGGTGGGAAGGTTGGGAAAGACCCAAAGGATCCTCTCCCATGAAGCTACCCCCGGTCCCCCGGCTCTTGGAATCCTCAACTAGGAGAGGTCTCCGGAGGAGTAATCCGGGCCCCCTGGAAAGAGCCCCTCATGGCTCCAGTTCAGCACAAGGTGGTAATTCACCTAGAAATTGGGACCAGCCGTCCCCTGCATAGACTTACCATGCTGGTGCTGGTTGAACCCCGTCCCTACATGTACATGTGGTCTGAGTTTTGGCCACGGATGCGGGATGGTTTCCAGTCCGGTTGGTGAAGCTGGGCCGTCGGGAGGTGCAGGTGGGTAGTGGGACTGTGCTGCCCAAGGTGGAAGTGTTTCAGGGGCAGGTACTGGTGGAAGGGTCTCCAGAGGAGGGGGTGGCCCAGTGCCTGTCTGGTGGGCTGGAGGATACCCTGGAACAGCTTGATATTGAAGAAGATAGGACAACTGAGCAGCAGCAACTCTAATTGCAGGAGCTGATTCAGGAGTTCCAGGGGGGCTTCTCTGCCCATGAGCTGGACCTGGGACACACATACAGAGATCCAGCATGAAATCAACTTAGGGGACTCCCCCACTATAAGGGAGAGATTCCGCAATATTCCCCCTCATTGGTACCAAGAGGCCAAAGAGCTTCTGGGGAGGATCATTGAAGGGGGGGGGGGGGGGTACTGAAGAGTCTAAAAGCCCCTAGGCTGCCCCTATAGTTTTAGTAAAAAAAACCTGATGGGACCCTGAGATTTTGTGTAGATTACCGTAAATTTAATGCTATGTCTGTGTGGGATGCCTACCTCGGATTGAAGAGTCACTGCTGTGTTGGACCAAGCCAAATATTTTTTGTCTCTGGAACTAGCCAGTGGCTAGTGGCAGGTACTGGTAGCTGAAAAGGATAACGAGAAGACCTCCTTTGTCACTCCTATGGGCCTTCATCATTTTAACACGTTACCCTTTGGCCTCATGAATGCTCCAGTGACTTTTCAATGGCTCATGAAGAGGTTTTTGGGGGGCCTGAATTTTGAATGTGTCCTAATTTACCTGGATGGTGTAATTGTGTACTCAAAAACTTTTGAGCAACATTTATTACATTTTCGGGAGGTGTTTCAGCGTTTGGCCCGATTTAGGCTGAAGTTGAGGTGTCACCTGCTGAGGTACAATACCTCAGGCATGTTGTCGCTCTGGAGGGTGTCTGCCCGAACCCAGAGAAAGTGGCCACTGTGGAAGGTTGGAGTGTTCCCCAGACCATCACAGAGGTGCGTGCCTTTCTGGGGATAGCTGGGTACTACCACAGATTCATACCTCGGTTCGCCCAGTTTGCTCAGCCTCCTTTGGCATGAATGTGCCACTCAAGCGGACTGTGGCCCAGCAGGGGGCTGAAGGAGGAGCTGAAATTTCAATTTCTTTTTGGCAGATTTAAAAAAACTATTTAAGCTGTATACTGATGCATGTCTGGTGGATGTCAGATAGGTATTGATCAAGGGACAAGGGAGCCATGAGATAGTAATATATATATGCCAGCCGTAGCCTTAGAGGGTCTGAGCGAGTCTCGGCAGTTTAAAGATCCTTCTGGTTAGAACTACTGGCTATGGTCTGGGCAGTCGCCAAGTGATTCAAGGAATACCTGGCCAGGGTCCCTTTTGTGGTAATTACTAACAACAACCCGGTGACCTATTTCTCCGTGTCCAAGCTGTGGACCCTGGAGCAATGTTTGGTGGTCTGACTGGCTCCTATCAACGTTCAGGTTAAGTACAAACCCGCTGCTGCAAAGAAGACAGCAGATGTGTTGTCCCAGGCCAATGGGAGACGCAGTTGAGCTGCCCAACTGGTGAGACTTCTTTACAAGGCAGGACAAGAGGCAGAAACCCCAAAAGAACTCCCAGGTCCGGCAGATTCACCTTCTACAAGAGGGAGGGGGACGGGAGGTAGGCCCATTGGTTCGTGACAGAATAGCATTATCCAGGAAAGGGGACTTTGTCAGTGGAGTTACAGCAGCTACTGCGCCAGTGGGATTGGTTGAAACTCCGGGATGGAGCAGTAACGAGACCAGTAATCCCTAATGGTCACTCCGCTCCCATTTGCCTGTCCCAGTCTATGACCCGGTGGGGGGTAAAGAAGGTACACCAGCAGATGAGACACTGGGGGCCGACAGTATAGTACACTGGTTAGTCCCTCATGCAGGTAGTGCAGCAGGTATGCATGTGTTGTCAAGTCTGTCAACAAGCTAAGGGATTGGAAGTGAAGGTTCCCCCATTACAGTGGTGGACACACAGGCCTCTGGAATTGGTACATGTTGATTTCTTGATGCTGGACACTGCTTGTGAGGAGTATAGTCACCCGGGATCAAACGGTTGAAATGGCGGCTAAAATGATGGGAATGGGGCATGTCAGAGATTCAGTTGTTGAGGACTCTGGAAAGTGAGAAACATGAATATTGGCTCATGTAGCTAATATGGTTTGGTGCTTTAACAATTCAGTACATTCACATACCAAACTTACCCCATACTATGTGCTGTTTGGTTTAGAAGGGAAGGGTCCCTTCGAAGTGGCATTTGGGGCCCCAGAGTCTGTGGAGCAATGGAATCCTGGGACATGGACAGGCAGGCACAAACAGCACCTGGAGTATGTGAATCAGGTACTTCAGAAAGAGAAAGTCTGAAGAAACAGGGCCACATACCTAGAATAGAAGCACCGCTGGTCCCTGGGGACCAGGTCTTGTAATGGGTAAAGAGGGCGCACCAGAGAAGAAAGCTAGGCTCATTATGGGATGCCACGGCACATGGTCTGGAGCAGGCTAGGCGTGGGTAGTACTGTGGATGAGATTGAGCAGGTTGACCAGGTGGGTAACCCTCAGGTAGTGCATAGGCTACTGTTGAAGGGTGGGGCTGGAGAGAGTGAGAAGAGAGAGGCCACGAGGGAGCTGGGAGAGCTGAGCTGTGGACACAGGGCCTGAACCGTTAGGCCTCAACGTGCTAAAAAAGTCCTCCTTCCCCGTGGGAGAAAGGCAAATGTGGTTCAGTCTCTACGTTGTTTTGTTTTGGGTTTGGGGTGATTGTGCAATGGGGTGGCAGCAACTGGCTCACCCCTCTATGGACACTTATCTACACCCGTTGGGACAAAAAAGAACGAACTGTGTGTTTAACGCGCTTAATAAAGAAACTTCAAAAAATCTCTTTGCTGTACGAGTGGTGTGCACCTGCCATGGAATTCCAGTCCCCCACACTGGATATTGGTTACCTCAATAAATAATGCCAGATAAATCTGACAGGCATCTGATCAATGGGCAAATGTGCTGGTTAATATATTTACCCTCCCCTTATTCATTTTTCTTTCTGGGCAATCAGGCCCAATTTAATGCTTTTCAAGTACTTGGTGTTCAGGTTTAGTGCCTATGAAGCTTAGATCTTCTTAGATCTTCTCTATCTTTAGCTCTTTGGAGTTTGAAGTTGATTTTTCAGTTTGCTCTGTTGGGCCATCGAATAACAATAATATTGTAGCAAATATGACCAAATGTGATGTTTAGTCTGACTGTATGGTAGAAATCTGATATGTCTGTAACCAAATCTGCTGAAAACTTTTCTTTTTTGCCTTTATGTCTTTTGATAAATATTCTGGATCAGACACCCCTCCTTTTCTTCTCATGAACAGTAGTATCTAAATATATGTAAAGTAGTTATATTTACTGCAATTAATGTATTTTTAATTACCTCTTCTTTCTTTTAAAATAAGCCAATTTCTTAGTGTAGTTAGTTTAATAGGAAACTATAAAGCACACCTTTAGTTAACAACTCAAATGCTGGTGGCTGGGGTGCCTTGATATGAGATAATTGTTACACCATTGCGTCGGGCTACATTTGGCACTGTCCTTCATTGTTTTCCTGTTTTTAAATTGGAGGCAGAGAAAATGAAGTTTACAGATTCAACTTATGATTTCTCTTCTGAAAAAAGTGGGCGTGGTCATTTGATTTGATGTGATGCTGCACAATTTGTGATGAATCTGGAGGAGGAGGTGAAGGAGGAGGCATACGGAGGGGCAGGGAGGGAGAGACCAGCAATCCTGTCCGGCTCTTCTGAGCTGATTGCGGGACAGGATAAAAAAGAGAATGTCATTGGCTGAAAACAAAAACAGTTTAGCATAGTGCCAAATGTAACCTGGCAATGGTTTAACTATTTGCCTGCAGTATCGCTAGATCACATCGCACAGTGGCTGGGCCCAAACTCCAATCGCTGGCACTTCCATGTTGGGATTTTGCCCCTCCACCATCAGTCACATGGGCGCTGCCATGACCTCTTAATTTACTACAATGGAGCATGCATGTCAGGTGAGTGTGTCAGGCCTCGGCATAGGAGAGGTCTGGGGATCTTTTTGCACTGCAGTCCGCCATCATTTCCAATCACCTATCCAGAAACGATCAGGTGGTCTAACAATCCAATGGCAGCATGCTTGTTTAAGTCAAGTATTGCAGATGGAAAAATTCCATAGCATTCCCGATGACAGCAATGAATGCCTCCGTGTTTCTACCCTGACGTGTTCATTCTAAACAGATGAAACATTTTAATTGCAATAAAAATACATTTGACCCCCGCCCCAACAATATAATGTATCAGTCCCTTTAGGCGCTAAATGTAGCATGTTGATTTACAGATGTAGGCTCATTACTACCTCTGGTCTAGTAACTTTAATTGACACGTCTGACAAAATGTTAATTTCCTGGAGGGCTTTTCAAATCAAAAATAATAACTTAAATTAAGTAATCACACACACCGCGGCAAGCTTGTCAAGGCAATACCTAAACCATCTCTGCAAATTTGCTCCTTCGGGATGCCGACTCCTATTGGCCTTCTCTTGCATCTCTCATTTTACAGTAAGTGACAATCTAGCTTCCCACCCAGACATTTTTGCACTCAATCTTCTGTCATACTGTGGGCTGCTAGGTATGACACTTGTTATTATAGTGCCTGTCAATGCAATCATTATCCATTTTGAACTCAAGTCATTATAGACCCAGCAGCAGAACCAGATTTTGTATTAGATAATTTAAGCATGTGCCTACAGGGGCCATTGCTCAACCCAGGCTCCAGGGACTCTGCATTTAATGAATGAGATGTTATGGACCAAATAGATCTTTATTTAAGAAATTACAGCAAGATGTCAGGCAATCCTTTAAAGTCACATGGTGTTGTTACACCATACCCGTACCTGAGTTGTAAATCCAACATTGAAGAGAAGAATATTTTGTAGTTAATGCAATTATTCACTCAAATATGAGTAGAGTAGAGAGTTTAAGAGAAAAATCTGTTTTTGCCAAAAATTTCCCAGAAATCCTTAAATAAAAATAGCAATAACTCACCTGCTCCTGCACTGTCCCCTGGTCCATCCCCCACAGTCCTGCGCTGCTCTCTGCTAAAGACAGCAGGGGGTAGGACATCGTTCCTACTCCCTGCGCTGGGCTCCCACCACTTCCCTTTCCTGCCATAGGGAGGGGCTATTTATGAGGAGAGGCGGCTGATGTCACGGTGAATGACAGGGGGCACGGAGGACTTTTCCAGCCACCTTGTTCCTCGCCTATAAATAGCTCCTCCTTGAGACAGATGAGTATGCCGCCTGGCGATGGATAGTGAGGAAAGAGGTACGTATTGGTGTAAAACTAAAGTTTCTTAAAGGATTTTTTCAGTTTTTTTTACTTTAACTCTATGGCTTTAATCACTAAGAGTTGAAAAAAATCTCATGGTAGTAAAAATTCAATTTATGAGAAAAAAGCCTGAGAATTTCACTGTTAGTGAATCACCAGATAGGAAGACAATAAAAGTCAATGGCACTTTTTTACTCCTGAAAAAAGTATTGAACTTTTTACCTGTAGTAAAAAGTGCCATTGACTTTCGTTGTCTTTCTATCTGGTGATTCACTAACAGTGAAATTCTCAGGCTTTTTTTCTCATGAATTGAATTTTTTAATACCATGAGAGTTTTTTTCAACTCTTTGTGAATCGAGGACCATGTATGTAAACTGGTGAGGGGAGACCCGTGTGAGATCTTGAGACCCCTATGCCAGTGCAAGAGGCAGGAGGGGCCAGCAAGCTACCTGCTGGCAAGCAGTGACTTGGTGAAACCCCCTGCTTGATTACCTACATTCTCACTGGCAAGGGGGGTGCAGAAGAGCCTGGTGTCCATGTTGGCTATGTGGGCTGGTAGCCTTTAGGGCTAGAGCTTGTCCTCTGAGCCCTTGGCTACAAGCCCACATAACTGATGTGCGGGCTGGTTTTGCTGGACAAGAGGGATCCCATGGCAGTTTTTTCAATTTATAAGGGTTTAACCCTTTAAATGCCAAGCACGTAGTTTCTACGTGGTTGCTTCTCCTACCGTTGAGTGCCAAGCACGTAGAAACTACGCCATTTGTAAGGATTCATTTTTGGGCAATTTTGACCTGAACTGCATCGGAGCCGAAAAAAACACTTTTTGAGCAACACTAAGCAAGGAATTAGCAACTATATGTCACTTCTTTCTATACTTCTGTATATTATACAGTAATCGGTACATTCACTAAATGAGCTGAAGATCTCACCATTAGAGGTGTGCGAACTTCTCGAAAATTTGATTGGGGTGAATCACTGTTAAAACAATAAAAAGAGTCCTATTCCCCACCCATTGCACTGGATTGCAAGCAATTTGAGGCATCTAGCTTTCTATAACTCCCTTGTCCTTTTTTCACAATTGAAAATTACCTGCAAATTGTTTCTCTCACATTTCTACACTAGAAGCACAATATGTCTAATAATAATTGAAAACAGAACATATATGAAACCCTCCTCCTTACAAAATATTTCAACTTGCATCTAAACTTTATTTTTACAGCCTCCACCCCTTTATTAAAATGAATTACCATATGTAATAACTTAACATCCTACATGCTTAATGATATATTGAAATCCCATTTCTTAACAACCTATAAATCCTTGGGGGCCGATGGGAGGTATTTTAGCAAAGGAAGGTATCTGCATCTCATCCCAAGCTGCTGGACATCAAATACATTCCAGCAATAACAGACCAACCTGATGGGTTTTCTAATGGTTTATGTATTTTGGAAAGACAGTGACTAGATATTGCATACTTAAAACATAAAATATGATTGCATACTATTAATCATTTCTTTTCAAAATGTTTAAGCTTTTATAGAAAAGGGAAAGGAAAGTTCAGGACAGTCAGTATAAGGCTCTATTTGTAACAAGACTGAACTTGGTCTGCTCATAGGTTCAAGCAGGGAAGAAGGTACGCTAAGACCTTATATTAATACAATTATGAAAAATATAGTACATGGTGAATATAACCCTAAACACCTGCATGTAGCCACTAAATCTGCCTCTATTATTTAAATCAGTGCCAGTGGCCAGGCAATTAAAAAACCTTACTTACCGCAGGATCTTTGGGGCTGCTGAAGCCCTATTTTAATGCTATCAGCTATAGTGTTGCCGGCACACCCTCTGGCCTGTTTTGGTGCATGTCCCTGATGCCGGTCACATGGCACTGAAACCAGAGCAGCACAGGACTACAAGGGATTGAGTATGTGGTTTGGATGGTAAGTGATGTTCTTTTGTTTTTCCTAGCCTGGGCAGTCACTTTAACCTAGCTCATAACCCTTCTGGTAATAGTAAACCTAGCTTAGAGGCCGATTCATTAATAGCGCCAGGTAGCGACAGATGAGCGACAGTAGCGTTATTTTCACAGCGCACGCTAGTATTCGATGTGCTTGGCCGTTGTTCGGCTGTTGACAGCGACCCCGTCGGTGTGCGGCAATGCTAAATACGGGGTTAGGAGTCGCTGTTTGACAGGTTCCGCGCTGTATGGGAACGCATGACAGCGAATGGCCATAGCGAACGGCTCCCAGCATATTCATTAACAAATCACGCTCAAAAAATTCTCGCGCTGTGAAATGCTTGTTTAACCCTTTCGCTGCCAGCCTACCTGCAGCATTTGCCACTCCCTGTTGCCAGACGATGTTTCACCATTTTGCGCTACACATATTCAACTGTCATTTTTGAAGGGATTTCCAGGGATTTCCCAGGAAAATTATATATTGTTTTTTTCAACAGAGTCTGGGCTTTAACATGAAATGTCTTGTTTGTATTTTTTAGGTGTATTCTCAATTTTTTGGGGTGAAATGTGTGAAAAAAAACAAAAAAAAAACATTTTTTTACAATTTGTAGAGTTTTTTGTAATAAAAAATGTAAGTTTGTCAATAAAATCTTATTGCGTGAGAAACCCCAATTTCTCCCGGTTACAGCGATACCACATATGTATAGGTAGACACCCTTTCCTGCCCAGAAGCCTTTTATAGCTGCTGGATGACAAATGGTTAATTAAAAAAAAAAATGACATAGGGTCCCCCTTCCCGGGGAGGGGGACCCCATTTTTTTTTGGATTTTGAAGGGTTAAAAACCCTTCAAAATCCAAAAAAAAAAATGACGTGGGGTCCCCCTTACCCAAAGTAACCAGCCCGGGACCAGCTATGGGGGCTTGTAGGCACAGAGTGGGGGGGCCAGCTTTGGTGGCCCCCCCACCCTGCAGCCTACGAGCCCACATAGCCTATGTGGGCCCGGGCTCTTCTGCCCCCCCCTGGCCTTTGGGGAGGCAGGTAATGGGGGTGCGGGGGTTAATGGCAAGCCACCCGCTAGGGCAGGTGACTTGCCACCCCCCCAGCCTTGTGAACTGGTATAAGGGGTCTCATGGACCCCTTACCAGCTCACAAAGGGTTAATGTGAAAAAAAAACACCACACAATAATAAAAAGTATTTTATTAGAAAAAAAAAAAATTTTTTTTTACTGTACTTACCTTCGATTGCAAGCTCTTGTCCCTCGCCGCTCAGCTGACAGATGCCGATGATCGGCATCCAGAGAAGGAGAAGGCAGGAGATCAGAGGATCTCCTGTCACCTCCTTCCCCTGTGCCGATCACCGGCATCTGAGAAGCTGAGAAGGCTGAAGCCTGAGATCGGGGCCGGGATGACTTCATAAGCCCCGCCCCCGAGGGGGCGGGGCTTAGAGGCATGATGGCGGCCGCCATCGTGCAGAAGAGAGGAGAGAGCCTCCCAGGCTCTCTCCTGAAGATCGGTAAGTCCTGGGGGGGGATCGGAGGCCCCCCAGGTGAAGAGGAGGGACAGCGGGAGCCAGCGCACACACAGGTAAGTGAATGTCATTTTTATTTTTTTTTTTTTTTACAGTTAGAAGCTGCTGCTGCAGAAGCGGGGGGGGGGGCGGCCTATTCCGGGGGCTCTCCTGGAGCCATCCGACCCCCCACGGGGGATCGGATGGCACCAAATTAAAGAGGAGACCCGGCCGGATCCAACAAGGGGTCAGGTGAGTATTTGTTGTTTTTACTTTTTAAACTACAAGCGAGGAAATCAAGCACGTAACACCTACGTGCTTGGCACTTAAGGCCCAGCCAAGCCAGCACGTAGGTGTTACGTGCTTGGCAACAAAAGGGTTAAACCCCAGAGCGCTGGCGGCGATGGCTTAAAAGTAGTTTTTTAACCCCCAAACAACCATATTTTTTGTAAAAAAAAAAAACATGTTTTTCAAAAGATTTTGTAATATGAATACCTTAATATCAGACCTGTAATATCAATTCTGCACAAATTTTTTTTTTTTTTTACCTTAAAAAAAATATCTAACATTGCAGAAGTGGTCACAGAATTTTTGACATTTGAAAAAAAAAAAAAAAAAACATTAATAGCAATGAATTAAGAATATTTAAAGATTGCTCCATTGAAATGCATTGGAGAGTGCCAGGTAGCGAGAGGTCATACCTGTCGCTGTTCAAGGTCGCTCGCTGGCGCTGTGGGGTGAGGCTGGAATAATGATGAATGATTCGCTATCTGGCGCTCTGTCAGTCGCTAAGCAGGATCGGCTTGATAAATGTGTGATTGCGGAGGGGAGCCGGCGTTCTCGTGGCGGTGTGCGTCATTACCGTTCGCTCGCCATTCGCTACCTGCCGCTATCCCTTGTTAAATAAGGGCCTTAGTAAACCTTAAAACTGCATCAAACAATTAGCCTAGCTTTTAAACTTAAATCTAACTGTTAAACTACCCATATATCTTATAGGAACAGAACAGCTAGCCTTACACTTGGATCTAACAGTTAACATAGCCTCTGGGCCTGCATGCAAAATTTAATGGATCCTTGAAACGGGAGCCTTATTTAAGAAGTGTCAGCCTCAACGGCACTCAGTGTACTATTTAACAACAGAAAAAATGCTATAGAAAAAAAGGGTATATTTAGTGCTTCAGAGTTTTGGAGATTTCATTTGTAGTTGATTGGGTAGATTGGGTAGGGAGATTTCAGGGCAAAAAAGGAAAAATATTACATCACATTTGCCGCAGTTTTGTGCTGTCTTACCGGGAGAAAGATTCCCTGTATACTCGGATTAGATCTGATCCTGCAGAGGAATGGCTCCAATGTTAGCATAAATAATCTAGCCGTTCCAGTATAAAATGATTTTGATAAGAGACGACTCACTTTCAGTGGAGCCAGGGCCGGCACAAGGTCGGTCAAGTGCCGAGGGCCCACTGTCCCCCACTGGGGGCACCGATGAAGACTGCAGAGTGCGCGAGCAGAAGGCACGCTGTGTGCTCAGAGGCTGGCCGGCTCCTGTCTGTACGAGTCGCGCTGGTCTCTGCACAATGACATAGGTTGTCATGTGACACAGAGACCAGAGCAACTCGTACAGGCGGGAGCCAACCAGCCTTTGAGCACACAGCGGGCCTTCTGCTCGCGCACTCTGCAGTCTTCATCGGTGCCCCCAAGAGACACCACAACCGTGGAAAAGGTTAGTTTTTCTAAGTACTAACTTGTCGGGAGGGAGGGGGTCAATATAACTTAAAGTGGACCAACACCTAGGGGGGATCAGCCGATCAGATCCCTCCCCGCGGGGCATCCGAAATCGGGATGCTCCGCTGTGTGAAGCCCCGCAGGACGCCCAGAAACCTTACCTTATCCCCGTTCCAACGGCGCATCCGCGAGCCGCGGCCGCATCTCGCGCTTCTCTCTAGCAGGGCACGCGCCCGCACCTGCCGTTTGTGAATGGCCAGTGCGGGCGCACTCCCTGTTAGAGGAAAGCGCGAGATGCGGCCTCCAGCGCGCACAGAGCCGCTGTGGTTGTCCGTCGCTTGTCCGTACATACCACAGCGGCTCTGAGCGCTCTGATTGGACGAGCGCTCATGTAGGAGCGGGGTGAGGTGAGTTTTTTAGGGCGGTCTGGGGGGTTTCACGCAGCGGGACACCCCCGATCGGGGTGCCCCGCGGAAGTGGACCAAAACCCAGGATAGTGAAAATCCTGGGTGTTGGTCCACTTTAAGGAACTTAGTCCATCCAGCGTTGGGAGGGAAAAGACAGTTGTCAGCCCGATCCTAACACCAATTAGTCAAAAAATCTATGAAAAATCATAAAATGACTCCGCAGGAGAATTGTAAATATAAATACAACAATCTTCTTTATATAAATATATATATTTTTTACTTTTCCTTAGCTCTATTTAGTGTTCTGGTGGTTGGTGCTTTGCACAAAAACTTGAGCACCAAAGGTGGAGACTTAAGTTCGGTGCCCCTTGACTGGTGTCCAGGAATAGCGAGGGGGTGGTGGGTTGAGGGTATGTAGAACCCCCCTCATTAACACTGTCACCTGCTTGGACCCCCCCGACCCCCCACAAAGTGCTCCCCTGCACCCCAGGCTGGGCCCCATCTCCCCAAGCAAACAAACAGCCACCCCAAAGAAAGTGCTTCCCTTCCCCCTCCCCAAGTATCCAGACAGGGCCCCCCCCCATCGAAAGTGCCTCTGACAGGCCCCCCACAGAAGGCACTCCCCTAACCCCCTCAAGTATCTAGGCAGGGTTTCCCCACGGAAAGCATGGGATGGAATTTACTGGTGCTCTGCATATTAAAGAGAAACAATCATCTCTGTGGAACGATCACCACTGTGCCGATTCCCTATCTCTGGGGCATCCCGTTGTGTAATACCCTCAGGAATCACCTGTATACTCACCTTGCTGGGATCACACAGTGCATGTGCGGGCCACGGCTGTCCTAAACCGATGGATGCTCGGGCGCTAGGTGCGGGAGCACATATCAGCTGGGGGGAAACTGGGGATACCGCCTGCTCCCCGCTCTCTATGGGCAAACAGAGATCTATGCTGTGCACCAGTGGACCAAATATGGACTCCAGGGCCACCGGATTCCCTCTCCTTAGGACATCCTTATTTGGAATGCCCTGTTGTGGGAACCCCCCACCCCAAGATCACCAGTAAAATATAACTCACTCCCGATCCAATGATGCATGTGCAGTCCGTGGCCGCATTCTGCTATGCCTTTAGCCAGGTGCGTGCCTGTGCCAGGCATTTGTGTATGGCCAGCACAAGCACACCCCCAGCTTGAGGCTAGCGGGGATGCTGCCATTGGCCAACAAGCCCCTTCATTGGCTAAGAGAAGCTGAACAGAGCTGAGCGCACTTATTGGCTGCATGCCTGCACATGCACTGTTGGATTGGGAGTCAGGTAAGGTTTACAAGTGGACCAGGGGGGTTTCACACAGAAGGGCATCACAAATCAGGATACCCCAAAAGCCAGGGATAGTCCAAATATTGGGTTTTGGTCCATTCTAATATGTGAGTAAACCGGCGATCCCAGGGGGTTTCACACATCAGAGAGTGTGCGGTGACTCAAAGGGGCCCACTCACACTTTGTCGCCCAGGGGCCCACAAAATCCTGGAGCTGGCCCTCACTGGCGCTGAGAGGATTGTGCTACTATTCTATAAGGAAACCCTGTCTTGTTCTGAACTGGCGCTCAAGGTAATTTACTACAAATGGATCCTGCATGTGAAGTAAGTGGCCTGTGTAACCGTCCAGTGGCCCTAGGAGTAGTGTGAGAGAAGGAACTTGTGTAGCATAGTACACCATAGAGCCAGGTGGTGTGACTGTAAAGCTATACATACATATCTGCTGATAGGAATGTTTGAATTCCTGGTGTGAATATAAAGCTCCTGATAGGAAAATGTCATCATTCTTTAATGGTGTTCTGGACCACATTACCAGCTAATGGTCTGTACATTGATTATAATTATATCTCATGTGCTAGAGTTCATCCAACTATGTAATGCTAACACGCTAACTTTGAGTAAATACATTCTTTTGGCTATTTTTACTGAATTGTAGTGATTAATACTAATGGTTTTATTTTTTAAATAAAAAGGAAACGGGCAGGCTGATTCATTACTAGCGCCAGGTACCAACAGATGAGCTATAACATCTATAGCTATAACATCAGTACTACGCTGTATGGGAGCAAACTGTAGCGCCAGCTCAGTGCGACCGACTCACACCATATTCATCAAAAAAATAGCCCCACACAGCGCCAGCACTCAAAATCGTGTAGTCGTAGCCCAGAGCGCCAGACGCTGTGTGATTAAAGTCTGTTTGTGAACATGTATACACTAGTAACAAAGCGAAAAAATATGGAATTACATTGTAACATGAACAATTTAATACCAGACATGTAAGGACAATGCTGCATAAAAATATTATAAATCAAAAAAGTTTTCAAAAATGTCATTTTCTAGGCCAGGATACATGTCAGAAAGATTTGAGTTTAAAAAAATAAATAAATAAAATGGTATCAGGAAAGGCATTATAAGGAACGTCCATTGAAATGTATGGTAGAGCGCCAGGTAAGACGTGGCGTCTCTGCAAGACTGAACGCCAGCGCTGTACACTGAGCCTGGGATAATGATGAATCGTACGCTACATGGCGTTCCAGTCGCTCACCAGAATCGCCATCATAAATGTTTAATTGTGTGCCCTTGTCCGGCGTTCACCTGCCGCTACCTGTCGCTACCTGCCGCTTACAAGGCATTACCTGTCACTATCCCTTCATGAATAAGGCCCTAAGTACACATTGGGGTTTAAATCATGACCAATCTGCCCCGCCACCCCCCTCCCCGCACCCAGGTATCTGCACCACAACCTAACCCACGGCACAATCCAACTGCAATTATAATTAGAGGGTGTGATAGACTGGCCGATACTTTCAGAGTACCCTCCCTATTTGTGAGGAAGATGTCTCAGAGACAAATTAATCAGTTTTCAGCCACTCACCACAAAACTCTATAGCCAACAACCAATCCTATGGTCACTGCCAACAGTGGGCTTTGTGGTCCAGAATAACCACTTTTGTCATCCCCGATCTGGTAAAAATTCCTGATTAAACATTTTTTTATTTGCCCATCTAGCTACAGTTTGTAGTCTATATAATCAAATGCCCAACCGGCCTGGCATATATTGGCAAAACCACACGCCAATGGGTTAGTGAGCATTGAAGTTCCATTAGACGTCTGGACCTTGATTCCCCACCCCCCAACTTAAATTTATGGCCATTGATACAGTGAAGCAATCACGTATAGGAATTAGATATTGCTCAGGAGGGAATTAGATTGGATTCATAGATTAGATACTATGACACCCCATGGACTTAATGAAGAAACAGACTATTCTCCCTTTTTACTAGACATTATTTACACTCCGACTAAATAGAATGTTCAGCCTTACATAGTGACTTCTTATGAGCCAGGCCCACTGAGTGTCTACTATAAACTGGACCAGCTATTTCTCCTGTATAGTTAATCAACACTGTAAAATACCACCATTCAGGGTTTTCTTTATTATCCAGGCTGACCCTAAATTTTCCCATCATTCATAACAAGCTGCATCCTTTACCATTCATCTGCCATTACTGCTTTTTTAAAGTTTACTCAAATTTCAGTGCTTTCACCAATAGGGTGGCCCGTTTTTTAAATATAATTTTGTGTTTTTTAACTATAGATACTTACCTCTAATGTTCTCACATAGTCTACTTGCAAATAATTTTACAATGCTGCCTGTTCATCTTCTATGCCTGTGCACACAAATAAACCTTGTTGAATAGACTTAAAAAGCGAACAGGAGCCTAGGCTGCGCCAACCCCATGTCCTGAAGTCAGAAGCAGGTTGGTTGGCGCATGCCATCTAACGCCAACCAGGGGCAGATTGGATGACAGCCGGCACGGACCAGCACCGGAAGTGATGCAACGGGCAGCGCCACCTGGAAACGTCCATTTGCGTCACTTACTGGCCGACCAGGGGAACATAGAGGGTATATTTAAGCATGCTTTTCGGTAAATGACATCACTGCTACTCTAGGGAAGGGCCCATAGACAAAAGACATAGACAAACGCATATACACATATCTTATCAGTCGATGCCCACCGCACTCCTGTTGATCTCCGAGCCACCAATGCCAGCCGCCACACACAAACCCTTCACTGGTTCCGGCCCACGGGTTGGCATGGCCTGTATAGTGCCGGCGTCACTGGTCCCAGTCTCAGGCCACGCCCACCCATGGAGCGGAACCAGTGCAGGGAACATGTATGGCAGTGATGGCCAGCGGGCAGAGGTGCCACCATGATCAGCAGTGGCCATGGGTGGCTCGGGGTCAGCGGTGGCAACGTAGGTGCAGCGTGCATCAGCTGGTAAGATATGTGCATGTGCGTGTAGCGGGTGCATGCCTGGCCAATGGCACACGCTCTGAGGAGCGGGGGGGGTTCTTGGACCTAGGGTAGGGCGACCCAGGTTGGTGTCGCATGTGTGGGGTGAGGTGCACTTACTGATTCAGCCATCGCTGGTCTCCAATGATGACACTCCTTGTAGCAAACAACAGGGTCTTTATTTGAGGGCTTCCATCCATGTCAACAGCATATTTCAGTACAGGTAATATTCTTTGGTAGTTATAGCAAACAGTCTTTACAGCTTCCAATGATCACAACCTGGTTTCTTCCCTCACTAAGCAGTACTTAGAACTAAGAACACTCTAGAAGGATTGGGTCCTCCCTTACATAACCTCTGAAATGTTGCCTTAACCAACTATGTTGCTAGGCTCAATTAATGGCAGGGCGGGTGATGTTGCCAATGCCACTTAGCTGAGTCTCTATTTACTTACTTTAAGGGGTACGCTAGACTAATTAATATTACCTGCTCCTATTTCTTAGGCAACACTGGCATCATGTGGATTATTTATTCAATGGCGCTTAAGTCCCACATTTAACCATTATTTATTAAAGTTCCTATCACCATCAGGGCCTACCCCACTGATAGGGCTCTAATCTTTCCTATGTCGGCAGGAGACTGGCTACTGCAGGAGTGCAGGGCAGCATTGTGGGATCCTCAGGAATGTTTTTTTTTTATACCCAAAAAGGTGCAGTGAGATTTCCCCCCCCCCAAGTGCATCTTATAGGGCAAAAAATATGGTACTTTAATATTTTGTAATATATCTAAAGTCAAATGATATGCTGGTTGATGCTGGGGAGCACAAACTTTGCTGTCTGGGTCAAGGTGCATTAACTACTACTACTACTACTACTACTAATAATAATAATAATAACAACAAGGGATGATAGGGACCCAAAGTTAAGATGGTATGGAGCACGAAATATGCAAATGTTTCCCTGCTTCCTAGTAATCCCTTTTGTATTTCCCCCTTTTTACGAGTTGACCTGTGATCTCACTTCAGATTAAAAGCACAAGCTCGTGACTTGGCATAAGATTGTTTCCCAGAAGAGTGAAGGTGGGGATAGTAGACCAACTTCATAAATATGCCGACACATGCCAAACAAGTCCACCCATCACACTTCCAGGATCAGGAGTTTGAGCACAGTTACCTTCACGTGTGGCACTTTAAGACAAGCAGACAGCTCACTTCCACTTGGCGGTAATTACTTCAAATCAAACCTGACATTTATTGCGCTTTGAAATTTGCTATTTTAAATAAAGCCATATAAATATTGATTCCTTAATTAAAACCATATGTGCTTCTTATTAAAGCAGCGCAGGCCTTAAAAGTGCGATATTTACTTCCTCGGGTCATTTTTTAGCGAGGTCCTATTACATGTAGGCAGGATTTCTAAACATGCTTAGACTAATGATTTACAAACTGCATTTTGAAAGGAACACGTGGTGTGTGATACTTAAAACTCGGGTGACTTTTAAACAAATCACATTGTTTCCTTTGCCCAGAGCTACACTAATTAGATTATGGGGGGAGGGGGGAGTTGGGGGGACAAGCGCCCTATTCATTTCATGCTTTTTACATGAAGCTCAAATATATATAAACAACAAAAAGGTTTCATATGAAAACATACAACATATCTGAATTGGCTGATTGTTCATACTGCAGGCAGAAATACGGGGAGGCACATTTATTATAATAAACGGTTTATGTTACATATGTTTAGTGTTTTATGCATATTATGTGTTTGTTTATTACAGCCTGTACTAAAGCAGAAACATTTCAAAAATATAGGAACTACTAAAGCATGACTAAATCAAAGCTAAAATGTTTATATGCACTATATACATCCAAGGGTTTTAATAACAGAACATGTTTTTATTATTCTTTATATTATAGTGTCCAGGTCTATAAAGGAGAACAATTTGCAAGTGCATACTCAGGGGTCATAGTATATGACAAAGTTAGCTAGACACTTGTAAACAGACACTGGGGGAGAATAAACTGGTTTACTGAAACATACAGGCAATGAGATTTATCATCTTAACATATGGGAATATATAGGGCAAACCAACAATAGAATACAGGAAGCATACTGTGTGGGATGAATTGGTGACAGTGCCATCTACTGTCTTATAACTGAACTGCAGTACCTCAGCATAATACACTGTATATTGTAAACCGACAGATTTTGTATACTCTAACAATAGTAGCATAAGGTTGGGGAGAAAGAACTGTGAGGAGAAAAAAAAAAACAAGAGGGTGGGGGTGTAAGGAAAAGACATTCTTTAACCTTATTCAGATTGTAGGGCAGTGTATTTGGGAAAACTATGAAGTGGTGCCACATTTGCCTGTGTTTATCATACTGGTCTGTTAAAGAGGAACAATGGGGGGCAGTTAAAACCTCCCCCAAACCTCATCTGCTGCACCCCCCCCTCCGGATTTACCTTTGGGCGCTATTTACTCACCTCATCAGAGGATCCATCTTCTGGGTCCCTCAGATTCCAGGCAACCTTCTGATGGACGGCGGGATCCTGCATCCTATCAGGCACTCACACCTGCACAGTGACCATGAATGGAGCCGAAGCCGCCCAAAATCCCACGAGACTTCGCTAAGCGGCACTGGACTTTAAAAAGCAAGGCTAAAGTCGGGCCCCTATCAGCACACAGCAGGCAGCAGCAACATCTAAAAGGTAAGTAGGGGCCGATGGGGGGACGGATTGGCCCCTTTTTATTTTTGGTCTGATGTTCCTTTTTAAAGTGATGCTACAGTCACCAAACTGATGTGTTTAGGCCCTCCTCCAATGGTGATTCAGCAATCAGGGTGATAAAATAAAAAGTTAACTTACCCTGTCCCAGCATTCCTTTGGTGATCCCTGCGTCATGCTGCAGTGAGGCCAGACAAGTGTGTGGGAGTATGCTGGATACTGGGATTGGTTTAGATCATTTTGTAGGTTAATTGCCCACAGTGCTCCTCCTAGTGTCCCTCTAATGGTTTTGGAACATCTATGATTGCTTCAGACCACTTACCATGTTGCAAGTAGGGCTTGTTATCTACCAAAATTCTGTGCGGTCTAAAGTGGACATAAGTGCTCCTGAAGCCTTAAGGAGTGAGTCTAGGCCACACTGTGGCAGAGAACAGTAAGCTGTGGCCTGATACCAACACTATGGGGCACACTTACCAAGGCTCAAAGCTAAGGTAACAAAATCACATTTTCTTACTAGCACAGAATGGAATGTTTGAAGGGATGGGTGGTTCACAACTAGTGATGAGTGAACTAATTCTAATTAATCAGCGTTCGCTCTGAATTTCAGGTAAAGATTGATTTGACATGGATCTGGGATTTTCACTGAAAATGGAAAAAAATAATAATCTCACTGGCAGCCTTGTAAGCCAGCATAATGTCCATAATTCAGTGTGCGTTTCCCACGCTCATCTGCAGCCGGGAGAAGGACACATATACTCCTCCCGGCCAGCCCAGCCGCCAGCACTTACCACCACAGGGGTGGGGCTCCCAAGTGAGCTGACGAGGGAAGCCACCCCACCCTCCATCACTCAGAGGTGTCCACCCAGACAGCTCTGTCTTCCGAATAGCCGTCTGGAACCTGCCCGCCCGTCAAAAATCCGGCTTGAGCCCTTCTGCCGAGAAGCCTGCTGCCACTGAATAGCTGTCTTGAACCAGCCCGCCCGTAAAAAAGCCAACCGGAGCCCGTCTGCCAAGAAGCCCGTTGAGGGGTGGAGGATCTGTGTCCTCTGCTCAGTTGAAGAATGGGTAGCGGCGTGGGACACCCTTGACAAATCATGGACATTGCAGGGTGCAGGAATAAAAGGGCTGTTGGTGAGGTTTTTTGTGAATCGTTAAAATCCAGTTTGAATCATACCGAATTTCTTTGGGTAAATATAGTGTATCGTCATTTTAAGAAACTTCTATCATCTCTAGTTTACAACTTTTGCTGCAGCATTATCATGGGGTCGCTTGGTAAAAATCCATCTTGGCTCAGCATTAGGTTGCATTTGCTGTGTGCACATAAGTTTCCTGCTTCCAGGATTTCAGATAAGCCCTCTTTCCTATACTATGTAACCTATTCTGAAAAGATAATTGGGCTCTGTGTGTCATCTTATTGCTGAGGCAGCATTTTAGCCATATATTAGTACTGCATGTTCTCACCAAAAGACAAGATCCTGCTGTCCCCCCTGCAGCTGACTGCTCACAGGTGGTTCTTCTGGATCTCACTGAAAGAAAAAAGATAATTTACAGGAATTGTGCAACACATCCCCACTGGCTCCGTTCTATGCACTTTGTATTTTGCCATACCCATATCTATCGTCACGTGTTCCTTAAGAGAAAGATTTTCTGTTCTATCCTGTTCCTGGCAGAAGAAGAATCACAGAGCGAACTACTGCTTACAATTCTATTGTCTTAATCTAATAAAATCAGATTCAATAAATTTAAGACAGTTGTTCTGCCCCAAAAGATCAAGACATAATGTATGCATTATCAGCTTTAAAAGATAGACCATGGGAAATGTACAAACTCATACTCAGAGAATGAGCAATTTATCTGGGTGGGGAAGAGCAGGAATTAGGAAAAGCCTGGATTAATTATCCAAAACACAATGTCGGATTTACCAGTCTGTGATGATTAACGGTCTAGTTTGGGGTAGCATAGAACAAGTTTACAAGCCCTCATTTTCTGACAAGGCATGCCTACCAAATAGGGGATTAAAAAATCAAATGACAGCAAAGTAAGACCATCCAACAAGGTTGGTAATTAGGAACTGAGAGGATCATCCAACAAGGTTGGTAATCAGGAACTGAGAGGATCACCCGACAAGGTTGGTAATCAGGAACTGAGAGGACCATCCGGCATGGTTGGTAATCAGGAATCGGGAGGACCATCCAACAAGGTTGGTAATCAGAAATCGGGAGGACCATCCAACAAGTTTGGTAATCAGGAATCGGGAGGACCATCCAACAAGGTTGGTAATCAGGAACTGAGAGGACCATCCGACACGGTTGGTTATCAGAAACTGAGAGGGATTAATAAATAGAAGCAGAGATTTGAACACCTTGTTTCACCTTTTTTAACACTTGCATATTTTACACCTGCTGGTCGAAAAAGTAATCTGCGCATTCAAACAGGATTGTTTACGAAGGAGTTTATTACTATTCATACTTTTTCTTGGGGCAATCAACCAAGTACACCAGGTATCCTAGGACAGTACTCCAGCCCCTATGGCCTTCATCAAATGCATGGTGCTTTTTTTTCTGCACCCTCTGTGCTCAGGAGCGGCTTCAGTTAATTGGGGAGTGGCAAATCAGAAAACCCATGCTAAGCGTTAAAGGGGACCAAAACCCAGCATTTTGACTATCCTGGGTTTTGATCCATGCCCCCTGATCGGCGATACCCAATTGTGTGAAACCCCCCCCCCCCCCGGTCGCCCCATCTGACTCACCCTTCCCCGGTCCTATGGCACATGCATGGCCTCTCATCCAATCAGCGTGCTCGGATCTACTCCTGTCCCTTCATCTAAGGTGAGCGGATCCGAGTGCGCAGACGGCCGCAACCCTCGCTACCCTCTAACAGGGAGCATGCCCGCACCAGGCTGGTGCAGGCACGTGTTCTGCAAAAGGGATAGCCTTATATATAGATATAGAAGGCCAATGGGACGTGGGATTTTGGTCCTTTTTTTTTTATTTAGATATTTTTAATTACCAAAAAAAGAATTACAGACAGAAAAACCACAGTCCAGTGTGAGAGATACTTGTGTTACAGAAATATATTACAGCATATTCAAGAGATCTCATGAACATTACAACCATAGCGGGCCTTCAGGGAGCCAGCGTAGCCAGGCAAGCCACCTCTTCTCCCGAATAAAGGAGAGTGTGGTCTCCAACCACCTCCCTCCGATTAGCCCTCAACGCTTCATCCGTACTACAGGCACGGGGTGGGGTCATTTGATGGAGTGGGCCAATTCTAAATCTGGGGACCCTTGTGGTTTCAGCTTCTACCAATCTCTATCGGGGGTAGGTCAAGTTGTAGCAGAGGGGCTGGGTGTCCTCTCCGTGGGGATCTCCCAGCCTACGTTGAGCCGCGCGCTATCCAAGTTTTTGGAAGGCATGGCTACCATTACTCGAAAATATATTTGTTTTCCTGAGGACATGGTAGCCAGGAACGCGATTAAGCTGGCATTTTATAACATCGCCGACATGCCCAACGTCATGGGTGCCATTGACTGCACCCACGTTGCCCTGGTGCCTCCGTCAGCCGACGAGTATATCTACAGGCAAGTTCAATCTGTCATTTTTACAATTACTTGACCTTACTGTTTTCAAAATTTTTTAGAAGGCCAACTTGTAAAAAGTCTCTCCTTGTAAAAAGTCCCTCCTTGTAATAATTCCCTCCTTGTTAAAAGTCCCTCCTTGTTAAAAGTTCCTCCTTGTAATTATTCCCTCCTTGTAATAATTCCCTCCTTGTTAAAAGTCCCTCCTTGTAAAAAGTCCCTCCTTGTAATTATTCACTCCTTGTAATAATTCACGCCTTGTAATAATTCCCTCCATGTAAAAAGTCCCTCCTTGTAATTATTCCCTCCTTGTAATTATGCCCTCCTTGTAAAGAGTCCCTGTGAAACAATGGACCATATTTAGTTTCTCCAAAATTTAACATGTGTTCAAAAGGGAAACATGTTAATGTGTACCTGAATTAGACACTTCAAAGTTAATCTTTACTTTTTCAAACATACATATCCTTTTTTTGTGTACCAAATACTAATGTACTTGGTTAGTGTAATTTGTATTGGCCCACAGGTTTTGCTTAGGGTGTGATTAGCTAGTGTTTCACTAGTTTGCCTTGCCTTGATGATGTTTTTTTTTTTTTTTTTTCCCAGGAACCGCAAAATGGGCCACTCAATGAATGTCCAAGCAGTGGTGGCCCCGGACATGCGGTTCCTTAGTATGCTCGCCGGGTCCCCGGCTCATCCCATGATGCCTGCATTCTGCGAAGATCTGGATTGTACGGTCAGTTTGAGTCTGGGGAATTTTCCGGTGGATGGCTCCTTGGTAAGTTGACGCCAATAACTTATATGTATGCCTATGAATTAAGTTTGTGTCCCATGTATGAAACTATGCCTATTTGAACACCTTGTTTACATGTGAAACACAACCTTAACCATTAGATTTTTCAAACATCAAAGCCTTGCCAAATGTTTGTTCTGCATTTGCCAATTTTAAACTTTGAATTTATAGTAAATTAATCATTACTCTTCCCCACACTCGGCTGAAATTATGTTCTTGACTTTATGATAGGGTCTGCGCCATCTTAGCTTAGATGCATTACACTTACTGAGTAGAGGAGAGCGGGATAAAGTGCAGGGGTCGTGTTCGAGCTGTTTTTGCCTCAGACAAAGCAGCTACGGGGTCCTGAAAAGTTAAGACATACAAGAATGCTGAGCAGCACAGTCCTAAACCAATACCTGTTGCAGTCTGGCTGATTGGCCTTCATCCGGCATCTTTGATGTTTAAATTGTTCCCACATCTATTAGATGTTTTTAGGCTTTTTTTTGCCTGTGCAATATGTATGCTCATGCTGTTTAGCAAATGTGACCTAGGCTCTTTTTGGGATTAAATTTAGGGAGTAATGTGTAATTTGTGTTTTGCTTACAATATTTGCAGGTGATTCCAGCTATCCACTCCTTCCGTGGCTGCTGACGCCCGTCCTTCAGCCCCAGAATGCCACCCAGAATGCATATAATAGGTCACACCGCAAGACCAGGGCCGTGGTGGAGAGGGCGTTTGGCCTATTAAAGTCCTGCTTCAGATACTTGGACCATACCGGGGGAGCCCTTCAGTATGACCCCAAAAAGGTCATAGATATATCATGGCGTGTGCAGTGTTGCATAATTTTGCCATATTGCAGCGTGTCCCCCGGTATGTGGATTTGCCCCCCTCTCCACCTACCGATGATCCAGAGAAGGACTACCGTGGGCCACCTAGTGCGCCTAGCCAAGCCGTGCGGTCAAATTTGATAGCCACACATTTTTCCTAATTTGTTGTCCCTTTGTTTGTGTTGTCGCTTTATTGATTGTTAATTGTGTTTTTTGCCCTTTGTGTTTGTATGTTTGTTTCTTACTTTTACAAACAGTAATGAATTCATTACAAACAACCTCACACCTGATTTGAGATTTTTTTTGGTTCCCAATTTGTTACTGCAAACTTTAACTCATCTTTATTCCCCCAAAACCTAAAGGCATAAACTTAGTCAACAACAGGTTAAGTAAAAATTTATAGCGTTTATTTGAAAAGCAACCATTGGAGTTGATGGTCACTCCCATAGTTCATGTAAATACATGGTCAAACAACAAATGTCATTTTTGGCAAATCATGCCACATAGCAATTGGCCACAGGCAGGAGTTTCAAAGTAAGGCACTCCTGGCCAAAGTTTAATACAAATTTACAATACAAAAACATATGTGACAAGCATTGCCATGTCCAGATTTTTAGGAAAACAAATAGGCACACAGACACACCCTCTCCTGCTTGGCCACATTTGCCACAGGTACAGGTGTAAAGCAGCCAAACCTATGCCACATCTACACCTGTTACTCAGTGGCCCACCCAAACAAGAACCCCCAGTCCAACTCCAAGTCCAGTTCAATCTCAGCCAGGGATCAAGGTAGTAGTTTGCCAGCCCAGCATGTCCCCCAATCATGCCTACAAACAGGAGGAGCCAGAACCAATGTAATTAGGCCCAAGCCTGCAGCGCAACAGCTTGAGTGGCAGGTTCATTGAGGCTTCACCTCCGGCATTGGCTAGTGGGCTACCTCAGCACTCTAATGAGCTATATGGGCGCAAATCCAAAGCATACAAGCAAAGCCATACCAAAAGGGTATATTGGTAGGGCTCACCAGACAGGTCAATACAGTAGGGATGTAGAGCAAAGATGTGGAGCAGATACAGGCCAAATAGCAATCGTAGGAGAACTCACAGGAAGGAGGCGACTAGAAGCCCCCTGATCGGGTAGTTCGCCTTCCTCCTGTGTGGAGACCACACCTCAACTAACTGAGATATATAAAATTACCCAGTCGGCTGGTATATTCTCAAGGTGTTATGATAGTGAAAAAGTTTGGTTGGGGGCTAGGCTCACCCCCATATAGGAGAAGAAACACCCTTGAGACTAACCACGCCTGTTTTATCCAGTATTACAAATGTTCATTAAGTGTTAATCGTTCATAACTAATTTTATTAAACAGATATAACACACATTTGCTGAAATGCCTTTAAGTGTGGCCACCTGCCACAGGCACCAGCCACAAGTTTACAATCAATTGTTATTTTATAAAAGACTTGATACACATTTGTACAACAATAATCACATATAAAACACTTATACAAAGTTAAAAACCAATAACAATATGCAGCATAGGCAATTCATAGTGGCACCCATATAAGGGACCAAGACTATTTTTAGGGCTATAGATGAACTAGCCTCGCCCACTTCAGGGCTTTTTCAACATCAGGTGCCCATTTGGACAGCGTGCAATTTGCCTATAAAGACTGTTTTCTGTTCAGAAAAAAAAAAAAAAAACCCATGTGCCCATCACCAAGAGAAATTAAACATTTTGTGTATATATCCTACTTCTACATAAATTAAAAAATGGTTTACCTGGAGACCTTATACAGAAAGGAACACCAGAAGAGACAATCTTATAGACTACTATTTACATCCTCCTTCTCAGTGCAAAATCAGGCAACATGTGCTGAATGGCTGCATAACCCACGTATCTGTAATGTGAGTAATTATAAAGCTATAATACAGCTGACTCCCTCTTAGGGTCACCTACAATCCTATACATTGGGCCTAAGATAAGCCTGTTAAGGTTTAGGGCAACCTCAGGTAAGCTGCTCCCATTTTATCTCTTGCATTGTATGTCCCAAATGGGGCTCTCATAGATTAGAGTTAGGACTGCACCCATAGAGGCACCTTGGCGTGGTGGTGCAGCTTAGCATACTTCTGCAGATGCGTGTGACCGAGCCTCTGTTTTTACCAGATTTAGAGACAGATTATAGGTTGGTCTGCAAGCTAACAGGGCTGAGGGCTGCTGCTCCTTTAAGTCTTTAGCACCTCTGTGTTTAGCCCTCGGTCTCTTGCCTCCCCAGACAAATTTTATAAATATGTAGTTCAAAGTCCTAAAGTAGCTCAATGGGATATGGCACGGGAGGGTCTGAAACAAGTAGAGGATCCTAGGCAATATTGTCATTTTCAATACATTTACTCGCACTATCCAAGAGAGCGCAAGGTTACTCCAGGACAAAAGGTCTCCTTTGATCTTTTTTAGCATCGGCTTAAAATTGTATTTAAATAATTCTTCAACCTCGCTGGGTATCTTAGTTCCCAGATATGTCACGGTGGGGGATGTCCAACGGAAAGGAGGCTTTGATGGTCAGCACGGTAGTGCTGGGTAGGCCTACATTGAGCGCTTCCAATTTGTCGAAAAAATAAGGGGAGACAGGGGGCAACCCTGTCTCGTACCATTAGAGATCCGGAATTGGGTGGACAGGTCTCCATTGATCTTCACTCTGGCTTGTGGTCTAGAGTAGACCGCTGTTATGAGTTTGATCCCTCTCTCTTGGAGACCTATATGTCTCAGAACCTCAAAAGCGAAGTCCCGGTCTATGCGATCAAACTCCTTCTCTGCATCAGCGGATAACAGCATAATTTGGACGTTAACAGATCTTGAGCGATGAATGAGGTTTAAAGTTCTGATCGTGTTATCCCTTGCTTCTCTTCCAGGGATAAAGCCACACTGATCTTCGTCTATCAGATCAGGTAAATAACTAGCTAAGCAGTTCGCTAAGATTTTAGTGAAAAGTTTGAGATCTATATTGAGGAGGGATATTGGGCAATAGCTTTTGCAGCTCAGAGGATCCTTGCCCAGCTTATGAATCACTGTGATGTGAGCCTCCAGTAACTCTGCCGGTAATGCCTCAGAGTTTTCTGCCGATGCAATGTTATTAAAGGCGCGGAGAAAGTGCCTACTCAGCACGGCCAAGAATCCTTATAATAGACAATCGTCAGGCCATCTGGTCCAGGGGACCTTCCATTCAGGGTGGCCTTCACTGCCTGCCTCAATTCATCCACCGAAATTGGTTCCTCCAAATGTGCTACTGCATCTTCACTCAGTTTAGGCATCTCCGATTTCTCAATATATTGTCTTTTCCTAGTTATATCTTAGGGTCCCCCGCCGCATGTGGGCGTAGATTGTAAAGTGCATGATAGTATTCCTGAAACACTTTTGCGATGTCCGAGGTGTTATGCCGTTTTTGTTGTCGAGCGTCTACAATTGAAGCTATAAAATGAAGGGATTGCTGTTTCCTAAGGGCTCTAGCAAGTAGCGAACCGCTTTTGTTACCCCACTCATAATAAAAGCGTTTGCATCTCATTATGGAGAACGCGGCTTTTTGTAAGAGTAGAGAGCTCAGTTGTTCTCTACATGTCGTCAGTTCCCGTAAAGTGTCCTGCATTTTGGCTTCTTTATGCCACTTTTCTAAGGTTTGAATCTGTTTAAGGAGTTGGTCTCATTTTTCAGTATGCGCCTTCTTCAATCTGGACCCGTGCTGGATAAGAACTCCTCTTATAACCACCTTATGGGCTTGCCAGACCGTCATGGGAGCTATCTTGTCTTAACAGTTTAGGCGAAAGTACTCAGAGAGGGCGTCTTGTACCGCTTGCTTCGTCTCCGGATCTTTTTGAAGAGTCTTGTTCAGCCGCCAATTCCAGGGGCCTTTCCTGTCCTCCCGAGAAGATAAAGCTATCCCTACTGCGCCATGGTCCGATAGGGACGCCACCCCTATGGTAGGGTGCAGCACTCTTGGTAGCAAACAATGAGATGTGAAAATATAGTCCAGTCTCGCATAGATTAAATGGGTCGGCGAGAAATGTGTGTAGTCTCTGCCTGTAGGGTTAAAGATCCTCCAGACATTGCACAGCTGCATCCTATGGAGCGCCTGCCTCACCCTTCTCAGTCCCCTATAAGGAATGGAGGACTTACCTGAGGAAGAGTCAATAAGCGGGTCTAGGGTGATGTTTAAGTCCCCTCCCAGAAGAATTTTCCCTTCCCGGAAATCTCCTAATTTGTAGACAAACTCCAAGAGAAAATCCACCTGGCCATTGTTAGGCACGTACACAGATGCCAGGGTAAACAGTTCTTCTCTGATCGTCCCCTTGACCATAAAATACCTCCATTCCTCGTCTCTGGAGGACTCTAGGTACTGGAATGGAATGTCCCTGGATAACAAAATCGCTACTCCTTTGGACTTAAATGTGGGAGAGGAACTCATGTATGACTGCGGGAAGTGTCTGGGAGATAGTCTCGGAGAGGCTTCCCCTTTGAAGTGAGTCTCCTGAGGGAGAACAATTTCAGCTTTTCCGCTTTAGTTCCGTCATCACCGCGGATCGCTTTTCTGGAAGTCCTCTACAATTAAGGGGCACCATTCTCAATCTCGATCCCCATGAGTCCCGGGGACTCCCACCCACCCCCCCAGAATATCCCACAGGCCCCAAGGGGGGAGAACCCCGGAGAGAGGCCAAGCAATAAGTTAACGTAAGCTTACCCCGGGAGTGTCGACCCTCACAGCACAGCCCAAGACCGGCGGAGGGGGCCGAGACACAGGAGATCCCGATCCCACCAAAAACCTGTCACATTTGAAGGTAAAACCACATGCAGAAAGTAGGGAAATCTCAAGTTAGCTATAGAAACATGTATAACTTTAAACTATTTGTAACATTGTTAGCTACATACGGTCGACCCGGTAAAGTGGCAGTCACTCCACTTCTATTGGAGCTTGTCTTCCATCTAGTATCCGCTCGGGTGGATCGGCCCGCTGTCTGCAATTTCTTCTCCGTATTCGCTGCGGGCGCGGATCTCCACCTTGGTCTAACTCCAGCCAGTTCGGAATCTCAATTGGGGACACATCTAGAAACTCGAATATTTCCGGTAGTTGTGCCAGTGATTTCAGCCCAAAGTTCCTCCGCTCTTTCCGGGCGATCAATTGGAACGGGTGGCCCCAACGGTAGGTTGCTCCGTTCCGTTGAATAATCTCCAGAAGTGGTCTCAGCAACCTCCGCATCTGTCCTCCTGGAGAGATCTGGCAGTATGGTGACACTAGCCCCTTCAACAGTGATCGGACCTTTACTCCAGGCTCTCTGGATGATTGCTTCCTTGAGCTGGTAGAAATGTATTCTGCAAAGCACATCTCTCGGTCTGGACGGATCTCCTCGCCAGGGACCAAAAGCCCGATGGATTGTGTCAATTTCAATATGGTCTGTAGTGGGGCGGTCCATAAGGTTATTGAGGACTCCACATACTGTTGCTTTCAAATTCAAGGGGCCTATCGTCTCCGGGATGCCCTGAAGCCTAATATTGTTGCGGCGATTCCTGTGATCGTCTTGCTGCAACTGTAGGTGGGTGAGCGCCCTCCTTGTGGCATCTTCTTCTCGTTCTAGTGCCTCTATTCTTGCTTGTAGATCTACTTGAGTGGTTTTATTAGCATCGACTCTACTGGACAACTTCCCTATTGAGTTCTGCATAGATGTGATTTCCCTCCGAAATGTGCCTTCCATCCTGGATATGTAAGATTCAAAGTCTGCCCTAGATGGCAGCGCTTTCAGGACCTCCATGTTGACCTCATGTTGACCCTGACCGATTCTGTTATGGCTGCGATAAGGGATCCGGGTAAAGCATCCCTCGGGGTGTCCCATTTTGAAGGTCCGCCGGCCCTCTGTTCATCGCGGTCCCCCACAGTCCGCCAGGGCTCTCCAGTGAGGAGTATTGATGGGATCTCGGGGTAGACCCCAGGAGCATTCCGTTAGCGCTAGGGGGGCTCCACACCCCCATCGGTGAGGACATCCCGTTTCTCATGTCCCCGTACTCACGTGTGTCATAGAGGGCTACTGGGGCATCCCCCCACTCCAGGGCTCTTCTAGGCTCCGTCTCCCATGGCCCCTCTGAGTTCTCCCTGTGATGGATCAGAGCTGTGACCAAGCTGACAATAGGAGAAGCCACAGTTTCCTCCACAATAGGCACTGCCATGGTGTTGCTGGCAGACTGTAAGGCACTAGCTGGCTGAGCTCTTTTTCCCCTCCCAGCCCTCAGGGTGGTGTCTCCCACCTGAGAGGGACTCGAGGAGGGTCCTCCTGTGGCGTGGGGCCCCTCAGCTGAGCAGCCCTTGGGACTTGTTCGACGGGAGCGGAGCTCCTCTTTCTTTTGCCGCCCTGCCCACTGACAGCCACCTCTTCTCGCCGTTTAACGCTGCCTGACACTGGAGGCGGTGAAACCGCCGGCTGCTGAGGTCCGCAGGGGGACGAGCCCCTCCCGCAAGTATGGGCTATGGCATGATCCCGGGAACAGTCTCGTCGGCGGGTCGCGGTTCCCGCCCAGGACGCTGTTGCCCGCCCCACCCTCCTCTCTTCACACTGCTCAACTCCACAGAGGAAGTCTGAGCCTCCCCCGCAGGTACGCGCCGCTGTGTGGTCGGGAAGACTTGCGTTGCAGCGATTCGCGCCGCCCCCCCGCCTGTCACGCTGCCAGCCGTCTCCTTACTAACCTCCGCGCTGCCCGGCTGCATAGGCGGTGACACCGCCGGCTGTGGAAGCCCGACTGAGCTGGATCAATTCGCTCCTTTATCGTTCCCCGCAGGCACACGTCGCTGTACAGGCACCGGGAAAGGAGACATGTCAGCTGGAGATACTGCCCTCACCGCCATCTTGCTGACAGCCGGGGGTCTCTGCTCATCGGGCCTTGCCGCCTCAAAAAACGTGGTGATGGGGGGATTCTGCTGTCGTCTAGATGATCCCCTCCTCTTCTTCTTCTTGGACATAGCCTGGTAAGTGTTCAATTGCTAAAGCATAACTGCTTACATTTCTTAAATTGATCCCTATGGGCTTTCATTCAATAAACTTTCTTAAGCTCGAGCTGCACCTCCTCCCGCTGGACTACAATTATTGAGATCACTGCTTGATCTCCAAATTTTGCAAGTTGTAGTCCAGCAGGTCTCGGCAGTGAAGCTACATTGAACAAAAGGTGAGTAGTTCTGTTTTTTTGGATTGGCTCCTCCCTTTATATATAGTGATGAGCGAGTAGTATTCGACCGAGCCGGTATTCGATCGAATACTACGCTGTTCGTCATACTCGATTTCGATCGAGTACAGCGGCGATGGCGCACTCACAATTCGTTTCCCCTCCCACCTTCCCTGGCGCGTTTTTTACACCAATCACCATGCAGGGGGGGTGGGACAGGTCCTGGGAGGACGCTGGCATCGCGAAAACGGCGTCTACACGCATTGGCTGGAAAAACCATGTGACCTCGAATATACAAAACTCAGCACTTCCTCTTCGTCAGCATTAGCAGCTTGAACTTAGTGAGGGACAGACGCTCACAGCAGGGAAAGACAGGCTGTCGCTGGCAGGGCCCCAGAAGCTCGGAATATCGCTTTTACCACCATCTATACCAGCTACCAGAAGACAAGAGAGTCATTAAGAGCCCTTATTAGGGCTACTACGCTGAACGGTATATGGCTCATATGTAGGCAGGCAGGGCCCCAGAAGCTCAGAATATAGCTTTTACCACCATATATACCAGCTACCAGAAGACAAGAGAGTCCTTAAGAGCCCTTATTAGGGCTACTACGCTGAACAGTATATAGCTCATCATATCCTATGTAGTCAGGCAGGGCCCCAGAAGCTCAGAATATAGCTTTTACCACCATATATACCAGCTACCAGAAGACAAGAGAGTCCTTAAGAGCCCTTATTAGGGCTACTACGCTGAACAGTATATAGCTCATATTCTATGTAGTCAGGCAGGGCCCCAGAAGCTCAGAATATAGCTTTTACCACCATATATACCAGCTACCAGAAGACAAGAGAGTCCTTAATCCCTTATTAGTGCTGCTATGTTGAACAGTATATAGCTCATATCCTATGTAGTCAGGCAGGGCCCCAGAAGCTCAGAATATAGCTTTTACCACCATATATACCAGCTACCAGAAGACAAGAGAGTCCTTAAGAGCCCTTATTAGGGCTACTACGCTGAACAGTATATAGCTCATATTCTATGTAGTCAGGCAGGGCCCCAGAAGCTCAGAATATAGCTTTTACCACCATATATACCAGCTACCAGAAGACAAGAGAGTCCTTAATCCCTTATTAGTGCTGCTATGTTGAACAGTATATAGCTCATATCCTATGTAGTCAGGCAGGGCCCCAGAAGCTCAGAATATAGCTTTTACCACCATATATACCAGCTACCAGAAGACAAGAGAGTCCTTAAGAGCCCTTATTAGGGCTACTACGCTGAACAGTATATAGCTCATATTCTATGTAGTCAGGCAGGGCCCCAGAAGCTCAGAATATAGCTTTTACCACCATATATACCAGCTACCAGAAGACAAGAGAGTCCTTAAGAGCCCTTATTAGTGCTGCTACGTTGAACAGTATATAGCTCATATCCTATGTAGTCAGGCAGGACCCCAGAAGCTCAGAATATAGCTTTTACCACCATATATACCAGCTACCAGAAGACAAGAGAGTCCTTAAGAGCCCTTATTAGGGCTACTACGCTGAACAGTATATAGCTCATATTCTATGTAGTCAGGCAGGGCCCCAGAAGCTCAGAATATAGCTTTTACCACCATATATACCAGCTACCAGAAGACAAGAGAGTCCTTAATCCCTTATTAGTGCTGCTATGTTGAACAGTATATAGCTCATATCCTATGTAGTCAGGCAGGGCCCCAGAAGCTCAGAATATAGCTTTTACCACCATATATACCAGCTACCAGAAGACAAGAGAGTCCTTAAGAGCCCTTATTAGGGCTACTACGCTGAACAGTATATAGCTCATATTCTATGTAGTCAGGCAGTGCCCCAGAAGCTCAGAATATAGCTTTTACCACCATATATACCAGCTACCAGAAGACAAGAGAGTCCTTAAGAGCCCTTATTAGGGCTACTACGCTGAACAGTATATAGCTCATATTCTATGTAGTCAGGCAGGGCCCCAGAAGCTCAGAATATAGCTTTTACCACCATATATACCAGCTACCAGAAGACAAGAGAGTCCTTAAGAGCCCTTATTAGTGCTGCTACGTTGAACAGTATATAGCTCATATCCTATGTAGTCAGGCAGGGCCCCAGAAGCTCAGAATATAGCTTTTACCACCATATATACCAGCTACCAGAAGACAAGAGAGTCCTTAAGAGCCCTTATTAGGGCTACTACGCTGAACAGTATATAGCTCATATTCTATGTAGTCAGGCAGGGCCCCAGAAGCTCAGAATATAGCTTTTACCACCATATATACCAGCTACCAGAAGACAAGAGAGTCCTTAAGAGCCCTTATTAGGGCTACTACGCTGAACAGTATATAGCTCATATTCTATGTAGTCAGGCAGGGCCCCAGAAGCTCAGAATATAGCTTTTACCACCATATATACCAGCTACCAGAAGACAAGAGAGTCCTTAAGAGCCCTTATTAGGGCTACTACGCTGAACAGTATATAGCTCATATTCTATGTAGTCAGGCAGGGCCCCAGAAGCTCAGAATATAGCTTTTACCACCATATATACCAGCTACCAGAAGACAAGAGAGTCCTTAATCCCTTATTAGTGCTGCTATGTTGAACAGTATATAGCTCATATCCTATGTAGTCAGGCAGGGCCCCAGAAGCTCAGAATATAGCTTTTACCACCATATATACCTGCTACCAGAAGACAAGAGAGTCCTTAAGAGCCCTTATTAGGGCTACTACGCTGAACAGTATATAGCTCATATTCTATGTAGTCAGGCAGGGCCCCAGAAGCTCAGAATATAGCTTTTACCACCATATATACCAGCTACCAGAAGACAAGAGAGTCCTTAAGAGCCCTTATTAGGGCTACTACGCTGAACAGTATATAGCTCATATTCTATGTAGTCAGGCAGGGCCCCAGAAGCTCAGAATATAGCTTTTACCACCATATATACCAGCTACCAGAAGACAAGAGAGTCCTTAAGAGCCCTTATTAGGGCTACTACGCTGAACAGTATATAGCTCATATTCTATGTAGTCAGGCAGGGCCCCAGAAGCTCAGAATATAGCTTTTACCACCATATATACCAGCTACCAGAAGACAAGAGAGTCCTTAATCCCTTATTAGTGCTGCTATGTTGAACAGTATATAGCTCATATCCTATGTAGTCAGGCAGGGCCCCAGAAGCTCAGAATATAGCTTTTACCACCATATATACCAGCTACCAGAAGACAAGAGAGTCCTTAAGAGCCCTTATTAGGGCTACTACGCTGAACAGTATATAGCTCATATTCTATGTAGTCAGGCAGGGCCCCAGAAGCTCAGAATATAGCTTTTACCACCATATATACCAGCTACCAGAAGACAAGAGAGTCCTTAATCCCTTATTAGTGCTGCTATGTTGAACAGTATATAGCTCATATCCTATGTAGTCAGGCAGGGCCCCAGAAGCTCAGAATATAGCTTTTACCACCATATATACCAGCTACCAGAAGACAAGAGAGTCCTTAAGAGCCCTTATTAGGGCTACTACGCTGAACAGTATATAGCTCATATTCTATGTAGTCAGGCAGGGCCCCAGAAGCTCAGAATATAGCTTTTACCACCATATATACCAGCTACCAGAAGACAAGAGAGTCCTTAATCCCTTATTAGTGCTGCTATGTTGAACAGTATATAGCTCATATCCTATGTAGTCAGGCAGGGCCCCAGAAGCTCAGAATATAGCTTTTACCACCATATATACCAGCTACCAGAAGACAAGAGAGTCCTTAAGAGCCCTTATTAGGGCTACTACGCTGAACAGTATATAGCTCATATTCTATGTAGTCAGGCAGGGCCCCAGAAGCTCAGAATATAGCTTTTACCACCATATATACCAGCTACCAGAAGACAAGAGAGTCCTTAAGAGCCCTTATTAGGGCTACTACGCTGAACAGTATATAGCTCATATTCTATGTAGTCAGGCAGGGCCCCAGAAGCTCAGAATATAGCTTTTACCACCATATATACCAGCTACCAGAAGACAAGAGAGTCCTTAAGAGCCCTTATTAGTGCTGCTACGTTGAACAGTATATAGCTCATATCCTATGTAGTCAGGCAGGGCCCCAGAAGCTCAGAATATAGCTTTTACCACCATATATACCAGCTACCAGAAGACAAGAGAGTCCTTAAGAGCCCTTATTAGGGCTACTACGCTGAACAGTATATAGCTCATATTCTATGTAGTCAGGCAGGGCCCCAGAAGCTCAGAATATAGCTTTTACCACCATATATACCAGCTACCAGAAGACAAGAGAGTCCTTAATCCCTTATTAGTGCTGCTACGTTGAACAGTATATAGCTCATATCCTATGTAGTCAGGCAGGGCCCCAGAAGCTCAGAATATAGCTTTTACCACCATATATACCAGCTACCAGAAGACAAGAGAGTCCTTAAGAGCCCTTATTAGGGCTACTACGCTGAACAGTATATAGCTCATATTCTATGTAGTCAGGCAGGGCCCCAGAAGCTCAGAATATAGCTTTTACCACCATATATACCAGCTACCAGAAGACAAGAGAGTCCTTAAGAGCCCTTATTAGGGCTACTACGCTGAACAGTATATAGCTCATATTCTATGTAGTCAGGCAGGGCCCCAGAAGCTCAGAATATAGCTTTTACCACCATATATACCAGCTACCAGAAGACAAGAGAGTCCTTAAGAGCCCTTATTAGGGCTACTACGCTGAACAGTATATAGCTCATATCCTATGTAGGCAGGCAGGGCCCCAGAAGCTCAGAATATAGCTTTTACCACCATATATACCAGCTACCAGAAGACAAGAGAGTCCTTAAGAGCCCTTATTAGGGCTACTATGCTGAACAGTATATAGCTCATATTCTATGTAGTCAGGCAGGGCCCCAGAAGCTCAGAATATAGCTTTTACCACCATATATACCAGCTACCAGAAGACAAGAGAGTCCTTAAGAGCCCTTATTAGGGCTACTACGCTGAACAGTATATAGCTCATATCCTATGTAGGCAGGCAGGGCCCCAGAAGCTCAGAATATAGCTTTTACCACCATATATACCAGCTACCAGAAGACAAGAGAGTCCTTAAGAGCCCTTATTAGGGCTACTATGCTGAACAGTATATAGCTCATATTCTATGTAGTCAGGCAGGGCCCCAGAAGCTCAGAATATAGCTTTTACCACCATATATACCAGCTACCAGAAGACAAGAGAGTCCTTAAGAGCCCTTATTAGTGCTGCTACGTTGAACAGTATATAGCTCATATCCTATGTAGTCAGGCAGGGCCCCAGAAGCTCAGAATATAGCTTTTACCACCATATATACCAGCTACCAGAAGACAAGAGAGTCATTAAGAGCCCTTATTAGGGCTACTATGCTGAACAGTATATAGCTCATTCTAGCTATATACACACTGCACACAACGGCTGCTTTAGTGAGGGGTAGCTGCTGCTGCTGGAATAGGGACAGAAAGACTTCAGTGGTGTATTACCACCTATATACAAAACTATATACACTCTGCTCAAAACGGCTGCTTTAGTGAGGGGTAGCTGCTGATGCTGGAATAGGGACAGAAAGACTTCAGTGGTGTATTAGCACCTATATACAAAACTATATACACTCTGCTCAAAACGGCTGCTTTAGTGAGGGGTAGCTGCTGATGCTGGAATAGGGACAGAAAGACTTCAGTGGTGTATTAGCACCTATATACAAAACTATATTTTGCACTACTGTTTTGTGTCCTCTGTGCCAACAAAACCTTGTTATATACCCGGTGCGTATAGGCACCATTTCACCTTCTGGCAGTATACGGCTGTATAGCCAGGTGTTTTTCTTAAAAATATTTTTATATTTGGCACTACTGTTTTGTGTCCTCTTTACCAACAAAACCTTGTTATATACCCGGTGCGTATAGGCACCATTTCACCTTCTGGCAGTATACGGCTGTATAGCCAGGTGTTTTTCTTAAAAATATTTTTATATTTGGCACTACTGTTTTGTGTCCTCTTTACCAACAAAACCTTGTTATATACCCGGTGCGTATAGGCACCATTTCACCTTCTGGCAGTATACGGCTGTATAGCCAGGTGTTCTTAAAAATATATTTATATTTGGCACTACTGTTTTGTGTCCTCTGTGCCAACAAAACCTTGTTATATACCCGGTGCGTATAGGCACCATTTCACCTTCTGGCAGTATACGGCTGTATAGCCAGGTGTTCTTCTTAAAAATATTTTTATATTTGGCATAACGCGTGGCCAAAAAAGTAAAACGTCTGAAATGCGGAGGGCTAGCGCAAAGGGACGTGGACGAGGACGGGGGCACGGAAATGCTGGTGGGGGCACAAACCGCGTTGAAGCCAGTGGGGATACAATGCGTGCTGGTGAGGGGCAGCCAGCATTACGCTCATCCAGCTTCCCTGCCTTTATGGGACAGTTATGCGGGGGGGCGGGGTACACCTCTGTTAAGGCCTGAGCAGCGTGAACAGGTGGTGCAATGGATGGCCGATAACGCTTCCAGTCACTTGTCCACCACCCAGTCATCCACACAGTCTCACTCTGACCCTCCTTCCTCCCAACCTGGCCAACAGAGTCAGCCCACCCTTGACCCCTCCCAGGACCTCTTTTCGGGTCCTTTTCCAGATGTGCTGCAAGAATCCCAGGAGCTAGCAGAGGAATTTGTTTGTAGTGATGCCCAAACACTTGAGTATCCGCCATCTGCTAGTGATGTGGACCCGGAACCAGCATCTGCTATCATGAGCGATGATGATGAGACGCAGTTGCCATCAAAGGAGGCTGTTGGAATGTCCAGTGGGCAGGAGGAGGAGCAGAGAGAGGAAGTGGAAGAGGAGGTGGTGGACGACGAAATGACCGACCCCACTTGGACAGGGGTGATGTCCAGCGGGGAAAGCAGTGGAGATGCGGTCTGCGCATCACCGAATAAGGCAGCAAGAGGCAGAGGACAGTCCAGAGGCAGAGGACAGTCCAGACAGAGAAGGCAGGCCACAGCCAGCAGGGCCGAAGCTCTTCCCGGCAGCAGGCAGTCGTGCGAAGCTCCCCCATCGAGGCCTCGTACTTCTGTGGTGTGGAGATTTTTTAATGTTTGCGCCGATGACAAACTGAGCGCGGTTTGCGCAATCTGCCACTCAAAACTGAGTAGGGGCTCTGAGAAGAGCAATCTGACCACCTCAGGCATGCGCCGTCACTTGGAATTCAAGCACTGGGCTGAGTGGGAGAGAGCAAACGCAATACAACCTGCGCCCCGTCTTGCTGCCACTGCCTCTTCCCCTTTGTTGTGTGCTGCCACTGCGGTCCAGACCTCCAGCCAGGACACCTCCACATCTGCCTCTGCCTCGGCTACTTTGGGGCCTTCTCCTTCAGCCCCCCCTTCCCCCGCATCTTCGTCTGCACCTTCCATCTCCTCGTCCCATCAACTGTCCATCTCGCAGGCGTTCAACCGCAGGCGGAAGTACGCCTCCAGTCACCCCCAAGCCCAAGCCTTAACCTGCCTCATCTCCAAACTGCTGGCCCTGGAGATGTTGCCGTTTAGGCTTGTGGAGACGCAGGCGACCTGATGGCGGCTGCCGCACCTCGCTATTCCGTCCCTAGCCGCCACTATTTTTCCCGGTGTGACGTCCCCGCCCTGCACCAGCACGTGTCGCGTAACATCAGGCGGGCCCTGAGGTACGCAGTCAGCGCAAAGGTCCACTTGACCACCGACTCGTGGACAAGCGCTTGCGGCCAAGGACGCTACATCTCTTTGACGGCACACTGGGTGAATGTTGTGGAAGCGGGGACGGGGTCGCAAACAGGGACAGCCTACATACCACCCCCGCCCAAGATTTCCAGCACGGGTTCTGATAGACCCCCCTCCTCTTCCTCCTCCTCCTCTTCCTCCTCTGCCTTAACATCGCCCTCAGCCCCTAGCTGGAAGCGTTGCAGCACTGGCGCGGGGAGACGTCAGCAGGCGGTGCTTAAGCTCATCAGCTTGGGCGACAGGAAGCACAGCGCCGCAGAGGTGAGGCACGCCATATTGCAGCAGACAGAGATGTGGCTGTCGCCGCTGCAGCTAGGACCAGGCATGGTCGTGTGCGATAACGGCCGTAACCTGGTGGCGGCTCTGGAGCTTGCAGAACTCAATCATGTACCATGCCTGGCCCACATTTTTAATTTGGTAGTACAAAAGTTTCTAAAGACTTACCCCAACCTGGCAGAGCTACTGGTCAAAGTGTGGCGCTTGTGCGCTCACTTTCGGAAGTCAACTGTAGCTGCTGCTAGCTTAAAAAAAATCCAGCAACGCCTCCATTTGCCTCAACATCGGCTGTTGTGCGACCTGCCCACTCGCTGGAATTCCACCTATTGCATGTTGGCCAGGGTGTGTGAGCAGCAGAAAGCATTGATGGAGTACCAGATGATGCATCCACGCGTGCCTCCAACTCAGCTCCCTCAGTTTGCCAACCACGAGTGGCCATGGATGGCAGACATATGCGATGTATTGCGTATCTTTGAGGAGTCCACTAAGAAGGTCAGCAGCGAGGACGCTATAGTGAGCGTAACCATCCCGCTCCTATGCGTCCTTAAAGAATCGCTCATCGCAATAAGGGAGAACGCATTGCACACAGAGGAGACGGGGGTAGGAGGAGACGCAACGCAGGTAGACAGTCAGACCACACTTTTGTCTGCTGCTCGGTGGCAGTTGCAGGAGGAGGAGGATGAGGAGGAGGAGGACAACGTGGAGGTGGCTGTGGAAGAGGATGCTGGCGGCGAGGGTAGCAGTCAGGCTGTGTGCGTCCCATTGGTTCAGCGCGGATGGGGCGGAGAGGAGGAGGAAGAGGAGGAAATGGAAAATGATCCTTCTGGTGGGGGCAGTGAGGTCATGCCTACTCAGAGTCTGGCACACATGGCTGACTTCATGCTGGGCTGCTTTTCCCGGGACATACGTGTTGTCCGGATATTGGAGAACAAACTATACTGGGTCTTCGCACTCCTGGACCCCCGGTATAAAGATAACTTCTCCTCTTTTATTCCGGTAGAGGAGAGGACGAATCGATTACTGGAATACCAGAGGGAACTCTTGCAGAACATGATGCAGATTTTCCCACCCAGCATCGCTGGCGGCAGAGAGGAGAGTGTCTCCCAGAGTCTGACAACATCGATCAGGCCCACAGCCACCAGGGGAACACTCTCCAAGGTGTGGGACACGTTCATGTCACCCCCTCGTGCAACTTCCATCACTGCGGGGCCCGCTATCAGCAGGAGGGACAAGTATCGGCGGATGTTGCGGGACTACCTGGCAGACCACACCCCTGTCCTCCCCGATCCCTCGGCGACCTACACTTACTGGGTCTCCAAGTTGGACACGTGGCTGGAACTGTCCCTGTACGCCTTGGAGGTGCTTGCCTGCCCTGCCGCCAGCGTGCTATCAGAAAGGGTGTTCAGCGCAGCCGGGGGCATTATAACCGATAAGCGCAGCCGCCTGTCAACCGACAGTGCCGACAGGCTGACGCTAATCAAAATGAACAGCAAGTGGATTGACCCGGACTTTGCTTGTACAACAGTGGAAAGCAGCCAAGAGTGAAGTGCCATCTGTATGAAGTGCCATTTCCTCCTCCTCCTCCTCCTCCTCCTTAACCGCCGTAGAATTGCTGTATTAATAAAAAAAAATTATGGCTCACCTCTTGGGCTTAATACAATCAATTTTTAAGAGGTCTCAGCTCTTGGGCCTCCACACAATTTTTAAAAGGTCTCAGCTCTTGGGCCTCCACACAATTTTTAAAAGGTCTCAGCTCTTGGGCCTCCACACAATTTTTAAAAGGTCTCAGCTCTTGGGCCTCCACACAATTTTTAAGAGGTCTCAGCTCGTGGGACTCCACACAATTTTTAAGAGGTCTCAGCTCGCGGGACTCCACACAATTTTTGAGAGGTCTCAGCTCGTGGGACTCCACACAATTTTTAAGAGGTCTCAGCTCGCGGGACTCCACACAATTTTTGAGAGGTCTCAGCTCGTGGGACTCCACACAATTTTTAAGAGGTCTCAGCTCTTGGGCCTCCACACAATTTTTAAAAGGTCTCAGCTCTTGGGACTCCACACAATGTTTGAGAGGTCTCAGCTCTTGGGCCTCCACACAATTTTTAAAAGGTCTCAGCTCTTGGGACTCCACACAATGTTTGAGAGGTCTCAGCTCTTGGGCCTCCACACAATTTTTAAAAGGTCTCAGCTCTTGGGCCTCCACACAATTTTTAAAAGGTCTCAGCTCTTGGGCCTCCACACAATTTTTAAAAGGTCTCAGCTCTTGGGCCTCCACACAATTTTTAAAAGGTCTCAGCTCTTGGGCCTCCACACAATTTTTAAAAGGTCTCAGCTCTTGGGACTCCACACAATGTTTGAGAGGTCTCAGCTCTTGGGCCTCCACACAATTTTTAAAAGGTCTCAGCTCTTGGGCCTCCCCTACTGCTGGGGTGACACACTGTAATAAACCTCCTCCTGTAAGCTTCCCTTACTGCTGGGGTAACACACTGTAACAAACCTCCTCCTGTAAGCTTCCCTGACTGCTGGGGTGACACACTGTAACAAACCTCCTCCTGTAAGCTTCCCTTACTGCTGGGGTGCAACACTGTACCAAACCTCCTCCTGTAAGCTTCCCTGACTGCTGGGGTGACACACTGTAACAAACCTCCTCCTGTAAGCTTCCCTGACTGCTGGGGTGACACACTGTAACAAACCTCCTCCTGTAAGCTTCCCTTACTGCTGGGGTGACACACTGTAACAAACCTCCTCCTGTAAGCTTCCCTGACTGCAGGGGTGACACACTGTAACAAACCTCCTCCTGTAAGCTTCCCTTACTGCTGGGGTAACACACTGTAACAAACCTCCTCCTGTAAGCTTCCCTGACTGCTGGGGTGACACACTGTAACAAACCTCCTCCTGTAAGCTTCCCTTACTGCTGGGGTGCCACACTGTAACAAACCTCCTCCTGTAAGCTTCCCTGACTGCTGGGGTGACACACTGTAACAAGCCTCCTCCTGTAAGCTTCCCTTACTGCTGGGGTAACACACTGTAACAAACCTCCTCCTTTAAGCTTCCCTTACTGCTGGGGTGACACAATGACACAAGAGGACATGTCTGACCACATCTCACACACACACACACACACACAATGACAATTAGGGGTGGGGTATATTTATTTTCCCCCTTGCCTATGCCATCTGTGGTTGTCATTAGGCAACGTGATTTTAAGGGGTGCAGAATTTTGTTCTTTTTTGTACAGTTTGGCTTGGGGTCCATGGCAATGTAGAGGAAAGAAGGTTTCCTTGTCTTGTCTCACTTTACGTAGAAGTAATATTGTGTTTGGAGTGTATTGTTGAGAGGCTGTGATAGTGGCGTAATAGTGCGACTTGGGCGCGTTATATGCACCCAGACATGCTTCCCCTGCTGTCCCAGTTGCATTCCAGCAGTGTTGGCATCATTTTCTGATGTTTCAGGGTGGACTTGGTGACCTCCAAGTGGTCGAATTGAGATTTCCAAGTGTCGAGCATTTTTTTCCCATAGACTATAATGGGATTCGATATTCGGTCGAGTAGTCGAGTAACGCGGTCTATTCGAATCGAAATTCGAAATTTCGAATATTTCACTACTCGCTCATCTCTATTTATATATCCCAAAGTGAACCTTGTGCTGAATTGACCCCTTAATTTTAGAATACTGCAGGTACATACCTGCAGGCAAGCAGGTATGTTAATGGTGTGATATGCACCTAAAAGCTCACAGCAGCAATGCGACAACCTGCTTCATTCACTTTCATTCATTTTTAAATGAAATCTTAAGTATATCTTAAATTTTACAGTAAATGGAGCATTTTGCATGCCCAGAGTGAATGCCCAAGAAACTCCTTGAATTACACTTTATTTTATTTCAAGCTTTATTCTGAACTAAAATAGGAGTTTAGCATTTATATTGTGAAGTGGGAACTACATTCAATGAAAGTTTAAAGAATGGGATCAATTCAGCACCAGAAGAGTAAAATATACCAGTAGAACATGCACTCTTGGAAGGAAATTAAAGGGAAGTTCACTTTTACTCCAGCACATTCCACTTTAACTCCAGGTGCTAAATTGATAACATAGCAGTAAATATATATGATACACACCAGATAGCTGCATGCCTGGTAAGGTGGCAACACTGAAGCAAGGTGAGGAAACAGGATCAGGTCTCGTGGCACTGGATCGCAGATGTAGAACATGCTAGTTTTAGGGTAGAAGGCAGGTCAGGGGGTTCAGAGTACCTGGGTTGGAAAACTCACAGGGAAGCGCAGTCATCAGTGTATGAAAAGGAAGATGGAAAAGCGCTGCAACAACTGATTTTATGATGAAGATAGAGTCAAAGACTCAAAAGAGTGATAATGTTACTGACGTCATGTCCCAGCTATGGCGCTGACATCACCACAAGGAAAGACTCCAAAGAGAAAGAAAAGAGATAGTATAGCTGTCTTCTCTGCAGTTAGAGGTATTGAGAAAAATTTCCTCTTGTTTCAGCTAAGAGATACAAATGACCCTGCTGTCATCTTAGGCTAGGTTGAACTACTGTAGCTGGCAATGAAGGGTCCACATACTCAGAACTGCTGATGGTTGGACACACAAGGAATCTTTGGACAACACACCAAAGGTAACCCAAAGGTTGGTGGAGGCCTCCTTTGCAAAGCAAGCAGTGGAGACCCCGGGACGCGCGCCCCTTGTAGCGAGAATCCAAAATACATTGTGATTGATAATATGATAAGGGAGCATTATATAATCATGATGTCATAATAAGAGCAACAGCAGTAGTTATGATGCATCAGTGGCCTTTAGGACCAAAGTCCTGCTTATGGTCTGGAGGAACAGAACACACTAAACCTTGTCATAAACTTTCTGGCTTTCCATCTTAGGCTCTCTGTAATATGATGTTGTGGGTTTAATCTGCTGGCCAGTGCTGCTTCCTTTGCTAGAACCTTATCACCTGCTCACCTTTACTTATGGGCTTAATGTGGTTAACTTAGCCACCTTTGACTGCCATGGCCGGGCCACCATTTTTGCTGGGGCGAAAATTTTGATTTGCAAGGAAAGTATTGGTAAATGAATACTTATCTTTATTGCTATTGAAAACATAGCTGGCTTTATTTAATGACAAAATTCAGGGTGTTTACAGACAACCCGTTATTAGTATTTTACAAATTAGCCGCCCTTGTGCTTCTGTGACAAAACTGTTAATGAGTTCTATTAGGTCAACTAAGTAGCTCAGCTATTAGAAACTAATAAGGGCATGTTTTTGTTTAGACTGAAGTGCTTCTTTACACTTATAAAAAGATACATTTTGTGAAGTGTTGATTGTATGTGATATATTCCTCTGTGTACAGGAGGCTATTTGTGGTATAAAACCACCCCGTGGTGTGTATAGTCTATGTAGTCACATAAGGAAATAACAAATGTATGTGAATAAACAATAATAGCAAAATCAGTCTCCATTCCTGTCTCAGTATTATTTAAGCTTAATCATGGACCTCAACCCCATAAATCCTTATTCTTAAGACCACCAGGTTGACTCCTCTGGTTATACTTTCCTCCACTGCGAAATATGAGGATAATGCAACCCCCCTTCTATTCATCCTCCCCTCCCAGGGAATGCCAAACCTATCATTATTGAAGGGTTGTATTTGGTGTTCATATTACACTAGGAAGTTTAGTGCTCATGTCTTCAATTGTTTAGTCAGGTCGCTGACTCCAGGGTCCTCTGTGTCACAGGTATGGAGGCACAACCCTAACCCTAAGGTTGATTAAACATTACAAAAGAGAAAAACAATAAGGCAGGAGTCCAATAGTTAATATTACACACATTTATTTGTACAGAACTTGAATTGACTTGTCCTATGTGGTGGGCTATTGATTTCAATGGCTTATTTTGCTTAACAATGTGCATAGGCTTCTCCCAACAAAAATGTATCGGTCTTTAGGGTTTGATCATGCCGCTGTTAGAAAAAAGGAAAACTAAATAATGCTTTATAATTATTAAAAAGTTTTGAAAAGTTTATTCATTCATACAAAAAGGTAAAAAGGGAAACCTGGTCGCCCAAGTTTCAGAACATATGTGAAATGTGTTTGAAACTATACATACACTGATACATAAATGTGATTTACTGAATTCAATGTAGTATAAAAGCTGATTTCCCTTTAAATTTCAACTGTATGAATTTTGGCCGGCCAAACTTGGGAGATCTATAGCCACAAAAAAAAATGCTAAATGGCACACATAAAAAATAAGGCCTCAGTCTTAGGCATGGCTACATAGACTCTACAGGTCAAGATTATCTGGATACTTTGTAAGATGTTTTTTGCAAGACAGCGTATCTTACGGTTGTTCCAGTTTTAACATATAAAGGATAGAAGCTGTATATCACCCTCCTCGAGATAAGACATGATTCTCCTTAAGATATTTCTAAAGAAAGGACTGATGAATACGATGAGAGAGGACAAGTTTTTCACTTCCCTTAACTCCATTATACAATAGTTAAGAGGTCACCAAGGACCACACAAGATTTACACTGTGTGTAATCAGGATTGTCTGTGACTTAAGGCTAAGGGGTCATAGACAGGTGTTAGTACAACCGCTGAGTTCAAAGAACAAATTGATGTTAAGTGAGCTAATGGCACACCATGTAAGTAACTGTGTCCATTAAGTTTTTTATTTCAAGTTGCACAACCAAGGAGATGCATGGTGGTAACTCTAAACTAGACTCAACATGTGCTTTCACTTGCACTGACCCTTGAGTAAATGGTTCTCAAAGTGTGTTTGAGCTCAAGACATTTTGGGAGTGATATCTATGTGATTATAAGCAAATGCCTCTTGTGTCATGCCAACACGGCATGTATTTATAACCACCTTCCAGGGTAGGGTCAACCCAGGCATCCCAAAATGGACAACTGCAACTTCCAATAAATGTGAAATAAAAAAATATTTTTAGTGTGTTCACATTTGACCCATGTCAATAAATACAGCTGGGTTTCCTGACCTTTTTCATGGAATACCACTTCCCATTCCCAGCTATCTAAAGTACACCCTGCCCCTTTTCTTCGTGGCCCAACGGCACAAGCTCTTTTTTGATATTTACCATTATCCCAAGAATAGAATGGAATACAATGTTAACAATATCTAAAAATAAACATATAGTAGGCACAAAGGAACAAGAATGGGGAACACAGTTAGTTGGACGGAATTTGACCTATGTACATTAATTGAAGCTATGGCCATGGGAAAAAAGCTTCCCTGGAACTTTTTCCAGTGGGAGCACTCTGTACCTCCGTCCTGAGGGAAGGTGCCAAAAGAGAAAGTTACTTGGGTCTCCGGGATTTAATCCTTCCATCGAACAGTTTGCTGATGGATGTAAGTGATGTCACGATCAACTCACCTTCACGCTGGTCTGCCTCCGGCGCCTGTCTGCCTCCGTCCCCGCTTGGCGGCCGCATCTCCGACAGGAGGCGTCAGACTGAGCAGGGACGAGCAGACACGCCCCCTCTCCTCCCTGCCTATCACTGACAGCTCGTGCTCGCGCACGAGCACGGCTGTCTTATAGCCACCGGCGGCGCTGCGCGGCCGCCGGAGGCTGAATTAAGGTGGGCCAATGAGCCCTAGTTTTTTAAGGTGGACCAATGGTCCTATCTTCTGGGCGGAACGCCCTATAGGGTCAATTGGGCAATCAGCCCATGGATCACAGTCGCACCAATCACGTCCCTCTCCCCCACCAATCATGTCAGCCCCCATCATATAAAGGTGTTTCCCTCACACTGTTGCTTGCCCGTGATAGTGTGCTGCTGGGTGTGATTATCCGTATTGATACTTCCCGTTTGATCTTGCTGTGTATTGACCATCCCGTGATTGCTGCCTGGACCGACCATTGCCTGTTTCTGACTACGATTTTGCCTGCTCCCTTGTACTGCGTACCTGTGACCTCCCGGCTTGACTCTTGGCTCAACTTTGACTACTCTTCCGTTTCATCCTTTGGTGCCACGCTTCTGGACTGATCTCCCGTGTATGACCCCTGCTTGCCCAACCTCGCCCAGTCTCGTTCCTGGTTCATCCCCCTTCCTCCCCGTAAGTCTGCATCCTTTGTGCTACCAAGTCCTGGGGGCAACCGTGCCTGGTGAGGCGTATAAAGCGTCCCGGCAGACGGGGGCTTGACTATAGGTGAAGCTAGCAGCGGAGATTGGGGGTTGTGGACTTACTCAGAAGGCGGGTGTTCCACGGGACCTGACATTATCACGGGCCCGAAAAATGTAAGAACTAATGCAACAGGTGCAGGCTATGGCCAACGCCATCAATCAACTAGCCCAACGAGTGGCTACGCAGGAAAGTCGCCAACTACCTGCACCACTGGCACCTGTTTCCTCACTGGAGCCAAAGTTTCCCCTTCCAAAAAATTTTTTTGGGGAACAGTCGAAGTTTTCAAATTTCAAATATTCATGCGAGCTTTACTTCCACCTGCGGCCCAACTCCTCTGGGTCTGAGACACAGCGAGTGGGCCTAGTCATCTTGCTTCTTCAAGGTGACCCACAGACCTGGGCTTTTGGACTGGCACCTTCCGATGAGGCCTTACAGTCAGTCCCTGCCTTCTTCGTCGCCATCGGGCTCTCAGAAAGTTTTAAGGATACTTTAGTTAATTTCCTGCAGCCAAAGAGCCTTGATGAGTACATGCAGCTGGCCATCAGAGTGGATAGACGGCTCAGAGAGAGACGTGTAGAAAAGGACCAGCCATGGGGGTCCCCTCGTCAAGAATTCAGCCCTAGGGGTGCTGCTGCCTCTGCTTCCTTGGCACCCGAGGAGCCCATGCAACTTGGCGTGACTCACCTCTCCCAGGTGGAGAAGACAAGATGCAGATTGCAAGGACTTTGCCTGTACTGTGGAAATCCTGGCCATTTCGGCAAGAATTGCCCTAACAAGGCTTCGGTGGCGGGAAACTACAGCGCCTAGATCCGGTTGAGGGAACTCATCTAGGCGATCAGGTACCACTCCCTCATATAAATAAATTGCTTTTACCCGCTATGATCTCTTGGGGACCTTCCAGGATGTCTGTCACCGCCTTCATTGATTTAGGGGGGCGGCCGGCAACTTCATGGATAGGTCGCTTGCATCCACTTTAAATATCCCGTTGATCCCCTTAGAAAACTTCGGGTCCTGGCTGTCAATAACGAACCAATTGTGGGAGGATTGGTTCCCTATAAAACCCCTCTTGTAAATTTAGTGGTGGGTTCCTCCCATGCCGAGAAGATGGAATTTTTTTATCTTAGAGACCCCTGTATCTCCTATAGTACTAGGATTTCCATGGTTAAAGATCCACAACCCGGTTGTTAATTGGGTATCTGGAGACTTGGTTAAATGGAGCCCATTCTGTTTAGATCACTGTTTTTGTACCTCCCTAAGATCGACTCATGTCTCTCTTGAGGGATTACCGTCGGCCTATGCAGATTGGGCGGATGTTTTCTCCGAAAGATCCGCTGACTCTCTTCCTCTGCATAGGGCCTATGATTGTCCCATCAATCTGCTACCAGGTACCATGCCCCCTAGGGGGAAAATTTACAATCTCACCCGCTCAGAAGAGATAGCCATGAAAGAATATATTGCAGAGAATCTTAAGAAAGGATTCATCCGTCCCTCTACCTCCCCTGCTGGCGCTGGGTTCTTCTTTGTCAAAAAAAAAGATGGTGGTTTACGTCCCTGTATCGATTATCGGAGACTAAACAAAATCACGGTAAAGAATAGGTATCAGTTACCTTTAATCGATGACCTCTTTAACCAAGTATCTGGGGCACAGATTTTTTCTAAACTTGATCTTAGAGGGGCGTATAACCTCATTCGCATACGCCAGGGGGATGAATGGAAGACAGCCTTTAATGTAAAAGATGGGCACTACGAGTACTTGGTTATGCCTTTTGGTCTGCGCAATGCTCCCACGGTCTTCCAAGATTTTGTAAATGACATATTTCGTGATTATTTGGGACGATTTTTGGTGGTTTATCTAGACAATATGCTTATCTTCTCCCATTCGGTGCTGGAAAACCACCAGCATGTAAAGTCAGTGTTACAAAGATTACGGGAGAACAAGCTTTATGCCAAAATTTCAAAATGTGTGTTCGAGGTTCCTGAAATTCCGTTTTTGGGGTATCTGATCTCTAAGCAGGGGTTGGTTTTGGATCCCTCCAAGGTGTCCACAGTATTTGAGTGGGAGCAACCGAGACCCCTTAAGACGCTACAGAGGATTCTAGGATTCGCCAACTTTTATAGACGGTTTATAAAGGGTTTCTCTTCTATAGTGGGCCCTTTAACAGATCTAACTCGGAAAGGGGCTTTTGTTGAGAATTGGCCTCCCTGAGCAACAAGCACCTTTCAGACTCTAAAAGAAACTTTTACATCAGCCCCAGTCTTAATCCACCCCAATATCAATTGTCCGTTTCTTTTGGAAGTGGATGCCTCCGAACTTGGCGTGGGTGCGGTCCTCTCTCAGTATTCAGGTGATCCTGAGAGGCTATATCCCTGTGCCTTCTTTTCACGAAAATTCTCGCCGGCTGAGCAAAATTTTGATGTTGGGAATAGGGAACTGTTGTGTATTAAACTGGCCTTTGAGGAGTGGCGACATTGGCTGGAAGGCTCTCTGCATCCCATTACTGTTTATACTGATCACAAAAACTTAGAGTACATAGAATCTGCCAAAAGGCTCAACTCTCGTCAGACTCGCTGGGCACTCTTTTTCTCCCATTTCAATTTCATTATCACCTTTAAACCTGGAGCAAAGAATACCAGAGGGGACGCCTTATCAAGCAATTTCGTAAAGATTGATTTTAGAGATGAGCGAACTTTTGAAAAATTCGATTCGACTGATTCGCCGAATTTTCCGACAAAAATCGTTTCGACCCGAATAAATTCGCGACGAATCGCTATTAAAAACGGCTATTTCTGAGCCTCCTAGAGCCTCAATAGGGTTGTAAACCATTCTGCCTTGCTGTAACATGCACAGGATGCGTGCTGGGTTAGTTAAATAATACTTTGAATAAATATCACATGCAGATCAGAGGCATCGCTAATAGAATCGCAGAGCGGCACAATTGAATTCAAGAGAGTTGAAGTGGTATCACTATGAGGGGCAGGAGCCCAAACATTGCTTTAAAGAGACACTGTAGTTGGCAGCAGCAGGAGCCCAAAAATTGGATGAATCACACCCTGGAGTTGGCAGCAGCAGCAGGAGCCCAAACATTACTTTAAAGAGACCCTGGGGTTGGCTTCAGGAGCCCCAAAATTGGATGAATCACACCCCGGAGTTGGCAGCAGCAGGAGCCCAAATATTACTTTAAAGAGACCCTGGGGTTGGCTTCAGGAGCCCAAAAATTGGATGAATCACACCCTGGAGTTGGCAGAAGTTGGCAGCAGCAGCAGCAGCAGGAGCCCAAACATTACTTTAAAGAGACCCTGGGGTTGGCTTCAGGAGCCCAAAAATTGGATGAATCACACCCTGGAGTTGGCAGCAGCAGCAGCAGCAGGAGCCCAAATGTTACTTTAAAGAGACCCTGGGGTTGGCTTCAGGAGCCCAAAAATTGGATGAATCACACCCTGAAGTTGGCAGCAGCAGCAGCAGGAGCCCAAATATTACTTTAAAGAGACACTGGGGTTGTCTTCAGGAGCCCAAAAATTGGATGATTCACACCCTGGAGTTGGCAGCAGCAGCAGCAGGAGCCCAAATATACACTGTAGTTGGCTTCAGGAGCCCAAAAATTGGATGAATCACACCCTGGAGTTGGCAGCAGCAGCAGCAGCAGGAGCCCAAATATACACTGGAGTTGGCTTCAGGAGCCCAAAAATTGGATGAATCACACCCTGAAGTTGGCAGCAGCAGCAGCAGGAGCCCAAATATTACTTTAAAGAGACACTGGGGTTGTCTTCAGGAGCCCAAAAATTGGATGATTCACAATACCTGGAGTTGGCAGCAGCAGCAGCAGGAGCCCAAATATACACTGAAGTTGGCTTCAGGAGCCCAAAAATTGGATGAATCACACCCTGGAGTTGGCAGCAGCAGCAGGAGCCCAAATATACACTGGAGTTGGCTTCAGGAGCCCAAAAATTGGATGAATCACACCCTGGAGTTGGCAGCAGCAGCAGGAGCCCAAACATTACTTTAAAGAGACACTGGGGTTGGCTTCAGGAGCCCAAAAATTGGATGAATCACACCCTGGAGTTGGCAGCAGCAGGAGCCCAAATATTACTTTAAAGAGACCCTGGGGTTGGCTTCAGGAGCCCAAAAATTGGATGATTCACACCCTGGAGTTGGCAGCAGCAGGAGCCCAAATATACACTGGAGTTGGCTTCAGGAGCCCAAAAATTGGATGAATCACACCCTGGAGTTGGCAGCAGCAGCAGCAGGAGCCCAAACATTAGTTTAAAGAGACACTGGGGTTGGCTTCAGGAGCCCAAAAATTGAATGAATCACACCCTGGAGTTGGCAGCAGCAGGAGCCCAAATATTACTTTATAGAGACCCTGGGGTTGGCTTCAGGAGCCCAAAAATTGGATGATTCACACCCTGGAGTTGGCAGCAGCAGCAGCAGGAGCCCAAACATTACTTTAAAGAGACACTGGGGTTGGCTTCAGGAGCCCAAAAATTGGATGAATCACACCCTGTGGAGAGTCATGTGGAGAAAAAGTAGCTTAGTTAGTAATATCTACATAAAATTATGAATAAACAAATGCAAAAGTATTGCCAAAGTGAAGTTTTGTTTAAGGGTGTGTTTCCACCTTTTAATTGAATCAGAAACAACAAGGTATCATTGCCTCTGACTAATTAGCCCTCAAAAATTCTTGGAATTTTTAATCTGGAATCATGTCTGATCCGTCTTATCCGAAGAATATTAATAAAAAGTAAGAGTAACGTAAAGGATTTTTTATCAATACTTACTTGTGGTCCGATGTGGAGGAATGTCTGTAACTGGAGAGCAGCGCCTTAAATCTGGTTTGCACGATCCATCTTTCTTTAGTGTAGGTCTGGCCCCGTCATCAATCTACTGGAATACATCAGGCATTGTTGGGAGGAAAGCTTGGATGATCCATGCGCCATTCATTTCCACGCAGGGCAGTCTCTGGAAAAAAAAAACTATGTATAAACCAGGGTCTTTTTCATATAAAAACAAATGGTTATTTGGTTAAGTGCTGCAAAAGCAGTCCACTGCATCACAAGTGGCATCTGACACCCCCAGTCAACTGTCTGTTGTCTGTCTGTTATGCTTTGGGTTCAGCTCCACTATCCATTGATGAAGATCTGATAATCATAAAATTCAGCAGCTACTGCCCAGCCAAGAAGTGGAGGAGACAATCGCCTCTTCTTCCACTAGCCGGCAATTAGTGATGAGGAGAGTGTCGTGGGAGGAGGTGTTGCAAGCCGAGGTAGTGGAAGAGGGTCCCTGGAGTCTGCGGTGGTGGCGGCAGCAGCAGCAGTGAATTATTGGGGACTGTTGATAGGAAAAATCAGCTACTCAGCGATGTGTCAGTTTTTCATGTTGCATCCACAATCCTGTGGAGAAAAAGTAGGTTAGTTAGTATATATACATAAAATTATGAATAGACAAATGCAATAGTATTGCCAAAGTGAAGTTTTGTTTGAGGGTGTGTTTCCACCTTGTAATTAAATCAGAAACAACTAGCTATCATTTGCCTCTGAATAATTAGCCCTCAAAAATTCTTGGAATTTTTAATCTTGATGTCTGAGGGATTTCTCCTCTCAGACAGCGTCACCATAAGTCCAGCCTGCTGCATTACACTTGGAAGAACATCTTGTTTGCGCTGCGACAAGGAAGCCAGAGTCATGCGACCTGGCACACGTGTTCAGTCTAGTTTTGAAGTCTTGCCTCCATCTGAAAGAACAACAGGAAAGAAAGTTAGCATGCACTTCTGGCACTCCTACACCACCAAGCACAACCTTATTGAGCCTCAGCGTCACAACGGTGTACCCCACCATAGTCTGATTTGCGATGTTTCCACCCGTTGGAATTCCACCCTCCATATGCAGGATCCACTATAGCAGTGGTCCCCAACCCTGTCCTCAAGGCCCACCAACAGGCCAGGTTTTGCAGATCTCCACAAAGATGCACAGGTCAAGTAATTAGTGCAGCTGCAGAGCAATAGAGCTGGCTATTTGGAGATCCAAAAAACATGACATGTTGGTGGGCCTTGAGGACAGGGTTGAGGACCACTGCACTATAGGAACAGAGAAAAGCCATCACGGATTTCTGGATGATCCAAACGGATAGGGGGACACCCCTGTGTAAATTCAATGTAAACCATTGGCAGCTCATACGTGACACCGACCGTTTGCTCAGGCCCTTTGAGGAAGCTACGTTATTAGTCAGTTGCCAGGACTATGAGATGAACGATGAGATTCCACTGCTTCATGTACTACAACACATGTTGGAAACCATGGCTGGTCAGGGCACTGGAGACATGGCACATACATTTCACAGCCACATGAAGCCTGTGGGGGCTGAAGTGGAGGAGGAGGAGGGGGTGGGGCACAGCAAACCACAGTTTAGGTTTCACAAAATGACCAAAGGAGCAGGAGCAGCCACAGGAGCTAGAGGGTTGTGAGGAAGGCGAGACAGAGGACCCAGACACACCGTGGCAGTTTACAGTGGAGATGGAGACAGGTAGTCCCTCCGAGTCACTTGCACAAATGGCTCGATGCATGCTCACTGCTTGCGTACTAGTGAGCGCAGAATTGTCTCCATTTGTCAGCGGGAAGACTTCTGGCTCTCCAACTTATTGGACCCTCGCTTCCGGCACAAAATGGGGGCATTTTTTACGCCCACTGAGAGGGAGGACAAACTGACCTACTACAGAGACATCCCACGTAGTCAGTTGGGCGATGTCTATCTGCGCCATGGCCCATACTCCCGCAGGTCTGACTCGGGGGGACCTCTGCGATCACCTTCCACTGCCATGGCTGCTGGGGGGGTGGAAGGAGCAGCAGCAGCAGCTCCATCAGCAGCAGCCTCAGTCTTCAGTCGCTAGTGAGTAGCTTTCTACACCCGCATAGTGAGTCTACTCATGAGCAGCAGGAAGACCTGGAGCTGGACCTCAAACAGCAGGTCATGTCATACCTTGACATGACCATGCCAACACACCTTCAGGATCCACTGGATTTGCTGGGAAGCCAAACTTGACTTGTGCCCGCAACTAGCAGAGTTTGCCCTGGAAAAGCTGTACTGGCCGGACAGTAGGTGATTTAGATGGCAACTGGGCTGCTCTATATAACGAAGCAAAATGGCAAATTTACCTCACTATATAAGCTATTGCCCCTCAGATTTACACAGGGGCTGCTCTATATTATGCTGCAAAATGGCAAATTTACCTCACAATATAAGCTATTGCAGCTCTATATAAATAAAAATAAATAAATAAAAAAAGGGCCTGTAGAAGCTTATTTAGTATAACAGATAGGGTGACATGTGCTGGTTTGGGATGCCCATATGGGCTAGTGTTTTGGCAGCAGTACAAAAACCAATGCAAAATGCAATAACTTAATAAAGCTGAGGCTGTAGATGCTTATTTAGTATAAACAGGTAGGGTGCAAGGTGCAGCTTTGGGGTGCCCTGCGGCCTGGTTAAATGAAAGCAGTCAAAAAGGAAGTGCAAACTGAAGTAGCTTAATGAAGCTGATGCTGATCAACGCTTATGTTGTATACTAGATAGGGTGCAAGGTGCAGCTTTGGGGTGCCCTGCGGCCTGGTTTATTAAAAGCAGTCAAAAACAAGTGCAAACTGAAGTAGCTTAATAAAGCAGCTGATGCTGATCAACGCTTATGTTGTATAACAGATAGGTTTAAAATAGCATGTGCCTTGGGATGCCCGTGTGGCCTGTTATATTTCAAGCTGAACAAAAAGTAACAATAATCCAAGTATGAGACATAATTTTGACCTTCTTCACAGCGCCATACTTTGAAAAAAAAAATAATTTCATGCTGATCAATCCAAAGGTCAATGCCCCTAACAAAAATAGTGTTCGGCATAAGTTTTCCTTCTGGAAGGACGTAACCTTTAGTTTACATGGTTGGGGTAGGTTATCTTACAAATTGGGATACCCCAGGCAGCAGTGTCATTGAAAGAGACAGATTGTAATGCAGGCCATACGCAAGCAGAGAAACTCAGGCTGCAACAGGCCTATTTAGTTTACATGGTTGGGGTAGGTTATCTTACAAATTGGGATACCCCACTGTATATGAAACCGAATATAAATGCACACCCAAAAGTGTACAATCAGCCTCCAAGAGGCCTGCTTAGTTTAAATAAGAGAGCTGCTTAGTATGGTAGGTAGGTTATGTTATGTTACAGAATGGGATGCCCCAAGCAGACTTGAGATCAGTATATATGCACACAGCAGCAGTGTGTAAGCAGGCTCATACAGGCCAAATTTCTTTAAATAACTGTGCAGCTTACAGTAAATGCAGAGGCTAATGGTATGTTACAGAATGGGATGCCACAAGCAGACTTGAGATCAGTATATATGCACACAGCAGCAATGTGTTAGCAGGCTCATACAGGCCAAATTTCTTTAAATAACTGTGCAGCTTACAGTAAATGCAGAGGCTAATGGTATGTTACAGAATGGGATGCCCCAAAGCTGACTTGAGATCAGTATATATGCACACAGCAGCAGTGTGTTAGCAGGCTCATACAGGCCAAATTTCTTTAAATAACTGTGCAGCTTACAGTAAATGCAGAGGCTAATGGTATGTTACAGAATGGGATGCCCCAAAGCTGACTTGAGATCAGTATATATGCACACAGCAGCAGTGTGTTAGCAGGCTCATACAGGCCAAATTTCTTTAAATAACTGTGCAGCTTACAGTAAATGCAGAGGCTAATGGTATGTTACAGAATGGGATGCCCCAAAGCTGACTTGAGATCAGTATATATGCACACAGCAGCAGTGTGTTAGCAGGCTCATACAGGCCAAATTTCTTTAAATAACTGTGCAGCTTACAGTAAATACAGAGGCTAATGGTATGTTACAGAATGGGATGCCCCAAAGCTGACTTGAGATCAGTATATATGCACACAGCAGCAGTGTGTTAGCAGGCTCATACAGGCCAAATTTCTTTAAATAACTGTGCAGCTTACAGTAAATGCAGAGGCTAATGGTATGTTACAGAATGGGATGCCCCAAAGCTGACTTGAGATCAGTATATATGCACACAGCAGCAGTGTGTTAGCAGGCTCATACAGGCCAAATTTCTTTAAATAACTGTGCAGCTTACAGTAAATGCAGAGGCTAATGGTATGTTACAGAATGGGATGACCCAAGCAGACTTGAGATCAGTATATATGCACACAGCAGCAGTGTGTTAGCAGGCTCATACAGGCCAAATTTCTTTAAATAACTGTGCAGCTTACAGTAAATGCAGAGGCTAATGGTATGTTACAGAATGGGATGCCCCAAAAACCAGAGAGCACCTGGCAGGCAGCAGTAAGACTATGCACAGCAAAAGTGTCTTTATCATGCCTAATTTCAATTAGAATAGGTGCAAATGGTTAGGTTCTTAAATAGAGGCTGGTGTAGTCACAGAATGGGATGCCCCAAAAAGGAGGGCACCTGGCAGGGACCAGTAGTGCTATGCCCAGCAAAAGTGTCTTTATCAGGCCTAATTTCAATTATAATAAGTGCAAATGGTTATATGGTCTTAAACAGAGGCTGCTGTAGTCACAGAATGGGATGCCACAACAGAAGTGGACCTGGCAGGGTCCAGAAGTACTATGCCCAGCAAAAGTGTCTTTATCAGGCTAATTTCAATTATAATAAGTGCAAATGGTTATATGGTCTTAAACAGAGGCTGCTGTAGTCACAGAATGGGATGTCACAACAGAAGTGGACCTGGCAGGGTCCAGAAGTACTATGCCCAGCAAAAGTGTCTTTATCAGGCTAATTTCAATTATAATAAGTGCAAATGGTTATATGGTCTTAAACAGAGGCTGCTGTAGTCACAGAATGGGATGCCACAACAGAAGTGGACCTGGCAGGGTCCAGAAGTACTATGCCCAGCAAAAGTGTCTTTATCAGGCTAATTTCAATTATAATAAGAGCAAATGGTTATATGGTCTTAAACAGAGGCTGCTGTAGTCACAGAATGGGATGCCACAACAGAAGTGGACCTGGCAGGGTCCAGAAGTACTATGCCCAGCAAGTGTCTTTATCAGGCTAATTTCAATTATAATAAGTGCAAATGGTTATATGGTCTTAAACAGAGGCTGCTGTAGTCACAGAATGGGATGCCACAACAGAAGTGGACCTGGCAGGGTCCAGAAGTACTATGCCCAGCAAAAGTGTCTTTATCAGGCTAATTTCAATTATAATAAGAGCAAATGGTTATATGGTCTTAAACAGAGGCTGCTGTAGTCACAGAATGGGATGCCACAACAGAAGTGGACCTGGCAGGGTCCAGAAGTACTATGCCCATCAAAAGTGTCTTTATCAGGCTAATTTCAATTATAATAAGTGCAAATGGTTATATGGTCTTAAACAGAGGCTGCTGTAGTCACAGAATGGGATGCCACAACAGAAGTGGACCTGGCAGGGTCCAGAAGTACTATGCCCAGCAAAAGTGTCTTTATCAGGCTAATTTCAATTATAATAAGTGCAAATGGTTATATGGTCTTAAACAGAGGCTGCTGTAGTCACAGAATGGGATGCCACAACAGAAGTGGACCTGGCAGGGTCCAGAAGTACTATGCCCAGCAAAAGTGTCTTTATCAGGCTAATTTCAATTATAATAAGAGCAAATGGTTATATGGTCTTAAACAGAGGCTGCTGTAGTCACAGAATGGGATGCCACAACAGAAGTGGACCTGGCAGGGTCCAGAAGTACTATGCCCAGCAAAAGTGTCTTTATCAGGCTAATTTCAATTATAATAAGTGCAAATGGTTATATGGTCTTAAACAGAGGCTGCTGTAGTCACAGAATGGGATGCCACAAGAGAAGTGGACCTGGCAGGGTCCAGAAGTACTATGCCCTGTGCAGTAAGACTATGCACAGCAAAAGTGTCTTTATCATGCCTAATTTCAATTAGAATAGGTGCAAATGGTTAGGTTCTTAAATAGAGGCTGGTGTAGTCACAGAATGGGATGCCCCAAAAAGGAGGGCACCTGGCAGGGACCAGTAGTGCTATGCCCACCAAAGTTTCTTTATCAGGCCTAATTTCAATTATAATAAGTGCAAATGGTTATATGGTCTTAAACAGAGGCTGCTGTAGTCACAGAATGGGATGCCACAACAGAAGTGGACCTGGCAGGGTCCAGAAGTACTATGCCCAGCAAAAGTGTCTTTATCAGGCTAATTTCAATTATAATAAGTGCAAATGGTTATATGGTCTTAAACAGAGGCTGCTGTAGTCACAGAATGGGATGCCACAACAGAAGTGGACCTGGCAGGGTCCAGAAGTACTATGCCCAGCAAAAGTGTCTTTATCAGGCTAATTTCAATTATAATAAGAGCAAATGGTTATATGGTCTTAAACAGAGGCTGCTGTAGTCACAGAATGGGATGCCACAACAGAAGTGGACCTGGCAGGGTCCAGAAGTACTATGCCCAGCAAGTGTCTTTATCAGGCTAATTTCAATTATAATAAGTGCAAATGGTTATATGGTCTTAAACAGAGGCTGCTGTAGTCACAGAATGGGATGCCACAACAGAAGTGGACCTGGCAGGGTCCAGAAGTACTATGCCCAGCAAAAGTGTCTTTATCAGGCTAATTTCAATTATAATAAGAGCAAATGGTTATATGGTCTTAAACAGAGGCTGCTGTAGTCACAGAATGGGATGCCACAACAGAAGTGGACCTGGCAGGGTCCAGAAGTACTATGCCCATCAAAAGTGTCTTTATCAGGCTAATTTCAATTATAATAAGTGCAAATGGTTATATGGTCTTAAACAGAGGCTGCTGTAGTCACAGAATGGGATGCCACAACAGAAGTGGACCTGGCAGGGTCCAGAAGTACTATGCCCAGCAAAAGTGTCTTTATCAGGCTAATTTCAATTATAATAAGTGCAAATGGTTATATGGTCTTAAACAGAGGCTGCTGTAGTCACAGAATGGGATGCCACAACAGAAGTGGACCTGGCAGGGTCCAGAAGTACTATGCCCAGCAAAAGTGTCTTTATCAGGCTAATTTCAATTATAATAAGAGCAAATGGTTATATGGTCTTAAACAGAGGCTGCTGTAGTCACAGAATGGGATGCCACAACAGAAGTGGACCTGGCAGGGTCCAGAAGTACTATGCCCAGCAAAAGTGTCTTTATCAGGCTAATTCCAATTATAATAAGTGCAAATGGTTATATGGTCTTAAACAGAGGCTGCTGTAGTCACAGAATGGGATGCCACAACAGAAGTGGACCTGGCAGGGTCCAGAAGTACTATGCCCAGCAAAAGTGTCTTTATCAGGCTAATTTCAATTATAATAAGTGCAAATGGTTATATGGTCTTAAACAGAGGCTGCTGTAGTCACAGAATGGGATGCCACAACAGAAGTGGACCTGGCAGGGTCCAGAAGTACTATGCCCAGCAAAAGTGTCTTTATCAGGCTAATTTCAATTATAATAAGAGCAAATGGTTATATAGTCTTAAACAGAGGCTGCTGTAGTCACAGAATGGGATGCCACAACAGAAGTGGACCTGGCAGGGTCCAGAAGTACTATGCCCAGCAAAAGTGTCTTTATCAGGCTAATTTCAATTATAATAAGTGCAAATGGTTATATGATCTTAAACAGAGGCTGCTGTAGTCACAGAATGGGATGCCTCACAACAGACTTAAGATCAGTTCAGTATATATGCACAGTTAGTTAGTATAAGCAGCCTGAAAACGCTAACAAAGCCTGTCAGGCTGGATGAAAAAAAAAAAAAAAAAACTCCCTGTGACAGCCTCCGATTTTTCTACCTTTCCCTGTTTTTCGCTGACTTTCTGTCTGTCTCCTGTCTGTCTCCTGCCTGTCTCCAGCCTGTCCCTGTCTGTCCCTGCCTGTCTAACTGCCTCTCTCCCTCAGCTACACAGCGTTCTGTCTCTCACGAATGCAATAGAGAAATGAGGCAGGAAAAGCAAGATGGCCGGCCTTAAATGGCGCTGTGACGTCACCGGGCTTGCTGGCTGCTGATAGGCTGCATGTGACTGTCCCAGCTTGCACTGGCGCGGGGTTGATGTCTGGACATGTCCCGTCCGTCATCTTAGAATGCCTGTAATGTAAATGAATGGATGTTAAAGGAAAACTTCGAGCGATCGAATCGCGGGTAAATTCGGATTCGATCCGAATCGAATTTTTCCTGAAATTCGGATCGAATCCGGGTTCGTCCGGATCGATTCGCTCATCCCTAATTGATTTGATCCCACAGAACCTATTTTACCTTTAGGTTGTGTAGTTGGTGCCCTTCTCCCTGATTTGTCTAGCTCGCTAAGTCCATACCAGGTTGATGCTCCTCGGGGGAAACCCCCTGGATGTCAATTTGTTCCACCTCAGTTGCGTCTCTACAAGAATTTCATGACGCCAAGGCCGCTGGTCACTTAGGGTTTTGGAAAACACTGGCTCTCGCCAAGCGCCATGTATGGTGGCCTACCATCAGACGCGACGTGACCGCCTTTGTCGAAGCATGTGCTGTATGTGGTCATAAAAAGACAATCCATGGATCTCCAGCAGAATTGTTAGTACCACTGGAGATTCCCGGAGAACCTTGGACCCACATATCCATGGATTTTATTGTTGATCTGCCACAGTCTCGGGGTAATACTGTAATCTGTGTGGTGGTCGTTCGCTTCAGTAGGATGGCACATTTTATTCCCCTGGCAAAGCTTCCATCTGCACCGGAGCTGGTAAAACTGTTCATTAAGCACGTTTTCCATCTCCATGGTATACCCCAGAATATAGTTTCGGATGGGGGGGGTTCAGTTTGTATCCCGCGTTTTGTGCACGGTTGGGTATTAAGGTGTCTCTTTCCTCAGCCTATCATCCCCAGTCTAACGGGCAGACTGAGAGGGTGAATCAGTGTTTGGAGCAATACTTGCGCTGCTTTGTGTCTGAACGTCAAGAACAGTGGGCGGAATTAATTGAGTTTGTGGAATTCGCCTTTAATAACGCGCCTAGCGAATCGACTAAGTTTTTGCCATTTTTCTGTAATTATGGCAAGAATCCCAAGGCCTCTTCTCTCTCTGGCACTTCCTCAAATATGCCGGCCTTGGAGGAATGGTTACGAGAGAGAATGAATGTATGGTCTGAGGCACAAGGAAATCTTAGAAAAGCCTCGGCGAGGCATAAAGTGTTCGCTGATCGACATAGGTCACAAGAACCACCGTTTCAGGTGGGAGACTTAGTCTGGGTATCCACTAGAAATATTGCTCTTCGACAACCCTCGCCGAAGTTGGGCCCTAAGTATATCGGTCCCTTTCCGATCACTAATAGGCTGAGCAATGTTACCTTTGAAGTTAAGCTTCCTCCGTCCATGAAAATTCCGAGTACATTTCACGTATCCCTGTTAAAATCCGCCAGGAATTTTCAGGTGTCATCTCCCCCTCCAGTCGTGGTGGAAGATGAACCTGAGTTCGAGATTAACAGAATTCTCGACTCTCGATTGGTTTGGAATTCATTACAATATTTAACAGATTGGAAGGGTTTTGGTCCTGAGGAGAGATGTTGGATTCCGGTTAGGGATGTACATGCCAACGCCCTGATTAAGGAATTCCATAGAAACAATCCTGACAAACCTAGGAAGGGTCCTGAGACCCCTCATGAAGGGGGGTAGTGTCATGATCATCTCACCTTCACGCTGGTCCCGCAGCGTCTGGAGACGACGCGGGCTCCGGCGCTGTCTGCCTCCGTCCTCGTTTGGCGGCCTCGTCTCCGACAAGCGGCGTCAGACCGAGCGGGGACGAGCAGACATGCCCCCTCTCCTCCCTGCCTCTCACTGACAGCTTGTGCTTGCGCTTCTGGGCGGAAAGCCCTATAGGGTCAATTGGGCAATCAGCCCATGGATCACAGTCACACCAATCATGTCCCTCTCGCCCACCAATCATGTCAGCCCCCATCATATAAAGGTGTTTTCCTCACACTGTTCCTTGCCCGTGACAGTGTGCTGCTGGGTGTGATTATCCGTATAGATACTTTCCGTTTGATCTTGCTGTGTATTGACCATCCCGTGATTGCTGCCTGGACCGACCATTGCCTGTTTCTGACTACGATTTTGCCTGCTCCCTTGTACTGCGTACCCGTGACCTCCCGGTTTGACCCTTGGCTCAGTCTGGACTGATCTCCCGTGTACGACCCCTGCTCTCCCGACCTCGCCCAGTCTCGTTCCTGGTTCATCCGCCTTCCTCCCTGTAAGTCCGCATCCTTTGTGCTACCAAGTCCTGGGGGCAACCGTCCCCAGTGAGGCGTATAAAGCGTCCCGGCAGATGGCGGCTTGACTATAGGTGAAGCTAGCAGCGGAGATTGGGGTTGCGGACATACTCAGAAGGCGGGTGTTCCACGGGACCTGACAAGTGACTTTTCCACCATTTTCATCACTCATTAATGCCCCCCCAAACCAGATGCTGAAGGAGAAGCATAAGGTCGCCCTGATTACCAAATTAAATAATAGCACCAGCAGATTCTTGAGCAGGCCAAACTTTTTTAACTGCCCTAAAAAAAAGAGTCTTTGCTGGGCCTTTATTAGCACCATTCTTAGGCATTTCTTAGCAAGATGCTCTAAACCAGCAACTTGTTGACTTGGCAGCCAAGTGCATACTATTGGAGCAGTCGTTTGTCTCTACTCTGTGCCCCCCCCATCTTTTACCACTGGTTACCTTAAGTACTACCAGAGGATAGATTAAGAAACACCAGTTGTGCTAGTTTGACTGGTTGAAAAACCTTGCACTACAAACTATATTGTATAGACTAATATCTCTGTTCACACACAAAAAGCTGTGCAAATTGCCATGCTGGTATTGTTTGTCCTGCAGAGCATTACTTTTCTTTTACTAATTAATAAAATAATAATATTAGACATCAATTAAAATTATGTATGCGGTGACAAAAGCTGTTTTAACTCAGCTTAATGGTACATTAGTACCTTAATTATTTTTTATAATTATAGTAATTGAAAAAGCATTACCCAACATTAAAATTGCATTACCAGTATTTAAATACCATTCTTCATTGATTATAGTTTCCCTGCTTGTCTGTGTCTATAAGCCTAGTGATATGATGTTACAACTACAGAGATGTATGTGTAAATACACTACAAAAAATTATCCTTTTATGTAGTTTATACATGTGTATGCACCTTTTAAAACATTGTTGATCTATACTACATTTTTTTCACATAGAATCCCTCAGAATTGCATTAGCATCTCCTCATGAGTCTACATACTCTTTGGAAGCTAGTAAGTGTATGTGTCACGTTACTACTCCGCCTGTCAGACAACAATCCTGTCTTGAATCACTCCTTAAGGATATGGAAGACAAATAGATTGAAAGGAAACCTCTCCTCCCCTCAGACCCCCTTGCTCTCTATTTTTGCCAATCCCGAATTCCCCCCGGCCTTCCAGGAGCCGTCGGCTTTTTCCTGGTAGAGGGCGCACAACTTAACAAAGTTTAACCCTTTAAGTGCCAACCTACCTGGAGTTTTTGTCACACTCTGTTGCCAGACCATTTTGCACTATTTTGCGCTCCCCATGTTCAAATGTGATTTTTGAAGGGATTTCCAGGGATTTCCCAGGAAAATGATATATTGTTTTTTTCAGCAGAGTCTGGGCTTTAACATGAAATGTCTTGTTTGTCATTTTTTAGGTGTATTCTCAATATTTTTGGGTGAAATATGTGCAAAAAAAAAAAAAAAAAAAATTTTTACATATTGTAGTTTTTTTTGTAATAAAAAATGTAAGTTTGTCAATGAAATCTTATTGCGTGTGAAATCCCAATTTCTCCCGGTTACAGCGGTACCACATATGTATAGGTAGACACCCTTTCCTGCCCAGGAGACTCCCCCAAACTGAAACAGCGCTTTAGGGGATTTTCAGATAAAATACAACTGTGCTACGCAATATGCGCACCTTGCAGTTTTTCCAGAAAAACAACCCTTTATATTTGAAATACCCCCAACAAACTATATATTCTCTGGAAGTACACACCTCAAGCTTTCTAGGCGTACCAGGCTTGTTGATGTGGCCATAGTTTTCTGGAAGTAATCCCTCAATGGATTCTTTGGTTGCAAAGAGTTTCCCTAAAAAAAGGATAAAAAAGCAGAACCAAAGCCACATTTTCCTAAAAAAACTATATACAAACAAGAAAAAACAAGTTTAATCTGAAAACGCAACATCCCCCGAACAGAACAATACCCAACATGCATAGCTACTGTGAAGGGAAGAGTTGCCAAACACCCCAAAGTAAAGCGTGTGCGTAACGGTAATTTTACTTGAAAATTTCAGCTCTGCAGACAAAGTGCGCACCTTGCGATTTTTCAACCAAAACAACCCTTGACATTTGGAATATCCCCCATAAACCATATATTCCCTGAAAGTACACACGTTAAGCTTTCTAAGGGTACCCAGCTTGTTGTAGTGGGCTCATCTTTCTGGAAGTAATCCCTCAAAGAATTCTTTGTTTGCGCAGGGTTTCCCTAAAAAATTTATAAAAAAGCTGAATATAAAACACCTTTTCCTAAAATATAAATATGCAAACCAGAAAAAACAAGCTAAGTCTGAAAGCGCAAGGTCCCCCGAACAGAACAATACCCAACATGCATAGGTACTATTAACCGTTTTAATTGCCAGCCTACTTGAGATTTTGTCACCCTCTGTTGACAGGCCATTTTTCCCCATTTTGCGTCATGTTTTGCGCCATGTTTTGCACCATTTTAGCTGGAACTTTCAGGAAAATTATATATATATTTTTTTGCAGCAGAGTTTAGGCTTTAACATGAAATGTCTTGTTTGTAATTTTTTTTTTTTTTTTTTACAATATTATTAAGTAAAAATAATAAATAAATAAATAAAATTTTTTTTTAGAAAATTGACTCCTTTATTTTAAATAAAAAATGTATTTTATTAAGGAAAATCATATTGCATGTGAAAGCCCCATTTCTACCGATTAGAACGGTACCACATATTTATCGGTAGCCCCCTGTTCCTGCCCAGGAGACCCCCCCTAACTGAAACAAGTATTTTATAACATTCACAAAAAAAATACAACTACCATCCACAGGGTTAAATTGAGAAAAAAAATGACATAGGGTCCCCCCTCCCAGGGGAGGGAGACCCCACTTTTTTTTTATTTTTAAGGGTTAAAAACCCTTAAAAATCAAAAAAAAAATTGACGTGGGGTCCCCCTTACCCAAAGTAACCAGCCCGGGACCAGCTATGGGGGCTTGTAGGCACAGAGTGGGGGGGCCAGCTTTTGTGGCCCCCCCACCCTGCAGCCTACGAGCCCACATAGCTTATGTGGGCCCGGGCTCTTCTGCCCCCCCCCCTGGCCTTTGGGGAGGCAGGTAATGGGGGTGCCAGGGGTTAATGGCAAGCCACCCTCTAGCGCAGGTGGCTTGCCATCCCCCCAGCCTTGTGAACTGGTATAGGGGTCATGGACCCCTTACCAGTTCACAAGGGGTTAAAAGTAAATAATCACACAGACACAGAGAAAAAAAATCTTTATTTTTCTTTTTTTACACTATACTCACCTCCGATCCGACGTCCCTCGCCGCTGTTTGTCCCGCGCCGCTGTCACTGACAGATGCCGGTAGTGATCGGCGCAGGGCGGGTGACAGGCGAGGGGGCTCCGATCGGAGCCTCCTCGGCTGACACCCGCCCTGCTCCGATCACCACCGGCATCTGACAGATGCCGGAGCTCGGAGGGGGTATAGGAGGAGCGGGATGACGTCATCCCGCTCCTCCCACAATGGGCGGAGCTAAGCGGCGGCGGCCATTGCCGCCATTACAAGAGGTGAGGACCCGGAAGAGGGTCCTCACCTGAAGACTGCGCAGCCCAGGGGGGGGATCGGACCCCCCCCTGGTGAAGAGGAGACCCGGACAGAAGGCTCGGGCGCGGAGGTGAGTAAACGGGGGCGCTGGAAACGGGGGGGGCGGCTGGTTTCGGGCCCCCCCCTGAAGACGGAGGACGACGGGGGGGGCGATCGGATGCCCCCCACAGGAAGAGGGGACCCCAAGCTTCACGGGGATACCGGAGGTAAGTGTTTTTTTTTTCTATTTTTTAACTGTTTGGGGGAAATGCCAGGCACGTAGTTTCTACGTGCTTGGCACTTAACGGTAGGAGAAGCAACCACGTAGAAACTACGTCCTTGGCATTTAAAGGGTTAAAGATTTTCTAACACATAGGGGTATGCAAACCTTCTCCGAGCTCCAATCCCTTAGGGACATACCATGCAAAGAATATCTCCGCTTCCTGCAAATTACACATTATATAGGTATTAGAACTAGGTCGCGATCAGTATCAGGACCTTCGTCCCCCTTTGAGTTTATCTGTGGGGCGCAGCCTCTAGGTAAAGGGACAGTTTCCACACTATACAAGCTATTGTGCGAGACAGATGGGAAGTCCCTTCCGGCCTACACCACCAGATGGGCGGATGACCTTGGTATAAACCTCTCAGAAGAGGACTGGAAAGCAGTATGGAGGAACTCATTTGCTAAATTTCTGCACACAAGTGCTCAGGAGGTTAATACCATAGTTTTGCTTCGTTGGTATCTGGTTCCAGAGAGAATTCACAGGTTCTACCCTTCTTACTCCCCAGAATGTTTTGTATGCAAGGAACCTACTTTCATATTTGGTGGGAGTGTAGCCTAGTTAACCAGTTCTGGGCCAAGGTTTTTTTATCTTATATTTAAGGCAACAGGCCTTCGTCTGACCCCCACACCTCAATTAGCCCTTCTTAACCTTAGACCCCCTGAATGCTCCAAAACACAGTTTTAGCTCGTGAGGCATATTCTAACAGCTGCTAAACTGATCATTGCCCAATCATGGAAGAGCAGGTCTATTCCCAGTGGAAGCCTCATACCTCGCATAAATGAGGTAATGCTCTTTGAAAAGATGGCTGCCTCAATGCAGGGTGATCTCACTCCCTTCCTAGCTACCTGGGAAGGTTGGATCACCCATTTCCAACCTAAAAACTTTGGTTGTCAACTATTTGTATCCTAGCCCTGGGTGACGTCCTCTTTAAGTTGGTTGTAGTATGGACACCCACCCATCGCCCTCCTTCCCTTTTTCTTTCTATATTTCGTTATTCCTCCCACCTACTTATCTTACTCCATCTCACTCTTTCTTAGCCGCTGTCGTTTTATAATAGAGATGAATGCTTTGTATGAGAACTTAATTGTACTTTGTTCTGTACAAGTATGCCATCTATTGGATATGTCTTTTCTTTTCTTTTTTTATTTTTTATTTTTTTGCAAAATGTATTGTAAGTTGCTTATGGCTGTAACACTTGCATATCTTCAATAAAAATATTGCTGAAGAAGTGTAAGTGTCAATGTGGCTTCCCCTAAAGTAAGTTAAATGTCTGGATGTAGCTGAATCATGATTTTCATTTGTAGGCCAAGTCCCAGCTTCATCTTTGGACCCCACTTCCTGTGTTGCAGGCCTACAGGACACTGTTGGTAGTGCAAAGCATACTTGTGAATTTTGTTTATTAATGTGTATCTCTACAAATTTGTAAAAGGAAAACCATGAGACCTCACATTGAAAGCTGTATAGTTGGTTATGTTTTAAAAAAAAACGGTTACTATTTCAGAGTGATCAAATAAGTAAACTGTTAAATACATGTGGGCTTTCTTTTGGTGATATTACAATACATTTTAATAACAATACTATGGCAGCTTAAAGTAATAACAATTATGTTTTCTGTCATTAGGCCCGAATACAGAAAGTGCTGGTCCTGAAAGGGCCCTTCAAATGCGGCTGCTAGGGATGAGGGTAAGAATGTGTTTTTAAATTTTTATGTAAGGATGTTGTATCTTATTACATGCTGTTGGCCTATTTACATTTGGTATGACCCATGTATTTTTAGGGCAAAGCTCTAGTGATGGGCTAAGTCTGGACATCTCCGATGTGGCAGGTATGTGTGCTTATAAATGTGATTATGATCTGTGGCCACACAATGAGTTGACTTTTATTGATTAACAATGAGCTTTCTTCCCTAAATATCATACATGTAAAGGGTGTGTGTATTGACCAATTTGTAAAATTTAACAGGTATTCCATCTATACAGGTTAGACAAAGTAGAGACACAAAGAAAACAAAACACAAATTAAAACTGTTTTTCTATTTAGCATATGTGATGTTGCCACCACTATCGGATGATGATTTGCCCCTTCCTGGCAGCCAGGCACCTGAACAACACTCAACACTCAGGTACCATTGATTAGTTGGTTATGGTTGTGAAAAGTTTAATTTTATTTTGGACACTCATGTAAAACCATGTAACATACACCATACTTTGATCTTAGGAGGAATCCTTGACGGCAACCCAGGATGTGGCCTCCTCACAAGTCCCATGTGGTCAGGCTTCGGAACCAGCACAAACGGTACATGTTAATCTAACCATAGATGTGGTTGTAATAGTTTTATATGCTAAATACAATCAGTAATATAATATGTTGCTTTTTATTTTAACCATTCCAATGGGAGTGGCCGTGGAAACCACACCTCCCTCCCTGTGAGGAGCACCAAAAATTATTACAAACCTGTATATTCAAAAATGTATTATTCCATATAAATTCATAAAATATACATACACAAAATTACACATAACACAAGACAATTAAAAACAAATAGCTGATCCCTTTTTATAACACATTCTCTGTATATCTCCAAACCCCAATCATGGGTAATCTACTTTGAAATATCTGTGATGCAGACTATACTCCAGTATTTTTAAAATATAAGGGCAATCCTATTCCTATAAATGAAATACCGGAGTCTGTACATGCAGAGATGATATATCCCTACACCCACTTACCCCAGTATCTGTGCCGGCACTAAGAGGACCCAAATTGGCCTCTATACTAACCATACAGACCCTGTCAATAGTGTGCAACCATAATATATTATAGACCAATTACAAAAATGAATGACCCCTAGAGGCCAATACACTGTGCAAAATTTCCGCAAAATAAAGTGCTTAGTGCTATAAACATGTGCATATAAATCCACACCTATAAACAAATCCTCTGTGCATATAAATCCATATCCCAAACGAGAATAGCCTACTGCCTAAATATTAAATAAAGTGCATAACAATATACAATCAATTATACAAAGAACCCACAACTAATCAATCATTCATGATAATCAATATGACAGGTGATATGGAACTCCAAGAGCTCAAAGAGCCCAAAATAATGTGTCTGCACAGTAAAAATAGGTATACTACCAGTGCCCAAAGTCACGCATGTAGGACAGGAAGCATGTCAGCATCACATCACAAGCAAGGGATCGCAAAAAACCCGGCCACCTGCGCCCGCCACCCCCGTGCGGCTTCAAAGGGTGAAGGTAAGGTTGCTTTTTATTTTAGACGACTACACAACCAACTGCAAGAGGTGTCCCCACCAGTGCTGAGCTTTATGAGTTAGGGAGCCGGATGCTGAAGGCCTACACTCCAGGAGCACATTGCGGCGTTGGAAACACAATCGCTGGTGGACCAACAACAAATACGTGACCTGAGACAAGAGGTACGGGAGCTACGCAACCAACCCCAGGCAGAATTGTTGACTGCGATCAACCGGTCCATTGATCGGCAGGACGAAACTTTGTTGTTGTTACATCAGCTAATACAGCAGCAGTCTATTTTTTTTACTGCACTGTTGGCGCCCAACACCGCCCCTACAAATGACGAAGCACCAACAAGGCCATCCACGGACTAAAATTTTGGGGACTTTTTTTTTGGACACCAAATGATGAGACAATTTGGAATTCCTTTATTTAATTTAATAAATTTGTGTTGATCTTTACAATTTTGGGTTTGGTACTTGATTACATAGATAATAACCCATACATTAAGACATGTCTATATCTATATATGTGTATGTGTTTTAGAATTAACAACAGTAATAGGTTTGAACACATTAGAATGCTTCTAGAATGTTAGGGGTAACAATGTGTTTCACATTCTAATAACTAATGGGTTAATGTTAACTTGAATAAGGTTTTCTAGGTCATGCTAGTGCACTCAAAAGCGCACAACTGTTTGCTGCTTATTCAACAACAGCGACTCTAGGCGTTGCAGAGAATAACACAAAAAAAAACCACATGTATCAAAAGTACAGCGCCCCAGCCAGCGACAGGTAGCGACTGGTCATAGCGACTGGCCCTTCGGCGCTCAAAACCAGATTCAACAAGAAATGTCTATGAAACAGAGTGGGCGCTGTTTTTTTGGTGACTGTGGGATAGAGCCCCAGACACGGTTAGATTAAAGTGAATTTATGTACAGAAATAAAAGCATTAAAGTTGAAAAAATAACGGGAATGACATTGGGGTAGGGGTGTGACTTTAATATTTTAATGGCGCACTATAAATTATATTTTCAGTCAAAAAAACAAATAACAAAAATAAAACATACATACAGTTCAGGAATAATGTCTACATTTGTAGTTTTAAAAAAACAAAAAAACAAAAAGTGGGCTGAGAAATGGTATTTGAGGCTCTTCCATTGAAATGTATGGGAGAGCGGCAGGTAGCAAGAGGTAATAGGTGGCGCTGTGAAAGTGTGAACGCCGGCACTGTACGCTGAGGCAAGGATAATGATGAATCTAACGCTACAGGGCTTTATCCCAGTCGCTAAACAGGATCGGCTTCATAAATGTGTAATTGCGTGCTGGAGCCAGCGTTCTCTTGCCGATACTGTCACTCTCGCTCCCTGTCGCTAAAGAGTCACTACCTGGCGCTATACCTTCATGAATAAGGCCCCTAGTGTTGTAGGTCAAGATCCCATAGAGCACAATGGGCAGAACTGGATTGAAGTGTTTAATGCATAAATTTAATATTACATTTTTTGTACAGAACTTGCATTGTGACTTTTCAACAATGGAAACGCAGGACCCAGATGTCACCAAATTTTTATTTTTTTATTTTTCTTAACAATGTGTAATTTAGACAGCAACAACTAAAACACACTGTCCCTTTGTCCCCAGCAGTGATATCTTGTAACTAACTGTAATGATGAAATGCTGACCAGCAATGGGAAAATACAGCGCCAATCTTTTCAAAGAGGAAAAAATTCATAAACATATAGCGCTGGGATAATCGCCAGTCGGGTCCAACAGGCGCTGACACAGGCTGTCTAATACCTAGTGCAACAATCAAAGCAAATTAGTTAGCATCCAGGGCTGTGAATTCTAGCACCATTGTAGTCCACAGCGCAGTGCCAAGAAAAAAAACTAAAATAAAAGATGCTAAACGGTGCACATCATAAATAAGGTCCTTAATTTTCATAAGAGAAACTGGATTCAGGTAATAGTTTGCATCTACAGCTATTTACTTATTGATACATTAGAGTTAGTACATTTGACAATAAGCTATGCTTATGCCCAATTTTCACCCTCTATATTTAACATGGCTTCATCAGAGGGCCAAAGGTCTTCAATAACAGCTTAACACTGAACCAGTCCCGAGATTGCCAGATAAGATAGAACAGCTGCAGGGGGGCTACATCAGAAACACATACGCAGGTGATATTTAATGCAGCACTGTCCCTTTAAACACGATGGATAACTTGGCAGAAAGGGGAGTTTCACATTTACACATGTACATCCAGCTGGTCACTGCTCGGATCTTAGCTGCTTTATTATAAAATGGAACAGCCTAGACCATGAAGTAGAAAGTCTAATATGATCATAAAATAGGACAGGCTGTGAGTATATCTTTTTTGCAGCATTTATTGCTGAGAAACTATCTCTGGAATTAACATCAGTGCAGGAATTAGGTTTTGGTGGTTAATCAGCTATATTCAAGAACACAATGGGGGTCATGCTAATTATTCGGTGGAGCCAGCGTGACTTGCAATAGGCATTGTGGTGGGAATTGCAACCTGCATCTTTTTAGCATTTAAACACAAAAAGTGCCAAAAATATGTTTTTCTATCTTTTTTCCCCAAAATGTCTATTTAAATACCCACCCGTGGACATTCCAATTGGAGTAAAACCTCACCAGTCTCCCCTTATACATACCAAACAAGGGCAGAATCTCCTGACTCCATCTAATCTGTGTATGTCTGTGCCTGACGTGGTTGGCGCAGCTGACCAAAAGCAGCCAAGCCCCCATTTAGCTTTTTTGGCAGCTTATTTATATGCGTGGCCAAAAAAGCTGATTGGAGGGGAGTGGCAGTAAGGTATGTACAATATAAAGGGCAGCCAGCGGAGCACAGCAGGACATCTAAAATCAGGATGCCCCAGGGGGTATGGACCAAACAAAATAGACTCGGGAGCTAGAATCCTATATAAGAGAAAAATGGGACAACATTTCTCTTCTTAAACTTTAACAATTGGTCTCCTCAAATCCTAGACTATTGCAAAACGAAGCACGGATGCCACACAATGATAAAAATGGCCCCTTTTTGAAATGCCATTCCCATGCTGCCACCATGGGAAAATGTCTTAACTCTCTTGAATTCTGATACATGCTATATGTTCTCTGGCTACATGAGATTTCCAAAACATTACATTCTTGTTTTCTTTACATTTCACACAGAGTGACAACTTTTTTTGGAATTGGGGTTGTATTTTCTTTAAGTAAAATATGTAAAAAAATAGAAAAAGCTGTCAGTTTGCTCTGAATCAATTCAAACCCAAATTGAAACTGACAAATGATTTAGCCGAATCAGTCCCCGACTTTTTCTTGGAATATGTGTTTATTATAAACTTTTATCACAGAATTCTCTTTTATAAGAGGCTATTCTACAAAACAGTTGGTTTCTAGTTCCATAAAGAAGAAAAACTTAAATTTAAAACACACAATAACATTTTGAAAAACTGTATGCTTCCAACAGTTTGAGGGGATCCCCTTTTTTGCATAGTATCACCCTGCACAAAGAGAGGTCCATAAAAAATGATTAACCCACTGAGTCTTTCTGTTCTACAAAGAGCCCAGCCCATCTACAACTTTGGTCTTGGTATCCATGTGTCAATATAAATTAGCTGTATACTGTATTCTTAGAACAGTGTGTTAATGTTCATAGTTTGCAAATTAAATTACATTTTTAAATATTTCAGTATAATTATAGATAGTCCACTAATGTTGCTCCTGATGAAAATGATTTTTTAAGTGTCTGCTATGAGTTTCTTTGGTGAACGTATCGCTTTCTGCTGATCATTTTACACATGGCAGACTGCAATGTGGAGAATTGGCTCACAAGTGTTCTCTACCTTCCCTAAGGTGGCTGATCTTTACATTTATTAATAGAGTGTGTTCCTAAGCCAGTACTAAGGAAATGAACAGGCAACATTTTTTGAATATTTTCCAAAATCATGTTGCAATTTAAGGCTCAAATTTCCTCCTCTAGATGATAAATCGCTGCCAACTTAAAAAAACTTGGGGCGAATCCCATTCACTCCTCACCCCTATTACCAGAAAATTACTGCTGAGGGAGACGGGAAAGGGATTTATTATTAAAAAATAGCATTAACTGAATTCCATGGTAAAATGCGTGATAAAATAAAATCCTGAATTTATTAGAAAAAACGTTTTAAAATAGAAAGTTTAACACTGTACACAAGATATCCTGGCTTTATTAATAGATGAAATATGTGTTATATCTAGTGTCTTAATCAGATCCTTTCGGAATGACTCTTGATCACCATAAACAAAGCAAAAGCTAAAGATGATTAGTATAACAGCTAATGATGTTCATTCAACCTTGAAAAATAGCATTTGGTCTTGTTTGTGCCACAAACAGGATTATATGTGAGGAATCCTTAAGGTCTGTTTCTAGACATGAATCTTTGGAAGGCACAGTGTTCAATTTTTCACACATTTAAATAGTAACACGAGAAGGAGCAGGCTGTAATTATATGTAAAACGAAATAATAGGTGTTGCTAAGGTCTGCAAATAATCACATTTTGAAGCACCTATTTCTAAGAATATAGTATGTGGGAGGAGCTTAAAAATCAAATGGTATGAGATGATTGTATGCTTTTTGTTGTTGATGTGTCAGTTATTGCAACTTGTCGCAAATGGAGAAGACAGGAATCCTTGAACTGAGAGAACTTAATATATGACTCTGGCTACAATATACTGCTAGGTAAGCACTAATCAGCATCTCATTTCCTGAAGGTTGGGAGAACAACAAACTTGAATGACTTTAAGAAGTGTGTTGAGGATTTAAACCTGCCCAGGAATATATAAAAACAAAGTTCTTGTAGACCTTGTATGTTAAGTTTCCATCATGAGTTCTGTCCAGTGAATCAGTTGTTCGCTAGCAACACTGGACTCTCTCCCAGATCCTCTCTTTGTCAGCACTGCAGTTAAAAAAAATGCTGACTTACTGTAGGGTTCTCCTTTAAATAGCCTTTGGTCTGGTGTCCTGGGACCTTTGCTCCAGAGGGGACCATCTTTTTCTCACACTTCTCTATCACACAGAGGAAACAGCTGCACATACTGTTTCAGTTGCTCTGTGACAGAGAAAACACATAACTCAATATACAGTGGGACAGCTTCAGAGGAGGTCGACACTGCAGCAAATTGCATAGATTATGCATAGAAGAAGTCTTTGCTGTTCATCTATGTAAATGCATGTGTATGCCAGTCACTTTATAGGTGTTGTAGATGAGGACCTTAAAAAAAGGCTCTAACAACCTAGGGTGGCACCTGGAACCTACCAATGTGCCTTCAAGGATGTTGAAAACATCTAACACAAACTGTTGAGGCACCTTTTCGCTCACTGATATGCGGTAATGAAAATGCAATACCTGGCCAATCACAGGCCTTTGCTCAGATGGCAAACCTCAGTCTGCACTGCTGCTTGACCTACAGTATAGTCAAGCCTTGTTTGCCAATAGACACAACATCCCGAACCAAACACGGTTTTGATGCTCAACATGGGCAAAACTGAGACTGTGAACTGAAACACCGTGGCACATTCAACACAGCTAACCAATATCACGGGAAAAGATGACATGGACGGAGCCAACTTTATCTGGACAGATCACATCGATCAGAAGAGGGCAAGGGTTGGAGAGAGCTATTGGCCAAAAGCAACCCGGTCGTTCAACTAACTATGAGGACAATGGCTCAAACAGCAAGACAATGGTTTATTGGCTGCACTGCATCCCCCATGCACAAAGCTGCCAAAGAGCATTGGCTGTGCGGGCCCCTAAGTGTGACCCTGTGGGCACCTGTATGACTGGAAGAGCACCGGGTTGCCACTCCTGATATGGAAAGCCTGGCTGGGTTGTCCCAGACAGTGTGCAGCCAGCCAAAAACACCTACTGCCAGAGGGTGATCAGGAGAGGGGAGGAAAAGGTTACCTACAAGGAACTTAATACTGCAGTTCCAATATAAAATAAATACAGTAAAATGTATTACCCCCCCATGCATCCTGAAATATAGCTTTAATTCACCATTAATTATTATGCTGGGAAGCTGCATGATTTGCTTCCATCATCCTTTTCCAACTTCTTCCAAAAGCCACAGGAGAATATTTGGAAAGGAGCAGCTGCCTAAATCAGAGCCCGCAGCGGGTATTAAAAGCAGTGATTCCATTGTTAGCACAGCTGCAACATCTTTGATGCCTTTTATATCCTCCTTTATATCCCCAATTTATACTAATAGAATCTCTTTAACAAAACTAAAATATTGGATTTACACATTATTCCTCTTTTATTTATATTTATTGCTGGTACAAAAGAATATTTTGAAAAAGGACAGCCTTCACACACTCGTCTACCAGCCCCAGGCTGGTGCCCAGGCTGGTTCTGCTGGGATAGGTAGGAACCCAGGCAGTTTTTTGTATAAAAATAAGGGTTTAACCCTTAAAAATGAAGACAAATGGTGTGGAGTCCCCAGTATCCAAGCAAAACCAGCTATCCAGCTATAGGGCCGGCAGACCAGGACACAGAGGAAGAGCGGCTGCTCCCTGGCCCTAAAGGCTACCAGCCTGTATAGCCCACGTAGGCTGTGGACTCTGCACCCCCTGGGCTTTGAGGGTGCAGGTAGTGGGGCAGGGGCTTATGGTAAGTCACCCCCTTGCTGGCAGCCCCTCCTGCATGTCTTAAGAATCCCTTAACAATTCACAAAGGGCTAAATGTAAAAAACACACGTAAAAATAATTTTATTATCCCCCCCAGAGGATCGGAGTCCCAGGGTGCCATCTCACTTCCACTGCAAGGTGGCGCTTTTTATACCAACAGGGAGAGCTGAAGTCAGCTCACTTGCCAGTATAAAAAGGCCCTCTCTGAGGCACGGAGTGATGTGGCCAGAGGCAACAGCTGGGGCCGGGATTCTGTGGAGAGCAGCCCAGGACAGCATGGACTGGATGGACTGGAGGGCAACGAGGGGGCAGGTGAGTTCTTACTTTCTTTTATTTAAGGATTTCAGGGAAAAATTTGGTCGGCCCAAATCACAAGAACATTTAGATTCATGCGGAGATGATTTTCCCCTGATATCGAGTAAACTCTGGTTCAATCGAACCGGTTCACTCAGCTCTAAATATCATGTGTTAGAACATCAGTCAAGTGTAAGTGGCCAACTTGTTTTATTTTATAGAACAGGAATCTATCAAAGTCTGATCTTACCAACACATGTTTCTGGAAGTGCATCATGACATGAGCAAAATAGATTTATGAGGGCCTAGTGAGTAAACCTGCTAATGGATGACCTGTTGTAGGCAAATCAAAGCCCACCTTCACTACACATTTGTAGAAGTGCATCATGGCACGAAGAAAGTATTCTGAGAGCCTGAGGAGAAGAATATTTAATGCTTATTAGTCTGGATAAAGGTTACAAAACCATCTCTGAAATGTTCGCCCCCACCTATCTATAGTCACATAGAGTGTTACAAATGGAGAAAATTCAATACCATTATTACCATTTACAGGAGTAGTCAACTTACAAAGACCGTAATAGTAACAATTAAACAATCAAACACATTTCTTACATTATGTGCTTAAAAATAATATAACAGCTCAGACAAATTCCCATAACGGGGCCATTGGGAGCAAGGAGGAAAATCTGAAAATCCGAAGTATGCTATGAATATGTATCCAGCTCACCAATGTCCTTTAAAACATAACTTTTACTAATGCATTTAAAAAGTTTGTATACCCAGTACAAGATATACGTGAAAGGCTACTTGCCCCTGGCTGAGTTGGGTGACGCGTTTCGGGGTTGTGGGCCCCTTAGTCTTACCAAAACCCTGAAACGCGTCAAAGGTAAATGTCAGGACACCTGTGAGCTGTATTGCAAGAAAATATGGGGAGTTCAGAAGAGAGAAAGTATTCCAAAATCTTTTTGGATAATCTATTAAAGCATACTGTGCAAGTACATATTCTGATGTTTTGGGGTCACGCAGGGCTCCTTTTTTTAAGGTGACATACAAAGCCAAATATGTGCACAAACCACTTAAATAAATAAGGAACCAATAGGATCCATCCACCTGGACCAAAAACATGCCCCTCAGACACCAACAGGGAAATATGAGTCATTCAAAAGTTCAATGACCCTAAGAACATATGTTTTTTCATACCAAAGATTGGTTAAAGATTAAATGTGACATTTGTTATGTGCAAGCTATTCTATGCTTGCATGTACATAGGAATTGTGTGCAGTGAGTGAGTCCTCACCTCCCTAGAATGGTGGGCTGCCCTAACCGTGGATGCATTGGGGGTATGGTGCCTTGTTCAAGAGCACTTGAACTTGAATAACTATATCAATGTTCTATCCTTAACGTTATACTAAAGGCAAGCCTGACTGTTGTCCCATTGTCTCTGGCTACACGTTGCACTGTTCTAAACTTTAATCCGCTTTCCAAAAACCCTGTAGTTCCTAAGTTATCCTCAGTATTAAGTAGAGAATTGGGGATTCATAGAAAAACATGAAGAGAAACAGTGGGTATGGCAACAACGATGTTATGTAGCACACTGTGATGAGTGGGAGAGGCGAGAGGAGGGCGGGGATTCAGAGCTCTACAGAGAGAGGCGACCAGTCAGGATATCTGTGTTTCCATTCTTGGTCCAGTGAAGGTTGATTGAAGGACCAAGTCAGCAGGATGAGGAATGAAAGCTTAATGAAGAAATTATTTTCCTATTAAGGAGAGAGAAAGGAGAGGAAGGACAGCGCTGCAGCCACCCAATGAAAGGTAAGCTACTGATATTTATTTTTTAACTTTTGACTTCCCAATCACTTTAATTCAATAGAAATGTGGAAAGACCCAAAGCAAGCTGTTAACGGCAAGAAACTCGCCAACATTTCAAATATAAAGCAGTTTGCTATGGAGGAATTGGTTAAAATTCCTATATGCCAATGTGCAGAACAAATTCAAAGTTACCAGATATGTTTATATGCAGTTATTGCTGCACAGGCGTCATAGCAGATACTGAAAGCAAATTATTTTTTATTTGGTTTTCTGTATCTTCTTTTAGGACTTATATAAAAGTGTTATGTAGTTTTATGTCAAATTATTTGCATAATCAAACTTGCAAGATTTTGACTAGCCCTGGTTTCACTCCGTGACCTGGGGGCATCCCAAATTGGGAAACAACACACACATGGGCTCTTGTACAAGCTGTTTACCTTGACTATGTAATTCACCAAACGGCTCTGATGTTCTTCAATCGGAGCCGCAAGCAGCCGCATCCCCAGCAGCAAGTGTGCACAGCCTGAGGATGCAGGGGACGCAGATGCTCACGCTCATTGTAAACAATCAGAGCCGTTTACATAGGCATAGCAAACGGCTCTGATTGGGGGAGAGCATGCATTCTTGGAATGGGAACAGGTGGCTAATACCGGCAATCTGAGGGGGTTTACAGAAGGCCAATGTTTTAGATTCCAGGGCCATCCGCTGTGGGTTTCATTTAGCTTTAGGGGGTCACTTATGAAACGATTCGCTGGCCATTCCCTAGCTATTCGCCCCATTCAGAATTTAAAACTCACACCAGTTTCGGTGTTTGCTGGATGTACGTTGAAGTCATTTTGTGCAGCACATGCTGGCAAACACTTTTTCCATTCCACACTTTTAGTGGTGAATTCCATAGGAATCAATGTTATTTTTGGAGAGAATGTGTCTTTAGTTCTTTTTAGCATCTTTGACTTATTTTTCAAGCTTGAACATCAGAAAGATACTAATGGTAATGTTTTTACATGACTTTTATATTTTCAATTAACCTTTTTTTCTTCAGTTTTTCAGGAATCGATCAGGCTGGGGATCCTATAGATTTTTTTATTTGGTTCACTTTAATAAAACTTTAATAAAAGTGACTTTCACCAGCGAATTGTGATGCAAACGAAGCAAAATACATAGCGTAAGTCTGTGCTCACTAGTGTTTGCTGCTGTAAGTTTAGCTCAGTTTACCACAGTTTTCTCCTCTGGACGCACTAATGGAGAAAGCAGAAAAAAAGTCACCCAAAGTAGCACACATTGTAAAGTAGCACAACCTCCCCAAGCCTCAGCGATCTGCCCCTCCCCCGGTTTTACCTTCCGACAGGCGGTGCCATCTTGCTTCCCATCAGGCCCTGCGCGTGGACCCTAATCTCGTGCCTGAGCAGTTTCCTTGAATGGGTTGCAATGGGGCCACCCAAATTCCCACAAGACATTGCTGAGCTGCGAGATCACCGTAGGACATTGACGTGTTTGTTATTAACAGACGGCTAAGCAGACGACAGGGTGAGTATTGAGCCCTGAAGCAGCCGGATGTCCCCACAGCAGGCAGTGACAACATCCAAAAGGTAAGTAGGGGCCGATGGGAGGGGAAATCCCTGATGTTCCTCTTTAAGGCAACACTGTAAAAGAGCTCTGACTATATTAATAGTCTGTTCTGTGACCATATTCATTACGTAACTCTAATTGTTTCTTAATGTTTTTCTACATCTGGATACAGTGAATACATAGTTGAGCACAGTGTGAAGTTTTTTTTTTTTTTTGCATGGCAGCAAAACCTGAAAACAGTTGTCAAATGATATATCACCCCAGGGTTCATAAGATTTAGGAGAATCAATGTTTAAAATATCTTCAAGTTATTTGATTAATGATCAAGCTCAGCTTAGAAATGATTCTTTTTGTTGCTCTGCCTCGCAGTCATTGCCCTACTGAGAAGATACACTATTGTCATTCCTATGGAAAGATTTATACATTTTCAGATGTTAGTGCCCTAGTGAGGTCCAATTATTATTATTTCTGTTTCTGCTCATCTTTGTGTTTAGGCAAAATGACTGTAAATGTTATTTCTTAATAAATATTTGTGAACATTTGGCAGAACCTGACACGGTTCTTTATCTTGTACAGACACATTTTAGAGTAAGAGGAAGCTCGTACTTCTTCATTATTCTTTTGGCTCATAAGACTGACAATAATGTTTTTTCTCTATAAGCTATTCATGTATGTTGCAGGGTTTAAATGGTTTCCCCTATTAGCAATTCAAAGGCCCTCAATAACCTCAGAGATTGTTGGTACAGTACAGGAAGAAATGCCCCCATAACTTTTTTGCTAAGGCTATTTGTATGCCTAGATGTCCAAAGGGACAAGAAAACCTCAAGGGTCCTATACCTAGAAAGGAAGTTCATATCATCACCTTCTATCCCCAGCCCAATGACCCAAAACAGACTGTGTATCTTTTTTATTTACTAAATGCTTTGCCTAACATTCATAAAAACACAGACCTGATCAGTCTGGTGTCCGAAAGGTTGTCCATATCGCTCCCTGGCCAAGCTGTACCACCTCCTGGTGCTTTCAAGTGATGATACATTCAGTTAAAAGCAGCTCAGCATTGGGGGTCAGCCTTATCAGTTATAATAACTGCAATAAATCTGAAAGCACTGCAAACTAAACTGCGACTATATGGCAATTTAGCTTTTAACTGAAGGAATTAGCATATGGTTGCCATTCAGATATCACACTGCTTCCTACTAGTGTTTTAATGAATATTAAGCAAAGGCTTTAGTAAAATTAGAAACACGAGCTGTTTTGGGGCACTGAGCTGGGGATAGAAGGTGACAACATAAACTTCCTTTAACAATTTTTAGATTTATCAAGGATCTTGTTTGCTTATGTTACAGACAGATAAACACATCATTCACTGATCATGAGGTTGAGATTTTTAGGTATGGGCTGTCTGCCTTTCCTGGTGTATCTGTTGTCAGGGATAAGCATGAGAAACTACCCAATAGATCAATCAGATTCATAGCACCAGTCAACATTCCCAGTGCTTGCATAATGTATTTGTAGGTTTGAAGGAACTTGGCAACCAGCACTTTAAGCGGAGGGAAAGCAATTTTTGGGTTCACCACTTATCCTTCGCCCCCATGCCCCATGTCTGAGCAGCTGGGCGCTGCTGTTGGCTTGGCAGTGGCTCGTTTTTCAAAGACACACCCGCAGAAAAGCCGGAGATGCAGTCGACAATGGAGATCACATTGTAGGACCTGCTGGGATCAGGTAAGATCAGGCTAGTGGCCAGGCCTGGAATGTTTTAGATACCAGGACCTGGCTGCGTGAGTTTTGCGTGAGTTTCGCTTCAAAGTGGAAAAAAAACCCGGGATTTTGACTGTCCTGGGTTTTGTTCTGTGCACCCGGGGCATCCCAAGTCAGAGTGCCCCATTGTGTGAAACACCCCAGATCGCCCTTTCAAATGCACCTCCGTCTGCTTCAACGCCACATGCATGGGCTCTTGTCCAATCAGAGACATTCACCTTGCATATTAATTGCTCAGCAAACGTGCTATGTTTACACGCAGAGCCCGGCAATGGGAGTGAGAGTGGCCACATCCCCTGCAGCGCATGCTCCCGTCCCTAGCCTAATTGAATTGTTAGGCTTGGTAGAGCATGCACAGCTGTAAGGAGTGGGAAGGTGACTGTCCTTGTATACATCGATGAGGGAGCGTCAGCAAGAGTTGAGTGCTGCGACACCCCTGGGGGTTTCACACAGCAGGGCATCCCGATTTGGAGTCTTTTAGATTTCAGGGCCAGTCCAGCTGAGTTTGGTGTAAGGTTTAACTTATCCCTTACTTGGGGGTATCCTGTTGTAACTTCTTATTGTTAGGAGGTACTTGGCGTAAAATGTTTGAGAACCTCTGGTTCAGGCAAGTAAACAAACAAAAGCCTTAATCACCTTTTGTCCCCTGGGTTCTCATAGGTCCAATTCAGTTGGTCAAAGACTTACAAGGTTGATATGGAGCCCCATGCATGCCCATTCCCTCACAGGCCTGCTGCAATCACTGTGATTGACACAAATAAGCAGCCATTTGTCCCAGGGGTCACTAGTGAAAAGAGGCCTGTTCAGCACTCAATCTTGCAAAAGATGTGTATGGATTTTGATTTTTAACTTACCTAACCAGTGCCAGGTGCCTCCGTACACGGAAGTTCACAGTTCACGGAAGCGCCTATTGTTTCCAAGATGGCTGTACACAGGACACTGCCACCAGCAAGCTGGAACCAAGAAGCACATCGCTGGCTTCTCAAAACAAAGCTACAGGAGGATGATCAGCAGCGTGGGAGTAGTGGTGAGGTTAGTGGGTAGCCTTATATCCCCTGGCACTTGGGTGGTCTGAGGTCTGTTCGGACCTTTACTTAAACTTGTGATCTTGATTTGCTTTTCAAAAAATGTAAAAACCATGTGGTTTTAGAACATTAATGGTTACAAGGGATAAACCTGAATAATTTGGCTTGTCTCTGCTTTGATCAATTAATTATCATTATATGCTATTTTTTACACCTAGAACAGCATTTTTAAGGCCAACTTTTGTAAGATTATTATTGCTTTTACCCGCAATAATCCAACAAGCTTCTTTTCTGCAAGATATGACTATGTTCAATCTAATGCAGAGAATGAAAACAGTTGATTTGCTTCCACTAATTTACGTTTAAAGGCAGCAACAACCTTCTAAAAGGTTCTTGACACAGAGGCTTTGAAACAGTGCAGGAATTGTTGATTCTGCAGAGAAGTGAACGACATGACACTTATCTGATTCACAATTATGCAGTAGCGGACGTTCACATCTGGTACACATTGTTAGTTTAGATTTCTTTCTCTTGGTATTAAATTTCTCACCACTATGGACATCTGTAATGATAAAAGACCATGTATTGCTGAGATTGATGTCTACAAAGTACCGGTATCTCTCTTTTAATTAAGTATAGGAAATATACAAAGAGATATACCAGAACTTCAACACTGCTAAATTGTATATGTTCTATCCATTGACAAAGTCTTTGTTTGTCTGATGGTGGGATGGTGCCGTGGCGGGAAGATTTAGTGCAAGTGAAACAGAGAAGTGTATGCAGAACATATTGGAGGTGAGTGAGATATTTACCATATATGAAAGTGCTGAGTGCCCTGGCAGCCCCCCCAGTCCAAAAATGTGCCCACCTCCCAACCAAGCAAAGGCAGGAGGCCACAGTAGCCAGCACATTGCCCACATAGGGTTTCATACATTTAAAATTAGAGGAGGAAAGAATGTGCACCCCTATTGCCCAGATAAAAGCAGGAGGCCACAGCAGCCATCCTTTTGCCCATACAGAGTTTTATGCATTTTATATTAGGGGATACAAGTGCAAAGTGCTCACCCAGCCCAAAAATGTGCACACCTGCCACCAAGTTAAAGACAGAAAGCCACCACAGCCTTCATATTGCCAACATAGGGTATTGTGCATTTTACATTAGAGGATAAAAGAGTAAAGGCACCAGCAGGGCTCCTCCAGTCCAAAGATTTGCACTTCTACTGGCCAGTTAAAGGCAGAAGGCACCAGCAGCCAGCACATTGCCCACATAGGGTTTTATAGATTTTAAATTTGATGAAGAAAGCTCAGAGGGCCATAGTAGAGCTCTCCTAGTCCAAAAGTTGTATATAAAATGCCAATAAAGTTTTGAAAAAAAGGGGCTTAGACCAGTGTTCCCCAAACCTTTTGTTTGAAAGTCAGCAGGTCAGGTTTTGTAGTTCTCCACATAGGGCTGTGTAAACTAGACTTACCTCACCTGTGCATCTGTGTGACGATCTGCAAAACCTGACCTGTGGTGGGGGAGAGGATTAGGAAACACTTCAAGGTCCTAGACCAACCCAACGCTGGAGAGATACAACTGCAGGTCCTGTGTGATATAATATATGCATCAAGTTGCAACCCTGTTGGCCTAAGTGAACCAGAGATCAAATATCTGAGCAAGGGTCGTGTTTAGAAGTGAGTGGACTGAAACTATTCTTTTTGGTGCAGTAAACATTTCTCTTCATTAGCCAATATAATTTTGCTTTATTTCGGGTACTACTAAAAACTGTGATTGCATGCGTTGCAGTTATTGTACCTTTTTCTCTTTCTAGAGTGAATGTTTGAGGCAACCTCAAAAGAGATAGCTACTTACCCAGTGTTGTACAGTAAATATGTAATATTAGGTTACTGGAATTGGAGTGATTTGTTCCTTTAAAATCCCTTAATTAAATACTGCTGATTGTTTCCCTAATTAACATAATTAATCATTATATTCACAATTGGGTCAAATGCATTGTATTTACATGTTCAGAAAAAAACATGGAGTATTTTTACAATTCTCCAAGATTATTTAGTGACACCATTTGTCACATACAATGCTGTTTTAATAGCTATGCCACTTCACATTGTACACCCCTACTACACATTTCTTATAACAACATATTTTAATTAATATTAAATGATATTGTTCAATAGTATGTAATGAACATTTAAGTCAACAAGTCGTATATGTAATAAATAAGGTAAACAGGCAACTATTTCCTGGAAGGCGCTGAACTGTACGTTCCCACATACTTGCTCTGCTAATATGCTATAGCGGAATTTCACTTGCCTTATTATGGAGAAAACAGGAAGCTGTTCTCAGTGACTGTCAAATGATTAGCATTGTAATTGAATGTCTCTGCGGACCAAAAGGGGAATCCTATTTTTAACTATGGACCTAACTTCAGATCTGAATAATGTATTGTAAAAGAAATCCCCAATACATAAATTTAGCTTTTTGATACTTTGTCCAAAGAAACGTGACTGATTATTTTTAGACAGGACCTCATTAAGTCAGAAAATAACAAACTATATTCTAATTTCCCTCTACACAATTCTCAAGATTTTACTTGGAGGGTGATGGATAGCCAGGATAACCAGTAGCCTGGAAAGTAATCCCCATTTAAACACAGAGCCAGTAATATGTCAGCCCTAGCCCTAATAATGAGTCCTCCTTTGTTGTACCTGCCGTCCTTGATATGTTTGTAATGGTGTTTGGGTTCCTGCAGTAAACTCTGCTTCTATCAATCTTGTGTGTGTTCCCAAAGACGTGTCAAATATGGATGAAATAAAGCAGAAATTCACAAAGGGGTAGGTCTATTCCACACCACAATCTTCACCTTCACACATGTCTTTAAAATGTACAAAGAAGCCTTATGAGCCACAGAATACTGCAGGCAACTTTAGTGCTATATCTGAGTTGTTAGCCACTTTGCTTAAGACCTAAAAAAATACATAAAAAAGCATAATGTAGCTGCATCACCAATGGAAAATGCAAATGTATTGAAATGATAAACATATATTTAATATAAAATAAACAAGATTAGCTTGAATCGCCCTGAAAACATTAACACCATATAAGACTTTGACATGGAAAAGAGGATGTGAGCCAAGTCCATAGCTTAAAGTGGACCAACATCCAGGGGTGATCGGCCCGGGAATCTATAAGATCACCTCCCTCACCGCGGGACATCCAAGATCGGGGTGAAACCCCCCAAAACCCCCAAAAAACCCTAACTTATCGGCGGCGCCCGCCGTTTGTGAATGGCTGGCGCGGGCGCGCGCCCTGTAAGAGTGACGTGCGGGAGGCGGCGGCGGACGCGCTGTCTTGGACGTCGCTGTCACCCGCTTGGACGTCGGCGGGGATTGGACGGCGCGGTCACGTGGGAGCGTGGTGAGGTGAGTTTTTGGGGCTTTCTGGGGTGCCCCCCCGAAGTGGACCAAAACCCAGGATAGTCAAAATCCTGGGTGTTGGTCCACTTTAAGTTCTTAAACAGTCTCACATCAAAAGCCAAAAGCCCATGAGCATATACAAAAAATGAGTTAAATATATATCTCCACTAACAACTAAGTATTTTAACCCCCTATGATGATCTAGATCATTAATTTTATTTTAATGATACATTTACATTAAATATTATACACATTTGTATATAGCATTGGTTTTGCACTAAGCCCTCTATACATGTGTTAACACATATATATATATATATATGTTTGTATATGATCATGTGCTTTTGATGTACGATGTATTGTTTATGAACTTAGCTATGGACTTTGCTCTCATCCTCCTTTTAATGACCCATTCTTATCCAGTTTTAATGTTCTTAGGCGTGGTTTACCCTAATCTTGTCTACTATATAATAAATATATGGATATAGTGTCAGTAAATTTACCTAGTTGGTGGTGCGGCTATGTTTTATTTCCTAAGTTTTGTTGACTTGCATGTCTGTAGGAGTAGAAGTGGTGCAGACATTGGTGTTTAGTGTCCACTTTACTTAAAGAGGAACAACACCCAAGAATTTACTTCCTTGAGTTTTGTTCCTCTCCGGTCTTGGCATACTCTGCTATATGGATCGCTGTAACATAATTTTTTATGCGTTCCCATGGTGTATATGTGGGACACTCAGACTCTCAGCGGTGCTCGTTCCATTAAGATTTCTTTTGCCACACTTAGGCCAGTGTGGCCAGGAGATCTGAATGGAGTGAGCACCACTGGCTGCATCCCTGTCAGCCTCTAGCTGTGTGCATGCCAGAACAACTATACCTAAAGGCCTGGCATGGGCATATTTCCCCTGCAATGTCCTGGTTGGGCAGTGTATGGAGCAAAAAGGTGCAGCACTTACTGTGGCTGGGAAGCATGTCATACTCACCATGGCTCCTGCCTTCTGCTTTCCATCCTCTGCGATTAGTGACATAAGCTGGCATGTGATGCCAGTGTAATGTGCCTGAGATGCTGATGATGGGGAGCAGGGGCCTGGGTGAATATAAAAGCTAGCCTTGCTGTAGTTTGAATGTAAATTATCGGGTAGGTGGGGGACACGGGCTCTCTGCTGATAAATATTGGGTAATTACAATAATTACTCTTAAAGCAGACCTATATTCAGATTTTTCCTCCTCCTGTCCCCTCTGTGCGTTCTTTTCTCTCTGAGTACCTGGAGCCAATCTATCATCCTCTTTATTTAATAATTGGTTTGTAGCCACACATACCTGGCAAGTTTGAGATTGTGGATTGGCTGATCTAAAAAATGCCAAGTGATGTAGGTTTGTGACTGGCTGCATAACCTATTTCCCTGTGGTCTGGGGTGTGCTCACTCTGAACACTAGAGTGTACCTTAGCCCAGAAATACTGGGGATGCAGCCGCGGCATGTGAAAGCACCATGCAATGACCAGTGAGGTGAGTATACTGGAGATCACAGGGGGTTTCACACTACATCTGAGAAAATGATGCAAGTCACAGTGAAACTGAAGGATATTCTCTCACAAGAACGAGAGTTCTTGCCCCGCTTGAAGCCCAGCTGGAGAAAGAATAATGAGTAAGTGACTAAAAACTTAAAACATATCAATTTTAGTTGCAGGGGAATAGTTTTTTAAGGGTATGGCTTTTTCTCGAAATGATGCTAAAAGCCCAGTTTAATAAAGTTTCTACACCAACATAACTTTTTGATTATGATTTCTATAAATCGGTGTTCCCCAACCATTTCCTCAAGAGCCACCAGCAGATCAGGTTTTGCAGACCTTCACATCAATGCATAGGTGAAGTAACTAGTGCAGCAGCAGGGCTATAGTACTGCTATGTGGAGACCCACAAAACATAACCTGTTCAGGCCTTCCTTTGTTATTTCAAGAACCAAAGTTTCTTAATAGTCATTTGTTCTTAGACTCGAGACTCATAATGCTCAATTTACTAAGAAAACTATGAGAGTTAACCCAATTCTGGAAAATTTCCTGAGGAAATGTGTCTTTGCTTGTCAACCCAATGCAGCCTATCTTCTTCCCATGGCAGAATTAGCAATTTCCACATATCATCTAGAGTTTCACTCTTCCTTCCACACGCCACCTCTTTACTATTATAAGCGTTTGCAAGTTCTAGTTGTAGAGCTGATTTGCAGAACGTCAGAAATTTTTGATCCATCCAAACAAGTTGCATGTACTGTATCCTTGGTAAAGTGCTGAACCATTTGCCATTCTTTTAAATATATATATGTAGCTTTCCTCCATAGAATCAAAGGGCCTGTACAACTTTCTGGCATTATGGCATCATTACCTGAATATGGTGTTACCAGTGTGATTAGTGGTGCTATTAAGGGTTTATGCCACACACAGAGTTTCTCATAATGGCGGACCAGAGAACGTTCTTCCATGATTAGAGACTTTTCCACGCGCAAACTCCAAATTCATTTCTCTCTTTCACTCTTTAAAGTGGACCAACACCCACCGGTGATCGGCCCGGGAATCTATAAGATTCCTGGGCCGATCACCTCCCTCCCCGCGGGACATCCGAGATCGGGATGTCCCGCGGGGTGAAACCCCCCCAAACACCCCAAACGCCTTACCTCAGTTTCGGCGGCGGCCGGCCGCCGCCGCCTCCCTCGCGCCCCTCTAGACGTGCGCGCGCCCGCGCCGGCCGTCTGTGAATGGCCGGCGCGGGCACGCGCGCGTCAACAGGGACGCGCGGGAGGCGGCGGCGGAGGAGCCGCTTGTCCGCGGCGGAGGAGCCGCGGACAGAGGTGAGTTGTGGGGGTTCGGGGGGGTTTAACACAGCGGGGCACCCCGATCGGGGGTGCCCCACCGAAGTGGACCAAGACCCAGGATAGTCAAAATCCTGGGTGTTGGTCCACTTTAATAACTACCCCTTTAAATAGAGCTGAACTTAAATAAATGAATTGTATATTATTTTTATATACAATTATAGTATTATATTATATTTGGCATTTGAAGCTTTACATACTAGAATGTTCATGTTTTTTTCATTTTATAGATTTAGCAGTTGCTTTTTTACTTAAAATTTGGTTCACTATGCAGGCTACCTCTTTTGTTCATGGTCCATGTAAAAACTAATGGTGGATTGCATAGTAACATATTAAGTCTGCATTAATAAATCCGCATTTATTAGCCATTTTGCCCATATAGCAGCTGGGGACACTCAAAATGTGTATGAAATAATTCTACATCCCAAAGAACCAATTTTAGTTTTCTCAAATTTCTTTGATAAGACTGAAATACTTTTAGTTAAGGTGAAATGTAAACTTCAAAAAAGTAGGGATTGGGAGGCTTTGTCCCGGGTGCTAATTTTGTCTCTAAGGTTGTGGTAGGGGGCTGAGCACTGGGAGCAGTTAAATTTGAGCATCTGCCATCCTGGCGTTTTTGTATGTGACTGTCCAAGATCTGTCATCTACTTCAGAACTACTTCTTTAATGAGCTATACTAAATAAAAGGATCAGATGAAATCAACAAACCTACATGCAACACAGAAAGCTACTGCCTCTAAGTATTGTCCAACCAAGCCTTTAGATAACCCGGGACCAGTTAAGAGGGAAGGCAGCAGTCTTCCTTGCCTCCAAGGCTTATTTACCCCTGTGTTCTGCAGCTGAAACTCATAGTTCCCCTCATCCTTCCACGATCCCACAAGTGTGGATCATCTGTAAAGAAGCATCTGGAAAGCAGGTCTAAACTCGTGGTTGATCATACAATTTCTGCCTCAGCCGATACCTGTTGGAAGATCCCTAGTAGCCACTCTTGGGAGGGGGGAGGGGCATTCCTGCAGCAAGGTGGTTTAGTATGACAATAAAATATAGGATTTGCATTTCCACTGAGCAACAATTAAATAAACAACAGCAGAGCTGCAGGAGTAGAGCCAGCACAGAGAGGACATGCATGGAACAGTTGCAATCTTTGTTTTTCCTTTGTTAGTCAGCCTGCATGGACTGGAGAGCAAACAAAGTAAGGAAGTCTCAGTTTTTGCAAAGGCTCCATTCATGTGGTGGCGTGGCATTTTAGTTGCCCTCCCTTTTAATTCGGTCATGCTTTGATCAAAATATTTGTCTGTTTCTGTCTTCTGTGATTACAGCACCCCTAATCCCACTGGAACATCTACTGGGGTTGATGCCACCTCTTCATTGGCGGGTAGTGATTTGTTCATATTGGATGGATGCTGTCACATCTCCCCTTCCAAACCTGCTTGATATGGATTTCCTTCTGACGTCTCCTTATGCTAGCCTTTCTGCCTCATCTCTGGCTACACAAAACCTACCTATGAAAAACCCTAGTATACTGGTAACATCCTCCAACCAATTCTTAAAGTGGACCCAAACTCCCAAAAACAACTCTTTTCTCTCCCACACCCGGGTACATTACTGTTTGGATGTTTGCTGCCCTCAATGCTGCTTGGTATTCCTGGTATAATGATTTTAATTTTTGTGTAACCCAGGTATATCATGTGTATGCTATTGGTTTCTTATAGGATATCATTGTTTTAAACTAGCTGTTTAAGTCCCCCTTGCAATTAGAGCCTCTTTAAAATAGTAATCAAAGGAAGTTAGGAGCCAAAGGAAGATTTAACATTTTCCTTTGAAGTCAAAATTGTTTGTGGGAATTTTTATACAATTCATTACCGGTACATAAGTTGATATATATATATATATATATATATATATATATATATATATACCGTATTTTTCTTATTTTTCCCCAAAAGTGGTGGGAAAATGTCCGTGCGTCTTATCGAGCGAATGTAAAAAAAAAAAAAAACTCACCCGTTCCCGGCGTTCCCGCGTTGCCAGAGACAGCGCCCCCGCCGCTCCTCCATCTGCTGCTTCTTCCGCCTGGGGCACATGCGAGCACCCAGGTCAGGGCAGCAGGTGGGCGTGGCCTGCACCGACTTGGCTTGCCTGTAAAAGACAGCGATCGCAGCGGCGGGGCCGGGACAGAGCCCGCCGCTCCTTCTTATGGCCAGCTCCGTGAATGGGGTGGGCGTGGCCTGTGCCAACACTGACGCGGCGCAGGCCACGTCCACCCTATTCACGGGGCCGACCGCTCAGCTGAGCGGTGTCAGTGGAGAGGTGGGGGGGAATGGGAGGGGGGAGAATGCCACACTGCCTATATAGGGAATGGGAGGGGGATGCCACACTGGGTATACGGGGAATGGGATGTGGGCATGCTACACTGTCTATGGAATGGGGGCATCCCACACGGCCAATGGGAAAGGGGAATGCCACACTGTTTGTAATGGTGCGTTTTTTTAAATACTTTTTTTTCTTATTTTTCTTCCCCAAATCCTAGGTGCGTCTTATGGGCAGGTGCGTCTTATAGGTCGAAAAATACGGTATATATATATATATATATATATATATATATATATATATATATATATGAAGGTGGTTGGTTGTCTATGAAGTTAAGGCTCTCATGTGGACACATACTGCCACATCCTTTTGGCTGAATGCCTTCAAAGCTATTCATATTTACTCCCAAAATGAAATCTCATTTCTTCAGTTGCACATTGGTGAACTGGAGAACAGACCACTTTGTTCATCTGTAAAAATCTTTATCAAAGAGTTCCCCAAACCTTTGTTGAGGGAAGACCTAAAGGACTTTCATTGTACTTGTTCTCTTCAGCACTTTGCTAGACCCCACTTGACTGTGCACACAAGTTTCTGCTGGATACAGTTTTGTATGGAATCTCCAGACAAGCATGGCAAAAAGGTCAGACTAAATCTGATGGTACCTTATTTCAGATCCTTTCAGACAGTGCCAGCATTGCTCCAACTGGTCATTGACATGCAGGTGGGGTTGTCCCTTTTATCTCTAAATACCTTAAACATCTATCTTCTTAAATCACTGAGGGGTCCAAATCTCCTTTTTATATTTCTGTTTTTTACCATTTTCAGTGGTCAAACTGGCTTTAGGTGAATATTGTGGTGAATGTTCACCTGTTCATCAGATTTGGTGCACAAAGAAATCTCATCAAAATGGGCAAGCTTCCTGATAGGCTTTGCTCCCTTACTTGCAACAAAGGAGGAATTTGCCTTTTTTCCTGTGCTCAAAAAAATCTGAGGATCAAGAAATGCCTTCTACTGCTCACCAAAGCCTATGCCGCATTGGGTATCCTAGAAATTGCTTTGGTCATAAATGCAATCCCTACCTAGATCAAATACCACCACTATAAAAAAATCAGTTTTACTTTGCAGGTTTTCTAAAGAGCTTTTGCTAACTCCTTGTTGACATCTTTCCCATTTAACTGCTAATAAATATCTCAAGTAAATTTGTCAAGTCAGATATACATTATAGCTGTCCCTGTCTCATCGCAGTTGAATAGTAAGTAAGTGTGAGGCCAGTAGGACCTCAATCCTCCTTAGCCCATACAGTCTCTCTTTCTCTCTCTGAATTAAACAGAGAAAATATAGGGCACCACAAATAACAAAAATGGATCAATGTTCCCCTTGGGGGTGCTCCCCAAGTTCCAAATAACACCTGACCAACAACAGAAAACTCAGAAAATGTGGGCACTCCAACCAAGCTTATAATTTATAAAATCATTTTATTAGTGGCCACAATAGGACCTAAAAAACACTAACACCTCAATAGACAAGACAGAATTAAAAATAAATGCCCTCTTCCCTGGAATTTGATAATACATTCAATGATAAGATATTTAACATGATTTCCTTCATAATAAAGTTAATTCAGGCGGTAAAAAGACAATTGATAATCCAATATGTACAAAAGATCAATGAACCTATTGTGCCAAAAAAAATATGTGCTATCTCTTTAAATCCCATAAGGGATCTATCACCTGTACAAAATGACCAAATACCCCTTACTACCTAATAAGGTGCTGAATGGTGCTCAGTGATAATGATAAAGTACCAGTCATGCTATATACTTCACTGCTACTTTAAAGTGCATATGTGCAAATCCATAATTATATATATGTGTGTGTGGGTTACAAGCCTAATAAAATCATCACAAAAATACCAGTATCAATATCCCCAATGTGAGCAGAAAGACTTGCAAAGCTATACATATGACCAATAATGCCAAAAGATTAATAACGTTACCTCCAATAAAAATAATGATCCTCCAGTTCAGTGAGCTACCCCGCGCGCTCCGCTATGCACCCACAGCTTCTAATGGGGTGAACTTACCTGAAATGTGCAGCAGATTACATTTTTTAGATCAGGGGACTACTCCATATACAGGGGTGGTCATGTGATGTCTACATATTTCATTTATATGTGCTCACATACCATACCCTATTTAAAGTTCCTTTAGGTTGCCCAGAGCTTATAAATGAGTTGGCCCGTTTTAAGATTTGCGATGCCCTGCAGTGTGACACCATTTGGTTCTCCCATATTCTTTAAATACCACTATCCTCGTGGCCAGGGCTGCAGCTAAGATTAGCCACACTCCATGGCACCCCGTAACAAGGATCGAGGTAAGTACATGGGGAAACCTAATCAGGATGGTGAGATATGCCAATACTAACATATGTAGGATTGAGGAGACAGAAGATTTTTTTACAGAAACTAGTGAAAGGAATCAAACAGCTTGTAGGAGGCAGTGAAAAGGAGAGAATTTTAATAACACCTGTCAAATGTTTTAAAGTTAAAACACTTTATGTTATGTGACAGAAGACAGCATTCTTCACTCACCACCAGGCCTCACCAAAGCATGGAATTTCATTACGGCTGTTTCTGATCATGGTGCATTAAAAGTCTTATCTGACCTTTTCACTACAAGTCAGCAAGCCAAATCGAATTTCAAAAAAATTGTCATTTTCACATTTCAAACTGTTTAAGCATTATGCACAGATGAAATATATAATAACCGGCATCTCCATTTCAGATTTTGGAAGAAAAACTATACTTGACTGTACAGGCTTAATGCTATAAATTGCTTGTGTAAGCATTGGGTGTTTTTATTCTCTACACACAAAAATCAGTTACAGAAAGTTATATAATGAGGCAAAACGTTGAAGCTGGCATAGCTGCAAAGCAACTATTTTAAATAGCTAATACTAAAACTGAAATTTGGGAACTTTTTAGTGCTTGAATATATATATGTTTTCAATCATAGCATTGCTTTGTCTAGTATATCAGGTCATAAACTGTATATAACATTGAGAAGAAAATAAAATAACATGGGTTTTGTGGGTGGTCGAGTACCTGCCCATTTTCTCCCACCTCTTCCTGCCCCCTGTGCGGATTGAGGGCCATCACAGACTCCTTCTGCCTAATTCGTATTGGAAGGTTCCTCCTTTAATGTTAGGTGTGTAATAAAACATTTGTTTTCATACTGCATACTAAACACTTGAGAATGTATGTTCATACAATAATCACATTAGAAGGAACTCATGCTGATAAAAATGCAAATGATAACAGTAAAATTTATTCTTTATGTGGATTACAGTATCTGCTCTTGCACATCACTTTTCCCAAAACTTTCATTACTGCTGTTATGAAAGAATTGCTTTGGACTCTTAGGCGTCTTTTAATAAAATTAGACCAAGGCAATATTATATTTCCCAATAACAGTTTGACCTACTGTAGTGTCTAGTTAGAATAACTATTTACGTTAAAATCCCTTATGACCTTGGTATATATTTCTATGATCTTAATTATGTTCTCTTTAGTAGACCTCAAAACCTTCATGGTTTTAGAATGATCAAGATTTTCAAGATAGATTTACAATATATAGTTTAGACCAGGGATGCAAAACCTGTGGCCTGGGGGACACATGGAGCCCGCACTGCCATCTGTTACAGCCCCAGCTCCCCTAGGTTGAAGCTTGCCTTGCCTGCCTGCAGTTCAAGCAGCTAGGCCACTGTGTTGCTAATTCTCAAAGGAGGAATTGGGGCACCAAGGGATTTCACATGTGCTACTGGTGTGTTTGTGTTGCGCATGTCTGAAGATATCTATGTAAGTGCTCATCGGCTCACTCCAGCTCACCTCTTATTACGTCTTCTCACCTTACCTGTGCTTACTTCACCTCTTTTTACCTGTGCCTATCTCTACATTTCCTCCTCACCTCTTTCCATCTTGTCCCATCTTACCTCTGCTCATCTCACCTCCCCTCATGTATACCTGTCTCTTCCCTTCTCAGTTTACCTCTTCCCAACTTACCACTGCTCAGCTTTTCCTACCTCTATCCAACTCTGCTCACTTCACCCCTGCCCACCTCTGTGCTGTCTGATGCACCTCTTCCCACCTCAAATCTGTCCATGTCACCTCGCCCTGCCTCACCTCTGCGTACTTTCATCCATATCACCTCTGCTCTCCTTTCTGTAACACCTCTTTCCACCTTTGCTTACCTATTGCCTATTACCACCTCCCCTCTTCCCACCTCAGGCCAATTCTTCCTGCCTTACCTCTGTTCACCTTTTTATACAAATAATAGCATATAAAATGCTTTAACGTTAAAGCTTGTCTGCAGTAAACTGTATTTTTCGCAGCATTGTATTGCGGCCTCTTAAAGTGGAAAAATAAGACTATTTGGCCCTTCGAAAAAGTTTGTGCACCCGTGATTTAGAACTTTTGTGGCTTACAAAACACGGTGGTTTCTTTAGATCGGTATAGCTAGGCTTTGGTCCATTGTTGGTATAGCCTAACATTAAAATATATCATTCTGAAGTTCTACCTGTAATGTTCATTTTATAAATTGCTTGTATCATTAAGAATATTATCTGGGTTAATCCAGAGAGTCCAATATTATCTCTAAACCTTATATTTCTGTAAAATGGTCAGTCTCCTAGTTCTAACCTATCATGTTACATGTGGCAAGTTATCTTGACTTTTTTTTTATACACAGTGTAAGGAGGAGCTGCATGCTAACAGATCTCATCACTGACCTGCAACATGTAAATGAAAAGGAAGAGGAAGGTTGTCCAAGCGCAATTTAAACCAACCATAGGAGGTGCTAGAGAGGTTTAGAGTACATACTTGATGCAATATTCTGTTCACCCTCATACATGTATTTACCATATATTGCAATATATAATATATATATATATATATATATATATATATATATATATATATAGTGGTCAATCAGGCCAAGTTGGACCTGACCAGTCCCTACTGTTACTATATGCTTATTAATTCTTGCCTGTATGAAAGACCCAATTGTGTTTTACACTTGCCTGTACTACCGTACAACAAGTTAAACTGGGCCAAATGAGTGGATGTCATGGAAACACCTTGCCTTTGCTGGATGAACCCAAAAAAATGTCCGTTCCCAAAATACCCCCAGCACCCCAATCCGCCCTAATTATGGAGAGGAAGAGGGCTGATAGGAATAAAGAAAGAGAAGGAATGACAAAAAGAATAGAAGGAAACACAAAGACTAGAAGTAAAGAAAAAAATAGGACTGACAAATAGAAGGAAAAAAGAAATAAAAGGAATGGCAGAACCCAAGGGCCCCATCACGGAGCACCAAATGTATTGCAATGGCTTTTTTTGCTTAACAGTGTGTAATTTGGACACCAACAACTAAAACTCAGCTGAAACGCACTGTCAAGTTTGTCCCCAGAAGTGATTTCTTGTAACTAGTTTCCAACCAGCGCTGGAACCCTCCCCCCCCCCATAAATATGACGTTGAGAGCCGGAAACACAGCAGTACAAAGTGGCGCTCACTGGTGCTAGGATAATCGGCCGGCGGGTCCAACAGGTGCTGACACAGGCCAGCCAATACCTAAGTGCAACAATCAAAGCTAATTAAAAACAAGTCGCCTCGCACTGCTATACCTTAATAAAATACACTAAACATTAGTGCTGGCCATAGGAGGACCATTGCACAATTGTCCAACAGACTACGATAACAGAAAAAAGGCTGCCAGACCAGCCCATTAGGGCCCCCCAAAACAAAGGCCACACAAGTATTAAGTGCCAAAAAAATCAATTTTAATCAACAGTAAGTGGCATATAAAACAAATAGGACAAACATAGACACATACATTTAAAACCACTTAAAAAACTATGTTGCTCAGGATAACGGAACTCCACTGGCACTTGTATCGAATATTGCACTTCACTTATAATACAGTGCTTTAACCTACTTAATACTCAGTAATGCCGTGCAAATAAACCATGCTAGAAAATGCACAGTGCCATAAATATTGAACAACCCCCAACCCCCCAAAACGGAGGGTTTAAGGTGTTTCTCACAAAACAAAAACAAAAATATTTGTTAATCCAATAAAAAATCGCTAATCCATATTAACAATAAAGTGCAAAGTGTCAGATAAGATGTTAATGCCGCCATTGAACCAGACAGCAGTTGCAGCCAAAGCCAGAGGAACCAAAAGCAAGGGCTAAAAAAAGGCTTGATGCTCAGCCGCAAAGCCCAATGAAATGGTTTATGGTTTAACGTACAAGAAGGTAAATTGGAATTAAATCCAAGAATCATTTTTGAAAACACGATTTTGTTTTTGATTAACAAGTAGCTTACTTGACAAATGTAAACAGTGAACCAATGGGTTTTAGATCCCTCAGGATATTTCTATATATATATATATATATATATATATATATATATATATATATGATCAAGAATATATGAAGTGTATTAGAAAACAACAAGGAATACATGTGTTCCTCTTGGCAAATAAAGGGTTAGTACCTTCTTCAGTAAGATATACACCTGTGTGCCTCAACTCACTGTTTATACTCTTTACTTCTTGCTTATATGTCTCTCGCTTACTGTGACCACTTCTGGCCCCTGTAGGAGGAAAGCTAAGCTCAAACATTATGTCAAAGCGAAATTAACAAGCCATGCGATTTCCTGAGGTACTTGTCTTTTCCTTCCCCGTTTCAGATAATTCCATCCAGCTGTCTATGAACTGTAGGACGCCTGCTAACGTTTCCAAACGACGCCTCATTTTGCTCACTTTGAAAAAAAAGGATCAGTGTTTGCAATCTCAATTCTTTATGACAAGCTATTTCTCTGCATATTTATGAGGGGTACCCAAGCCAGACATAGTGCACCCCTCCGCAAACCTTTAGGCTTGGCTGCCATCATACAGCTGCTTTCAGCTTTGTTTCAATGTAAAATAAAACAAATAACTTGATCCATTATTGATCGTAGGACACGCTCCAGAAATTTGATGTATTTCCAAGGCAATGCATCACTGAGAGCTGGTAACTCATTCCTGGTCTTTGAGATTCAAGTTCACATCATATTTCATGCTATCCATTCCCACCTGAAAACAGTGTTTGCAGAACCATTAACTATAATCAACATTTTATGAAAAGTACTTGGGTCATAGTCTACCAAAAGGAAGGGAATGTATTTGCTAACCAAAGTAATTTTTAAACACCATTAAAAAGGTCATACTTGCCTATCTTCCACAGCACATCACTCCAGGTTCAGATTTTCAATACTTATCCATGACAAAGATCCCCCTCCAGATCCATGAGTACCTCCATGGCCAATTTCTGTCCAAGTTTGCAAGTGCAGAGCCAAGGTTGGAACCTCCCTAGCAACATCATAGTAAATTTAGTGCACGACCCTTACCAAGTTTGTGCCTGCCATTGCTTTGGCATTTTGTCTCTACCTGGGGCCCTGGAGGGTGGGGTAGATGGTATGCATGAGACCTTTGAAATTAGTGAGTACAGAAAATCCGGACCTGAAAGAAATTTACTGTGGAGCTGAAAAGGTTTATATATTAGATCAGGGGTTCTCAACCAGTGGTACGATGGTTTTCAAGATTCTGTCAGGTAGTACTCGTCCGTACCTCATTGCAGGCTAATCTGTACCCCAAAACTGATTTGCCATCTAAACTTTTCCCAAGCCTGATTTGCTCCATAAGTACAAAGCTGCTCCAAATGGTGATGATAATTATGTATACATATTTTTCCATAGTTGTTTTGTGTGTGTTTTTAACACCATTTACTGTAGGTTCTACCAACCAATACATACCATAAATACCACCTAGGTGCTACCTGATACATTTTAGAAAGTGGTACCTGTTGTAGGAGGGTTGAGAACCCCTGGATTAGATTCCATTGTGTATGTGGTCCCCTAAACACACCCACATCAGGTACATTGCATCACTTACCTAATGCAACACACATGTGAAGTTTCATAGAAAACCTCTCATACTTCAGATTGATAATGGAGGTGAATTCACAGGATACAAAGTACAAGAGTACTTAAAGTGATATTATAGGCATAGACAATTGTTACACCATTGCATCGGGCAACATTTGGCACTGTCCTAAACTACTCTTTTCTGCTTTTAAATGGAAGAAGAAATGGCAGAGATATGGGAGTTTACAGATTCACCTTATGATTTCTGTTCTGAAGCAAGTGGGCATGGCCCTTGGCTCTGTAATGCTGCATAATAATCAGCATAATGGGTGGGGTCTGTAAGATTCTCAGAACTTGCTCAGAACTTGCTTCAGACACCCTGGCTGTGTTTCTCCCCTCTTCCACTTTTATTAGGTGACATTGGAGCCTAGACCAGCATGCCTAGACACACACTCTCAAAGTGCATGCATGTACTCCCAAAGTTTATGTGTGAATCCCTGCTCTGGTTAGGGGGCAGGCAAGCCTATCGGGTTTTTGGGGGCAAGCAGGCCAATCAGGTTAGGGGGGGCAGTTTTGGCAGATTGGGTGGGGTGGTTGGCTGGCTGGCCAATCCGTTGGTAGGCTGATCCGGTCAGGGGGACCAATCTGGAGGGGTGGGTGGGCTAGCTCACTGATCGGATGCAGGGGTGGGCAGGTTGATCGGCTTAGGGCGCCGGTCTTGGCAGATCGGGTGAGGGTTTGCCTGGCTTGCCGATTGGGTGGGAGGTGGACAGGCTGATCATGTTGGGGGGGGGCAGTTTTGGCAGATCGGGTGAGGGGTGGGCTGTATAGCTGATCAGGTGGGTAGGCCGATCGGATCGGGGGGCTAGCTTGCTGATCAGATGGGGCGGTGGTCAGGCTGATCGGGTTGGGGGAAGTCTTGGCAGATTGGATGGGGGGGCCAATTGGGGGGAAGTTGGACAGGCCAATTGGGTCTGACTGAAATTATTAGATGTATGCTGACAGATGCTGGACTACCACAAAAATACTGGGGTGAGGCAGCAATGACAGCCACTGAACTGCAGCCTTTTTTCTAGAACAGTGGAGAAAACTCTGAACTGTAGCACTATGAGAAGCCAAGTGTAAAACACCTAAGAGTTTTTGCATGCAAAGCATTCATCTACATTCCTCTATACTTCTTGAGTTACCTTATTGCCCTACTGAGGATATGACAACATATATCCTTACCAAGCGCCTGACCACTGAAAGATACTCGAGGCTTATAAAGAAGATGGGTTTAACAGACTAAGGCTCAGCTGTTAAGAAGAGGTGTTGGGGATACTGTGCAAAAGCTTATCTCCGTATATGATATACATCTATATTGCTAGGTTAATGCAGTTTACATTTATGACTATAGATGACACTGTTACATATATCTATGCGTAGTCTGTGTTGTATGTTGTGTTTCCAGTACATATGACTTCTTTTTCCTCTCTATGTTATCCAGCACGTTAGGTGACTTTCATACTGCACTTGTGTTCCAGTAAAGCCAGACACCACAAATGTCTACCTGGATTTGACTCCGCTGCACCCAGCACTCCCACTATGCACAGGCCAATTGGGGCTCGATTTCACTGGAGGAGCAATTTGGGATGTCCCCCTGCACAGGAAACAAAATGGCTGTTGCTCTGGTTAAAGCTGTATTTAACAAACTAAAACCCTGCAGAGATTGGAACACTAGTGAGGAAGTTTAGTTCTGCTGGTGCTGACCATAGAAATCATTGGTGGCTTTTCCTGTTTTTTGGCCCTATTTTTTGTAACAGTTTGCAAGTCTATATTCTGAAATATTATCATGTTTTAATTGTTAAATAGCAGGTAGATCACATTTTTTGAAGGTATCTTAAACTTGTATTGATTGTTTTCATTTAATCTGAACACATCGATACCATTAATATGTCTTCTTACATCCTAAAGGATGTATCTCCTGATCATGTTCCAGGGTATTATCTGTGCTGTGATTTGTAAATGTACAAATGATGGCAAATTATTAAGCAGGGTAGATTTATCAGCATCTTCTTGTGATTTTAAAATGCTTTCATGCTTAGACTCCCTACTCCTGATAAGTGATATTTGTTGCATAAGTTACTGACTGTTCTTGACATTACTGGATTTAATTTTCCAGAGGATTAGACCATGACCCTGAATGGTTGGCTGGCATCATATCAAAGACATTGAGCATGTGCTATTCCTTCTACAACAAGTGTAAGGCATTATGCTTAATTCTTTATGCCTAAAGTCCTGTTAAGTAATTGATAGCCAATAATGATTATTAGTTCTAAAGGTGTTGCCATTATATTTAATATAGTAATAACACAGACAGAAGTAGACAGTGAAGACCTCAAAACCCAGATGTGCAGTATTTAAAGCTCACCAAAAAAAAAAAGAAAGTTTAGTAAATAGCTTTGTAAAGCCCACCTCTGGCAAAAACTATTTGAGAGGGCTTAACGCCATACAGATGTTCTGGAATAACAGGCTGATTCTTTGCTACAGAACTGTGGCATCTTCTCACACACTCATAAGCACGTGGTGAGATATGTGCCAGCAGAAACCCACATCAATTGAGCGAAATAAATGCCTCAGAAACATGGGCAGCTTGTGTATTATGTTATATAAACACACACACTGAATAACCAGCTGCTAGAGAGATTGTGTGTGTGAAGGAAAACCTGCAACAATGTTTCTATATCACTGTCGAATCTGACCACACACCATTCAGTCAGTGTAAACATATGTATCTTCTAAAATGTTACAATTCTTCAGCTGTGCATCAGAGCAGTGAGTCATCACAGCTGACTTTTTACTAAAACTAAAGGAAGATTGCATTATTATGTGAGGCAATTCTGACTGTTGGATTGGGTTTTTCATAAGCTGGACTCATGTATGGCCACTCCAATGCAGTTATGCAGCATAGAATCTGCCTGCTATTCCATAAACTCTGTATGAAGTTAAAGTGCACCTATAGTCATTTATGTCATCACCTTCCATCCCCACCTCTGTGCCTGTGTCAATATTCATAAAAATAACAGGAAAAAACAACAGGATGTAGTATTATGGTGAATGGCATGCCATATGCTAATTAATTCAGTTACAACCAAACTGTCACATAATGGCAGTTAGGTTGAAGTGCTTCCCATTACTGATCTGTGTGTACTCTAACTGATTGCATCATCGCTGTGGGTGGGGGCTCCTCAGCCAGGGAGCAATATGGCCGACTGCATCCAGTTCGTGTTGTTATGAATATTGGGCAAAGGCTGAGTTAAAAAAAAATACAGGCTGTTTTGGGGCACTGGGCTGGGGATAGAAGGTGACTACATATACTGCCTTCCGAGTATAGGTGCACTTTAATCCCTCTCAAATAGTTTATGTCACATAGGGATGCAATTTACTGAAATTGCTTGTTTTGACTTTTGGTCTGATTTAAAAAAAACACATTCATTATTGAAAATACATAAGGCACAAAACTATTTAAAGGAATGGGGTGCAGAACAAATGGTTGGTTGAAAGAAGAGGTTCGGTGATTAGCAGAATTTCCCCAAGAAATACGGGTTTGTTTGAACCTTGTGAATACAAGCTTACCTCCATCCCTGTTCCAGCAGTGGTCATCCTCCAGATCTCTCCTGCATCAGTCTTCTCAGTAACCAGCTGCCCGACATCTCTCTGCTCCCCGTCGCTGGGAGGGGCATTTATACTGAAAGTGGTCTGTTACATCACAGGTCACTCTTAGTATAAATAGTCTCTCCCTGCGGTGTGGAGCCAAGTTGACCAGCAATGGATTAGAGGTAAGTATATAAATATATTTATTTTATTCTTGTGCATCAGTTTGTTTTTTTTACATTTTACCCTAAGGGGTCCCTGAGACACCTATACCAGTTCACAGGACAGGAGGGGCTGTCAAGTCACCTGCCAGCAAGAGAGTGACTTGCCATAAACCCCCACCCCTCAACCTGCTTCCCCAAAGCCCCAGGGTGACAGAAGAGCCCGTGGCCCATGGGCTATGCGGGCTGGAAGCCTTGATCCACCAGCCCTGCATAGCTAGTGTCCGGGCTGGTTTTACTGGATAAGGGACTTGAGCCTTCTTTTTTTTTTACACTTTTAAGGGTTTAACCCTTAGAAATTAAAAAGGGTGTGGGGTTCCTTCCTTCTGGGGAGGGGGACCCTATTCCTTCTGTTTGTATTATTTTCAAGCGTTTGACCCTTAAAAAAAAGAAGAAAGAAAGAACAACATCGGATTGCCCTCTCAAGGAGGGGGGAACTCAATGCCATTTACCCCATGCAAAATTTAATCCCTTTATTTTTCTTTTTTTTTAATGGCATGGGGTGCCCTCTATTCAGTAAAACCACGCTGGGCACCAGCTATGCAGGGCTGGTAAACTAAGGTATCAGCATGCATAAGCTCTTCTGCTCCCCCAGGCTTTGGGGAGGCAGGTAATGGGGCACTAGGTTACGGCTAGTCACCTGCTTGCCAGCCCCTTCTGCCCTGTGAATTGGTATAGGAATCCCAGACCCCTTACCAGTTTACAAATAGTTACATGTAAAAAAACACACTGACACACAAGAATAAAAAATTAAATATTCTTATTTTCCCTCATATTTACCTCTAATCCATCGCTGGTCTCCACAGACAACTGTGCTGTGTCCTACGCTGTCTGCCACACTGATCCTCCGCTGCTGTCACTGACAGCTGGAGAGATCAGCTAATGCTGGGCATATGCCTGCCCGATCCTTGCTGGTCCCTCTGGCTGCCAGTGATAGCTTGCCTGCCTGCTGCATGGAGGGGCTATTTATACTGGTAGTGTCCTGTGATCACTCCTAGTTTAAATGCCGAGAGATGCCTGGAGCTCAGCCGGGCCACTGACTATGCCTAAGAAAGGTGGGTTTTTTTAAGCCACAGCCAGAGTTACCCACTAGCTGTTTTTTGTGTGTGTTTCATATAGTACACTTTACCCCAAAAAGTCCCATTTATCCAAATAATGTAAAAATATATTATAAAAGCCCTTTGGATTGTATTTAGTGAAATAATAGTTATCTTTCATTTATTATACTGTGCATTCAATTGAACAATCCTACCAATTAAAAGAATTATTAAAAAGGAATTATTAACTGTACATTAGGAAGTTTATATACATTTTTTTTCAGGAGTCAGATTTGATGAATGAGACTGGCTGAGTATCTGATGTTGCATATCGCCATAGCAGGTATCATTAAACTGTACTTTGGCTTCATTTATGAACCCATACACCGGCATTCTACAGTATCCAGCAGTATCAAACTGTTTCTGCCAGCTTAAGCTGCATTTAACAAACTAAAACCTGTCCTCTCTTTGCCCACTCTCTCATAATTAACCAATATTGAGGAGAAACCCTGCAGAGGTTGCTGGACACTGGCTCCCTCCCTCTTCTGGTGTGAGAGGAGGCACAGGTCCTCCCATCCTCTACCTTGGTGCTGGGCTGCCAGAGAAGGAACTTTTTATACCACAGGTGGTGCCTCTGTGGAATGCTCCCTATGTGATGATCTACATCACTGGAAGGGAGGTGCATGGAGGAGATTTCCTGGGGGATCTACCTCCTTATCACTCCCCTCCAGTGGCATAATTATTCACGTGGGGGGGGATTCCACAGAGGCTACACCTCTGTGGTATAAAAGCTTCCCACCCTGACATTCCGGCATTACCGTTGGCTGGATGACAAGGTAGAGGGAGGAAGAAACTGGGACCCCTTCACACCATATCTCAACGGGGCAGCCGCTAGCATCAGAAGGGACGGCAGTTGGAATAAATACATATCTGAAACCTATTACTAGTCTTCCATCATAGACAACTCTTCCCTGACCAATCTACAGCTTGGCCTGTGACATCTCCTGCTGTCTCTGAGCATAACCCATTGAATCACATACACAATATTGCAGTGTTGACTTTTGCTGTAAAAACATTTTGTACATTTTTTAACCATCAGCTCCTCCATTGTCTGGTATGTATATATTTAAATAAACCGTCCTACATACATGATGTGGGGGGGAGTGTAAAATAAATGGATTATATCTAATTGTTGGAGCTGTCTGTGCAGCAATCAGAGCTGGAGGAGGAAATGTTCTACGAGGTGTGGGGGTCAGGAAGGAGCGGCTGGGATCTGTGGGGTGAAAGCAAACGCATCTGGTCCCCATTTGGACGTACAATTGAAATTAAGTCTATTACACCAAGTTGAGGCTGTCAGTCACTGGGCTTGACATATTAAACAGGATTTGTGTGGAAGAGGTGAATGTCATGATTTTTTTTTCAGTGCACTGGCATTTTCTGAACATTTAACTCTTTCAAGCTTTAAATAGATTTTCTATGCTATTCAAAGGAGTGGGGTAGAGGAGTTCCAAAACTCCTTAATACTTAAATAATTTTCTAAAGCTTCCTAAAAGCCTCTAAAGCCTCATTGACTGGAAATTACTGACACTATCTTATTTTAAAGTTACTGTTTATTTCAAGTACAATCATCTTCCATGAATGAGGTAAAAATTACAGACAGGGTAAAACATCAATGTTGTGGTCATGTATTTTTACCTGCTCCCTGAGTCCCCCTTAGATTCTACTGTGGGGCATATTGTTGCAAGCGGTGCGGCTTCTGGGGCATTTAGTGCTGCATGTCAGCAGGTAGCAGAGAGGAGCAGCAGAGGAAGAGAGGGGGGATATGTAGATCAGGTGGGCAGCAGAATTGGGGATTGATTGCAGGGGTACCAGTCTGTTGGTCGATAGACCACAAAGGAGGGAATTGCAGTAGTCTAGATGGGAGATGATCAGGCACTAGAATTTTAGTGGTATCAGATAAGAGGAAGGGTGGATGTGTGTGATGTTTTTGAGTTGGAGGTTGGAGATTGAATGTGAGATGTAAATATAAGAAAGGAGTCCCGTATAACACAGAGACAATGCACGTGGGGAGCTGCAGTGATCGAGAGGTCACTGATAGATATACTTATGTTGGAAATAGGAGCCAAAATAGATGGTGGGAAGATGAGAGATCTGTTTTCTCTATGTTCAATTTAAGAGAGTGAGAAGACAGTGATTAGGAGATAGCTGTTAGACAGTCAGAGGCCCAAGATAGGAAAAAGAAGAGGTCAGGGTCAGAGAGGTAGATTTGAGTGTCATCTGCACAGAAGTGGTGTTGGCATCCAAAAGTGTTTATGAGTTGTCCAAGGGCAAAGTATAGACTGAAAAGAGTAGGGGTCCGAGAGACAGATCCTTGAGGTCCCAACAAATGGGTAGGAAGAGGATACCAAGTGGGATCCCCTAAAAATTGAGGAAAGGAGAGCCATGAGAGAGCAAAGTCTTAAATTACTAGGGAGTCTAGTATTTGGAGTAAAATTGAGTGGTCAGCAATGTCAAAAGCAGTTGATAAGTAAAGAAGAATCAGAATGGAGTAGTCACTGTTTGTGATTTTGGTGAGGGCAGTTTCACTGGAATGATTAGAGCAGAAACCAAACTGGAGGGGTGTAGTAAGACGTTATCAGAGATATGGCATGTGGAGCAAGTGGACATGCTTTTCCTAGGGTAGTAGAAAATACCATCTTTGTCAGCTGCTTCCTGGTGTTCACCCTCCTGAAGCCTTTCTTGACATTATGCTCAGAGATGATTATGTGACTTTAACTTCACTCCTTCTGGGGATGTCTTGACTGAGATGCCTGGATGAATGTGTAATTTTACAAATCTGGCTGAATGGGTGGCAAACCAGATAGACCCCTTTTCTGGCTCTTCCATAGTTGGGAATAAAGCATAAACACTGTGCACTGTATATGTATTAATAGCATGAAGAAATATCAGTTTAGATCTCCTGTGGGTCGTTTGTCAAAACGCACCAGCCACAATCATTTAACTGAGGTCCCATTCAAGGGAAGTAGGACTCACTGAATCTGCTTCTCTTCTAGGACCCCCCATGCTTCAGCTGAATCTGCCTTACAGCGTTTCAATAGCCAATCACTATGGCAGGCTTTGGGATATGCAGTGCTTCCACTCTGCCCACCGACTGTTTCCAGCTCCTGTCAGGGCACAGTAATAGATTAGATTAAAAAGCGCAGGGATCCGAGTACAGATCCTTTAGCTGCCCCAACAGATAAAAGTGTAAGAAGAGAATATCGTGTCAGAGTGAGAGCCACTAAAAAATTGAGGAAAGGAGAGCCATGAGAGAGCAAGGGAGTTGAGTAGATTGAGTAAAATTGAGTGGTCAGCAGTGTCAAAAGCAGCTGATAAGTAAAAAAGAATCAGAATGGAGTAGTGGCCCTTTGATTTTGTGTTTAGTAGACTGTTTGTGACTTGGGCAGTTCATTGGTATGATTAGAGCAGAAACCACACTGAAGGGGATGTAGTAAGCAGTTATCAGAGATATGGTGTGCGAGTTCTGAGTGGACGTGTTTTTTTTGGGGTAGTAGAAGATACCAGCTGCCATCCTGGTGTTCACCTTCCTGAAGCCTTTCTTGACATCATGCTCAGAGATGATTAAGTTCCTTTCACTTCACTCCTACTGGTCATGTCATTGACTGAGCTTTCAAAATATTGAACAAAATAAATTTAGATCTGAAACCAGTCCAAGTGAGATTCTCTGGGGGACAGTTCTTTGTAGTCTGTTGCAAGTTTTAATCCCTGCCAATGACTTCTTGGATCGCCTTCTTGGATCCCCTCCACTGCTGGAGATAATGCCCATAGCGCTGCACAGCTTGCTTTGGGGATGCTTCCATATGCTCAATAGCCAGTCCTAAATAAGAAGTGGTTTATATCTTAAGAGCACAATGAACTTTAGCATCCACCCATGGCTTTTGATTTGTAAATGTCTGGATAGTAGCTCTCTATGCAGTTTTTTAGCCAATTTCTCGATAAATCCAGTGAAGTTGATTTCCTCAAAACTAAATCTGAACATTTCCCAATCCATAGTGACAAGATCCAGGTCCGAATATCTGGCCTCTACAAAAAAATGGATGTACCTCCCTTTCCCCTGGGCTACCAGCAATGTGCACTAGGCATAGGAGCCAGCTGCTCAGGTCATCAAACTCATAGCATATCAGCACATGTCCAGTGCTCTTCCAGGATGGTTGGATGAATGTGTAATTTTACAAATCTATTTGAATGGGTGGCGAACCAGATAGACCCCCTTTCTGGCTCTTCCATGGTTGGGAATAAAGCATAAACACTGAGAGCCATATATGTATTAAGTGTACCAAAACCCAGGATTTTGACTATCTGGCACCTGGGTCTTGGTCCTTGCCCCTGGAGCACCCCGATTGGGGGTTCCCCACTGCGTGAACCCCCCACATCACCGAGGTTAACTCACCTCTTCCCACTCCTACAGTTGCATGCAGGCGCTTGTCCAATCAGCGCGCTCAGAGACGCTAACGCCACGAGTGTGCTGGCGACCGCATCCCCCACTTCCTTCTAACAGGGAGAGCGTACCCACGCCAGCCATTCACAAATGCCTGGGGCAGGCACCCGCCCTGCTAGAGGGTTAGCAGGGATGCGGCCACAGCTAATGCATGCGTCGTCGGACTGGGAAGCATGGTTAGGTGGACCAAAACCCAAGGCCAATTGCGTTGGGTTTTGGGCCACTTTTATAGCAGAAAGCTATATTGGTCAAGGGGGCTTTCCTGTGGGTTGTTTGTCACAATGCCCATTCAAGAGAAACAGGACTCCTCTTCTTCTAGGACCTCTCCCCAAGCTTCAGCTGATCAGCCTTACAGCGCCTCAATAGCCAATCACTACCACAGGCTTTGGGGATATGCAGTGCTTCCACTCTGCCCACCAACTGTTTCCAAGGCACAGGTATAGATCAACTGAGCCCTGGAGACATGAGTTGACAGGAACAGGAAGGAATGTTATCAAGAGAACCCCAGTCCCTGAGGACTCTCTGCTGGAGTTACAGGATTATTCTAACACATATCTTTTGAATTTTTTGAAATGATACCTTCAAAATAAATGGGTTTGTCATTTAGCATATTGTTTGTGGATTGAAGTCCTACAAATGTGGCTGTGATTTATAAGGAATCATAAGATACACATTAACATTTACAGAGCATTAAAGTGAGTTTGCGGAACGTATATTACTTCATAAACCTGAAATGTTATCTGAGATTACATATATGCTTTTTTCAATGTTGTTTAGTTAAAGTGATATAAATATTTTCTTTACCTTCCTTTAGGGAAGAATTTGAGTAAAATAAATAAACTTACGGCCCAGGGAATCAGATAAACCTGTGGAAACTGTCTTGGCAGCAATATTAGGCCAGACACATGTAGTATGAAATTTACCAGATCCAGCTTATAGGGCTGAAACATGGAAACCCACACTGAAGCTCTCACTGGCCTTCATTAAAATGGATTTTTAAACACACAATCCTATTAAGATACGATCATGGCTTGTGTATAGCGCTCTTGAACCTTTCTACATACATTCCTAGCCAATAAATGTACTGCTTGTTATTGGTTTCTGAACATATATCTAATTAGGATTTGACTTACTATTATAAAAAAAAAATATAGACATGTTAAATGCTAATGTTAAACTTTTCAGATGTCAGTGTCAGATGGTAGTGTGGCATTCCCCCTCCCATTCCCAATAGGCAGTGTGGCATTCCCCCATCCCATTTCCCATATAGGCAGTGTGGCATTCCCCCCTCCCATTCCCAGTAGGCAGTGTGGCATTCCCCACTCCCATTTCCAATAGGCAGTGCGGCATCCCCCCCTTCTATTCCCATAGGCAGTGTGACAACCCCCCTTCCCATAGGCAGTGTGGCATCCCCCCTTCTATTCCCATAGGCAGTGTGGCAATCCCCCTTCCCATTCCCAATAGGCAGTGTGGCATCCCCCCCTTCCATTCCCAATAGGCAGTGTGGCATCCCCCCTTCCATTCCCATAGGCAGTGTGACAATCCCCCTTCCCATAGGCAGTGTGGCATTCCCCCCTCCCATTCCCAATAGACAGTGTGGCATCCCCCCCTTCCATTCCATTGGCAGTGTGGCAATCCCCCTTCCCATAGGCAGCGTGGCCTTCCCCCCTCCCATTCCCAATAGGCAGTGTGGCATCCCCCCCTTCCATTCCCATAGGCAGTGTGGCAATCCCCCTTCCCATAGGCAGTGTGACCTTCCCCCCTCCCATTCCCAATAGGCAGTGTGGCATCCCCCCCTTCCATTCCCATAGGCAGTGTGGCAATCCCCCTTCCCATAGGCAGTGTGGCAATCCACCCACCCCATTCTCAGAGTCAGTGTGGCATTTCTCCCATCCCATTCCTATAGGCAGTGTGGCATTTCTCCCATCCCATTCCCATAGGCAGTGTGGCATTCCCCCTTCCCATAGGCAGTGTGGCATTTCCCCATCACATTCCCATAGGCAGTGTGGCATTCCCCCCTCCCATTCCCATAGGCAGTGTGGCATTCCCCCCTCCCATTCCCATAGGCAGTGTGGCATTCCCCCTTCCCATAGGCAGTGTGGCATTTCCCCATCACATTCCCATAGGCAGTGTGGCATTCCCCCTTCCCATAGGCAGTGTGGCATTCCCCCTTCCCATAGGCAGTGTGGCATTTCCCCATCACATTCCCATAGGCAGTGTGGCATTCCCCCTTCCCATAGGCAGTGTGACATTCCCCCTTCCCATAGGCAGTGTGGCATTTCCCCATCACATTCCCATAGGCAGTGTGGCATTCCCCCTTCCCATAGGCAGTGTGGCATTTCCCCATCACATTCCCATAGGCAGTGTGGCATCCCCCCTTCCCATAGGCAGTGTGGCATTTCCCCATCACATTCCCATAGGCAGTGTGGCATTCCCCATTCCCATAGGCAGTGTAGCATTCCCCCTTCCCATAGGCAGTGTGGCATTCCCCCTTCCCATAGGCAGTGTGGCATTTCCCCATCACATTCCCATAGGCAGTGTGGCATTCCACATTCCCATAGGCAGTGTGGCATTCCCCCCTTCCCATAGGCAGTGTGGCATAACCCTCCTCCCATTCCCCATAGGCGGCAGAAGAAGAAGTCAACTCACATGTTATGGGCATTCCTGCATTGCTGGCCAGGCTGCCACACTGAGGGATGCCAGAAAAAGATGGAGGAACGTCCCCTGTTGCTGCTGTCAGGGACTAGGAAAGCCAAAATAATCTACTCTTAACTTGCCGTAGAAGAGACATACCATATTTTTTGCCCTATAAGACACACTTATTTTTCCCCAAAACTGGGGGGAAAATGTCAGTGCATCTTATTAAATGTAAAAACATAAAAAAAAAAAGTCACATGCTGCAGAAGGCCAGAAGAAGATGGGCTGGGGGCAGGCTCTGTCCCTGTCTCCACCGCTGCTGTCTCTGTCTCTTCTGATGCAGGCTACACCCACGCTCTGTACGGAGGTGAGTGTTTGCATGTACCGGCCGGTAAGAAGCAGCGACATCTTCATCTGGCCTCCAGCTGCTGTCGCTGCTTGTTGCCAGCCGGGGCAAGCAAACACCCGGCTCTGTAAAGCAGGTGGGCGTGGCCTCAGTGCAGGCCACGCCTACCCGCTGCATGGAGCCGTGTGTTTGCATGTGCACCGGCCAGAAGAGGCAGCGACAGCACACACGGACAGAGCCTGCCACTACTCCATCTTGTTCTGGCCTCCCGCAGTGTGGCAGGCAGCTCGGCCAGCGCACATAACGTGAGTTACTTTTTTTTTTGCCTTTACATTTGCCCGATAAGATGCTCTAATATCCCCCCCCCCCCCCTTTTGGTGTGTCTTATAGGGCGAAAAATACGGTATGTCTCTTCTATAGCAAGATTATTTTGGCTTTCCTAGTGGATCCAAGAAGGAATGAATCCTATTTTGTGTAGCTAAGACAGTCATTAGCTCATACCTAGTACTGCTTATTACCTGTTATCCTATGTATAGTCTGTACAGTAGCTTATTCTGTGTATACAATCACTAAGCCAGTCATGTACAACTGATAAGCAATAAATAAACATCTATTAAAAAAGTGAACATAAGTTGATAAACGGAAAACGTTAGCATTAGCCGAGCATTTCCAGTGTAGAATAATATATCTGGCAAATGCACAGTAACTGCTAAACATTATAGAAGCCATTATTAGGTAAACATAATGAATAATAGGTGTGGTTTATGCCACCAGCACATGTACTGTAACTACTTATATGGAGGTTTGTTAGAAGACATTAGTGAACAAAGAGCATCATGAAAACCAAGGAACACCCCAGACAGCTGAGGAATTAGGATGTGGTGATGTGTATTGCAGGGTTTGGTTATATAAAGGGTACTTACTTATATGAGAAACAGCCAAGATGCCCAGGGTCACTCTGGAGGGGGTGCAGAGATCAACAGCTCAGGGTGGGAGATTCTGTCCACAGAGAAGCTATTAGTCATTTACTCCAGTGCCAGCTAGAGACCCGGGATGTCACGCTATGTAAACCCCCCAGGCAGGACCGCAATCACTCACCTTTTCAGTGGTCCGGTGCAATAATCGCAGATAAGCTGGAGATGGGAGCACACCGCAGACTGCAGGAAAACTGGGGATGCGGTCACTTCCTCTCCCTATGCCGGCGCTCCGCCCAAAACAACTTTATGCTGTGCATTAGTATGTATGGCAAACAGCGCTGGTTGGATGAGCTGTTGTGCATGCGCAATCTGCATTAACATTGTTAATAATTCCAGGGCTCCAGCTCTTACCTGTTCACTGAATCCATGTCCCGCCCTGCCTGCTTGTCCCTTCCATGTTGGTATGCCCCCCTCTGTTCACTGCAATGGAAAGGGGCATGTTAGGCCTTCACATGCCCCTTTCTATAGCAGTGAATGAAGGGAGGCTTGCCAGCTCACATTGATTGATGGCGGGTGGTGTCACCAGGTTGGAGAACACAGAAGAGAAATGCAGTTGAGACATGGATCTAGTGAACAGGTAAGAGCTGGAGCCCCGGCCTAGGAGTGATGGTCTGTGTGGGACACAAGATGAGTATAGCGTTGTTTTTAGCCTGAAAAATGTCTTTAAGCAGGGGTATAATAGTTTAGAGATAAAGCTCTAAATTGATCTCAAGGATTAGTCATGTGAGACATGTAAGGGTTATGCTAAATGGTTCAGCAATGTAGTAGAGGTAGGAGGGAGCAGTGTTTAATAGAAGGCCTACAGTCTAGAAGAGAGAGAGAGATGAAAAGTGGCAGAAGATGGTTCAGAAAGAGATTGCAAGATTTCGGGGAAAGCTGAGAACAGGAAAACTGTAGTGGAACTGGGGTGGATCAAAGAGAAAGGCTCCAGTATCTAGTAACAAGCCTGTGAAGGAACTGGGTTGGGTCTAATCCAGAGGATCACTGTCAAAGGTCCAGATGGATGTGCATTTCCAAATCTAACTATAGATGTTAGATGGAGGTTGGGCTAGTTTTGATACCTGGATCAGGAGCCTCCCTGGCACAGAATGGTTTAGATACACTTTCACCCGTGCCTGCCAGGTCCTGTGCACCAAGACTGACCACATATGTGATAGCACCTCAGAGTAGTGGTTCGGAGCATACATCTTCACTCCAATCATTAGGGTAGCCTGACCAGCTTCTTTTCTAGAAGCTTCTTTGTCTTTCTCTAACACCAACTAAGAGTTTCTTTGGCTGTTTGGCACCTGGTTGTGGACAGTTTATGGTGCAATTATGTTCTTTTCACTTACGAATTATGGCTCCAGTGTTCTTTGGAACCTTCAGTAGTTTAGAAAATCTTCTGTAACCGATGCCACCAGTATGTTTTGCAACTATAAGGTTAAGAAGGTCCTGAGAGAGATCACTGGTTTTGCCTATCAGGAGATGTTTCTTGTATGAGTTCTAAATACTGATACATTTCAGCTAGTGTCATGAATTTCCATGGCTTTTTGCACCTTCCTTTCCTCATGTGCTCAATACTTTTTTCCTATTTGGTTTATTATTATTGCACATAACTTAATTTATAATCATCTATGGTTTGATTTCTTTGTATGTGTGGGCTGGTTGGGTTGTTACGACATCTAGTGAGATTTTCATGTCAAGCACTACTGATGATATATATATATATATATATATATATATATATATATATATATATATTCTAAATCACTGGTTCTCAACCTGTGATACGGGTACCCCAGGGGTTATGTGGGGATGTTTGAGGTGCACTAACAACAGGGGTCTGATCGATCTTTATTATTATTATTTTAATATAAAAAAAGGAAAACATTAATCCTTTTTGCTTTAAAGGTGCCTGTGGGCTACTTCATTTAGTCACATTTATGATTGATCCCCTCTCTATTCTGTTGGAACTTCTTGTCTCTTGAGGGGACTTGGCGTAAAAAAGTTTGAGAACCGCTGTTCTAAATGATAGAATATTAACTGCCAATGCATTTTCAACAAAAGTAAGAAATCTAAGTAAAAGTAATAAATGATAGCATATAAGTTATGTCATCACATTTGTAATATGCCTAACCATATTCGGAACAGGGCACAACATTATCTTAATAAAGGCAGGAAATTAAACTGTGAAACACTAAGACCTAATGGGATCTAGAATAAAACAATGATGAGGTGGAGGTTATAAACAAGAGGTTATTTTAAGCCAAGGCATTTAGTTGTACTTGCATTCTGCCTGCAAAATGCAGCCAGTATTGAAAGGCGTTCAATGACAGGAAAGTCAGTATTCGAAACATAATGGTGAGTAAGCTGTGGGAGAGAGGCATCGGACAACCACACTTTGTTCTTAATCTAGTGTAATTTACTATTAAAATATATCATTACATATGATTACATGTATTTAAAAACACCTAGCATTTTCACCACAAACACACACACCACACTATGGGGTAGATTCAGAAATAGACATTATTTTAATGTCTGTTTTAAAAGTAAAAAGTGCCCCTTTTTCCAGGGGTCAAGCAACTGCGTAGAGCAAAAAAGCCTTTTTTTTTCACATAAGTGCTAAAAGTGCAGCAGAAAAATCCCCATTGTGCAATTTTAAATGCTAAAATGCTAGGTTACATTTATATAGCGACAACATTGAATGATGTGTGACCAATTTTTCGCTATCGAAAATTAACCTAGTGATCTGTTAAACCATCATAACTGAAAAAGTGGTTAGCTTAGAGGCTGATTCACTACTAGCGCAAGGGATTGACAGATGAGCGTCTGTATAGCAGCGCTTAGAGCGACCGATAGTATACGCTGTGATCGGCTATCGGGCGCTGTAACAGAGCTCCTCAGTCACTGTAGTAACCTGGCTGGCATTGCTGAATGAGATGTATGTTGGGCGTTCTAACACCAGTACAGCGCTGCAGGGAGCGAAAGGTAGCGCCAGCTCAGTGCGACTCACCATATTCAACAAAAAAAGCATAGGCACTCTGGATCTGGTCGCTATAGCATAGAGCGTCAGACGCTGTGTGATTAAAGTCTGTTTAACATATTGAAAACACATACAATTACTTTGTTGTAACATTGTGACATTAAAACTTTAATGCCAGACCTGTAAAAAGTCAAAAAAGTTTTCAAAAATGACTTTTTCTAGGCCAGGAGAGGTGGCACAATTATTTGAGAGAAAAAAAAATTAAAAACAAAAAACCCTGTTTAAACAGAAGAAAAGGAACGTCCACTGAAATGGGATGGTATGGGAGAGCGACAGATAGCGACAGGTAATACCTGGCGCTCTGGAAGCTAGAGCGCCGGCATTATACGCTGAGGCGTCTGTAATGATGAATTGGACTCTACATGGCACTGTTAGAGCTGCTCACCAGAATCGCCTTCATAAATGTGGTATTGCGTACAGCGCCCGGCGTTCACCAGCTGCTGCCTGCCGCTATACCTTGATGAATAAACCCCTTAGTAATGTGCATGTGATCAACTGTTCTTTGACTCCAGTTTGTACACATCCACTGAATGCAATCTAGACAAGTATAAAAATATGTTAAAAATGCAGTCCCCCTCCCCTAGAGGCAACCAGCACTGCACATCAGGCATAGTTAATACAGTTGAAAAAAATCATATATTCAAACAAGGGACAGGGTTGGAGAAAATTACATATATATATATATATATATATATATATATATATATATATATATATAATTGCTAGTAGTAGCAGTAAAAGAGTAGCACAAATTGCAGTTAATCACACGAGCAACAGAAACTCTTCAGGTTGCATGTGCAAGCCCACTGGGAAATTCAGATTAGTCACCGGCATTCACATGATAAACTGCCATTTTGTGCCATACACCACGAATAAGGAAGTGGTGATATGCCTATAGTTCCTCTTAAATGTTCTTTTACTTCTAAAAAGTAGCTGTTAAAGTGGACCAAAACCCACCTGGAGTCTATGAGATGCCATGACAGACTCACTCCCTCTCAATTCAGGATGCCCCACTGTGTGAAACCCCCTGGGGCACACAGAAAACCCACCTTTCTCCCCGAGCCCATGGCGCACTTGTGAGCGGTGCTGACATCACTCGTTCCCTACTTGGCTGTGCACAGCCCCGCCCACCACAAATGAATGGCTGTGCAGGGCCATGCACAGCCGAAGGGAGGCAAGTGATACCGGCGCCGCTCAGAAGTGCAGCTAGGATTCGCTCTAGCCGCAGCGCGGACTTGAGGAGAGGTAAGCGGACTTGGTGACCTGGGGGGTTTCACATAGCAGGGCACAGACCAAAACCCATAGTGAAAATCACAGGTTTTAGTCCACTCTAATACTATAACAAGCTTCTTTCAGAGGCTATTTCACATGGGACTGGCAACTCAGAACCTAGAGGCCAAGAGTTCAGCCTTTGGCCATGCTAATATACCAGAACCTATGCCCTTTGGCATTGGCACCAGGCTCTGTCTACATACCCAGGCTGGTGGAGGTTCTGGTAAATGGGAAGGGTATAAGTAAATGGCTTGATGGCTCCCCTGCTCTTTTAAATGAATATCCATGGAAGCCTTTGCCAGTTCACAAGTGAAGTTAAAAAAACACATACATAGAATTGTTTTATTTAATCTAAATTTATTCTTCCATTTCCAGTGCAAATGCTGTGTAAAATTAAACATTTGCATGCGACCATTAAAAGTAAGATAAAGTTTTTCCGAGTGGCCTAACCATTTTACCTTTGAAGCAGCACAATTCCCTTTGCTGCCTCCCTTGTACCACCTCACCCACCCTTCCTGTCTGAATAACTTGGGCAATGTGGCTGGCTCAGCAGTGATCCAGTTTAAGAAAATAAATGTTTTTTTCCACAGCTGAGGCCACGCTGGCTGAAGTGACCAGCCCATAGCTTGCATCCCAGCTTTCCCTCTAGTCTGGGAAGTGCTCCCAAGACCCCCCTGTCTGACTAGCTGGGCGTGGGAGCACACCACAGCCACTGGGAAGCTGAGGATGTAGTTATGGGCAGCAGATGCGCTGTAGGGGGCCACCAGATAAGGTTATTTTACCTCGGAGGTTACAAACAGCAGTGCATCCCAGTTCTGCGGCTTTTGAGTCTTTTAGATTACAGGACTTGCTATTAACCCTCGACCCTTCTACCTGCTCCCCAATAGCCAGGGAACTGCAGAAGAGCCTGAAGCCCTTGAGGGCTATGTGAGCTGCTAGCCTTCAGGAACCAGCCCCTTAACTGCCACCTGGGTTGGTTTTGGTTGGGGAGGGGGGACCCTACATCATAGAAAAAACCCTTACATTTAAAAAAAAAAAAAGTAATCTTTGATAGTGTGCATAGTAGTCGGATTTCATTTGAAAATGTCATGAAGCACTCTTTTTAGTTTAGGGAGTGGGGTCTCCTGGGCAGGAAGTGCTGTTTACCGATACATATGTGGTACCTTTGTAATCAGGAGGAATGGGGCTTTCACATGCAATAGGTTTACTTGAAAAACATTTCAAAAATATATATTTTATATTTTTATTTCTTACGGAAAAATATTATGAAAGCACAAAAATTACAAACAGTACATTTCATATTAAAGCCAAAATGTGGTTTTGATCTTGCTTATGCTTTTTTGTGCAACCATTCCTCAAGTATTCCTCGAGGGTTTACGTCCAGAAAACTGGACCCTGAACAAGTCTGGTACACCTAGAAAGCTTGAGGTCTGTACTTTGAGAGAATGTATAGTATGTTGGGGGATTTCAAATGTAAAGGGGCTGTTTTACCTGAACAACAACAACAAAGACAGGGTGTCTACCAATACATATGTGGTGCCATTGTAATCAGCAGGAATGGGGCTTTTACATGCCATATGGTTTTCCTGAAAAACATCCAGCCTATCCTGAACTCTGCTGCTCACCTCATCCATCTCTCCTCTCGCTCATCCAATTCTGCTCCTCTCTGCCAATCCCTACCCTGGTTGCCAGTCACACAGCGAATCCTGTTTAAAATGCTAACTCTCATCTACAAAGCTCTCTCCAGCCAGACCCCTCCCTGCATCTCATCCAACAATATCAACCTAGATATTCTCCACCCCACCCTGCTCTCATGCTCAACTCCAGGACTTCTCATGTGCCACTCCAATCTTCTGGAATGCTCCTGTCCACTACTGACTGTGATCCTTCCTCTTCATCTCTATCCCTTAACCTTTATACTGTAAGCTCACAAGGGAAGGCAGTCTCTCCTATTGTAGCCTGTACTCAGAATATTCATTGTGAACTCTGTAACAGTGCATTTGTTATAGTCTATGCACTGTATGTTTCTTCCCTGTCTGTAAATACTACTTTGTACAGCACGACAGAAGATGGTGCTTTATAAATAAATATTAATATATAAATCATTTTTATTTTAAAAATTTTAAAAATCATTTTTTTTACATCCCGTTCTACATATTTCACCCACAAATAATGAGAAAACCCTGAAAAAATACAAATTACAATATAAAACAATATATAATTTTCCTGGGAGATCCCTGGACATTCTTTCAAAAACCACAGCTAAACTTGTAAAGCGCAAAATGGTGAAAAATGGCCTGGCAACAGAGGGTTACAAAATCTCTAGGTAGGTTGACAGCGAAAAGATTAATGAAGGGCAAGAGAAATGTGAAGAGAACAGGAATGAAAACTGTAGTAAATATCAGGTAAAAAATCTAAAAATGTTAGGGCATTCAAAGACCATTCTTTGTTTTAAATACCTTATTTTTTGCCCACAGGAAGCCAGAGGATGGAGGAGGGGCAGGCGGATGGGCAGTGCAGTTGATCCCTGCCTGCTACCTCCGCCGATTGTGCTGTCCCCGCCATGCACGACGTAATTCTGCCATCACTGCTTGTTCTCCGTGGCGAAGAAAGGTGAGTTTACTTTTTTTTTCTTTTGCCTATGAGGAATGCTACACTGCCTATGGAAATGGGAGAGAGAATTCCACACTGTCTATGGAAAATGGGGGAGAGAATGCCACACTGCCTATGGAAAATGGGAGAGAGAATGCCACACTGTCTATGGGAATTGGGAGAGAGAATGCCACACTGCCTATGTGAAATGGGAGAGAGAATGCCACACTGCCTATGGGAAATGGGAGGGGGGGATGCCACACTGCCTATGGGAATTGGAGGGGAGAATGCCATGCTGCCTATGGGAAATGGGATGGGGGGAATGCCACACTGTCTATGGGAATTGGAGGGGGAAATGCCACCCTGCCTATGGGAAATGGGAGAGAGAATACCACACTGCCTATGGGAAATGGAAGAGAGAATGCCACTCTGACTATGGGAAATGGGAGAAAGAATGCCACACTGTCTATGGAAAGGGGAGAGAGATTGCCACACTGCCTATGGGAAATGGGAGAGAGAATGCCACACTGCTTATGGGAAATGGGAGAGAGAATGCCACACTGCCTATGGGAAATGGGAGAGATAATGCCACACTGCCTATGGGAAATGGGAGAGAGAATGCCACACTGCCTATGGGGAATGGGAGAGAGAATGCCACACTGCCTATGGGAAATGGGAGAGAGAATGCCACACTGCCTATGGGAAATGGGAGAGAGAATGCCACACTGCCTATGGCAAATGGAAGAGAGAATGCCACACTGCTTATGGCAAATGGGAGAGAGAATGCCACACTGCCTATGGGAAATGGGAGAGAGAATGCCACACTGCCTATGGCAAATGGAAGAGAGAATGCCACACTGCTTATGGCAAATGGGAGAGAGAATGCCACACTGCCTATGGGAAATGGGAGAGAGAATGTCACACTGCCTATGGAAATGGGAGAGAGAATGCCACACTGCCTATGGAAAATGGGAGAGAGAATGCCACACTGCCTATGGAAAATGGGAAAATGCCCCACTGCCTATGGGAAATGGGAGAGAGAATGCCACACTGCCTATGGGAAATGGGAGAGAGATTGCCACACTGCCTATGGGAAATGGGAGAGAGAATGCCACACTGCCTATGGGAAATGGGAGAGAGAATGCCACACTGCCTATGGAAATGGGAGAGAGAATGCCACACTGCCTATGGAAAATGGGAGAGAGAATGCCCCACTGCTTATGGGAAATGGGAGAGAGAATGCCACACTGCCTATGTGAAATGGGAGAGAGAATGCCACACTGCCTATGGGAAATGGGAGAGAGAATGCCACACTGCCTATGGAAAATGGGAGAGAGAATGCCCCACTGCTTATGGGAAATGGGAGAGAGAATGCCACACTGCCTATGGGAAATGGGAGAGAGAATGCCACACTGCCTATGGGAAATGGAGAGAGAATGCCACACTGCCTATGGAAATGGGAGGGAGATTGCCACACTGCCTATGGGAAATGGGAGAGAGAATGCCACACTGCCTATGGAAAATGGGAGAGAGAATGCCCCACTGCCTATGGGAAATGGAGAGAGAATGCCACACTGCCTATGGAAATGGGAGAGAGATTGCCACACTGCCTATGGGAAATGGGAGAGAGATTGCCACACTGTCTATGGAAATGGGAGAGAGATTGCCACACTGCCTATGGGAAATGGAGAGAGAATGCCACACTGCCTATGGAAATGGGAGAGAGATTGCCACACTGCCTATGGGAAATGGAGAGAGAATGCCACACTGCCTATGGAAATGGGAGAGAGATTGCCACACTGCCTATGGGAAATGGGAGAGAGAATGCCACACTGCCTATGGGAAATGGGAGAGAGAATGCCACACTGCCTATGGGAAATGGGAGAGAGAATGCTACACTGTCAATGGGAAATGTGAGAGAGAATGCCACACTGCCTATGGAAATGGGAGAGAGAATGCCACACTGCCTATGGAAATGGGAGAGAGAATGCCACACTGCGTATGGAAATGGGAGAGAGAATGGCACACTGCCTATGGAAATGGGAGAGAGAATGGCACACTGCCTATGTGAAATGGGAGAGAGAATGCCACACTGCCTATGTGAAATGGGAGAGAGAATGCCACACTGCCTATGTGAAATGGGAGAGAGAATGCCACACTGCCTATGTGAAATGGGAGAGAGAATGCCACACTGCCTATGGAAATGGGAGAGAGAATGCCACACTGCCTATGGAAATGGGAGAGAGAATGCCACACTGCCTATGTGAAATGGGAGAGAGAATGCCACACTGCCTATGGAAATGGGAGAGAGAATGCCACACTGCCTATGGAAATGGGAGAGAGAATGCCACACTGCCTATGTGAAATGGGAGAGAGAATGCCACACTGCCTATGGAAATGGGAGAGAGAATGCCACACTGCCTATGTGAAATGGGAGAGAGAATGCCACACTGCCTATGGAAATGGGAGAGAGAATGCCACACTGCCTATGTGAAATGGGAGAGAGAATGCCACACTGCCTATGTGAAATGGGAGAGAGAATGCCACACTGTCGATGGGAAATGGGAGAGAGAATGCCACACTGTGTATGGGAATTGGAGGGGGAATGCCACGCTACCTTTATGGGTAGTGGGAGGGGGAATGCCACACTATCCATGGGGAATGGGGGGGGGGGGGGAATACGGTCCTTTGTACTGTATGTTTGCTTTATCTTGGATAGAAAGATGCTTTTATACACTGCATATCCCATATACCCAATCCTTCAAGCGTCACTAACAGGCCCTGTTTTCAACACAGATGTACAGGTCAAGTATTTAGTGCTTACCCAGAGCTATAGCACTGGCAATGTGGGGACAGTGGCAGGCAGGGGCCAAAAATCTGCCCTGGATTTTTACCAGCCCCTGGCCGGCCCGAGACATCCTTGCCAAGCACCCAGCCACCATGATGCCGGGTCTATAGCATTGGGGGATAGGGTTCCTTGGCTTGTAGGTACAATGGGGTTGGGTACAGGGGGCTGAGAGAGGCAGGGATTAAATGTGGTTGTAAAAGCAGCAGCCCAACTGGCCCCAAAGCAGTGCAGCTCACCAAGCATTGTCCCAGGTCTAGTCTGCCCCTATGTAGAGATAAACACAAGTTGGTGGGTCTTGGGGAAAGAGTTGGGAGCCATTGCCTTACTTTGTCATAGGTAGGGTCCATGTCCCCATCAACCTAACCCCCTACTCTAGTTGCCCCTAAATTCCCCTTTTACTCATGAAACTCAGTATGAAGGAGGACAGAAATAACTGCACAACACATCTACCTCAGATTAGAGAAGATGTGGCTGCAGCATATGTGTGTGCAGCTGTTTCTTGTACTTTAGCAGCTGAAACTTTGCTAGATAAAGTTATTTTATAAAAGCAGAATTGTAATTGTTCTAAAACACATTTATATCTAGTATCTTATAAAGATATTCATTCCACCATGTCTGCAGTTTAGGTACAACATGTGATCCGAAAAGCAGTAAGGTTACATAACATAAAAAACTAGCTGAAAATTAGGCACCACCTAATTTACGTTTCTAGTATATCATCTAGTTGAGCATGAGCAGAACTACCAAAAGCAAACCACTAGGGCACAAAGTTATACGTTATATTCTTGCAATCACACAGCACCTTCATAATTGCTTCCACATTCTCACAATGCGTAGGAAAGCCCCTGTGTTATTAACCGCAGGGCATTGTGTACATTGTATTCTTGCCAACTAACTCAAGGTCATGATCTGACAACTGCCTTTACTATTATTCTCAAGCTTTTTTCTTTTTTATATCAGCATAAATGTTGCCCTAAAATGCTAGTTTTGGCTATAAAGGATACTGGCCATAGTATAAACAAGGAGCCCAGGTGTTTTATTAGGCTCCTAGTCTGAGAAAGTCTATAGATTTTATCCTAATTAAATACCCTATATGAATATATATATTAATCAGCTGGCTCTGTTATATATGACACAGTCTTATCTATTTTTGAATTAATTACTACCTGTATCTATTCTCATGTCACAATCTTTGAACTGCACTTATGTGAATATTGGGTTTTCTATATAAACAATAATTGAACTGCAATTTTGCTTTGCGTCTGAATATTGGATTTAATTGAGCTTGTTGTGGGGCCCATCCCTATCAATTGGGTAATGCCCCCAGCTATAATTTTGTACTGTAATTGCTAAGTTTGACAAAAGGAGTGTGTAATGACTAAGCTATTTTTTCTTATAGATTTTATCTTAACCCCCTTTTCTATACTCACAGCTTCCCATTCATCATGGCAGGACCAGATGAAGCATAACTCATCATGGCAAAAGCACTGGGCTTACCCGGGCAAGTACTGGGGCCCCTGGGCTGTGGAATGATTCTCCAGTAGACATCAGCCACTGTACTTGTGCACCAGTGATGTCCTGTATGCAGACCTGCTGGCCTCAGGATTAGAGAACAAATAGCGACAATGGAAAAGGTATTAAGAAATAGAGGGCAATTAATTGGTGGCTGCATTGAATTTGTCAAGGACCAGAGGACGATTGGTAACCGTGGTGGACTCTTCAACAAAAACTCTTCAACAAAAAGTTAAGAGGACGATCAGCAGCAAAGGTGGCAAGGACCACTGGTGGCAGTGGCGAGAGCTGGCTGCTGATCCTGACATAGACCGTCACTGTGTGTGTTTAGTAGTATTCCAGTAAATGCAGCATGTGACTAATATAAGGGTAATGCTAAAGTAAAAGCTTAATGGTTGGTAACAGAGAAGAGGGGGCAGAAGAATGTGCACTGGGCTTTTTTACATAGCTGATGCATGTATATATATAAACATAAAAAACATTTTTTTTAAACGTACTTAGGAGCAATATCGGGAATATGCAGTCCAATAAGAAATATGGTAATAGCAAGAAAGTTACTTATACACCCCGTATAATAAAAGAAATCAGCCAAGTTTGTGTCTTTATTTTAATGGAAAGAGGAAGAATCATGTTTTTAACATACTATTTTGCTTTTTCATGGGAAAACTGCTCACCTTTAACAACCTTTCCCCTATGGCAGCCTGTGTTACAGTAAAGGCTTATTGCCATTTCAGTTCCTCTGATGTGTGTAAAAATTTTTAACCAACGCAATGCTTTAGGCAGAAGTACCCTGTTTCCCTGAAAATGAGCCCTACCATGAAAATAAGCCCTAATTACAAATGATAATCCAGCTGCCTGGCTTCAGCAGAGGGCCTGGAGCGTCTGTAAAGGAGGGTGAGGACATATCACTGCTGTAAAGGAGGGTGCAGACATATCAAGTCACACAGGTAAGCTTGTCGGTCGGGAGTGAAATGTTTGATCTTGATGGCTCTACCCCAGCCTGCCGCCATGCCAGACACATGGCCGAATCCACCCCCCGCCCGCCCGCTGACTCTGTGCATGTACTGTACCGGAGCTAGTTGCCAGCCGGCTAAATTAAATTAATGTCAATGAAACATGGTAAGAGCTACTAATGCTACAGCTTCTCACAGCGTCGATCGGGGCAGGCAGTAAGAGGTGAGAAGTTCTCCCCTGCAAAAGTGGAATAATATGCTCAAACACCTGTCAATCCTGGATTTGAATCCTACCAGTAGAAGAAAAGAGAATTTCTTTTTTAGTAGGATTTTTTATGTCTTCCTCTCCCTATTTTGCATTCCAATATTTGACAATTTTTTAATATAGCTCCTTTAAGGTACAATATATATTTGAAAGAATCCGTGAAGGCAAACAAAATGTTGCTCACCCCTGCAGCAGCTTCTGGTTTTGGAGAACAAGTGGCGCTGCGAGCATGAGCCCCAGAATTTCTTGGCCCATGAAAATGCTTGATGTGCCTCGCCCCCACCAATCACAGTGACTGTACACACCCCCCTTGCATTCATTGCAATTCAGTGCTGGCACGCCTCTCCATTGCAGTGAATGAACAGGGCACTGTGATTGATGTGGGGGGGGGGGGGGCATGCAAGGACCCTGCAAGCTCAATTTCCGAGTGGCCAGGAGCTGCAGCAGAAAAAATGTGAGTACAATTTTTGTTAACCTTCACAGACCCAATAATGGTAAAAGAGATTGTGCTAAAAACAGCCAGCCAGCATGGGAATCCCCCTCCCTCAGTTGGAATAATTCTGCATTACGGTTTAGGCAAATAAGGAACCCCCGAAAACAGGATTGATTTTAGATCCTTGCTAGTGAAGAGGGGTGGGCTGGCCTTAGGAAGATCTGGGAGAATTCCTGATGGGCCACACAGTTTTAAGGCCAGTTGGGCTGCTACTTCTTGTATTCCTATCCAATTCCTGCCTCCCTACTCTCCCCCAGCCCTCCTGTAACTGTCCCATTGACCCATTGCCCCCCCAGCCCATATACTGCCCTCAATGCCATAAACTCAACATCATGGCTTTATAGGGGCATACCCACCCCTGCCACATAGACTGGCCATAGGGGGACCTGGCACAATACCCATCGGGCTGCACTGCTTTGGGGCCAATTTGGCTGCTGCTTTTAACACCCACATTCACTCTCTGCATCCTTACTCTCCCTCTCAGCCCTCTGTACCCACAAACCAAGGAATCCCAGCCCCCAATGCTATAGCCCCGGCATCATGGTTGGGGGGGGGGGGTATCAGCAGGGATGTCTCAGGCCTGAGAAGCTTCAAGCAGGTTTACTTTTAGACCTAATCAAAACTGTAGGCATATTAGCCAGTGGAAATTACTGGACATTACCCACAATGATGTAAATAGTTAATCGTTGTCTTTATATTGAGTTCATGGATGATACATTATCCTATGTAAGGCTGTACCAGTGAGTTTAGTTTTACAGGGTTTCATTTGTACTGTTTTTGCAAACATACATGCGCGCAGTGAAACTCCATGAACTATATAGGCACACGCTTACCTAATTAGCTGCATGATTGCCTTTGATTTACTTTGCACATTTATTTTTTACTATCACTCAGCATTAGTCACAGCTTGTTAGGATGCAGACTTTCAGGACAAGCCTGTAATTAGTGACAGACCAAACTGTGGTAAACAATGCCAAACTTATACAACATGGACACAATCATTCCAGAGAAGCAAAACCATGGTGCACACAGACACAGCTCCTGGGGGTTATTTACTGGATTCAAGTTGCTTTAAATACCTGTACTACAGTTGTGCTAGTCTTTAGATGGTTTACTAAACATTTTGCATCATTCTGATAACATTTATCGTTGCTTCTAAACTCCATGTAAGCTGAGTTTTTATAACACAGTTGGTGTGCTGGAGTTTTACTCTATGACTTGATCTGGTAATTTAACCTTTTATTATTCCAGAGTTGCTCTAGACTTCACCTCTATCTCCATCTATTATTGGCACCTGCAGTTTTTAATTATCCATGGGTGAAAACCAGCCTGCAATAAAAAACACATGGAATTCCCAGTATTTTATGTTGCAGAGGGACTAAGGAGCCCTTAGCGCTCATCTAAAGAACATAAAGCTTGCCTTTGATTTCCCGTTAAGCACTATAGGGCAAAGTGCAAATAAAACCCCGAAGGACATTGGAGACCAGAGGTTAATACACAGTGATCATCTAAAAGTACACATGTCCTGTCTGTGTAGCCCAGTATTCAATCCCTTTATTGAAATGTGAGATTTATGCACTTGCAGGATTAGGACTACAAAGCAGTTTGGATGTTAAGATATGCACTCCATACTTACTCAAGGAAGAATACTAATTACTGCACAAATTGGAACAGGGAACCGAGGCTGCTGGGTTAGGGTCAGCAGGACAGCAATGAATTCCATTACTTGCAGGTCTGCTGACATGACGTGTCCTACAGCAACAACTCCTAAAAGTGTTTCTACTGTTTTCCTCAAAGCATTGTGATAACTGTCAGTAAAACCTCCCCTGCATATGTCTATGCAAAGTGATAAAATGCGATTCTAGCTCATAATGTCTTTGCATTTCGGAAAATCTTCACCTAGGCCCCCCCTACGTATTGGAGTTATTTTTACATTTCTACAGGTGCCTCTGGAACCAAATGTAGTGTATTGTGCTGATCTGGCTATTTTTAGCCTGAATGTATTCTGCTGGAAAGCGTATTATTTAGTGTAAATAAGTGTATAAGCTTAGGTGTGCAGGAACATCAAACATCTCATAGAAGTTGGGAATCCCATGATGAGTATGGGGAAATCTTGGGTAATATTATCTTAAGGTAACACCTCACTCCCCTCTCAAACACCACAATCTCTGTAAATAATCTTACAATATCTGCAACTTCTCAAGCTCCATGCCTGTGCGTCATTCTGGACTCCTCTCTCTTATTCACACCTCACATCTGCCATTTACTTCTTAGCCACCTCCTGTCATCTCCAACTTAAAAACAGCTCCCGCAACTGTCCCTTCCTCCCATCTGATACCATTAAAATGCTAGTGCATGCCCTGGTCATATCCCGACTGGACTACTGCAACACCCTTCTTTGTGGTTTACCAGATTGGCACCCCTTTAATCTATTCCTAACTCTGCTGCTCGCCTCATCCCCCTCTCCTCTCGCTCTTCTCCAGTGATGGTCCTCTGTGTCAATCCCTCCACTGGTTACCTGTCTCTCAGAGAGTGCAGTTCAAACTTCTAACACTAACCTACAAAGCTCTCTTCAGCCAGGCCCCTCCCTACATTTAATCTCTGATCCAGCATTACCAACCCAAGCGCAACCTCCACTCTGTCTCTGACATTCTTCTGTCCTCCACATTGGCCCCTCCTCGCACTCCCGCCTTCAAGACTTCTCCCTTGCCTCCCCACTCCTCTGGAATGCACTCCCCCGCTCAATCTGTTGGTCTACAATGCCCTGGGCCTTTAGAGGTGCCCTCAAAACTCACCTCTTCAGACAAGCATATAACCTGTGTTAAGCAACTCGCATAACCTTCACCGGGCACCTGTTTTCAAACTCAAGCTCTACCACCTGTGATCCCTCCCCTTTTGTCTCCATCCCATCCTGTAAACTAAAGCTCGCAAGGGCAGGGCTCTCTTTGCTATTGTCTCCTGTGCTCACAACATTTGGTTTGAACCTTGTAACATCTAGTTTGTTTTGTTCCCTGTACTATATGTTTTACTTTGTCTGTAATTAAACCGTGTAAAGCGCTACGGAAGATGATGGTGCTATATAAATAAACAATAATAATAAAAAAAGGATCAAAGCATAAACAAAGCGTGAAGTAGAGTTTGCACATCAACATGACTGCGAAGAAAGGCCAGCAGAGACTCAGTGCTAAAGGTCCTATCAAACTACTGTAGAGTTGGTTATGTGCTCCTTATTCTTAGCCTGGTATGGAGGGGCTACGTCAGAAAAAATTGCGCCTATGGAGAATCTAGGCAAGTTTCTAGGCAACATACAACTATTGATGCTGATATGTCTACATAGTACCCTAGTGTTAAATAGGTTATTTGTGTGTTTTATGTTTTTTCCTGTTGATGCTATTCACCAACTGTGCTGTTTTCTCTCCTTGTATGTATGTATGTATTTTCTTGGTGGAATAAACTGATATCAATTGATAAACATAGTAATTTGCCTGAGCGAAGCATCAGAATATCAGAACAGGTCTGCAGCCAGACCTAAACTAGCTCATGTGTCCAACAACAAACACACACAGACAGAAGTAACAAAGACACCAGGAAATGGTAACAGATAGTTGAGCAGCAATATAAGGGATCAAGAGCACATACAACAGATAGCAAGAACACACTAGCAAAAAGCCAGTGCCACCAGAGGTTGTAATGGCTGATTTGTTATTTAGCATGGCCCCTGAAGGTGTCCTCAACCGAGTGTTTACATGCCTGGCGGAGCTGTAAGACAGATGACAAATTCAAGAAAAAAACAAACAAAGAGAGAAAATACAGAGATTTGGCAGATAAACATATAGGTACAGAAGCCCTCAGAAAGAGCACCACACTTGGGTTTACCACTTCTAACTACTTATTCCTTCAACACATCTTCCTAATTGTCTAATTTTCTGGGGACAGAGTAGCTACATTGTCAACACCTCAAACTGAGCTCCACATAGGCCGTAGATTGAGATGAGCAAGCCCGTAGAAGTTTGGGTTCGTCAAGTTTGGCCGAACTTGCCGCCAAAGTCTGAAACTGAAACCCCTGAAATCAATGGGTCCCTGAATTGGAGGCCCAAAAATGGCTGTAATGTGGCGGTAGCAAGGGCTAGAGGGCTGCAAATTAAGAAGATCACCAGAGTAGAGAAAGTGCTCAAAATAATAAGAGAAAATGAAAAAAAAATAAGGTGGTGGAAATAGATGTGGCGGTGTAAGCGGAAGAGATGGAGGAGGTGAATGTGAAAGTGTAGGTGGAAGAGGTGGTGGAGGAGGAGGAGGTAGCAAACACTTTAACCACTCACTCAGGTGCTGACACAGCCAAGTACTGTGGGATCCAAGCCTGGTTCATCGTAGGGAATGTAAGCACGTTGGCTGTGACTAGGAGGATCCTCCTGTCAGTGATGACACCCCCTGCACTGCTGAACGCACGTTCTGGCACTTGCCGCAGAACAGGCCAGATCCTCCAAAGGGCAAGCTCTGGCAACGTGTCCAATTTAGCAACCTAGAAATTCAACAGGGAGGGCCCATTGCTCAGTACCAGGAGATGCACTGACAGAGGGTCGTTCACCATGCAAGTTAAAGTCTACCTCCTGGTACTACCGATCATATCCAGTGGTGGTGGATGTGGGGGGCAATGAAATAAGGTGTTCCACATTCTGGCCATGCTCACCCTCCCTAGTGCAGTGGCGCTGGTGCTGCTGCTGCATTGGCTACTTGCTCCTCCTCCTCTGCCTCGTGCCACCACTGAGTCCTCAAATTCAGCTGGTAACTCCACCAGTAGCGGATCCACCAAAGTGCATTTGTACGCCCTAATCTTTTTTTCCTGCTCCAGTGGTGGAATCAAGGAGGTGATATTCTCCTTGTAGCAGGGATTCAGCAGGGTGGCCACCCAATTATCAGCATTGGTGACTATGCGGGACGTTCCACAGGCAATGGAACATGTAGTGCAGCAAACCTGCCGTGAGAGAAAGTCCTCCTCCTCCCCCTGTTGCTTCCACCTGTGCCACCATCACATCATCCATCATAGCCTGAAGGGTTTTTGCGAGTGGACAAAGGATGGGGACGTTAGTGCTAATAATAGCATAATCAGCCCTGACTACCGTATATACTCGAGCATAGGTCGACCCGAATATAAGCCGAGGCACCTAATTTTACCACAAAAAAATGGAACAAGTTATTGACTCGAGTATAAGCCGAGGCGGCTTTTTTCAATTGGAATTGGAGTTGACACACAGAAAGAGAGACACACACACACACAGAAAGGGACACACACACAGAAAGAGACACACACACAGAAAAAGACACAGACACACACACACACACACACAGAAAGAGACACACACACACACACAGAAAGAGACACACACACACACTGTGGGTACCTGCTGCTGCTGCCACCGCCGCCGCTCTCAGACGTGCAGGTGTCGGGGGTCAGGGTTTGGCCGAGGTTACCCTGCAGAGGGGCAGCGAGGTCCCCCTCCCCTCCTCCTCCTGCCGGTCGCTCGGCACACAACACCCTCCATTCAGCTCCGCCTGGCAGCCGCCAGCCGCCGCCGTTCTCATACACACACCAGCACTTCCTGGCTGTTGCGCGCTGGTCGTCGGTGGGCGTGCCCCATATGGCCGGCGTCCAATGAAAACATTGGATGCCGCCCATTGACGACCAGCGCGCAGCAGCCTGGAAGTGCCGGTCAGTGTGTGAATGTGTGTGTGTGTTTGTGTGTATGAGAGCGGCGGCGGCGGCAGCAGCGGGTACAGCAGGGACCCGCAGCGGCCACCCCTCACCCTCCAGCATCTGTTGGGTTCAGGGTTGCGGCCTTCCCTGGCAGTCCGCCCCTGGACTCGAGTATAAGCCGAGGCGGCTTTTTTCAGCCCAAAAAGTGGGCTGAAAAACTCGGCTTATACTCGAGTATATAAGGTATATTGGTGACATACTGGAAGCACTGTGGCACAACACAAATGTCCCTCATGGAGTCCCACTCATTGTTAATGAACGCTGTTGGACTAGAAGTTACACAGGCATTTTGAAGCTGGAATTCCACTATTGCCTGTTGATGCGCACACATCCTTTCTAGCATATACAAAATTGAATTCCACCAGGTTGGCAAGTCACATATGAGAGTGGGAGGTCCAAAATTCCCCTGCATTGCAGACAGGTGAGCAGCAGGGTGGGTATGCCCAATGTGCATGCACACACCACACACAGCTCTAGCATGTTTGGATAATAGGCCATGAAGCTCTGTGCCACAAAGTTGAGCACATGCGCCAGACAAGGGATGTGTGTCAACCCGGCTCGGCCCAAGGCTGCTACAAGGTTATGCCCATTGTCGCACACCACCTTTGCCGGGCTGCAGGTGCAGCGGCAGCAACCACTCATCTGTCTGTTCCTGGATGCCGGTCCACAGCTCCTGGGTGGTGTGGGTTCTTTCGTCCAGACAGATGAGTTTTAGCACCGCATGCTGCTGTTTCACCATGGCTGTGCTCAAAGTGGTGGTGTAGGCACTGCACTGACCGCAGGAGGAGGAAGCTGGGGAGGAAGCAGGGAAGGAGGAGGAGGCAACAGGAGTCACTGACTGATGTCCAGAAATCTTGGGCGGTGGAAGGATATGCATCAATGTGCTTTCCGCCTCAGTACCAACTGCCACTACATTGACCCAGTGGCCAGTTAGAGAGATGTAATGTCTCTGCCCATGCTTACTTGTTCAAGTGTTAGTGGTGATGTGGACACTGGAACTAATTGAGCAGTGCCCGTGCAAGTGGACACTCAACTACTATTTGTAATTAAACAGCAATGACCCCCAAGTGGCCTGAACAAGTGGACACTCAGCTACTATCTGTTATCAAACACAAATGACCCTCACGTGGCCTGAGCAAGTGGACGCTCAACTATTATCTGTTATTAAACACGAATGGCCCTCATGTGGCCTCAACTAAAATGATACTCACTGTCCCTCACTCCAACCACCCTTAGTGTCCCTTAGTATCTGCCCTAAAAAGGAAAAAATTTTATGTTAAACCACTCCCTCAGTGTCCCTCACTCCAGCGGCTGTCACTTAATAACTGACCTAAAAATGAAATATTTTCTTTAAAACAACTGCCTCACTGCTCTACTGCAGAGCTCTCTGACAGCAACAGGGTTTGGCCCAACCCCATACACAAACACAGACTTCTGTTTGAAGTCCGTGTTCAGGTTCAGGGACCCGAATTCGCTAAATTCGACACGGACCCGAATTTCGCAATCCGGGTTCTCTAATCAATAGCCATAGACAATACAGTGTTGCAGAACAAGCAAAGCTGTGCAAATCTGCAGAAAAGTAAGTGCAACCACATAGAGTAAGAGCTGATGAGGGCTCTGCAAGCCAAATCTGACATGAAGCATGTACCTGGCCTCGACCACAAGTTTAACCTTGTGGATGAACACTTCAGAATTATATCCCCAGGCTTACAGCCACTGCTGGAATAGGCCAGGAAAGTGTGTTCTTAGATTGGCTATTCTTTTTCGTTTACATTTTCGGCACCTGACAAAAAAATAAGGAGGAAATTGCTGCTCCAGAAGATGAGGAGGAAGCTATGCAAGGGAAGTTTCATCTTAAACTTCTGTCATTGTTCCATGAATAAAGGCAGCTAGGGACACTGTTGATCTGATTGACCCACATGATTCTCAGACAGATACTGGCACATGAATGTCTTAAAGACCCCCCACATAAGGCCACAATTGATGAGGCATAAGTCGCCACCCTCCTGGACCCACACTACAAAGCCCAAATTGTAGCACTCATCCCAGAAATGCAATGCAAAACTGCACGTATATCTGTGATCATGACAGTATCACTATGTATTATTCACTTCCCAGTAATCCCAGCTTCTCAGCTTCTTCCTAACCAATTCTGTCGGAGAACTGCTTCTGGGTGTGTGGAAGGTAGAGTAAGCTCCTTCTACTCAGCAGAGGCAATAGCAGCAACATTCTGTGTGTACAGGGCTCACTTCTGTCTTAATTTAGATCTTGGTGTATAGTTACCAATTGCAATAGACTAGAGGTAGTAAAAACTGAGTACATAAAACACACATTTGCTAACATAAGAAAATAATAAAATACAAATTCAAAATCAGCTCAGCTCCTTGATGAACTCATTTTGACACACAAAGATATACACTTTCAAAAATGCCATCAAAAGTGTACTTTCCCTTTAAACTCGATAGGGCCTCTAAAGACCTTTAGTTAGGAAAACAAGCCAAGCTAAGAGACTTCTGTCCTCTACTTTAGGGCCTGGGTTCTTGTAAGAACTTTGAAATCTAATTTTAGAAAAAACCCATCTGTGTGACCTCTACTCTCTACTCTAAAGCCTAATTTTTGGCAGGATGCCCCGTCTAAGAGCCATCTGTCTGTACTGTAAGACCTAAATGTCTGTGGTGTAAAGAAATCCTCTTCAAGACTCCCTTCTTTCTGGCTTTGCTTGACTTTAAAGTCTGCTGCTTGCTGGTTCTGGACTATGCACCCATGCTATCCAGATTACAGCCAAAATAAAAGTGCTCACCTTTTTTGTTTTGTGTAAAACCCATTTTTTTATGTGCATAATGTAAAAGTTGCTTTGGCCGGAAATATGGAAGCACCAACTTGCTCAGTTGCCTGCTGATACCCACCTTTATTTTGGCTGCAAACTGAATAGCGTGGGTGTGCAATCCAGACGCATCAAACTTATTTGGAGGATGTTATTCCGGTAGCCAGGCCTGAATGATTAAAAAACAAGGCAAACAAACCATTTCTCCACCACCCAACTGACTACTGGCACTAGTCATGAAGGCAAGTAGTGTTCATCTGGCTTTACCAGGCCAAGAATCATTTCCCATACTTTCAGAAGGTAACGGACAATATGTTCACAGAAAAACCCTTTCTTCGATAGCCACCAACAGGGCATGTGTTTTGGATCTCCACTTAGCAGGATTTAAAATATCTTTAAAGATACATATCAAATAGCCTACATGCAAGCATCACTAGTATATGTTATTGTAATGTGAACTCAACTCAAACATACATTTTGTTTGCATTGTAAAACCACATTACGAACAGTTGCTATTTTTTCCAAGATTCCTCAAACTTTTTGTAGTTCTTAACTGTCAGGCATCTCTGCAAATCAATGGCAGCACTTTGCAAACATAGTTATGTACTAATGACAGATTGTCAGGCAAGCTAGGGAGAGGTTTCAGCGTTGTGAAAGTACTTTAATGGCCTCAGGAAATAGTTTGATACTCAACCTCTGCCCTAAAATCTACTTGCAATGTACCTATAGTATGATGATGGGCATACCATGCCAAATAGAAACAAGCTGTCTAAGTATATCTCAGTCATGTGCTGCATTGCAAAATATTCAGTGTTCTCTTGTTATTGCCTACCATTTCCCCCAAACCCACACCAAATTATAAATTTAAAAGCCCCAGTAGTTGTGCTTCTCAGCTGGTAAGAGAATGCCTTCCAAGCCTGAGGCTACAGCATTGTAGGGACAAGTAATTGACAGGGGTGGACATGGCCACTCTTAAAGTGATTTTATAAGCCATATTCAGGGGCAGTTGGGGGCAAGAACTATTGTGGGGTTTTACTGGTTCCTAGTCTATGGCATCCTTGCTTAGCCCTTCCTCGGCCAAGTGTACTTTCCAGCCAATCAAGGAATGCCTACAAGGCTGAGGCTACTACACTGTAGAGGTGGATGTTGCCAATCTTAATGTGATTTTTTGAGATATATTCAGTGGCAGGCTGGGGCAAATCATCAGTTTGGGATTGTACTGGCCCCTGTGGCCCCTGATGCCTATGGCATCCTTGTTGAGCCCTGCCCTGGTGCTGAGGCTAAAGCAGCAGAGGCAGGACATGAGCTGGGGTGTCTTGGCTGTGGGGGCAGTGGAGTTGGGTACTAGGATGAAGAGGCCAGAGGGGCTGAGGATGCAGGGGTAAGTAAATTATGGAACAAGCTGTGTGCTGGGTGCCAGACCAGAAATTCTCCCTAAGCCCACCTCCAGCTGGCTAGATCTCTCAGTGCTGCTTAACTGCATTGTCCTGAAATACAATCAGTGGCCTGAATACATACACACACCACACATTTCAGCTTCTTTCTTTTTCTTCAGGAAAGTGGGAAGCAAAAAGCTGCCCACAAAGACACCACCGCACTTATTGATCAATCAATTTATTAATAAATCCACTAACATAAAAATACATATAGACACAGGACAATTAAAAACAAACAGGGCCGGCCCAACTGCTTATATAAAGTAAATCCTCTCTTAAAAAAAATTACCATCAAAGTGTTAACGGCCTTAGTGTAAACAATAATTCATCAATATTCAAAAAAATGCAATTGCAGATGAAGTGCTTTACTGTTAATACATATCCATACACAACCTAAATTACCAAAAAAGTCTGAACTATCCTATCTACAAGAATATTGGGTAATAAAGTGCCTAAACTATCCAAAGCATATAAACAATTATAACATATGCATGAATAAGAGAGGAGCAAACAATCAATGAAGTGTCCAGTAATAAATAACTAGAAGAAAAAACAGGTCAACAAATTAATAGAAGTAACAGGAGTTGGAGGTCCGCAGGCATCCACACATTCCGAGGATAACGATACCTCTTCTTGGAAACCATGTATCACTTCCTTTACACTCTATAAATGCTTGCTACTTTGTATTGTTTGATCTTAATAAAATACATTTACATTGGTGGCTGTAACTTTTAAAAATGGAAAAGTTCAAGGGGTAGAAATACTTTTTCAAGGCACTGTAGTAGTGATCCACAGTCCGGGCTGCATGGGATTAAAAGGATTGTAAACTCAATGGCAAGTCAGCAGGCAGCTGACTACACCATGAGGGTCTTCTCCATTTCCTTCAGCTCAAGGTAGAAGCTATAGTAGGATTTCAAAGTTTGCCCTCTTTTCAATTTCATTCCTCTAGGAGCACACATAAATGTGGTCTAGCAGCCACTATGTCCATTGGAGCGCACAGCGTGTCCAAGCACGACAAGGTCGTGGTGATCCTGCAGCTGTCTTTGACCACGATAGAGCATGTTCAAGACCCATTAAGATGCGCCATGACATGTCCTCCCCAGCTCAGATGACCCCAAAACTGAAGCGTTTAAATCGGCTTCGCTAAAAATACATATATTTACATTTATTTACATCTACAAATACAACATTTAGATATAGGTTGAGATTTTAAGATGGTTTGAAATGGCGTATTTTACACTGTTCCCACGGGAAATAAGGTCAAAAGTGGTTAGCATATGCCTGGAAAGAGACTTACAGGCTGATTCATTACTAGCGCAAGGTATTGGCAGATGAGCGTCTGTACAGTGACGCTAAAAGCGACTGCTGTGATCGGCTATCGGGCGCTGTAACAGAGCGTCTCATCTGCTGTAGTAACCTGGCCGGCATTGATGAATGAGATGTATGTTGGGTGTTCTAACACCAGTACAGCGTTGCAGAGAGCAAAAAGTAACGCCAGCTCATTGCGACCGACTCTCAGCGACACCATATTCAACAAAAACACACAGAGCGTAGGCTCTCTGGATCTGGTCGCTATAGCATAGAGCACCAGATGCTGTGTGATTAAAGTCTGTTTTTGAACACATATGCACCAGTAACAAAGCGAAAACGCATGGAATTACATTGTTGTAACATTGTGACATTAATACTTAATTCCAGACCTTTAATAACAATTCTGCATAAAAATATAAAAAATCAAAAAAGTTTTCAAAAATGACTTTTTCTAGGCCAGGAGAGGTGACACAATTATTTGAGAGAAAAAAAAAAACCCTGTTTAAACAGAAGAAGAGGAACGTCTATTAAAATGTATGGGAGAGTGACAGTTAGCAACAGGTAATACTGGAAGCTAGAGCACCGTCGCTATACGCTGAGCCACCTGTAATGATGAATCGTACACTACATGGCGCTGTTAGAGTCGCTCACCAGAATCGCCTTCATAAATGTGGTTTTGCATACAGCACCCGGCGTTCACCAGACGCTGCCTGCCGCTACGAAGCAATACCTGCCGCTATCCCTTGATGAATAAACCCCTAAGTATGTGGCAGATTAGGCAAGTTACCGGTACATGACTTTTGATATTTGGTTACATATGGCCTTTAAATGATTTGTGCAGCATCATAACTAAAAAGTGGTGGCTATAAATATATATTCTAGAACAAGGTAAATGTAATATTTCTCTCATGTCTACAAGGCTTCTGAATACAGAAAACAAAAGTAACTGTTGATAAGGGTGTTTCCAGGTACAGAAGCAGAATGTGTCCAGAGATGTACTTAGATATCTCAAACAATGTAAAATACAATTCAACCACTATACTTCAAAAATAACAACAGAGGAATGCCATACTTCTAAACACGCCAATCAGGTATCTAAGGTAAGGGGTATCCTCTGTCTTATACATATTTGTTGGCTCACTGTGCTTTTTACAAATGGAGAAATTCCGTATCATCTAAAAACAGCATAGAGATAGCGTGTGAAGTGGCTCTGGGAAGCCCTTGTGAAATGCAGAGAGATGGAACAGAAGTCACCTTGCGTGCTACCAATATGAAGATACGCTCCATGGAAGGAGAAATGACTGTAACTGTCACATTGAACAAATCCCCACACAGCAGCTTTATTTTCACAACAAACATGCTTGATCATTATGAGTAACAAAATGAGAATATATTTTACTAGATGGTTAAAACCTTTCAGCTGTCAGGAAATTGTTATACTGTGCATTTACTTCTAACACTAATGCTTTATTAATTAAGTCAATTAATGCCTCGCTTCCTTCTTGGCTTTTTGTATGCCACCCCAATAAACAAGGGAAATACCTTTATAGTTAGAAGCTTTGTGTTTAGACTACATTATGTGGAATGAGATGTGTGATAAGCCATCACATTTGCATGACCTTGTTTTATATTGACTCCTTTTCCATACTCTGAATGCAGTTTCAGTGTAGTAAGTTGTACCATGTTAGCTATTGATTTAACCAGGAAATTCAAGGGTAAAGTACTAACATTTATTGGCTGACTCAAGAGATTGAAAAGACAAGCTTTTAAAGCACCTTAAGCTTCTACTTCAGGCATAATACAAATGTGTGAGACAGACACATATTTATACACAAAAGGACAAAAAAAGTTGCAATTGTTTTTCTACTGACACACATGAATAATGACAAAGTTGTAGAACTGAAGGGTGTGGGATACTGATCAGGGGGATAATCACATACAACCCACGCCTGAAGGTTCAGAGGAAAATCCCTGCATCCCTTCTATGTAGGGATAAGAGACTTTCTGAAATATTCGAAGATCATTTACAGACAACCCCCTAATTCCAGACAACTAATTGTGATGCGCTCCTTGAGTGACCCAGCCCAAAATGGGACATGGCCCTGCTTGCTGAATAGGCATAAAACCTGCACACACATCTATACCACTGACACAATAAGGAGACCAGATATGCAACAAGATTAGTTTCTCCTGCAAATCCCCTAATATAGTATACCCGATCATGTGTGTTCAGTGTCCCTCAGCTTACAGTTTTACAACTTTGTCATTATTCATGTGTTTCAGTAGAAAAAGAATTGTACCTATTTTGTGTATAAAAGTGTATCTATAAGTCAGTCAATAAATTGTATTTCTTAATCTAGGATTAACTGCAATTTCAGTGGAAACAGTCCATAGCAGAGTATATATGTTTGGCAGGATGGTGTCAAGTCTAATCAGAAACCAATCTGAATTCTCTTCCCTCATAAACTGATTGTTCAATCAATATGCTGAGACCTAAATACTGTATAAGAGTTGAAAGGTAATGGCAATGAATAGCACCTTAATTCTGGCACAAAATGAGGATATTCTTGGGCCATTCATCACTAACTGTGCAAGCTTGCTGGGCCAGGCCAAATATTAGGAATCCAGATCAGGATTTGATGACTATGTGGGCTGGCCATAAGCAAGGAGTGCAGCCTGGGGGCTCATTTACCAGTGGGGCCCATTTACCAGTTTCCTGTGTATGGTTGAAGAGGCAGAAGAGACAAAAGACAGACTGGTGAATCGACCATGGGCAATGAATTACCATTGCCCATAGTTTCCAGTGCTCAGTAAGAACACGGAGGAAGGACCTTAGAGAAATAAGCTGTGTGCTTATTTGCTTGTTTCGTTTTTGGAGAAGGATCAAGCAGAGAGGTAGTTGTACCAAGTCTGAGATTATATTAAAGCCAACCCAACCCTTGGTTTTCAGTGGTTGCCAAAGGTCAGCTAACCCTCGGGGAAGGTCAGTTGGCAGACTCCCCTCCTGGCCAATAAAAGTGGCTGTTTCGGTTATGAGGGACATATTAAGGAATAGCATTTTATACAAACCTGCTGCTAACTAAATATCAGAGTAGCTTAACACTGAGTACATTAGTTAGAACATTCCATAGGCAATAAAATGGCAATAAACACTTCCAGGGTGTTTTGCAGCATGCTGGAGATAAACAGAAATTCAAGAATTTGGCAGTGGTAGACCTTATTAACTAAATATAATTCTGGTGAATTGCCCAGATATTTTCAGACATTTCAATTTACTGCCTTGTGGGTGTTTTTGTGTACAGGAACACAAAGGGATATTGACATCTGGCTGGCCAAGAATTACTGTAGACATCCATCTCCGGAGTCATTGTGCGTCTTGGAAATTGAAGAGCTCCTGATATAGCCTGTGGCGAGTTCACTGCCAGGTAGACATAACTCCTTCACACATAGCTAGAGATTAAAGTGGACCAACACCCACTGCTGATCGGCCCGGGAATCTATAAGATTCCCCTGCCGATCAGCTCCCTGCCCGTGGGGCACCCCGATCGGGGGTGCCCCGCTGTGTGAAACCCCCCAGGACCCCCAAAAATCCTACCTTTTCCTCGTTCCAATGGCGCATGCGAGGGCCACCGCCACCTCTCGCGCTTCCCTCTAGCAGGGCATACACCTGCGGCGGCCATTTGTGAATGGGCGGCGCGGGTGTGCTCCCTGTTAGAGGGAAGCGCGAGAGGCGGCGGGCACGCTCTTCTTGTCCGGTCCATATTCCAGCTTGTCCGTCCGCGCTGATTGGCGGAGCGCTCGTGCATGCGCCGTGGGAGCGGGGTGAGGTGAGTTTTTTTGGGCTTTCTGGGGGTGCCCCGCGGAAGTGGACCAACACCCAGGATAGAGAAAATCCTGGGTGTTGGTCCACTTTAAAGCCTTGCAACATACAGAGAGTACCAATGGCATAATTATTTACTTATTTTTCCGGCGGGCACTAAATGAGCATGTCTTGCAAGACAATATCTGCGCCCGCACTGCAGAGCGCTCTGTGGTTTCCCGCTGCCAGTCGGCTGCTGGGCGCTAGCGCAGCCTGGGAATACAGGAAAACATACACAAGCATCAAACAAGCAATACACAGTGCCTGTATGGGCCGCTGTCAAAAGGGGACTCCAGGCATACAGCGCCTGTTGCAATCACCGTTTTTTATTTTTAGGGATGATGGCAGCACAATAAAATTAAAAAACAGTGGGAATGGCATTGGGGACACTTGAAAGACATGACACAGGTTTTGCATGGCCCAAAGCACAAGTTTGCAGTGCAACACAAAAGTGCCGAAGATGCATACCAAAGCAATTCCAGAAGAGACCAGGGATCCTGTGGCACAAGCACCAGCCCAAACAAAAAAAAATTAGTGGCCCAGAAATTGCGTTCATCCAAGCCCATTGAAACCTATGGGATAAGGCCATACAGTGCATGGTGAGCACCTGGTCTTATCTGGCACTGTAGGGAACTCAGTACTGGCACTCATCCCATTGCCGACACTGATGATTGATGGTACACTACCTCTGACAGTGCCTATCAGAGGCGCTCTGGATTTTCAACTTAAAAACTACACCTTTTGCACTGGGATCTGAGATTCACCTGACATTCATCTAGCACTACCTGGCACTAGCGCTTCCTAAATAAACCCCTAAATGATATTGAGCCCTGGTGCAGATATTAATTGGGGTCCTGACAGTATATTTTTGCTGTCACTTTCAGCATCTAGGATGCCAATTTTTAACTAAATTAAATGCAATTCTACTACAAAACACTTATATATCAAATAGAACAAATTGAATAAATAGGGAGGAAGAGGGCTCAAAAAAGTCCAAGCTGCGCTGATTCAGGGCAATATTGGCAGTTCGGGGTGGGGGCATGCACCACACAGGAAGAGACAAATGCTGTAGCGGTAAGAGAATCTGAGAGGAACCCAAGCCACTGCTCACAGACCCAGTAGCCATTTGTAGCAAACACCGTAATGCCCTAACCTTTGAACCACCTTGGGTGTCACTAGCAATGCCAGATTCAAAATAAAACACAATTATATATATATATATATATTTTACATTTACATAAATTTTCCTACATATGACACTATAACACACTAGCTGCCACAGTCCTCATTTATAGGTAAGTTCACTTCGGCTTATACAATGCTCTGCTCACACAGGACCAAAAGTCCCTCTAAGCTGCACACTCACCTAGCAGTGATCCACTAATGTAGAAAAATTCAGCCCCCAGATGTGCAGCAGCGTGCACCTCCGGTGGGGAATTTATTTACAGCAGTGGATCACAGCTACTGCTTGTTTGTGGCTTGGGTGGAAGGTTATAAAGTGATTCTGACTGTGGGGCATTCCAAATTCAGGATGCTCCAAAAAATCTTACTTTCTGGGCCAAAAGTTTATTTATTTAATTTTGACTTTTGCTCCAGTTTAAATCATTATTTTTGTTATAAATGACATTTAGGTTCAGGACAGAAAGTCAAACCTTCACATGTATAGAATTGGAGCAGTGATTAAGATGTGGAGGTAAAATGTACTCTATGGCCTTGATTCAATAAAGGTAGAAAAAAATTTTCATGGTAGTAAAAAATTCCATTCATGAGAAAAAAGCCTGAGTTACTGTTACTGAATCCCTAGATAAGAAGACAATGAAAGTCAATGGCAGCTTTTACTACAGTGTAGAAAGGAGTAAACAGTTCTCTACTATTCTTAGAAGTAAAAAGTGCCTTTTACTACCATGAGAATTTTTATAGAATCGAGGCCTATGTGTGTACATAGGAAATAGAATAATACTTCTTACAATATATCCAGTAGTAAATGGTATTTGACCAAACTTGACTGCATGACTATGGTTTGTATTTGATATTAACTTCTCACAACCAGCCTCTTTTATTTTTTTATATTATTTAAAACCAAGAGAAAACCATCAAAGAATAGCAAGAAACATAGCACCAAACAAACAAGAAAGTGATATAAATCCAAATATGTGCTAATAGTCAGAAATCAGAGAGAAGCAGAGAAAGAAGGGAACTCACGAATGGAAGGGTATGGGGAAACAGAGGAGCAAAACAAGCAGTGAAGCCAATGCCCAACACAAGATTGAAATGGGTTTTTGGATTGTATAAATCTTTTAAAAAGCTACATATTACAGTCTATAAAGTGAAATTAAATGCAATTTTCATTCATATATGTTTTAGAGCATTTGTCTTAGATTGCATTATTACTAGCCAATAGAGAATTATTTCCGTGCAATTGCTGCCCTATGTCCATAATTTAATACCCAGGGTACAGGAATCCAATACCCCTATGCGTGGGAAAATTAGTGGTTTGGTAATTTCACATGTGAAAGTTAACACGATTTACAGAATAATCAATGTATTTTTATCTTTTTTTTGCTCGCTATTTTATAATCCCATTGTCCAGCCTAAAATAGGCCGGAAAGCTGTATTTCTTGCTATGTTCGGCTTAGGCAAACAGTAGTGAAGAGTTATTGCACATCATTAACAAAGGCAGTGGCTAAAAAATGTGGCTTATAGAAAAACAAACTCCGAGCTACCTTGTGTTTTGGTAGGCAGAAATGATTTAAAGATGCAGCACAATCTGCTGATATAAGCAGGAATTCAATAGGGTTTATTTGTGTTTCTTTGTGGTCACCAGCATTTTATGTGTAGATTTATAATCAACACTTTAGAGGTTCCATTAGTCACATATGTGTTCCAAGCAAAAAATGATACACAATGTTTACACCCATTTCAAACCGATATTGTAATATGAATAATTCATCAACATAATTTTATGTTTGGTCATACCATTTGATTCATTATTAAGCCGGTAGAACTGGCAAACTCCACCACATGTGCTCACCTATTACTGAACAAACTGATTTTCAGCTTATAACATGACTCATATTTCATCCTTATTAATGACAAAACACAACTGCACATTTTTATATTTACATAGCACTCAAAACAATGTGCAGCACACTTTCTGGTCGAATCCCTTATATATCATGCCAATGAGAAGGTATTTTAATACACTACATGACTAAAAGTAGTATGTTAACTTAACCCATATGCGTTTTAATGTTTATTTTTTAAACCATAGGCTACAAGAACTTGCACAAGTTAGGACACAAGAGCATCTCAGAGTTCAGGTTTGGGCTATTTGAGGGCCAGCCACGTCCTTTCACACAACACTCAGCCAAAACCTTCACTTTGTGGATCGTGAACTTTGTACAGAAGCATTGTAACGTCAAACACAAAAGTCCTCAAAATACACAGTTTTCTAGAATATTATTATTTGCTACAGCTCAGAGATTTCCCTTCACTATAATTAGGAAACCTAGGCCAAACCAAACCATCTGCAATCACCATGAGCCAGTGGCATTATTCATAAAGGCAGAGTGCGGTTTAGGCATCCATCAAACCAAGATTAGTTTATCTTATACTATGTATAAAAAAAGAAAAAGAGTGCTTTCTTTAAGTAGGAAGTACTTTCATGGCACATACAGAACAAGAATAAGTATGGTTTCCCATGATTTTTGAAAGTAGGTGGAGCCATACATATGATCTGTTAGGCACTTACCTCACCGCCGGTCCGGGTCCCGCGGCGCGTTGCCGGATGGCTCCCACCGGGCTGCGGCCCGACGGTCCCCGGGTCTGCCAGCTCATCGGCACCGTCGCGGGGATCAGGGGCTGGCGGTGCAGGACGCCGTGGGTGGCCGCGTCGCAGCCCGCTCCGCGCGGCTGCGCGGCCCTGCGGCTCTCCCCTCTGGCTCGGCGCTTCCCCTTCCTGGCGGGGGCGCGCCCGATTCTCAACGTGCTCGCGCGCGCGCGCGAGCACGTCTGCTTTATGCCTCCCGGCGGCGCTTCCCCCAGCGCGCCCGCCGGGGGCGAGTTTAAAATGTCCAATCCGTGGCCGGTTCCTGGGATCGGACCCAGGGACTGGTCGGCCTGTCTGGCCTGGGCCGTCCAGCTCCTGGGACCGATCCCATTTCCTTGTTTGCACCTTCCTTCCCTCCTTTTTCCCTGTTTCCCATTGGCCAGACTTCCCTATATATTTGCACTGTTCCAGTTTCCCAGTGCCCGTTATAGCTTCTGGGTTCTGGATGCGTGCTGCTGTACTTGTGAAGATTTTGGATTTGGATTTGGACCTTGACTATTCTTGCTAGCTGCCTGCCCTGACCTCCTGCTTTGCCTGACCACTCTCTTGCCTGACCCTCCTGTACCTCGCCTGTGACCTCCTGGAATTGACCTCGGCTACCCTCGACCATTCTCTGTCATCTCCCTTGGATACCTCGCCTGTGACCTCCTGGTTTGACCTCGGCCTGATTTACGGACTTTTCGCACCCGGCATCCTCATTCGGGATTCCCTGCCTAACACCAAGCTGCACCTTAAGCTACTATCCTTTGCGCCTGTTAAGTCCTGGGGGCAACCGACTGGGAGAGGCATTGCTCGTGTCTCCCACAAGCGGGGGCTTGTCTATAGGCAGAAGTGGCGGTGGAGATTGGGGGATACTGGCTTAAGACAGACGGGTGTTAGGTACAATCCTGACATGATCTCTTCATTTCTCATTGTTATCCCAAACACCCAAAAATCTGCTGGGCATGCAATGCTTGAATGTAATTTTTAATCTTCATTCAACTCTCCAATCCTTTATACACGTGTTTTGGACTTTATCAGCACAAGACTGTAAGCGGATGGTTGTATGGTGGGAGAGGGTGTATTTAAAAGTGCCATAACAAAGGAGAAAGGCACTTTAGGATAATATCCCTGTGGTGGTGGGTCAAGGAATGTGTGGGGTTTGTCCTGACAGGGGTTACCTGAGGTAATTGGCTATGTTTTGCCATGTAATTTTTTCGCCTATATTTATTTATTTGCATTGCATTTAAACTGATACTTTGATACTTTTTATCCCTTTTGTGGGATCAATTTATGATATTTTTCTTGTTACATTAGATATATTAGATTATATCATTCTCATGGAGTTTTGGATGGTAGATATTTTCGTAAACATTTAGATATCACTTATGGCATATTATCCTATATCATCCTAAATTTTTTGTACATATATATATATATTTATATATATATATATGCTCCTTTATTTATTATCCAGGTATAGACTGTTTTTAATGTTGTTCACCAGTTTGACCAGTTCCTACTATTATTATGCTTTAAATGCTTGCCTGCACAACAACAGTTAAACATTTTAGTTGCCTGTATTAAAATTGCAATTTTATATTTGCAATGCAACAATTCACCTAAACCAATTAAAGGGATTGACCAGTCAACAGTTTTTGCCTGCCAGCTGCAGCACCAGTTCCATGCTATCTCCACATACAGAAAGAAAGGCAAATTAGAGAATTTGTCTTCCTCTGTCTCCAGCGCCTCCTTTCTAATCTGAACCACTATTTCAATCTTGAGACCCGTATTAAGTTGACGTCTGCTTTGTTAGTAATAGACTAAAATTGAGGGGCTTGATTCAACAAAGGTAGAAATAAATTCATGTCACTCGAAAAATTGTATCGCATGCGTAAATTTTTTACTTTTTCGAGTGATTCAGAAAAGGGGTTGAATTAAATACGTGCACTCGAAAATGCAATCTTAAAATTTTTGATTCACTCGCTCGTAAAAAGGCTGTCGCAAGCGAAAATTGTTGGATTCAGGTACCCAAGCCTGCACACTTCTTTGATTAATTGTTGTTGGTGCGGCCCTTTGCTCTGTATTCAGTCAACAAATAAGCAAATAAATGGGCAAAATGTTACACTTGCATACTCAAACCTTTGTGCAATAACATCAAGGAACATCATTCTTTGGGACATTAACATCAGTTGCAGATTCCTATAAGGGTGAGGCTAGCAAGGGGTTAAAAGGTTGGAGCTTTCCAATATATCACAAGCACTCTGCAGAAAGTTAGGCAATAATGTTTAAACACTTACCAAGAAGCCATCCACCAGATAAATAGTCGAAAAAATGATAAATTTCGCAGAATGTGGGCATCATGGCATGATCCAGGAAAGCCAGCCACAAAGCTAAATATTTTGAGATCTGGACCAGCAATCATCTGTACATTCAGTGAATGTCCCATATTGCGATTGCGGTAGATATATTCATCCACACTGGGTGGGATAAAGCAAACATGGGTGCAATCCACAGCCCCCATGACATGTGGCATGCCAGCAATGCGATAAAACCCCCGTTTTACTACAGTCCATTCCTGAGGTGAGGATGATAAATGCACATAACGTGGCAAAAATGGCTCGCATTGCCTTTATAAATGTATCTACAGCACGGCATACAGAAGTTTGGGACATGCCAACTGCTACACCACCCGGGCGCTGAAATGAGCCATTGGCCAGAAATTGCAAGCAAACTATCAGATTTGTCATTCCAAAAATTGCATGTCCTCTACCAGTTAATGGTACCAAAGATGAATGCAGCAGGCTATAGAGGTCTTCCAAAGTTGTACAATTTAGCCTAGTAAGCTGGAAAAGCGCTTTATCTGGCAGCTGATCCCCATCCAAACGTGTCCGAAAATACTTGGGAATGGGTAGTCTGCACCTTCTCTGCGCCACATCATCTGCAATATGTTCGAAGTCAATGGCCTCGATTCACAAAGCATTGAAAAAAACTCTCATGGTAGTAAAACATTTAGAAAAAAGCCTGAGAATTTCACTGTTACCGAATCACCAGATAGGAAGACACTGAAAGACAATGGAACTTTTTACTACTAGTAAAAAGGGGTAAAAAGTTCAATATTTTTTTCAGGAGTAAAAAAGTGCCATTGACTTTCATTGTCTTCCTAACTAGTGATTCTGAGAAAGAGCAAAATGAGTTTTCTCCTGCTAAAAGCTGCATCAAAAAACTAGTGTGAAACACTCTAATTTATATCATGTGTGTGGCTCATCAAGTCCACCTGAATCAGTAGTAAAATTTTCGAATCGCAAAATGCAGTAGTACATTTTTCAATCCACTAATTTATTTCGCACTTTTCCAATCATTAATTCGAGTGACTCGTGTTTTACAATGGTTCCAGGTTGCTGAATCACTCGTAAAGAAACTATCGCAAAATCGCAACTTTTTAAGCACAAAAAATCAATTTTCTACCTTTGTTGAATCGAGCCCGAGGTCTCCAAACTGACTCAATTCTTGCTCAATGCACACCATGTGCTTGAGGACAGGAGGGACATGTATAAAATAAGGAAAAAATTAAACTCGCTATAAAGCTACATTTTTAAAAAAGGAACACAATGAGAACTGCTCATGTGTAGCCGTACACAATGAGAATACTTTTAAGTGTGTCAGGACAATCACTTTTAGTGATTTAATGCAGCTGGTGGAGTGCAGATCTTCACCAACTGCGTTAAAGTGGACCAACACCCACGGGTGATCGGCCCGGGAATCTATAAGATTCCCGGGCCGATCACCTCCCTCCCCGCGGGACATCCGAGATCGGGATTTCCCGCGGGGTGAAACCCCCCCAAACACCCCAAACTCCTTACCTTATCTTCGGCGGCGGCCAGCCTCCGCGGCCTCCCTCGCGCCCCTCTAGGCGTGCGCGCGCCCGCTCCGGCCGTCTGCGAATGGCCGGCGCGGGCGCGCGCGCGTCAAGAGGGACGCGCGGGAGGCGGCGGCGGAGGAGCCGCTTGTCTGCGGCTTGTCCGTCGGCGCTGGGAGCGGGGAGAGGTGAGTTTTTCGGGGGGTTCGGGGGGGTTTCACACAGGGGGGCACCCCGATCGGCGGTGCCCCACCGAAGTGGACCAAGACCCAGGATAGTCAAAATCCTGGGTGTTGGTCCACTTTAAGGGGTCCTATTTGGGCTGTATTCCTCTGGCTTAGCTGAACAGTAGCACTGACTTTATACAAACATGTTTTATACAGTCAAGTATAAAACAGACACTGTGCATATAATACAAGCATTTAGAGCATTGGGCTCGACCCACCAAAGTCACAACTTTTTCAGAAGAATAAACTGCCATTCACTTTCTTTGTTTTCCTTAGGAGTGATTTTGGGGCCTATTTTGCTGCCTCTGGACCAAGATGACTTGCCGCCGATGACTTATAACAGTAGCACTGACTTTATACAAACATGTTTTATACAGTCAAGTATAAAACAGACACTGTGCATATAATACAAGCATTTAGAGCATTGGGCTCGACCCACCAAAGTCACAACTTTTTCAGAAGAATAAACTGCCATTCACTTTCTTTGTTTTCCTTAGGAGTGATTTTGGGGCCTATTTTGCTGCCTCTGGACCAAGATGACTTGCCGCCGATGACTTATGAAAATGTTAGGGCATCTGTAAACTGTTTCTCAAAAGAAAAGGGTGAGGCACTAAAATGCCATTCCGTTGGAATTGACATGTCAAATTCCTGACCTCAATCCTATAAAGTTGTAATGGGAAGAGTAGTTTATGTCAGGAAGCCCAACACCACTCCAGAGCTAAATCTGAAATGGAAATGGGCTGAAATTCCTCAGGGCCAAGGCAACAAACTGATCAAAAGTTGGAAATGCATAGCTGCAGTCATTGCTGCCCAAGCAAATACAAATATATAACTTTGGATCATTTTCCTTCACAAACAAGGCATGATGATTTTGAATCATTTTTAAATTGAGTTCTCATTATCTAGTTGTTGGACATAAACCCACATGGTGATTTAGACCCTTTGCTGAAGTTGGTCAATTTGCATATGTAAAACAATATGTATAAGTCCCAAATGGGTGAGTGCTCTTGGCTTTTTCATGTCCATGATATTCTATACACTGGAGCAAAGCACAGGCATTTGTTCTATTATGTTCTATTATTTGTATTTGTATTATTATGTTGGCATTCATATTTGCTCCTTAGCCTTATAAAGCACTATTCCTTCAGTCCCACGTTCCAGGATTTGGCTTTGCTCACACCTTGTTGTGTTATAAATAATGTGATATCATCTTCCTTTATGGGAATATACCTCTGTCAATTAAGGAAGGCGCCCCTATTACTTCCTCTTCTCTCTGTGCTTTAGTCAGCCGTCTGCCATCTCTAGTTTGGGCGCATGCCTGTGAGATTGCACTTAACAGAAGAACAAAAGATCCTAAACGTCTCCTCTCTAAAAACAATGCAGAGAACGTCTGTCGCTGCCTGGGCTGGAAGGAGCAGCTTCCTGTCACCAATAACAGCATGGGAATAACGGGCTTCCTCAATAGCGACAACCACACCACAACGAGACGGGTCTGCCGAGTATTGTCATGTTACAATTTAAAACCCAGAAGGTAATATCTGTAAATAATATTTCCATAAACAACAAACTTGAAAGCACTGTAACAGCTGTTTATTTATCTTATTTTAATTATGATATTATTCTTATCAAAATGATAAAAGCATGATCACTCTAAACTTTGAATTTATGGCATTGAGTAACTAGAGCATTTCATTTACAATTATACATAGTATTTAATTCTAAACTGAATGCTTTTAAAGTGGATCAAAACTGACAGCTGACGGCCGCTGCTGCCATCAGCTATACCTTTAGCAGGGTGTGTGCCTTTGCCAGACATTTATGAGTGGCCGGTGCGGGCATGCTCCCTGTTAGAGGCTAGCGGATGTGACCACCATCAAGCTCGGCTCCCTTCAGTTAGACTCAGCCCTTAACAAAGTGCCCACTGCAAGCCAAGTTCGCTGATTGGAGAAGAGTCCACGATTGTTCCATAGGACTGGGGAAAGGGAAATGTTACTGGGCGACCTGGGGGGTTTCACACAGCGCAGCATCCAGGGAGCAATCACAGCATACTGGACCCCCGGAAGTCTAGAAATGCATGGGTCAAACTTACCATGCTTACACTTCCCACCGTGGGTGATGAATGGGTTTTTTAGGCTAAAAGGGTCATTTTGAGAGGACAGGTATCCTAAATTGAAATGGCCATGGTTTTGTTGATGAAGGGGACAGTCACTGGAGTTTGCCAAACTGCTCATCCTATGAAGCCTTTTGGTGCCAGCTGAGCAGTTATTGTGCCTCCAGCACCCATCACCACCAGTGGATTGAGGAAGGGTAATTTGAAAAGGCGGGCATGAATGGAGATGGCTGGAGGGTTTTAAATGGGTAGTCAGTGGGGTGTCAGATGTGATTGTGCCTCTGCCACTACCAATGGATTATGGAGGGGCCAGTGTTTTTCTTGATTTAAAGCTAACAGTGGCTCGTTGAGTGGGCAGACATCCCGAATCAGGATGTTAAGGGGGGTTCGGAGGTGAGGTCAATGGTGTTTGCCAGACAGAAATCTGTTGGTGCCAGCTGAGTAGTAATTGTGCCTTCTGTGCCCACCGACGCCAATAGATTGTACAAGGGTTAGTATTAAGCTTTATTTTAGGCTAACAGTTGCACTTGGAGAGGACATGCATCTCAAACTGGGATCACTGGGGTGGTTGGGAATTAAAGCAGACCTTCAGTTATTTTGACTAGAGAGTTTAAACGCACAACAAACCTTTTTATTTTATATTCCCGAACTTAACTGTGTCTTGAGATGGAGGGGTTCTGGTACAGAAGTTTTTCACAAATCTGTAAATGACTCTCTATAAAGATTAAATAAAGTGTGAAAGCAGCCAGGGTCCCCATGCCTCCTGGTCAAGTCCTACCAACAGTTAATGCACAATAGTTCAGCACACACCACAACCATACAATTGTATCTAAAGATATGTCGAAAGGTGCTGCATCCTTAACTGAAGGGCTGTCCACCAAATTCTGCCCGTCTTACAAAAAACTCTAATGATAATTGTTTTAAGGCGTGCACTCAAATAAATCAAAAACTGTTTGTATTACAAAAAATATACATAAAGCTCATTTATTGTGTTCTGTACACTCTTAAAATCACCAAAAATATACATAGGAAATGGAATATCACAAAAAAATCACATCTCATAAATTAGAGCCAATATTAATGTAATGCATCATTCAGGGTGTGCTAAACACTCAACAAGATAATTTCATATAATTAATATATATCAAGCAGCACAAAGGTAAAGCAGCATAGTCAACCAATATGAGTCCCAAAGTGCATTGTGCAATAAATTAGTAGAAAACGAGAAAGTTAATCTAACCATGAATCATAAGGAATCAAAACATGATTACATCTAATATTGCACACACCTCTACTGCCTCATATTGCACCAGCTCCCAATATTGCCACACACCCCTTCAAGGGCATTACCTCAATTCCAATGTAAGACATATCAAATAAACATTATATTAGTACTAAACACCAGACGAAGTAATCAGACCTCCATCTCATATAGCAAACTCGCATCCACACCTCACACCTGACGGCCATTTCGAGCCCTGACGGCTCTTTGTCAAAGGTACGCTCATCTGCCTGTCTCGTGCTCGCTCTTTAAAGTGGACCAACACCCAGGATTTTGACTATCCTGGGTTTTGGTCCACTTCAGGGGGGCACCTCGATTAGGGTGACAGCTGCGGACAAGACAGCGCGTCCACCGCCGCCTCCCGCGCGCCCCTTTGACAGTGCGCGCGCCCGCGCCGGCCGCTTGTGAATGGCCGGCGCGGGCGTGCGCACTGTCAAAGGGGCGCGCGGGAGGCGGCGGCGGACGCTGCCACCGCCGATCAGGTGAGTTTTTTGGGGCTTTTGGGGGGGGTCTCTCACCGCGGGACATCCCGATCTCGGATGTCCCGCGGTGAGGGAGGTGATCGGCCCGGGAATCTTATAGATTCCCGGGCCGATCACCCCTGAGTGTTGGTCCACTTTAAACTCACGGTGCCTCGCTCCCCCGGCGCCACGGGACTCCATATGGCGCGGCCGTACAGCACAACATCCGCCCAGCGTCAGCCCCGGCGTGGACACCAACCACGCTGGAGCGCAAGCTGTAAACACAGCCAGCGGCTGTCAGATATCAACTTTTCAATGCAACAGCTATAAAGTACATTATTATTTACAACATGATGCCACAAAAAATATGTCAATTTCTTGGGAGGGCTCGACTGGTTTTCTTCCATAAATTCTGGGGGCCTTGCCCCGATTACAGCATACCTAAGCATTAAGAAAATAATAGAACAGCTATTATTATGAATGGATATTGAATTTGCACATATATAATAAAGCAATCCTACTTTCACATTCATGACCACATCACACATTCCCATGTATCTATTTACACATTTACTACACCTCCACCATAATATCCTGACATATGCCTCTCTCCTGGTAAGTATGGTGTTTTATAATGTATAACTGCATACTCCCCACATTGCACAATGAATCGATCTCATTATCCAGTCTAATTATTACATATAAAGAAGAAAATGCTACTCTTCAAGGGAACAATCAGAAAAGATTAGTCCCTACTGAAATGACATAAACTCGCACTCTTCATTCATGGGGCCAGGGCATTTAATTCATATATCCAAACCATTTCCCTTTGTGACAACCTTTTCTTAATGTCTCCCCCTCTCTTTAATGGTTTTATCTGTTCAATCACCATAAACCTCAATTGTGAGATGTTATGGCCAGCTGTTAGAAAATGTCTCGCCACCGGTGAAGTCCCATCCCCTCTCCTAATTGCACTCCTATGCTCTGAAATCCGTTGTCGGATCTCCCTTGTCGTCTGTCCAATATACACCATCCCACAAGGGCATTTTAACATATATATAACAAAGGAGGAGGAGCAATTCACAAAGTCCCTAATTACATATTTCTTCCCTGTCCGTGGATGAAAAAAATCCTTCCCTTTTATGGCAAAACTACATTGGGCACAATGCCCACAATTGTGCATCCTTTGGGGTTTTGGAAGATTAAATATAGTCTGTTCTCCTGTTGGGGGGTTAAGCTCTGTATCTGCCCTAATTAAATGGCTGCGAATGTTCTTGGGGCGGTTATAAGTAATGAGAGGGGGTGCAGTAAACACCTCTCCAAATGTTGGATCACTCGATAACACTGTCCAATGTTTCTGTATAATACGCTTAATCTGATTCCCCCGTACATTATGTGTCAATACTACAGGGATGCGGTCTGATTTCTTTTTGGGATTATACTTCAGCAATGTTTCCCTTTGCACTGTTAGAGCCTTTGGCCCCATCGACTACCGAGGCCGGATAGCCTCTCTTCTTAAAATCTGTAGCCATCGATCAGCACGGACCTGAAAAGTATGTTCATTGTCTATAATCCTTTGCAACCGCAAAAATTGTCCATATGGGATACCCTTCTTCTGCTTAGGGGGGTGGAAGCTACTAAAGTGGAGATATGTGTTCCTGTCCGTTGGTTTTCTAAAAATATCGGTAGTAATCCTCCTTCGTTCCATACCCACACTAACATCCAAAAAATGTACCCGTTCTTCGCTAAAATCTACCGTAAATGAGATGGAGGGTAGACATCCATCCAATATCTCCTTAAATTCTGATAATCTCTCCTTGAGGCCCCTCCAGATCAGGAAAATGTCATCAATAAAGCGATACCATAGTATCACATGGTCCAAAAAATAGGGGTGCACATATATGAACCTCCTCTCGAACGATGCCATGAAGAGGTTGGCATATGTCGGAGCCACGTTAGACCCCATGGCCGTCCCCTGGAGTTGCTGGAAATACTCACCGTTGTAGTAGAAATAATTCTTGGTTAATACTATCCACAAAAGTTTTTCCAAAAATTCTCTAAACTGTCTCTCTAATCCCATTTCCTCTAATGTTTCCTTAACCATGTCCAACCCCAACTCATGAGGGATGGATGTGTATAAGCTATTGACATCCATTGTGCAAAGTAGACAATCCGATGGTAACTCCCCTAAATTGGAGATTTTATTAAAAAAGTCGCCAGTATCCAATAAAAATGATGGAATACGTAGCACACTCGGTTGTAACACCTTGTCCAAGAATATCGCTAATGATTGAAATACAGACTCTGTCCCAGCAACGATGGGACAGCCTGAGGGCCTAGTCATGTTCTTATGTATCTTCGGTAAAGTATAGAATAAAGGTGTTATAGGATATGATGTGATTAAGAAGTCCTTCATTTTCTTATCTATTAGGGATGCTTCAAATGCTTCCAAGATGATCGTATCTATTTCATCTTTAATCTCCTTCCATGGATTTATCTTTAGTTTACAATATACATTGGTATCAGATAATTGGGAGAGAATCTCACTCTCATAGAGGGATCTATCCATGATCACAGTGGCGCCCCCCTTATCAGCAGGCTTTAATATAATAGTTTTATCATTCTCCAGTTCTTTTAGTGCTTCTTTTTCCTTTTTACTTAGATTTTGTTTAAATTTACCTGAAGGGGGGCGCCACTTGATCCTGGATACATCCCTCTGTACCAATTTTATGAATGTCTCCACCACATGTGACTGTTGTGGCGGCTGCCACTTATGCTTAGGTCTGCAACTATTCAAATCAACCTCTGCTGGTAATCCTATTATCCGTTTCACTTCAAGCGTAATCTCTGATTGCGATTCTGTCGAAAAGGAATTAAAAAAAGCTTTAGTCCGTACAGTACGAAATACATTTTGCAATTCTATATCTAACTCCAAAGGATTCCCATATTGGGTGGGCACAAATCCCAACCCCTTATTGAGAAGCCATTCTTCATCGTTAGAAATAATCCTACTAAAAATATTTACTTTTTGGTTTTGCTTCTTGTCATCCTTTGGGGTCCGGCCTGAAGAACTCAACAAGGAGGGGGTGGCGAGGAGGCCGGACCCCAAAGGATGACAAGAAGCAAAACCAAAACAACACGGATAACCTAGTTGTAAATATTTCTAGTAGGATTATTACTAGATATTATCTGATACCAATGTATATTTTAAACTAAAGAAAAATCCATTGAAGGAGATTAAGGATGAAATAGATACGATCATCTTGGAAGCATTTGAAGCATCCCTAATAGATAAAAAACTGAAGGACTTCTTAATCACATCATATCCTATAACACCTTTATTCTATACCCTACCGAAGATGCATAAGAACATGACTAGGCCCCCAGGCCATCCCATCGTTGCTGGGAAAGAGTCTGTATTTCAATCATTAGCGATATTCTTGGACAAGGTGTTACAACCGAGTGTGCTACGTATTCCATCATTTTTATTGCATACTGGCGACTTTTTAAATAAAATCTCCAATTTAGGGGAGTTACCATCGGATTGCCTACTTTGCACAATGGATGTCAATAGCTTATACACGTCCATCCCCCATGAGTTGGGTATGGACGTGGTTAAGGAAACATTAGAGGAAATGGGATTAGAGAGACAGTTTAGAGAATTTTTGGAAAAACTTTTGTGGATAGTATTAACCAAGAATTATTTCTACTACAAAGGTGAGTATTTCCAGCAACTCCAGGGGACGGCCATGGGGTCTAACATGGCTCCGACATATGCCAATCTCTTCATGGCATCGTTCGAGAGGAGGCTCGTATATGTGCACCCCTATTTTTTGGACCATGTGATACTATGGTATCGCTTTATTGATGACATTTTCCTGATCTGGAGGGGCCTCAAGGAGAGATTATCATAATTTAAGGAGATATTGGATGGATGTCTACCCTCCATCTCATTTACAGTAGATTATAGCGAAGAACGGGTACATTTTTTGGATGTTAGTGTGGGTATGGAGCGAAGGAGGATTACTACCGATATTTTTAGAAAACCAACGGACAGGAACACATATCTCCACTTTAGTAGCTTCCACCCCCCTAAGCAGAAGAAAGGTATCCCATATGGACATTTTTTGCGGTTGCAAAGGATCATAGACAATGAACATACTTTTCAGGTCCGTGCTGATTCGATGGCTACAGATTTTAAGAAGAGAGGCTATCCGGCCTCAGTAGTCGATGGGGCCAAATCAAAGGCTCTAACAGTGCAAAGGGAAACATTGCTGAAGTATAATCCCAACAATAAATCAGACCGCATCCCTGTAGTATTGACACATAATGTATGGAGCAACCAGATTAAGCGAATTATACAGAAACATTGGACAGTGTTATCGAGTGATCCAACATTTGAAGAGGTGTTTTCTGCACCCCCTCTCATTACTTATAAACGCCCAAAGAACATTCGCAGCCATTTAATTAGGGCAGATACAGAGCTTAACCCCCCAACAGGATAACAGACTATATTTAATCTTCCAAAACCCCAAGGGATGCACAATTGTGGGCATTGTGCCCAATGTAGTTTTGCCATAAAAGGGAAGGATTTTTTTCATCCACAGACAGGGAAGAAATATGTAATTAGGGACTTTGTGAATTGCTCCTCCTCCTTTGTTATATATATGTTAAAATGCCCTTGTGGGATGGTGTATATTGGACAGACGACAAGGGAGATCCGACAACGGATTTCAGAGCATAGGAGTGCAATTAGGAGAGGTGATGGGACTTCACCGGTGGCGAGACATTTTCTAACAGCTGGCCATAACATCTGTAATGGTGCAAGGCCCCCAGAATTTATGGAAGAATACCAGTCGTGTCCTCCCAAGAAATTGACATCTTTTTTTGTGGCATCATGTTGTAAATAATAATGTACTTTATAGCTGTTGCATTGAAAAGATGATATTTGACAGCCGCAGCTCCATGCGCATGTGCGCTGACACGCTGGAGCTGGCTGTGCTTACAGCTTGCGCTCCTGCGTGGTTGACGTCCACGCCAGGACTGACGCTGGGCGGATGTTGTGCTCATAATGACGCGGCTGTACGGCCGCACCATTTGGAGTCACGTGGCGCCAGAGGAGCGAGGTACCGTGAGTTTAAAGAGCGCGCGTGAGACAGGCAGATGAGCGTACCTTTGACAAAGAGCCGACAGGGCTCGAAACGGCCGTCAGGTGTGAGGTGTGGATGCGAGTTTGCTGTATGAGATGGAGGTCTGATTACTTGGTCTGGTGTTTAGTACTTAGAAATATAATGTTAATTTGATTTGTCTTACATTGGAATTGAAGTAATACCTTTGAAGGGGTGTGTGGCAATATTGGGAGCTGGTGCAATATGAGGCAGTAGAGGTGTGTGCAATATTAGATGTAATCATGTTTTGATTCCTTATGTTTCATGGTTAGATTAACTTTCTCGTTTTCTACCAATTTATTGCACAATGCACTTTGGGACTCATATTGGTTGACTATGCTGCTTTACCTTTGTGCTGCTTGATATATATTAATTATATGAAATTATCTTGTTGAGTGTTTAGCACACCCTGAATGATGCATTACATTAATATTTGCTCTAATATATGAGATGTGATTTTTTTGTGATATTCCTATGTATATGTTATATTTTAAGAGTGTACAGAACACAATAAATGAGCTTCATGTATATTTTTTGGAATACAATCTGTTTTTGATTTATTTGACTGCTCACCTTAAAACAATTATCATTCAAGTCCTACCAAGCCAGGTTGCAGATCTCCACACAGATGCACAGGGGATGTAATTAGTGCAGTAGCAGAGCTATAGAGCCAGCCTGTCGAGATCCACAAAACATGATTTTTTGGTGAGGGTTGGGGACCCCTTCTTTTAACATAAGGGTGGAAACCCTTTAGAACGATTAAATAAAGCATGGAACGCTCTCCTTATGAGGGAGTGTGTTTCTCAAATGAGGGAGAGAGTTTCTTCAATAAAGCAAATAAGTTCTTATTACTTCAATACATATCCCTTTAAGTATCATAATGATATCACAAGGCTGATAAATAGTTTCCCATCTCAGTTGCCATTGGCTATAGAAAATAACATTGCTGGTATTTATTATGGTTTAGACAAGTGTTTTCCAAGCATGGCTGCAAGGCCCACCTACAACAAGCTATGCTTTACAAATGAAGATGTAGCAAAAGCCCTTTATCATTTTATCTACAAAACTCATGTACTGCCATACATTTCTCCTGTGAGAAAAATAAACTTAGTCTCCATTTATCAAACACTGAAGCAAGGAATGATGGGGACTCTCAGCACTTCATTAAAACCTGTATTAGCAAATCACCAGCAGCTCCAAAGGGAAGGTCACAGAAGTTAAAAGCAGTCCTGGCCTAAAGCCATGTCCTCTACAATATGCATTCTTTGTGCAATGGCCCCTTGTGTAAGGAGGTTTTAGGCAACTAATTGGCTGCCAAAAGTGGAATGAAAGGACAATGTGGGTCCATCTAATATTCGAGTATAAAAAATGGCTTGATTTACTTGGTTTACTTGGCTTTGACTTGATTTACTTTGCTTTGAAAACAGTAGACACCCCTTAGTCTATAGATACTTTCAGGGATTGACATAGCGTAGTTAAAAACAATTATTTACCTGAAATAAACTATATTATTTTGGGTGAGTAAATGTGCTTTGGTAAACTTGTTTCTGACTGCATTAATTCTGACCGCCAGTTTACTCATGCCAGGGCAACCGGATCCACCTTCTGCAAAAAAGGTGTGAGGAGATAAGAAGGGTCACAAAAGCTTATGGAGGTGGGGTATTAAGTGGCACTGGTCCCGGAGGATTTGTAGATGAGAGATACAACAAACAAACAATTTCTTGGGGAAATGGGCTGATGTCCACTAATGTCAACTATTCTAAATAGCCAATGAACACAGGGGAGGTTGTTAATGTACATAGTTAATATGGGTGGCGAATGTGAAGGATTGTTATGGGATAATAATAAGGAGAGACTCTAAACAGATGGCTTAAAGCCTAAGATGGGATCTGAACTGAAAATGAAATGAATAATTTGGCTGTTTGGGGTCCAGAAAAGTCTTATGGTGCCTTGGCCTATCCCTGGCTTTCTGTAACACAAGTAATAAAAAAATAATTCAGGTGTGCAGTTGGTCATAACTTGTTTTTCGCATTTCATGCCCAAAGATCATTACAGCAGAGGTATACAATTAGTATTCATAATGGATCCTACTCAACCTCTGACTTATAATCTGGTTTCCCAAAGAAGCAGAATGGCTGCCTATGTTTCAAAATTAAACATCAATATTGAGTTGCATGGTTATATCAGTTGAAACACATTTATCAAGTTTAACTTTAGTAAGCCTACCCAGCTGCTATTTAAATATGAGGCTCTGTTTTCACCTATCTGCTTGCACTATATTAGACAATGCAGTAACAGCATAAGGGAAAATAATGGGCCAGGTCACATACAGTAAATACAGAGCGTATAAATGTGAACTGGCCTATTAAAAATAATCAGCATCATTTTCCCTATGTTATAACTGCGTTGACCAATGCAGGACAAGCAGATAGGTGTGAATAGAGCCTTATCCATCTTGCCACTATTTGCCACTGTGAATAGAGTCTTATCCATTTTGACACTATGATGGCTGGAAATACTAAAGTGTAACCACCTAAAAAGTTTTAAGTCAGGCTATTTCCTAGTTTTAGATCCTGGTTTTGTTCTTTGAGCGAACAAGCTGGGCCCTAAGTCTTATCTATAGCTGTGCTCTGCTTCATACATGTCTACAGTCTGTGCTCAGGGTGCCCTGCCTCAACCTTTCCAGCCATGCCCAGCAACCCGCGAGTGTAGCCATGCCCAGCAACCTGTGAGTGTAGCCGTGCCCAACAACCTGTGACCTGGCCATGCCCAGCCACCTGTGAGTCTAGCTGTTCCCAGCAACCTATGAATCCAGCCGTGCCCTGCAACTTGTAAGTCCAGTTATGCCAGGTTGAGTTTAGCTGTGCTTTATCCATGCTTTGCTGCCATGCTCGCAACTTTCATTCCTGCATTTCTATGAGTGACTTATTTGGAGTATCTCTAACTGGCAGTATTAAGACTTAGCACTCTGTGGGGATTTAGGACCTTGTTTACAATTCGGCCAAGTGGACATACTTTGTCTAGGCAATTTTTGGAGCTTATACTTGCCATCAAAGTTTAAGCTGACCCAAGAACATTTTGGTGTTTGCATTTTTCTGGGATTTATAGAAAAATCATGGTAAGGTTTGTATAGTAGTTTTACTTGGATGAATTTGGGAATGTTTTTTTTACACAGACTTTTTTCACCATTTTTAGTAGTGGCATTTTGGTTTCTTTTGGCTTATTTCACTTGACTGCTCTTGACTTGCTAATGTCTGGCTACTCTTGATATATCATACAGAGAGAACAGTAAAACTCTTTTACTGTACAATGTGGGAAATATGTTTTTGTGTTCTATGGCTACCCACGCCATAGCACACCATTGGTTGGCATTCTGTAATGCTACATCCACTGGGTTTTTACATTGTGACTCGGTATTTGCTGAATTAGAACGACATCCTAATGGTACTGTTTCTTCCTGCTGGGCCAAGTTAGAAACAACAAACTCCAAAATGTTGTATATATGTAATGATGAAGGGCCACATTCATTGGATTGTGTTTGTTTTTTAAAGTAGTGTTGTTTAATTAAAGTTATTTTTTCTTCCCACCCCACATTTTAACCCAGCTACTGTTAATCAACTCTCTAAATTGTTTCAGTAAAAAAAATCTGTTTTACCTTTTACCTATAAATAAAAAGACTGCCTCATTAATGCAAAAGCACAGCAAGGCACTGTGCCAGCTAAGAACTTCAGAACAAAGTTATGTGGTACTTTATACATTCCAAACCATTAAAAAGCCGCAATACAAAAACAAGACTCCCAGAGAATTATTTTGGTTGTTAAAGTGCTACTGCGTCATAAAAACTTTTATTTACCTTGCTTCCATGCCACTTGGACATGCCAACCCTGTTGGAGGGCTTGTAGAGTTGAAATCTGGCTTTGCTTCCTAGTATGTGGAATTCTATACAGGTACGAGAGGCCCAATATAACCAGAGAGAGGAGCTGCCACTTGCCGTTCCTGTGTTTCATTCTGTTTTAACATTGCCATTTCCATGACATTTACATCTTAGTTATTGCCAGATTCATGGCGAAAGACCCCAATCATGCCTCACTAATCAACTAAGTGCCACCTCAACCTCCAAAAACAAATGATATACTTAAAGAGGTAAAAAAAACAAGATTTTCATTTTCACTTTATTGGGTTCTGTCCCGCCTGGTGGGCATTTGTGATTTGGGACACCCCACTGTGTGTATTCCCATTAATTACCCATTACCTCATTTTCCTCATTCCCTGGTGCATGTCTGGGCTGCTTAGCCAATCAGCAGCCCTCCCTCCACCAAAATCCCTGATCACCTTCAGCTATGGGCTTGCCTGCTCATTTAGAATGGCCTCGAATGCTTAGCTAGTGGTATGCTGGGGATGCGGCCATGGCACCGATTTGCAGCGATGGTTCTTGGGAAGGGGTGGATCATTAAGGCGACCCCCTTTCCACAGCAAGGCATCTCTGTTCAGGGTGCCCTATGTAGAGGTAGACTACTGCCCCAAGGGTCTTATAGATCCAAGGGGGTGTTGTTTCGCTTTTTATACTCTAACTGTATTATAAAACCTTAGTAGTAGGTTACTGTTCATAAATTATGATACAGCTTGTCTGAAGGCAGATTGTATGAAAACTGTGTTTCACCTTATTTAGCTTACATATGGAAAATGTAATTCCAGATTGTACTGTATACCTTTGCTTCTAGGAGTAATCTTTATTTTTGAATAAGAATTATAATATGGCTTTAAGTGTGCCAGTGCTATTGAGCCTGTTTTTGAATGGGTGAAGGAAGATCATCCCTATTCTTACTCGATGTCCCACATCCTACTAAAGCCAACAATGGTGCATGGCTTTCTGTCGGTACCGGGCAAAAGAAAAAAATGTGCATTACATTTATATCTTAATTGGGAGGCAGAAATAATACTCATGACTTCAAAATGGACCAATAAAGGTATAAACAAAATTATTAAATGTATATTTTTAACTAGCATGAGAGTGATTAAATCTCTGTAGAAAGGCAGAATGCAACCATTTAAAAAAAAAAAACTAAATCTGTAAAATGTCCTGACTGGTCAGCAGCCTTTGTTTAGCTCCCCATGTAAAATGAAATGCTTTATTTATAAATTATGGTCTATTTAGCCACGGTTGGGCATAATATGCTATCCCAACACGTGGTTAGCATCCAAGTCTTACAAAGGGGGGCATCTGAGGTTGGAAAGCCTTGGAGCAAAAAAGGGAGCCGGGGATTGTCCAGAGGCAGGCCAGGTAGCACAAGTTAAGCAGTCCTAGGAAGCATGGTACCTCAGTAGATGAGCTGAATTAGCTTTCTGATTGTTGTAATGCTGATCTTCTGCTTTTATTTTGAAAACTGGGTCTTGGTCTTTGCCCTCAGGGCACACCAATCGGGGATGCCTTGCTGTGTAAAGCCCCCCAGGTCACCCAATCTAACTCACCTTTCCCCGGTTCTGCAGTGCATGCACAGCCTCTCGTCCAATCAGCGAGCTCGGATCTTCTCCTGTCACTTCGTCTAAGGAATCTTCTAAGCAATCAGGCCTGAGCACGCCTGGCAGCTATATCCCCCGCTGCCCTCTAACAGGGACCATGCCTGTGCCAGACATTCACAAATGCCTAGCACTGGGGTGCACCACTGCCATCTCTATTTGGCAATGCACCCTTCCTTTATCACTCTCCATGCAACCTGTCATACTTACTGAGCCTAACTACTTTTACAGTCCTATTTCCATCTCCCAATTTTCCCACAGTCCAGGGGCCACATCAAATGGCTCCTAGGGCTACAGGTTAAAAATATGTGTTTTAGGACCTAGGGGTCCAAGGAACCCCTATAACAGTTCAAAGGTTTGAGAGGCCGGAATTATAGTCCCATCTCTGGCTCACCACTTGCTGTGATGTATATTTCTTCCCAGGTTACAGCTTGCCACACAATACTGCGAGATATTACCTCTTATGCTCTCTGTCTAACTTCATTCTCTGTCTGCAGACCACTCATTCCTCTCTTCATAACAGTATTTTCACCTTTATAAACTGTCTATTTACCCCTGAACTATCCCTTACTGTGACTGTCTAATTTTTTTTCCCAGTTCGTATTGTCAGAATACAAAATAAACCTCAGAAAGTCAATGGCCGAGGACAATACTCTATGTTGCCATACAGTGATGTGACTTTTCTTCTGAACTGCAGCTCTGTGGTCACTTGCACAGCAATCTTGGAACACTGAAGGGTTACACAGGATGTTAAGGTCAAATAAACAAAATCTGAAAGCATTGCTGTTGCTGTAGTTCTTTTTATGCTTTCTGCACATATTGGCAGTGCTTTAATAAGCTGATTAATATAAACATTAATTAACCTTTTTTCATATAAACAATGTAAGATTCATTTGCAGAGCTGAAACTGATCCAAGCCATTCCGGGCTCTGCAGGATTAGGGTTTTTTTATTATCGCAATATATTCTGGTAATGTAGATAAAGCAATAAGTGAATTCCGTTGTTATTATGCTGGTTTTATTCTTGTGAAATAATGTGTCCGGTGCTTACTTTCTGGGTTTATAGGATTCATGTCACAAGCCCACATGCCACTCCAGTTTCCAGTAACTTTTACTAAAGTTATAGGATGAGTCTTAAATATTGATAAGCTTTGGATTCATGCCATGGCTGGTTAGGCCAGAATAGATCCAATATTCAGCACAGGTCATGGGCATGGAACTCTTCCACACCCCCTTGGCCACTGGTGGTGTGGTTAATTGGATGGGGGTATCAACAAGCCACCTGCTGTATGCTGGTAGGAGCTGACCTTGAAACAATATTTTAATACATTTAAAATAACTACTCTAATCTCCATGGGCTTCTTCCCTGTCCTGCAGCAGACGTGGCGTCTAATGACTCCACGCTATGTAACTGTGCATTACTGTCGCTCAAGAATCCCCTCCTTGCCAACAGCGTGACGCACAGCACAGCATACATGGAGCAACATGGAGGGGAGTAACGAAAGTGGCTTCTATGGTGTATAAAAGGCTCCGTCTGCAGTGGCCAGGAATTACCCATTCTTGAATGCCAGGGAGTAAGAATGGGGGTGTCCTCCTGAACTGCAAAGGCCATTAGAGTGGCTTCAAGGTAACTCAGTATTCGGATAGACAGAGGAAACAAGAAAAAGGAGGTGAGGTAATAACGTATTACTATTAACTATTACTTTTATTTAACTTTGCTCAAAAACCTTTTAACACATATTTTAAAGATATATGAAATGAAAATGACAAGGTAAAAAGGGCGCAAGCAAAGATGACCAGGAACTGGTAACAAAAAGCTGAAAAGTGGTATAAAAGGTAGCATACTGTACATATTACTTGTGACCCAACTACTCATCTCCATCCTTATTGTTTGGCTTGTAAGTTAGCAAGAGAAGGACTTTTTTTACTTTGTCTGTAATTTCTACTGTGTGCGGTGTCATGAAAGATGAGAGAGCTTTATTAAACAATAAGAAGAAGAGGAAATGCTGTGAGAAAAAATTAAGAGGGTGAAAAAGGACAAGCAGATGTCATTTATTTGCCATTTTTTAAAGTGGTAAGAAAAAAGCTGCCACACTGTTAAAAAATGTTGGCTAACTGCCACAGAAAGAATTGTTGGGAAAAAAATGTGAAAGTAAATGGTGAATTAATGGAGTCGGTTATAAATATGGCCAATGCATTGCAATGCAATGTACAGAAGACATTTTTAAAGGCATATAACTTTTCTTCTGCAGACCCTACAAATGGTTATCCCAAAGTGTTCCAGTTCCCCTGCACTGGAACACTTTTAAGTTGATAAATTAAAGGCTACATTATATCCATGGTGAGTGCTAAAACTTTCACTTAAAGTGGACCAAAACCCAGGGTTTTGACTATCGTGGGTTTTGGTCCTTTCCCCCGGGGAACCCCGATCGAGGGATAGCGCATGTGCTGTTGGACTGGGAAACAAGGTAAGTGTATGGGCGACCTGGGGGGTTTCACAAAGTGAAAAAAACTTCACAAAGGGATGCCCTGGGGGGAGGGAATCTATCGGTGTGGGTTTTGGTCTTCTTTAATACTGTACATTGCTTGTGCAGCAATCCATGCACGTACCACGGCACATTTAATCCAGTGGAGCTGTGAGCTTTTCTATTTATTACAATTTCAGTAGGTATCAGGTGGAAAGTGGCCCTCTGAACTGAACCGCTCCTGTGCATGGGGCTGCAGAAGTGCCTGTGCCTATCATCATTGCAGTGGCGTTGCTAGGGCTGGTGTCACCCGGGGCGGTAGGAAATGGTGTCACCCCCCCCCAATGGTGTCACCCCCACCCCCCCCCCAATGGTGTCAACCCCCCCCCCCAAAGAAAACAAACAAAAAAAAAAGCATTTTTGCCGGCATGGTGGGAGCGGGCCGGCCGGTTCCGCGCTGACAGCGGAACCGGCCGGCCCGTTCTGCTGTCAGCGGAACCGGCCGGCCCGCTCCCACCATGCCGGCATTTTTAAAAAAAGCAAACACTTACCTGCAGGTCCGGAGCGTGGAGGCCGGCGCCGCTCTCAGCTGTCATCTGAGGGCGCGTCATCAGAGGCGCCCTCTGATGACGCGCCCTCAGATGACAGCTGAGAGCGGCGCCGGCCTCCACGCTCCGGACCTGCAGGTAAGTGTCTCTATACCGAGGGGTGACCGGCCGAGAGGTGTCACCCTCTAGGTCTGGTGTCACCCGGGGCGGTCCGCCCCCCCCGCCCCCGGGTCGCTACGCCACTGCATCATTGGGTACTTGGCTCCGAATCTGAACCCAAACCTGAATACCATTGAAGTCAATGGGGACCTGAAATTGGGGGCCCAAACACCAGGGCGATTGCCCTGCATAAAATGGGCTAGGGAAAGTACTCAAAACTATAGCAGAAAATGTAAAAAATTTAAGAAATACACAAATAAAGAAAAGAAAAATAAATTAATCAGTATATACATATATACATAAACAAATGGATATTTACATCAATAAATAAATAAATAGATACCAAAATATATACATATATACATCAATAAATAAATAAATATATAAACAAATACATAAATATGGACAAGTAGTCATCCACCATGCCGTGTCTGATGATGGTGGATGTGGCAGACAATGGAATTAGTTTTTCCACTTTGTGGCTATGCTCACTCTTCCCTGATATGCCACAGGAGCCCCTGCTGCACTAGCGACTTGCTCCTCCTCCTCGTGCCACCAGCGTGCATTTCTAATCTACATTTTTTGATCCCGCTCCAGTGTTGGAATCAAGGAGGTCATGTTGTCTTTATAGCAGGGGTCAAGCAGGATGGTCACCCAGTAATCAATAATGATGTGTGCTACTCTGCAGTCCTTACGCTGCACTGAAGCGTGTAGTGGCTCATGTAAGTCAAGCTGCCCTGAGTCAAGGAGAAGCTGTCCTCAGTGTCAGGTGTCTCCTGCTCCTCCTCCTGCTCCTCCCTCCAACCACACTCCAGTGATATCTGTGAGCTGCACTGGGTGCCACCCTGCTGTGAGAGAAAGAGGTCCTCCTCCTCCTGCCCCTCCGATTCCTCGAAACTGTTCTCTGGCTGGACATTGGCATATCTGTCCGCTGTTGACCCAGCAAACCAGCCTGTGGGCCCACTCACTGGTGGTGAAATGCTGCTGGTCGGCACTTCGTCTCACCCGGGCATTTTGGAGCTGGAACTCCACTATTGCCTGCTACTGCTCACACACCCTTTCCAGCATGTACAACATGGAATTCCACCTGGTGGGTAAGTCACATATGAGGCGGTGGGTGGGAAGGCCTCAATTCCTCTGAAAGGAAGACAGGTGATCGGCAGCAGGTGGGAATGCTGAAGGTGCGAGCACATGCTACCCACTTTATGGACCATAAAGTCCAACAGCAGCAGCCATTTGTCTGCCTGGTCCTGGTCCACAGCTCCTGGGTAGTGTGGGGTCTTTCGCCCAGACAGATAAGTTTTAGCACCGCATGCTGCCATTTTCCCATTGCTAAAATTGGTGGTGCAGGGAATGCGCTGACTGACTGAGGAGGAGCCTACAGGATGCACTGACTAATGTTCCGCAATCCTGAGTGATGGAAGGATCTGCGCCCAGTGCTTCCCTCCTCAGTCTCAGCTGCCACTACATTGACCCATTTAGCAGTTTTAACATCTTTGCCCTTGCTTATTTATCCACGTGTCTGTGGGGAGGTGGACACTGGAACTAATGGCATTGCCCAGTTCTCCTTTAATTTTTTTTTTACAAGCTGTTGGTGCAGGGCAGGGATGGCCTGGTGAGAAAAGTAGTGGCGGCTGGGAATAATATATTGCGGGACAGGCACCGCCATGAGATCTTTAAAACTGCCCGTCTCCACCAGGAGGAATCTGAGCATTTCAAATACCAGCAACTTCGAAATGTTTGCATTCAGGGCCAGGGCTTGTGGGTTTTTCTGGTAGTTCTGCCACTGCAGCTCATGTTTTGCTTGCAGATGCCTGGTCATGCCTGAGGTGCAGATATGATTAGCAGTTTTCCCTCACTTCAGCGACAGTTGGCAAAGCTTGCAAATAACCTCTGTCTTGTCCACTGTGGACTGCTTGAAAAATGCCATTCTGGTTCTACTTCGGCATTCTTACTCCCTAGTGACCAGTAGATGCAACAGGCTAACCGCTGATGGTTTGCGCCTTTCTCTTTCTGCTGGTTGTCTGGGGCAGTGTGACCACCACCTCTTCCTCCGAACTCTGATGGTCTTCAGTCCATGTAGGGTCTGGGACCTTGTTATCCTCCCTGGAATCCTCCTCCACCCACTCCTCCCTGCTAGCCTCCCTCTCAGCCTCAACATTGCAGGAAGCTGCAGAAGTCAGCACTTGGGTCTCATCATCATCCAGGGTGTCCTGTGATGATCCGCTGGCCACATCCTCATTCTCCCACAGAAGCTCTTGGGCATCTGTGAGCCCATGGTATCCCAGCCATGTGTGTCATCATAGAGCATTAGTGACTCAGTGACTTCTGGCTGGGGTGGCCTTGCAGATTTTATGGGGGGTGAGGTGGAGGGCTCTGCACTCTCGGCTACACTGGAGTGAGTGGAAGAATATCCAATGGAACTGGTAGCACTGCGTGCCATATAATCTATGACTGCCTTAATATTTTCTGGCCACTCTGCCAGCAGTATTCGGGCCTACAAAAATGTGGTCCAAACCCTGGCACCTGCTTGCACCAGAGGAAGGTGTAGCAGGAAAGAATGAAAGATGTCCTCTTCCTGCAGCACCAGCGACTGGATGAGACCCAGCTCCATTACCAGCAGCAGCAGGCTACACCTCAGTGCTTAGAGCAAGTTGTGGTATAACAGGGTACACCCCAGTGCTTAGAGCAAGTTGTGGTATAACAAGGTTAACACCGGTGCTTGGAGCAATATGTTTAACAACATACACTCACCCCAGTGCTTAGAGCAGGTTGTGGTATAATAGGGTACACCCCAGTTCTTAGAGCAGGTTGTGGTATAATAGGGTATACCCCAGTGCTTAGAGCAGGTTGTGGTATAATAGGGTATACCCCAGTGCTTAGAGCAGGTTGTGGTATAATAGGGTACACCCCAGTGCTTAGAGCAGGTTGTGGTATAATAGGGTACACCCCAGTGCTTAGAGCAGGTTGTGGTATAATAGGGTACACCCCAGTGCTTAGAGCAGGTTGTGGTATAATAGGGTACACCCCAGTGCTTAAAGCAGGTTGTGGTATAACAAGGTTAACACCGGTGCTTGGAGCAATATGTTTAACAACATACACTCACCCCAGTGCTTAGAGCAGGTTGTGGTATAATAGGGTACACCCCAGTGCTTAGAGCAGGTTGTGGTATAATAGGGTACACCCCAGTGCTTAGAGCAGGTTGTGGTATAATAGGGTACACCCCAGTGCTTAGAGCAGGTTGTGGTATAATAGGGTACACCCCAGTGCTTAGAGCAGGTTGTGGTATAATAGGGTACACCTCAGTGCTTAGAGCAAGTTGTGGTATAACAAGATTAACACCGGTGCTTGGAGCAATATGTTTAACAACATACACTCACCCCAGTGCTTAGAGCAGGTTGTGGTATAATAGGGTACACCCCAGTGCTTAGAGCAGGTTGTGGTATAATAGGGTACACCTCAGTGCTTAGAGCAAGTTGTGGTATAATAGGGTACACCTCAGTGCTTAGAGCAAGTTGTGGTATAACAAGGTTAACACCGGTGCTTGGAGCAATATGTTTAACAACATACACTCACCCCAGTGCTTAGAGCAGGTTGTGGTATAATAGGGTACACCCCAGTGCTTAGAGCAGGTTGTGGTATAATAGGGTACACTTCAGTGCTTAGAGCAGGTTGTGGGAAGTGAAGGTTCTAATGTGCCATAGTAGCAGAGGGATGGAATAGTTTAAAGGTCGTGGAAGAACATGCACCTTTTCTAGCGGATTAGACTATTAAAGAGGTAAAGTCAAAATCACAGCTTTTGTTCTATACCTCGCTGTGTGAAACTCACCTTTCCATGGTCCAACAGCGCATGAACAGGCTCTCATCCAATCAGAGACATTTGCCAGGAATATATCATTTGGCAAATGGCTTTGCCCTTCTGGGAGTAAAAGTGGCCTCATCCCCAGCAGCACGTGCGCTCCCGCCCCAGCACATCTGAAGTGAGTGCACAGCCAGAAGATTCAAGGATCTGCCCCCATTGCAGAAGGGCAGAGACTTTTGCTGAATGATGTATGCACGGCAAATGGCTCTGATTGAATGAAAGTCTGCACACGTGCCATTGGACCGAGGGAAAGGTCCAAGCTGTTACAAGTGAACTGGATTAAAGGTATTTATTCATTTTCTTGATAGTCCATACTCTGAATCAATACTGTGCTGAGCTGGATTACTGGTAGGTCCTTTAAAATCTATACACCTCAAGATTTGTGGTAATCATGATATAGTGTATGACATAATTAAATGACTCAGTTTTCTTTGTGCACATAAGAATGTGCTTAGTTGAAAAGTATAGTTTGGTGACCAGATGTTTCTATTTAAAATTAGAGACAAATAAGTACACCTCAGGGGCACATAATGTAGAATAATAATGATACTAACGTAAGCAAACCTTGATTATGCAAATTGTTGTCATCATATGAGAGTGACATAGTTACATAGTTATTTAGACTGCAACACGTCAATGTAATCTATTTAAATGTTTGAAACCTTCTATGTTTCAGTCCATGGGAAGATTCAATGTGATTTCTCTAAACCACATGTGTCAAACTCAAGGTTCGGGCCAGATGCAGCCCTCTAAGTTTCCCAGTTTGCCCCCTGAAAGCTACCAAATTGCAGCGGCTGAATGTTTGCAGAGTGGCAGCAGGCTACAGAAACTGGCAGCATGTCTCTGGGTGTGGCATTGCAGAATGATGACTATAGCAGGTAAACTAATTCAGCATCTGCATCTATCCTGGGCAAAATTGTTTTGTGGCTATCCTGGGCAAAATAATTCTGCTTCTGTGTCTATCCTGGGGAAAATTGTTCTGCATCTGCATCTGTCCTGGACAAAAAATAAATTGTGGCTATTACGGGCAAAATTATTCGACATCTGCATCTGAGCAAAATAATGTTGCGGCTGTCCTGGGAATAAAAATATGGAAAAATAATTCAGCATCGACATCTGTCCTGGGCAAAATAATTCTGTGGCTATCATGGGCAAAATTATTTTGTTTCTGTCCCACAGTGCTCACACATTGAGGGTCATGCTAATTTTTTGGTGATGCCAGTGTTACTTGCAGTGTGGATTGTGGTGTGGATTGCAACCTGCGTCCCAATGATCCTTTAAGCATTAACACTAGTGTGGGTTCGTCAGGTTTGGACAAACTTGAACCAAACCTCATTGAAGGTCATTGAAGCTAATGGGAACCTGAACTTGGGGGCCCAAAAATGTCTTTAAAATGGGGGTAGTAAGGACTAGAAGGCTGCAAATTGGGGGGTAGAGAAAGTCACCCGTCGCAGCCCGGCCCTGTCTACTCCTCTTCCTGATTGGCTGTGGGTCGCATGAGGTGGGGCAGCAAGTTGTTTGGCCTGTGGGAAGGGCTTGGGGAGGGCTTGGTTGATGTGCTACTAGGTGGGTTGGCACTAATGTGTGCGCCCTTTATTGTCTTGATAATTGGTGCAACTTGATTTTTATGTATCAATAAATTAATTTTTTTTTCATATAATAATGCAAACATGTTTTTTAAAGGTTTTTTTTTAATTGAGCACAAATTTTTTAGTGTTTAATATAAATGTCAGATAAATCCAGTTTCTGTCATTCTGCCCAGGACAACGCAACAATAGCTTACTGCAGAAATACAAACACTATGACTAGGTATAGATATTAAATGGCAAGCAAATTAAAATGTTTTTTCAGCTAAACTGATCTTAACTACAGTTTGCATTACTCATTCATACAATTTTTTCAATCAAATTTATTTATTGACACTCATAATAACATCTGGTTTATTTTATCTTAACCACTGATTGTACTGTTTTGATTCAGGTTCAGTTTAACCAGAATTTTGCTGATTCAGCAGCACCAGAACCTAAAATAATAAAAAAAACATCGGGTGAACTGTACCAAAACAGAACAGAGATATATTTCAGCAACACGACTGGCCATACACATTCAAGTATTTTGTAGTATACGCAAATACGTGATTTTGTGATTTATTGTGAAAATTTAAATTAATAAAATCAAATTATTAACATTCTACTACAAGTGGGTCTAGATTGTACAGTGATTGCTCAAAAAGCTTGCCAGTGAGAGTTGCCCTTAAAGTGAAGGGTAAGGGCTGCCCTAATGTTGTGCACACACATACAAATAGATATATTTACTCTGTTTGTCACCCCCTAACCAGCCTCAAGCAAAGCAAAGCATCACTTTATTTATGGCAGTAGCAGTGTCGGCATTTTTATATCTTTACCACTGACAGCAATCCAATACACTTCCTGACAATGCGGACAGGGATCAGGGGGCCTTCAGTTGCCTCATTAAACTGGATACATGTTCTAAGACAGTCTAGGTCAGGAGGATAAATGGATATGTGGTTTCAACTCCTTTAATTATTCTGATCCGCAGCTCAAACTTCATGCAAGACTTGAACTTCTGGACACTGCCTGTTCCCAGCGGAGAAGGTATTCCATGAAAAGGGAAGTGCAAAAGTGGAAAGCTGTGCTGGAAAAGAGGAACAAGGGTTGTGGAGGGGGACAGAATTTTTTAATCTCTCATTGTAAATCCTTGTGCAACTGACAGACAAGAATCTGCACCAGAAATTATTCTTGCCAAATATACGACACACATTTATGGCAAGTCTGTGACTTTGACAAGCCTGAAGTTTTTAGTATGATACTGCTGAAACATCTGGACTTTGGTTTGCATGTTTATCTAATATTGATGAGAAAAGGGCAGCTCTAATTTAGGAAGTATACTAACTAAACATAGCTGACACGTTTACGAATAGCCACACCATAGTAACATTTAATACGGAGTTTTAATCTGGCTCAAACACAATTCTTATTTCGAGCTGTTTGACCAAACAGCTGCAAAAACATGTATGATTATTATCAACTGAAGTGTTGCAAAAATCTTGCCCTCAGTGTACTTGGATAGACATGACCACAACTATTTAGTGGCAGAGGAATCATTATCTGGGTCTGTTTTCATGGTCTTGGCTAGGCCACTTTGTCCCAGTGAAGATAAATCCTGTTACTGTCATTGTCGAGCTGGAGCACCTTGGGACCCCAGATAAAATCATTCCTGGGGTCCCCGTTTAGTTATATAAAAATAATGCAAGGCCACAACTTACCAAATATATACACATTTTGGGTTTTGAGTCAGTCCCTGGGCCCACCAGAGGATCATCTGAAGGCCCCCGAAACCCCAGGAGGGTGCAGAAAAGCCTGCAGCCCATGTGGGTTATCAGGGATTGTAGGCTTCAGAGTCAGGGGCCAGCAGCTCGGCCTCAACACCCTGGTCTACCAGCCCCCAGCCTGGACTGGTTTTACTGGAAAGGGGGGACCCCATGTCATTTAAAGAAAAAACATTTAATCATTGATAGTGCACAGAGTAGTTATATTTAAAACACTATTTTAACACAATCTTTTTCAGCTTGGGGTGTCTCCTGGGCAAGATCGGGTGTCTACATATAAGGTACTGATTTATACGGCGGGGGTTACTCCATGACTGGCTTTCCCCTTTGACAACCTGCCCTAAAATAACTCTTTTTGAGGAGCAACAAGATCATTTTTAGACGTAATAAATGATTAAGAAGAAGTGGTTTCCCCAAACATACATTATGTGCAGGAGTAGGTAGGCAGCAGGCAGCCTTTTATTATCTGGGTGTTAGTGGCACACAAGTGACACGCCTTTAGAAGAAAATGTAACTGTGAAAATCAAGTTTGAACACTTTGAACACAGTCAAATAATTCCACATAAACATCTAATGAAAATATGAGGATAGCCAACCACACACTAGATGATATGTTTGTCCTTGCCTTCAAATGGATGGGCTCAAGGTCTCTCCATAGTCGCTATGATTAACTTCCTCTGGCTTTGTGCCTGTGGAAGCTCATCCTTGTTATGGCGGCTGCGGGGTTGTCACATCCCAGGCCGTGGCAGGCAGTCACTTTTTTTTAGAAGAATAGGACCCTGCTGGGTCATTCTGGCGGCTTCCTTAGAGTATTAAATAGACTCGCCAAATTAAAATGACCACCTGAAGTCTCTATGGGGTCTTTTAGCCTAGGTGAGCTGACATTTATCGGTTATACATCTTTTGAGTTAAAAAGCAAACATTTCAGCTGCAACTTTTTGTGAGCTTTGCCTAATAATTGATGCGTTACACCTTTTTATATATTCACTAAACATTCTATGTGGGGCATAACCATATTATTTTACACTGCCTAGTGTTTGTACTTTTGAGTGCTGTTGTCAACGTGGAGGCAGATGAGCGCCTGTAAAGCGGCGCTTAGAGCGACCGCTAGTAGACGCTGTAAGCAGGTATCGGGCGCTGTAACAGAGCGTCTCATTCGCTGTAGTAACCTGGCTGGCATTGATGAATGTGATGTGTGTTGGGCGCCTCTAACACCAGTACAGTGCTGCAGCGAGCAAAAGATAGTGCCAGCTCATTGCGACCGACTCTCAGCGACTCACATCATACTTATCAAAAATGGACACACACAGCGTTGGCGCTCTAAATCTGGTCGCTATAGCATAGAGCGCCAGACGCTGTGTGATTAAAGTCTGTTTTGAAAACATATCCACCAGTAACAAAGCGAAAACGCATGGAATGACATTGTTTTAACGCTGTGACATTAACACGTGCCAGACCTGTAATGACAATGCTGCATAAAAATATAAAAAGTCAAAAAAGTTTCTAAAAGTGTAGTGTTTAAACACAAGCAAATGAACAGCCATTGAAATGTATGGGAGAGCGACACTGAGTGAAAGGTAATACCTGGCGCTCTGGAAGCTATATGCTGAGCCACCTGTAATAATACATCGGACGCTACATGGCGCTGTTAGAGTCTCTCACCAGATTCCCTTTCATAAATGTGGTTTCGTGGCTTCACCAGATGCTGCCTGCCGCTATGAGGCACTACCTGGCGCTATCCCTTCTTAAATAACCCCCTTAATTTTTGTGATATGCATAGACATATACAGAAAATTACAATCTTTACTAATAGAAAACTAAATCACACATCATGTGTGGGCCATGTCATTATAGGGATAAAATTAGCAAACCATTGATGCTATAGACTAATGCATAATGTTATTTATCTGCTTGTAACATAAATAATTTAAAATAATTGAAATGTTAAATACATGGGCCTTGATTCACTTAGAGTTGACATTTTATAAATCCAGTTGCGGCATTACTTTACACTTTTTTATCTGACATAGCTTGATCATAAAAAACTAGTTCATGCTGAAGTTACTTCAAAGGATAGTTTGAACTTCAATCCATTGTATCAGCAGTGGACGGAGGATTTTAGATGCATCATGTTTCAGAAGTCAATGGCCTTGCTGTGTGGGCTTGTGTGGCATATCACTGTGTATCACTGCAGTCACAGCTCTCAGATAATTGCACATCACAACAAATGACCTCTAGCAGGTGACCAAGGCAGGACTGGCAATACAGACCTTCTACCAGCTGGTTTGTTGGAAAAGTGATGTCCATGTTTAAGGATCATTCAGCTCTTCGCCATGCCAATGCAGATATTTGTCATAGGCATTTGCTTGACATTATCTAAAATTATGGGCAGCCTGAAATGTTAAAAGGACTATTAGCAGCTTAAACCAGACCTCCACCCTGAATAAGAGCTTATCCTGTATGTTTACAGCACCCCATAAATACAGATTACCCACATTAAAAAAACATCCTACCTTCACCTATTGCATTTTTTAAACCTGTTAACATCCAAGATGGCGGCCCCTGGAGTCTCAGACAGGAAGTGTCTTCTGACTGTGCCGCTCTGCATTCTGGGATTGCTGTCCTTTTTCTGACCCCAGCTCTGCTTTGTATATGCAAAGCACAGCTATAATCTGCTATAACTCTTCTCCTCAGTATGTGTGGTGCTTCTGAGGCAAGATGGCAGCGCCCGTATCCTAGAGCCTTGAACACAGTTGAAGCCCAGCATAGTAAATAAAAATAAATAAGCGACTAAAAACGTAAAATATATTTTATTATATATTTTAGATGCTGGATAATAGTTTGGGCTTTTCTTCAAAAGAAGCTGAAGGTCTGGTTTAAGCTGCTTAATGTACGCTCCACATTCTGTCCCCCAGCTCACTTTCCCTTTCCTCTACCTCCTGCTCCCCCATCATCCCATCCACCAATCCAAAGCAGGGGCTTCCAACAGCACCACATCCCTTCAGCGTCATTATGCAGGACCAGTGCCAGCCCCTGGTGCCCATCAGCTCATTCATACATATGCATAGAGACAGCTAGAGGGACTGATTGGGTATCAGCTTGAAGAATTCAAAGTCAAATTTGAAGCCTCTTAAACAAATGCAGTAGCATGGACAATAACTTTAATGACAAACAAAAATGCAATCTACAATATGCTAGTGCAGTCGAGTATTTCTTGTAAGGTATCCTTTTATCTATATCTATATGTTGCTTATGGTCTCTGTAGCTATTTTTTTAGCATCTAAATTCTGAATGGAAGAATTAATTGCTTTTTAAATAGAATGTGTAATGAGCCTCTCTAATGGCCCTCTCTCTAAACCTGATCAACACCCTGCTGACAGAACATAAAAATCAAGAATGCTGATGCCCCCCTCACATAACCAGAATACCCAATATTGTTACCTTCACTTTAATCCTGCATCGGAAAAGGAGTCCTCCAGCTTGCACGTGGAAGGGTTGTGGGTGGGGTGTTCTGGTGACCATCGTCAAGGACGTGATCATGGCCAACATGACCACCTGGGGGCCAATAGCGGGACGCCTTTCCGGTGCAGGCTCAAGGTGAATGTAAGCATATTGGGCGTTCTGGTGGGGTTATGGGTGCCACCCCAGCTTGTATTTATGTGCTGTCAGTGGGACCAACACCCCTTAGAGAAAAAAGGGTGTTGGTCCAGTTTACTATAAGTATACTCACCATTCTTCTGCTGCTGCAGATTCCTATGCATCTAGGTCTTTAGTATTAGCCTATCGTAGAGATCTGGCACTGTTATTTGTATTGCTGAAGTCTTTTGGCAGCCCCCAATAATTTGCAAGTGAAAAACAGTGGTCAGAACCCTGACTAATGTCACAGTGCTAGGGTGAGCTTGGCGAACAAGGTTGAGCATAGAACACACCAGGGGCACTTGGCACTTGTCCTAGGTCAATAACTTATAACACAGCATCTAACTACAGGCCAGGAGGATTACGATGCGCAGGGACAAAGGTATTTAAACCTTTTGAACCCTTGGTCCGCAGACGTCCTTCAGTTACTTGAAACATAAAGTAAGAATGTTGATGCTATTACATAATTGACAGTTATACACATTTTAGGGTGTTAGAATTTTGTGATTTTGCTCAGTGCATAACTTGATATTTTATAACAAAGTTGTTTGAAATATCTTTATGGAAAATAAGCAGGCAATCCTAAGACCGATATATCTCTTTTCCTCCCTAGTAATATGACATGTCTCATTTATTGTCAGCAATGCTCCACAGTTATGGAGGGGTCTTTCAACCACACTGTGTGTCCGCTGGGAAGGCCCTGTTACTCTACAATGAACTTTAGGTAGCACATCATTATAACAGATAAGGCTGAAAAAGGTTTATTTTTAATGCAAAACATCTGGTCTTGTAGTACAACTAATAGTGAATAAAATGTTTTAGACAAGAACATGACAAAATATCTTAAGTCTTCATTAATTTCTTGGAATCCCTTGTGTACGTTTATTTGAAAAGGGAAATTGATAAATAGTTATTACAGAGCGGTTGTCAGCTCTAGTTATCACTTTCATCTGTTTCAGAGGCTCTCACTAAATGGGACTAAATTCGTTTTAGGTGGACGTAGGTGTAATACATGGAGATCAACCTCTTCAATTTGAATGGGAGCAACCACTTTCTTAGAGTCTATAAGTCTTACCATGGAAAAATACTCACTATTATAGAACTGAACACTACTATTTCAACTACTTATTACACCAGTTCAAAAGTCTGGACACTCATTTTCACTTTTTTTGTGCATTTACTACATTGTAAATTCATTTTGAATCACTTGTGAATTAAAGGGGCACATACAGAACTGAACAGTAAACAAAAAAGAGTTAAGCAAACCTGATTATCAGGCTGATTCATCACTAACGCCAGGTAGCGACAGATGAGCGTCTGTAGCAGGCATTTCAGAGCACCCGCTAGTAGTCACTATGCTCGGCCGTGGTTCGCTAGGTCAGAGCGTCTCAGTCGCTGTGCAGCAATGCTGAATACATTGTGGGGAGTCGCTATTTGACCAGTACAGCGCTGTATGGGAGCGCATGTTAGCGACTGGCCAGTGCGACCGACTCACAACATATTTATTTAACAAACATTCTCACAAAACTCCTGAAAAATGCTTCTCTGAAGCCCAGAGCGCCGGAGGCTGTGTGTTTAAAGTCTGGTTTTCAGCATGTATCCACCAGTAACAAAGCGAAAACATATGGAATTACATTGTAATAACATTGTAACATGAACACTTTAATGCCAGACCTGTTATGTCATTTTTGCAGAAATATATAAAACATGAAAAATATTTGAAAAAATAGCTTTTTCTATGCCAGAAGAGGTCACAACATTATTGGAGATTTAAAAAAGAAAAACCCTGTTGTGAGAAGTGAAGGATCGTCTATTGAAATGTATGAACGACAGGTAGTGAGAGGTCATACCTGGCGCTGTGCAAGGCTGAACGCCGGCGCTGCTCGCTGAGGCTGGGATAATGATGAATCAGACGCTACATGGCGTTATCCCAGTCACTCAACAGATTCTGCTTGATAAGTGTGTAATCGCGTGCCGTGCCCGGCGTTCACCTGTCGCTACCTAAGTATAAGGCACTACCTGACGCTATTCCTTCGTGAATAAGGGCCTAAGCTTCATATTTTAGGTTCCCTAAATAGCATATTTTGGCACTCTGTTGCCATTGTTAGTAACCCTTAACCATGAAGCTTAATGGGTCTGTCCAGGCAGTTAAAAAGACACTAAAAGGGACAGTCCAGCCACCCTCCCCTGATGCTGAGGCAGGGCAGCAGGGTTACATAAAAAAGCTTACCTCGAGATAATACTGCGCCGATCAATGGGCAACTCCAGAGCAGGGCACCACCAACTTTGCTCCTGACACACAGAAAGTTGCACATTGGGCGCTCCCATCCCCCAAGTAAATAGGATGCCCTGCTGTTTGAACCCCCGGGTAACATAAAGATGGGGCATAGCAAGAAAAACCCAGTGAAAATCCAGGGTTTCGTTCCACTTTAAGATAACTAGTCTGAACCAGGCAGCCGTAGTAGGGGCTAAAGTAGTGACACTTCTGGAATGTGGCTGAAGTTCCTCTCTAAAAAAGAGTAACTGCCAGTGTAGACACAGACTCTCTGCGCTGCTTTCCTTGACACCCAGTCTTTCCTTCCAGTAGCTCCCGCTGCTTCCAATCACTGTGTACTTGTGAGTGACTGCAGTGACCAGGACTCCGACCGCTCTGCCGCTGCCAGTTTGGAGTGACATCACTCCAGGCGCGCTCCACAGGTATTGAGAGCCAGCGGGTGGAGGGAGAGAGAGCAGAGGGGAGCATAAGCATATATCTCACTGACTGAAAGGCAGCGTGGCAGCGATGGCAGGCTGGAGATCCGATGTAGGCTCCAGTCACCGCACTGTCAGCTCTGCTTCAACCCTGACCTAGTCTGTGCCTATTCCGGTGCCACGGCCCATTTTAACGGTAGATCAGGAGTTGGGGACCCTTGCCACTCCAGCGCTGCTTTTCATGCAGTCATAATTGGTGATGGTCAGGCATAAGCATCAGCCACCCACCAGAGGTGTGTGTGTGTGTTGTGTGAGTGTTGTGTGTGTTTTCCCCATTCACAGACAGGGAGGGAAGGGGGGGGGACTTTGTCACACTGTCTGCATAAGGCCTTGGGGGGGAACTCTGCTACTCTGCCTATATATGGGATGGTGGAAACTCTACCACACTGTCTGCATATGGGGGGCTTTGGGGAGGGAACTTGCTGCCTGTATATGGGGTTGCTGGGGGACTCTGCCACACTGCCTGTGTATGGCGCTGGGGGAGGGGGCTCTGCCACACTGCCTGCATATGGGGTTGGGGGGGAACTCTGCTAGGCTGCCTGTATATAGGGTTGTGTCTTATGGAGCGATATGTGGTGCCTCACCTGCAATAATGCCCCATCACAGGTACAGGTCATTTATTGGGATAAAAGATAGAGCAACATGTTTTTTGTGTCTAAATGCTAACAATCTCACCAGGGGCGTAGCTATAGGGGTCGCAAGGGTCGCCATTGCGACTGGGCCCCTAAGCCAGGGGGGCCTGGCAGACATGGGGACCCTCACCTGGGGGTGGCTGGCGTTGGCAGGACTGGCCGGGCTCCCCCTCAGCACGGTGATGTGCAGGCAGGGGCGGGCTGGCCATAGAGACTGCCGGGCATTTTCCCGGTGGGCCGCACCCCCCTTATGTCAATATTACATTGTTTCATGTGCAGAATGAGGTGCAGTGCTGTTTTGGCTTTATTTCTAGTGTATAGCAGACCTGGGCAATGTACGGCCCTTTGCTAGGCTCTTACTGGCCCGGGCTGAGCTGGCCAGTAAGAGACGCAGAGGAAGGGAGAACATTCCAGACCTGACGAGCCGAGTGGCCGATCGGCTGCTGCTTAACTTAGGTGATCGCCTGTGTACAGTGCAAGAGGCTTAGGTTAAGCAGCAGCCTATCGGCCGCTCGGCTCGTCGGGTCTGGCGTGTTCTCCCTTCCTCTGAGGAAGCCAGACCTGATGAGCAGGTGATAGAGACCTGGGGACTTGGGCAGGGCAGAGTAGGAGCTCCAGAGCATCTCCACTCACTGGCTGTAGCAGTTGGTAGTGCAGGGGTTAATTGCAGACCCGCAGTGCGGGCTGTCTGGCCGGGAGGTATGCTGTCTGTCACATTGAAGGTGAGAGGGAGGGGGGCAGAGGAAGGGGCTGCTAAACAATCCCCTTCTGCCAGTGTCTCTCAGTGACGACATGACAGGCAGAGCAAGCTGTAGTGATAAGCCAGCTTTGCAGAAGAATGAAATGGAAGCCTGCAGCGCGGGGGATGGAGTGTGACGTTGGTGCTCAGTAAGTCTGCTCAGAAAGATGATGTAGTTTGCTGTAGTATGTTTTCCCTTCTGCTTCCTTCCTGCCTGCTGTCTCTTTTCACCATGTACCTGCCCACCATGCTGTCACCATGCCCCCTTCCTGCTGTCCACCATGCTCTCACCATGCCCCCTTCCTGCTGTCCCCATGCTCTCACCATGCCCCCTTCCTGCTGTCCACCATGCTGTCACCATGCCCCCTTCCTGCTGTCCACCATGCTCTCACCATGCCCCCTTCCTGCTGTCCACCATGCTCTCACCATGCCCCCTTCCTGCTGCCCACCATGCTCTCACCATGTCCCCTTCCTGCTATCCACCATGCTCTCACCATGTCCCCTTCCTGCTGCCCATCATGCTCTCACCATGCCCCCTTCCTGCTGCCCACCATGCTCTCACCATGTCCCCTTCCTGCTATCCACCATGCTCTCACCATGCCCCCTTCCTGCTATCCACCATGCTCTCACCATGTCCCCTTCCTGCTATCCACCATGCTCTCACCATGCCCCCTTCCTGCTATCCACCATGCTCTCACCATGCCCCCTGCTGCCCACCATGCTGTCACCATGCCCCCTTCCTGCTGCCCACCATGCTGTCACCATACCCCCTTCCTGCTGTCCATCATGCTGTCACCATGCCCCCTTCCTGCTGTCCACCATGCTCTCACCATGTCCCCTTCCTGCTGCCCACCATGCTCTCACCATGCCCCCTTCCTGCTGCCCACCATTCTCTCACCATGTCCCCTTCCTGCTATCCACCATGCTCTCACCATGTCCCCTTCCTGCTGCCCATCAAGCTCTCACCATGCCCCCTTCCTGCTGCCCACCATGCTCTCACCATGTCCCATGCCCCCCAGCTGCCCACCATGCTCTCACCATGTCCCCTTCCTGCTGCCCATCAAGCTCTCACCATGCCCCTTTCCTGCTATCCACCATGCTCTCACCATGCCCCCTTCCTGCTATCCACCATGCTGTCACCATGTCCCCTTCCTGCTATCCACCATGCTCTCACCATGCCCCCTTCCTGCTGCCCACCATGCTCTCACCATGTCCCCTTCCTGCTGCCCATCATGCTCTCACCATGTCCCCTTCCTGCTGCCCATCATGCTCTCACCATGCCCCCTTCCTGCTATCCACCATGCGCCCCAGCTGCCCACCATGCCCCTTTCCTGCTGCCCACCATGCTCTCACCATGCCCCCTTCCTGCTGTCCACCATGCTCTCACCATGTCCCCTTCCTGCTGCCCACCATGCTCTCACCATGTCCCCTTCCTGCTGCCCATCATGCTCTCACCATGCCCCCTTCCTGCTGTCCACCATGCTCTCACCATGTCCCCTTCCTGCTGCCCACCATGCTCTCACCATGTCCCCTTCCTGCTGCCCATCATGCTCTCACCATGCCCCCTTCCTGCTGTCCACCATGCTCTTACCATGTCCCCTTCCTGCTGCCCACCATGCTCTCACCATGTCCCCTTCCTGCTGTCCACCATGCTGTCACCATGCCCCCTTCCTGCTGCCCACCATGCTCTCACCATGCCCCCTTCCTGCTGCCCATCATGCTCTCACCATGCCCCCTTCCTGCTGTCCACCATGCTCTCACCATGTCCCCTTCCTGCTGCCCACCATGCTCTCACCATGCCCCCTTCCTGCTGTCCATCATGCTCTCACCATGCCCCCTTCCTGCTGTCCACCATGCTCTCACCATGTCCCCTTCCTGCTGCCCACCATGCTCTCACCATGTCCCCTTCCTGCTGTCCACCATGCTCTCACCATGCCCCCTTCCTGCTGTCCACCATGCTCTCACCATGTCCCCTTCCTGCTGCCCACCATGCTCTCACCATGTCCCCTTCCTGCTGTCCACCATGCTGTCACCATGCCCCCTTCCTGCTGCCCACCATGCTCTCACCATGCCCCTTTCCTGCTGCCCACCATGCTCTCACCATGCCCCCTTCCTGCTGTCCACCATGCTCTCACCATGCCCCCTTCCTGCTGTCCACCAAGCTCTCACCATGTCCCCTTCCTGCTGCCCATCATGCTCTCACCATGCCCCCTTCCTGCTATCCACCATGCTTTCACCATGCCCCCTTCCTGCTGCCCACCATGATCTCACCATGCCCCATTCCTGCTGCCCATCATGCTCTCACCATGCCCCCTTCCTGCTGTCCACCATGCTCTCACCATGTCCCCTTCCTGCTGCCCACCATGCTCTCACCATACCCCCTTCCTGCTGTCCATCATGCTCTCAACATGCCCCCTTCCTGCTGTCCACCATGCTCTCACCATGTCCCCTTCCTGCTGCCCACCATGCTCTCACCATGTCCCCTTCCTGCTGTCCACCATGCTCTCACCATGCCCCCTTCCTGCTGTCCACCATGCTCTCACCATGTCCCCTTCCTGCTGCCCACCATGCTCTCACCATGCCCCCTTCCTGCTGTCCACCATGCTCTCACCATGCCCCCTTCCTGCTATCCACCATGCTCACAGTTTGCCCCCAGCTGATCTGAGCTCTCCTTCCAGACTGATGAATCAGACGCTACATGGCGTTATCCCAGTCACTCAACAGATTCTGCTTGATAAGTGTGTAATCGCGTGCCGTGCCCGGCGTTCACCTGTCGCTACCTAAGTATAAGGCACTACCTGACGCTATTCCTTCGTGAATAAGGGCCTAAGCTTCATATTTTAGGTTCCCTAAATAGCATATTTTGGCACTCTGTTGCCATTGTTAGTAACCCTTAACCATGAAGCTTAATGGGTCTGTCCAGGCAGTTAAAAAGACACTAAAAGGGACAGTCCAGCCACCCTCCCCTGATGCTGAGGCAGGGCAGCAGGGTTACATAAAAAAGCTTACCTCGAGATAATACTGCGCCGATCAATGGGCAACTCCAGAGCAGGGCACCACCAACTTTGCTCCTGACACACAGAAAGTTGCACATTGGGCGCTCCCATCCCCCAAGTAAATAGGATGCCCTGCTGTTTGAACCCCCGGGTAACATAAAGATGGGGCATAGCAAGAAAAACCCAGTGAAAATCCAGGGTTTCGTTCCACTTTAAGATAACTAGTCTGAACCAGGCAGCCGTAGTAGGGGCTAAAGTAGTGACACTTCTGGAATGTGGCTGAAGTTCCTCTCTAAAAAAGAGTAACTGCCAGTGTAGACACAGACTCTCTGCGCTGCTTTCCTTGACACCCAGTCTTTCCTTCCAGTAGCTCCCGCTGCTTCCAATCACTGTGTACTTGTGAGTGACTGCAGTGACCAGGACTCCGACCGCTCTGCCGCTGCCAGTTTGGAGTGACATCACTCCAGGCGCGCTCCACAGGTATTGAGAGCCAGCGGGTGGAGGGAGAGAGAGCAGAGGGGAGCATAAGCATATATCTCACTGACTGAAAGGCAGCGTGGCAGCGATGGCAGGCTGGAGATCCGATGTAGGCTCCAGTCACCGCACTGTCAGCTCTGCTTCAACCCTGACCTAGTCTGTGCCTATTCCGGTGCCACGGCCCATTTTAACGGTAGATCAGGAGTTGGGGACCCTTGCCACTCCAGCGCTGCTTTTCATGCAGTCATAATTGGTGATGGTCAGGCATAAGCATCAGCCACCCACCAGAGGTGTGTGTGTGTGTTGTGTGAGTGTTGTGTGTGTTTTCCCCATTCACAGACAGGGAGGGAAGGGGGGGGGACTTTGTCACACTGTCTGCATAAGGCCTTGGGGGGGAACTCTGCTACTCTGCCTATATATGGGATGGTGGAAACTCTACCACACTGTCTGCATATGGGGGGCTTTGGGGAGGGAACTTGCTGCCTGTATATGGGGTTGCTGGGGGACTCTGCCACACTGCCTGTGTATGGCGCTGGGGGAGGGGGCTCTGCCACACTGCCTGCATATGGGGTTTGGGGGGGAACTCTGCTAGGCTGCCTGTATATAGGGTTGTGTCTTATGGAGCGATATGTGGTGCCTCACCTGCAATAATGCCCCATCACAGGTACAGGTCATTTATTGGGATAAAAGATAGAGCAACATGTTTTTTGTGTCTAAATGCTAACAATCTCACCAGGGGCGTAGCTATAGGGGTCGCAAGGGTCGCCATTGCGACTGGGCCCCTAAGCCAGGGGGGCCTGGCAGACATGGGGACCCTCACCTGGGGGAGGCTGGCGTTGGCAGGACTGGCCGGGCTCCCCCTCAGCACGGTGATGTGCAGGCAGGGGCGGGCTGGCCATAGAGACTGCCGGGCATTTTCCCGGTGGGCCGCACCCCCCTTATGTCAATATTACATTGTTTCATGTGCAGAATGAGGTGCAGTGCTGTTTTGGCTTTATTTCTAGTGTATAGCAGACCTGGGCAATGTACGGCCCTTTGCTAGGCTCTTACTGGCCCGGGCTGAGCTGGCCAGTAAGAGACGCAGAGGAAGGGAGAACATTCCAGACCTGACGAGCCGAGTGGCCGATCGGCTGCTGCTTAACTTAGGTGATCGCCTGTGTACAGTGCAAGAGGCTTAGGTTAAGCAGCAGCCTATCGGCCGCTCGGCTCGTCGGGTCTGGCGTGTTCTCCCTTCCTCTGAGGAAGCCAGACCTGATGAGCAGGTGATAGAGACCTGGGGACTTGGGCAGGGCAGAGTAGGAGCTCCAGAGCATCTCCACTCACTGGCTGTAGCAGTTGGTAGTGCAGGGGTTAATTGCAGACCCGCAGTGCGGGCTGTCTGGCCGGGAGGTATGCTGTCTGTCACATTGAAGGTGAGAGGGAGGGGGGCAGAGGAAGGGGCTGCTAAACAATCCCCTTCTGCCAGTGTCTCTCAGTGACGACATGACAGGCAGAGCAAGCTGTAGTGATAAGCCAGCTTTGCAGAAGAATGAAATGGAAGCCTGCAGCGCGGGGGATGGAGTGTGACGTTGGTGCTCAGTAAGTCTGCTCAGAAAGATGATGTAGTTTGCTGTAGTATGTTTTCCCTTCTGCTTCCTTCCTGCCTGCTGTCTCTTTTCACCATGTACCTGCCCACCATGCTGTCACCATGCCCCCTTCCTGCTGTCCACCATGCTCTCACCATGCCCCCTTCCTGCTGTCCCCATGCTCTCACCATGCCCCCTTCCTGCTGTCCACCATGCTGTCACCATGCCCCCTTCCTGCTGTCCACCATGCTCTCACCATGCCCCCTTCCTGCTGTCCACCATGCTCTCACCATGCCCCCTTCCTGCTGCCCACCATGCTCTCACCATGTCCCCTTCCTGCTATCCACCATGCTCTCACCATGTCCCCTTCCTGCTGCCCATCATGCTCTCACCATGCCCCCTTCCTGCTGCCCACCATGCTCTCACCATGTCCCCTTCCTGCTATCCACCATGCTCTCACCATGCCCCCTTCCTGCTATCCACCATGCTCTCACCATGTCCCCTTCCTGCTATCCACCATGCTCTCACCATGCCCCCTTCCTGCTATCCACCATGCTCTCACCATGCCCCCTGCTGCCCACCATGCTGTCACCATGCCCCCTTCCTGCTGCCCACCATGCTGTCACCATACCCCCTTCCTGCTGTCCATCATGCTGTCACCATGCCCCCTTCCTGCTGTCCACCATGCTCTCACCATGTCCCCTTCCTGCTGCCCACCATGCTCTCACCATGCCCCCTTCCTGCTGCCCACCATTCTCTCACCATGTCCCCTTCCTGCTATCCACCATGCTCTCACCATGTCCCCTTCCTGCTGCCCATCAAGCTCTCACCATGCCCCCTTCCTGCTGCCCACCATGCTCTCACCATGTCCCATGCCCCCCAGCTGCCCACCATGCTCTCACCATGTCCCCTTCCTGCTGCCCATCAAGCTCTCACCATGCCCCTTTCCTGCTATCCACCATGCTCTCACCATGCCCCCTTCCTGCTATCCACCATGCTGTCACCATGTCCCCTTCCTGCTATCCACCATGCTCTCACCATGCCCCCTTCCTGCTGCCCACCATGCTCTCACCATGTCCCCTTCCTGCTGCCCATCATGCTCTCACCATGTCCCCTTCCTGCTGCCCATCATGCTCTCACCATGCCCCCTTCCTGCTATCCACCATGCGCCCCAGCTGCCCACCATGCCCCTTTCCTGCTGCCCACCATGCTCTCACCATGCCCCCTTCCTGCTGTCCACCATGCTCTCACCATGTCCCCTTCCTGCTGCCCACCATGCTCTCACCATGTCCCCTTCCTGCTGCCCATCATGCTCTCACCATGCCCCCTTCCTGCTGTCCACCATGCTCTCACCATGTCCCCTTCCTGCTGCCCACCATGCTCTCACCATGTCCCCTTCCTGCTGCCCACCATGCTCTCACCATGTCCCCTTCCTGCTGCCCACCATGCTCTCACCATGCCCCCTTCCTGCTGTCCACCATGCTCTCACCATGTCCCCTTCCTGCTGCCCACCATGCTCTCACCATGTCCCCTTCCTGCTGCCCACCATGCTCTCACCATGTCCCCTTCCTGCTGCCCATCAAGCTCTCACCATGCCCCTTTCCTGCTATCCACCATGCTCTCACCATGCCCCCTTCCTGCTATCCACCATGCTGTCACCATGTCCCCTTCCTGCTATCCACCATGCTCTCACCATGCCCCCTTCCTGCTGCCCACCATGCTCTCACCATGTCCCCTTCCTGCTGCCCATCATGCTCTCACCATGTCCCCTTCCTGCTGCCCATCATGCTCTCACCATGCCCCCTTCCTGCTATCCACCATGCGCCCCAGCTGCCCACCATGCCCCTTTCCTGCTGCCCACCATGCTCTCACCATGCCCCCTTCCTGCTGTCCACCATGCTCTCACCATGTCCCCTTCCTGCTGCCCACCATGCTCTCACCATGTCCCCTTCCTGCTGCCCATCATGCTCTCACCATGCCCCCTTCCTGCTGTCCACCATGCTCTCACCATGTCCCCTTCCTGCTGCCCACCATGCTCTCACCATGTCCCCTTCCTGCTGCCCATCATGCTCTCACCATGCCCCCTTCCTGCTGTCCACCATGCTCTTACCATGTCCCCTTCCTGCTGCCCACCATGCTCTCACCATGTCCCCTTCCTGCTGTCCACCATGCTGTCACCATGCCCCCTTCCTGCTGCCCACCATGCTCTCACCATGCCCCCTTCCTGCTGCCCATCATGCTCTCACCATGCCCCCTTCCTGCTGTCCACCATGCTCTCACCATGTCCCCTTCCTGCTGCCCACCATGCTCTCACCATGCCCCCTTCCTGCTGTCCATCATGCTCTCACCATGCCCCCTTCCTGCTGTCCACCATGCTCTCACCATGTCCCCTTCCTGCTGCCCACCATGCTCTCACCATGTCCCCTTCCTGCTGTCCACCATGCTCTCACCATGCCCCCTTCCTGCTGTCCACCATGCTCTCACCATGTCCCCTTCCTGCTGCCCACCATGCTCTCACCATGTCCCCTTCCTGCTGTCCACCATGCTGTCACCATGCCCCCTTCCTGCTGCCCACCATGCTCTCACCATGCCCCTTTCCTGCTGCCCACCATGCTCTCACCATGCCCCCTTCCTGCTGTCCACCATGCTCTCACCATGCCCCCTTCCTGCTGTCCACCAAGCTCTCACCATGTCCCCTTCCTGCTGCCCATCATGCTCTCACCATGCCCCCTTCCTGCTATCCACCATGCTTTCACCATGCCCCCTTCCTGCTGCCCACCATGATCTCACCATGCCCCATTCCTGCTGCCCATCATGCTCTCACCATGCCCCCTTCCTGCTGTCCACCATGCTCTCACCATGTCCCCTTCCTGCTGCCCACCATGCTCTCACCATGCCCCCTTCCTGCTGTCCATCATGCTCTCAACATGCCCCCTTCCTGCTGTCCACCATGCTCTCACCATGTCCCCTTCCTGCTGCCCACCATGCTCTCACCATGTCCCCTTCCTGCTGTCCACCATGCTCTCACCATGCCCCCTTCCTGCTGTCCACCATGCTCTCACCATGTCCCCTTCCTGCTGCCCACCATGCTCTCACCATGCCCCCTTCCTGCTGTCCACCATGCTCTCACCATGCCCCCTTCCTGCTGTCCACCATGCTCTCACCATGTCCCCTTCCTGCTGTCCACCATGCTCTCACCATGCCCCCTTCCTGCTGTCCACCATGCTCTCACCATGTCCCCTTCCTGCTGTCCACCATGCTCTCACCATGTCCCCTTCCTGCTGTCCACCATGCTCTCACCATGTCCCCTTCCTGCTGCCCACCATGCTCTCACCATGCCCCCTTCCTGCTGTCCACAAAGCTCTCACCATGTCCCCTTCCTGCTGCCCATCATGCTCTCACCATGCCCCCTTCCTGCTATCCACCATGCTTTCACCATGCCCCCTTCCTGCTGCCCACCATGATCTCACCATGCCCCATTCCTGCTGCCCGCCATGCTCTCACCATGCCCCCTTCCTGCTGCCCACCATGCTCTCACCATGCCCCCTTCCTGCTGCCCACCATGCTCTCACCATGTCCCCTTACTGCTGTCCACCAGGCTCTCACCATGCCCCCTTCCTGCTATCCACCATGCTCTCACCATGTCCCCTTCCTGCTGCCCACCATGCTCTCACCATGTCCCCTTCCTGCTGCCCATCATGCTCTCACCATGTCCCCTTCCTGCTGTCCACATGCTCTCACCATGCCCCCTTCCTGCTGTCCACATGCTCTCACCATGTCCCCTTCCTGCTGTCCACATGCTCTCACCATGTCCCCTTCCTGCTGCCCACCATGCTCTCACCATGTCCCCTTCCTGCTGTCCACCATGCTGTCACCATGCCCCCTTCCTGCTGTCCACCATGCTCTCACCATGTCCCCTTCCTGCTGCCCATCATGCTCTCACCTTGCCCCCTTCCTGCTGCCCATCATGCTCTCACCATGCCCCCTTCCTGCTGCCCACCATGATCTCACCATGCCCCATTCCTGCTGCCCACCATGCTCTCACCATGCCCCATTCCTGCTGCCCACCATGCTCTCACCATGCCCTCTTCCTGCTGCCCACCATGCTCTCACCATGCCCCCTTCCTGCTGCCCACCATGCTCTCACCATGCCCCCTTCCTGCTATCCACCATGCTCACAGTTTGCCCCCAGCTGATCTGAGCTCTCCTTCCAGACTGCCAGAAGCCAAGGGCTTCTCTGATTGGCTGGGAAATGATCACACCAGAACGTTTGAAGTGGACCAAAACCCTGCTTTATCAGCCCAGAAATCTTATAGATCCCCTCCCCGCGGGGCATCCAAAATCAGGACGCCCCAGGTTGCCCATAAACTCACCTTCTTTCCCAGTTCAATAGCGCATGCACAAGCTGCGGCCGCATGCCTGCTGTCCCTCTAGCAGGGCGCGTGCCTGTGTCGGCCATTTGTGAATGGCCAGCGCAGGCGCGCTCCCTGTTAGAGAGAAGCGCGAGATGCAGCCGCCAGCGCACTCAGAGCCGCTGAGCTTAGACGTCGCTTAGACGTTGCTTAGACGCCCATAGCTCAGCGGCCCTCCACAATATTTTTAGTTTCTCATGTGGCCCCATGGAAAAAATAATTGCCCACCCCTGCTCTATCAGATGCACCCCCTCCACTGCTGCTTTATAGGACCCTCCAGTGTCATTTCACTGGAGGGTACCTCTCTAAAAGCCCATGGAAATGTCCAAAATCAGGCAGAATTACTTACACTATTTCTATGCTTCCATGCCACTTTAGTAGCCCACATGACCACCGCTGGGCAATAGGGTTCACTAAACAAGGGGCAGAGCAACTAGGGAGGAGCATGAGCTAGCAACTCATCCTGGTGATCCCACAGAGCATGCGTGGGTCACTGGACAATCAGCCCTTACACTCTATTTATAATCTTGCTTCACCAACACATCAGATATAATGTTAGATTGCCTAGAAAAGATGACTGGAGCGTGCTGCTGGCCGCTCCTCTGCCTGCCTGTGCTAGACATTCAGAAATGTCTGGTGCAAGTACAGGCCTCAGACAGAAGCATATGGAGGATGTAGCCACTGCCAACCTAGGCACTTTGGGCTCACCAGCTACATGAGTATACCAGGCTATCTCATACAGCAGGGCATCCCGACTGAGGGATCGTTGGTCATTGTTTCTCATTAAAAGAACATATAAACTTATCAGCAGTGGCTCCTCAAAAAAGCAACAGGACTGATCAGGGACAAAAGAAGCAGCCCAGGCTGTGTGCCCACAATTAAATAATTTTAAATGGAATTAATCAAAATCATAGCTGTGGGCCCAGTTTGACTCCTCGCATCGGGGCCCACAAGACTTTAGCTACGCCCCTGAATCTCACCAAGATGCATGTTCCAATCCACACTGCAAAGCATATTTAGTTACACTGGCTTCACCAAATATTTCGCATGGCCCACATGGTCTGGCAGTAGGTAGCAGTGGAAGTCCAAAATCAATTACAGTTGTTACTATGATAGCACATACATTGCCTGCAGTCATGCTTTTTAGTTGCTCTCTAGCTTCATTTCAAACAAATGGAGCAAAATATAAATGGTGACAGGCCAGACTGTCCACACAATGAGGTAAAACTAGGCCACCATATTTACATATGACTATCCATTTTGGGCATCAAGGCAAAAAAGAATGCCAAAGATAAAAGCATAGAACATTAATTCCTCTCTACATTTCTGCATAATGCTTTTAAGGTGGGAAGCCAGGGGTTCTGTCTTTTCATGTTGACAGCTTGGCCGAGGGTAACACATTTAGCAATAAAATTATTGAATTTCAATGTGGATGGCCATCATGAGACTTACAGGTCTAAAAACAATGAGGGCCATTTCAGCTGCCACCATGTTAAAATTAGTTCAGCTATAAAAAAATAAACAATAGTACCTTGGGGTACCAACACTAGCATCCTAAAACGGACATCTGACCACAATTGTGTTAACTTAAGGTTTTGCACATTCCCCTGAGATTCTCATGGTCAGTAACACTCAGGATCTGTTTTGAAATCCAACATTTTGCCATCGCTGCTTTCCATTTATGTTTGTCTTCATTTTCTTCTCTGAATTGTATTCTCCTTTTTAGTTTTATGGAGGTAATTCAGTTACCAAAGACAAACTGTCAGAAACCCAGCCAATCAAAAGAAATATAATGTTTTTAAATTAAAACACAAATCACTACACACAATTGTAAGTATTTAAAGCTAATCAACCTCATCACACTACATACTCCCTTTTCTCTATTATGTAATTACAAATCTGCTGACATTATGGATATCTGAGCTTTGCCACAATGCAATAAAGGCTTGGGAAACACAATACAATGGCAAAAAGTAAAAGCAAAGTCCAGTAAAGTTTTCTTTCACTAAATTCTTTCTGTTATGAATACAAAAACAATATGCCTAAAACCTTGTTTCCAACTTATTGTTAACCTAAAGGAAAAATCTACCATTGTGCAGATGTTTAAACTGAACCCCAACCAAACATGGGATGATGGGAAGCTAGAAGAAAATCAGGATTGCTTTTGGGTAAGGGTTTAGGTTAGGGGCAATAGTGCTTTCTTAAAGCAGAGCGTAGTTATAGGGTGTGTGTTAGTACCAGATTTATCAGTAATACCAGAGTTACCCATCATTCATAACCAGTGGGTGGAGCTATACAAACCATGGCTTAATGGCCTATTTCACCATCCTCAATATCCCATAAATTGCTATGAACAGTACACCTTCTGCAGTAACAAAACCCTAGTTCCCCCCACTTCTGAATAATAGTGGGCTCAAGTCAAAGGAAATTCGGACCAGAATTTTGCAAATTCAGTTTGGTTTGCCCAAAACAAAATGCTGAAAACAAAAGTTGGATCCAGTGAGAACAGTTGTTTTTTTGGTAAACAAAAAAAGTGTTTAACACCAGTAATCTGTCACAATTGTCACAATTAGCCTGATAGTTGATAAAAGATAGAAGAAAACCTACCATATTTTACGCCCTATAAGACGACTTATTTTTCCCCAAAATTGGTGGGGAGAATGTCAGTGCATCTTATGCAGTGGGAATGTGGAAAAAAAGTAAAAAAGTCAACTCACCTTTCCATCTTCCCCGTTCACGCTGTCCCTGCCATCTGCTGCCTTCCCCGTGGTGCCTGCACACATAGACATTCGGCTCAATACAGTAGGTGGAAGTGGCTGATGCTCGAGCATCGGCCATGCCCGCCACTGTATGAAGTCGGGTGTCTGTGTGTGCAGAGTAGAGAAGAAGCGGCGGGGGCAGCTGTATCTGCTGCTCGCACTGTCCCGCTGATGGCTAAATAGGGTGAACGTTACAAAGGTTTACTTCTTTTCAAGCTAAAAATAGATTATTTAAAGTGGACTGAAACCCAGCAGGATCCATTCCCTCCCAGCGGGGCATCCAAAATTGGGATGCCCGGCTGTGGGAAACCCCCCAAGTCGGCCGCTACACTTACCTTAATCCTGGTCCAACAGCGCATGCACAGGCTGCGGCCACATCCCTGGTATCCCTCTAGCGGGATAGACGTCCATAGCTCAGCGGCTCAGAGCGCGCTGATTGGACGAGCGGCTGCGCATGCGTCGTAGGACCGTGGTGAGGTGAGTGGAAGCTGGCGATTTGGGGAGTTTCACATAGCGGAGCAAAATCCTGGATTTTGGTCCACTTTAAGCATTGTTAAAGGAAACATCTAGCATTTTCATACAGATGTTCTAACGCAGTTAAAGGAAGAATAGACCAAATACATTACTTGGCTAAGGCGACCTCTGATGTTTTAGTTTTAATTATCCCAGATTTGGTAGTCTTCCCATCATGCAATTATAATGCATTTGGCTGTTTTAGAGACCCTAAAGCACACCCAGAATTTTTCCTTGAAGACTTTATTTGTATTCGGATTAAGGTGATTCAGATCCAGAATATTGCAACCTATTCAGAAGAACTGTACTAGCACAGTATAGAGACAGATTTGAGGCAGTACATTGTTTCACAATGTCAGGTGGTGGAGAAGGCAGCAGATTCAAATCACCACTTGACTGAGAGCCACCAAAAGGAGGATAGGTGGTGCAGCATGGAAGGTCCAGGTTGGGCAATAAGGCAATGGATTAATGTACTACAAGGCAAGGACAGACACAGCCAATGTAATTATTTGGTGGTGGAAGGCAAATGACGCTTGTAATTAAAGAAATAATTCTATCTTGTGCTGTCATGAAAAGGCCTGGCTATTACCCATTAAACCTCAACAGTCAATGGGTAAAAACCAGGCCATTTATGGACAAGACAAGACATATTTCTTCCTCTTTGTTTCTAATATGTTTGAGGCTGACTACCCAACAAGATATAAAATAAAATACTCTTTGCAAGAGGAAATATACTTTCAGTATATCCTTCTCCCATATACATTTGTTTATATATTTATAACAAAGGAAAAGGTCAAAGAGCAGGGGAGAGAGTTGGAGATGTGTAGTTGAAGTTCTGGCATAAGGTTGAAGCGCAAATGACAGAAATGTGTAGTTAAGGTCCAAGCAGCCTAAGTCCAGAATTCAGCTAGTAATAATTGCAAGCAATATTTCGCCACGCGTTTGGCCTGCGCACATGCACAGTATGCTCTCCATTTCATGTGCAAACTCATACATATGTATAAGGTTACCCATTGGCTAGGTTTTCTGAACATAATCCGATGAGCATGATCTTGATGAGCTTATGAAAGGTGTGGAGCTTCTAGTTTACCAAGGTGGGAGTAGAAACATTTTAGGAAAATACCTAGCCAGGCTTGATGAAGCGGGCCAAAGAAACGAAAAAGCCCCCTTGGCCATCTTTGGTCTGTATCACCAAACCAGACTGTGCCTGTTCCTACAAACACTAGCTCCTCTTGTTTAGAGACTGTACTATAAATCTTAATTTAGCAATACTCTGTAACCTGATTCTGTAGATTTGCTGAAAAAATCACTCTGGGCCTGATTTTTAAAGCACAATCTGACAGAATTTGCGACGTTGGTGCACTAGAATAGTGCAAAGTATAAGTTTTATATTTTTATGTATTAGTAAATGTAGATGGGTTAATCTGTTCTAACTTAGGTGTGGACCTAGGTGGAGAAAAGCTTAGTAAATGTTTTCTTGCAATGCCGCAACATGCGGCAGTGTAAAAAGAAAATTCGAAATAATAATTTTCAAGAAGTTGGTTTTCACCGATGTGGCATAATCTACCTGATAGTGCTTGATAAATCAGAACCTTTTTCTGGAATGAGTCAGACATTCAGCTGTAATCTAGGGTGCCACACATGCCAGTTTGTGCAAGTGCCAGGCAAAGCATCAGGCTAATAAACGTCATTTACTGCTTTTACAATTGATGAAAACAGCATCATAATCCAAATGTTTATTTGTACCATGACACCTCAGCTGTCATGCTAACAGCCTTTCACATGAAGTTAAAAGGGAAAAAAGCTTTAATGAATTGAGGAAGGTTTCCAATATGGAAAATATGTTACAGAGAATAACTTTGTGCTCTGTTATGGTTTCCATCAGAATTCTAATTACATAGCTTCCACCAGAAAAACTCAATACATGTACATTGAAAACTAGCAATATAGAAGATATAATAATTCTTATAATAGTGTAGAGCTGTAGAATCTGTATGAACTCTGAGAATGAACCGGTGGCCAATCATTTACATTAGAATACACTGCAATGGGTAGAAGCCATAGTAGGACTCCAAGTTTTCTACTCCTTTCAATTTTATATCCCCAGGACCATGCAAAAAATGGTCTAACAGCCACGCTGTTCCTTGGAGCTCTCAGTGTGAGTGAGCATGGCAAAGCACACTGGTCCTGCTGATTCCTCTGACCACAGCAGAGCATGCTCATGACTCATAAAGCTGCACCCTGACATCTGCTTATCTGCTCAGCCATGACCCATTGGCTTAGCTTAGATACATAAGGTATTTACATAAAATCAGAGATTTTGAAATACTTTAAAATGGCTAATGTTATACTGTTCCTATGGATAAGGGAGGGAGAAAGTGTGTGGTTGCAAAGGACTTTAATAGCACAAGCCATGTTGGTGAATATCTTCACTATGACCACCTGTGAGGTAGTATGAAGGAGCCTATGTTATTGTATGCTGTTTTCTTTGCTATTCAAGTAAAGAAATTTTAAAAAGGCCCACTCAGATGCCTCATCTGTCTTTGGTATGTTCAATTGTACCATAAGCTACACAAACATGGGTTAAAATAGTTAGATAAGATTAAAATGATTCACTTGTGGGGATTAAGGTGATACGTTCAAGTACCAAATATCTCACTACTATTAATAGTGCTTTCTTTAAAATATTCAACGAGACTTCACCACTAACTTCTGCTAATGGCTTCTAATATTTCTGTCCACATGGCAAATATGCTATAGAAAGATGTGCATGTATGTTAGTGTGAAAATATATATAGTTATAAATATGTAAAGATATACATCCATAAGCTTCTACATACAGGTGTTACATTTCTCTATACATGTATGTAGCCTGCAACAACAAGCTTGGCTGGTGTGTTCGAAATACTGAGATGACGGTGTATGATGTGTTAACAGAAATCTGCCTGCCTGTTGTAACTTAGCTTATTTACACAGCTAATGCAACTTAGAAAGATATTTTTTCATGTACCGCTGACTTTGTGGCCACAAACTGGCATAGCTGTTAAATACGTTGATGCTGTAGATCTTAACATATGTTATATGGCATAGGCAGAGAATCACCATCCAACAGAATGGGTCAAGTTATGCAGATTCCCATCAGAGCTAAGGATTGACTTTTCAACAGTCTAATTATATAATCTATGGGATTTTAGACTTCTTGTAACATTAGGCAAATTTGAAATGGAATTGCAAGATCATTCTAGGATTTACTGGAAACATGGTCCTATACCCATAAACTGTAAACCTCCTGCCACCTTTCTTCATTGACTGAAAGCTATATGCCACTCATAGTGGATCTGGTAGATGTGAACAGCCTTGCCTTCATAGCAGCACTAGCACACATGCTTTCCTTTGCAAATTATAATTTAATTATGATCACTGATGAGAGCCATGAGTCCAAGGCAGGTGTCAGTAAGTAATGGTGGTGTAAATATTAGAAGCTATACCCAAGCATTACACACATTGTATGTTGCTGAATGCTTGGGATAGCATAATGGGAGTCTATCCCTTTTTGGAAGCACCATGACCGCATAGTCCCCAGTATCCAGTCTTCTGTACTCCTTAATGCAAAATACAACAGCACAGACTCTCAATAGCAAACAGTTTAACAGTTAAAAAAAGAATTAGAGGAGCACTATAACAAAAAATGACCCATTCATGAAAATTCATATAGATATGCTGGATGGCGGGAGGAGAGGTCACTTATGCCTGCATTATACAGCCAGGCATGTTTTTCTTTGTTAATGGAAAGAAGAGGAAATCAGGGGGGACAGGTTCTGTCATCCCTCATAGGCTAAACATGTTACCCCTGGATTTTATTCCTACCATGAGAGAATAAACCGTAAGCTTGGCTGCAGTTTTTTTTCAGTTCAGGTGTATAAATTACCCCTTCTCTCATTAGCTGACATGTTTATATGGATTTTTAATATTAAACAATGTCACGATAGTGCTCCTTTATGCTAAGTTCATTAAAAAAAAAAGAAATAAACTTGCTGCATCTTCTTCCTTCTGCCCCCTGCTGGGCTGTGTTCTCTTTGCAGGCCTGTTGGGTAGGGGGCTCCCTCCTAGTCCAGTAGGCTGTGCTCTCCTGCTGTCATAGCTGCTCCGCCCACTAACTTGGCATCTAGCCAAAGGTAATGAGGGGGTATAAAAGCTTACCTGCCCGGCTTCCAGCTATTACCCTTGGCTGGATGCTAAGGTAGAGGGAAGGGGGCCTGTGTTCCCCATCACACCTGATGCTAGCGGGCAGCTGCTATAGCAGCAACTGCTGCCGGCATTGGAAGGGACAGTAAAGGAAATAAGAAGCTAGTGGCGTAATGATCAATAGTTTAATTATTTAGTTAAATACAAACTGTTCTTGCTGTTTTTTTCACTTCTCACTCCTTGTGAACTGTCCAAGAGACCCCTATACCATTTCAAATGCAGGAGGGTGCCATGGTGCATTGGGTTGGTAACCTTTAGGGGAGGGGCTCTGGGATCAGAAGAACACAGCCTGCCAGTCCAGAAGGGAGAATCCAACCCAGCTGACCTGCAGAGAGGAAGCTTCCCAGTGAGAAGAACGGTAGGCGGTCCCTTTTATTGGAGCCAAATGACAGCATTATAGCAAGGTAACAGTGTAAGTAAAACATAAATAGCGTAATTAAACAGTAAGCATATTCAATGCATAGCTGCAACTTGCATGAACATCTAGACCAAGATTACCCTGATAAGGGCTGTAAGTCTCCCATATTCTCTCTTTTTTCCTCCCATTTTCATTTGCATTTGCATATTCAGTATGGGTTTTATTTAAAGTACTGAACTATGACAAATTTCTGGGGGGGGGGGCCTGAAGTAGATATCCCTTTTCACATTTTGCCTATATATGCTTTTTACCTTATAAAAATTAGGGCAGAGCTGCAAGAGTTCCAACAAATCAGGATTCTCTTTGCTATCAGCAACCTCCTTGTGGGAAATTTAGTATAATCTCCTGCTTGATTAAGAAAATAAGTTAAATTATGCATTGGCTATATCAGCACCAAATGTTGAGAACCACCCATTGAGGATCCAAGAACAGTGACAGTGGTTCCTGAGATGCCATTTGGTTTCCTAAATAAAGCAATGCTAAACTTTTACAATAAGGGCATAGTGGTTGATCCAAACAACTTATTCAATTTTGGAAAGGTTGAGTTTGGAGAGTTCTTGATAGAAATAAAATATCTACGACTCTGTAAAAATGATATACCTCGCCTGTTGAATTGTCCCATTGCAGCCTAGTGGCAAAATCTCCCAAAAGCTCTTAAAAACTCAACCTCTAAAGTAAATATTAGTAATAGTAAAAAAAAAACAATAGCAAGATTGTTTGCGGGATCTAAGCTTTCAAAGTAATTGGGGAAGGATGAAAGTTGATTGTTAAAACTCTTATCATGGCTCTGTACACTCTCTAGTAGGGGCATAACTAATAGCATGTCTACTTTTAAATATGACAGAAGTAATATCAGAAGTAAATCTAAGCAAGCATTTCTACTGGTTACAACGTAGTATTTTATTTGGCATATAGGTAATACACATGTATACGTGTTCAGAAAAATATATGATGGAAAATATATTTGTAATAATAAGGTAAAAATATATTTATTTGATAGATTATAAAAATCACGCAGAACGGACTTGCACAAAGTGAGAGCTGCCTTCAGGTTACCAGGTATCTTTGTTCACATTATCAGGGAAATTAAATGTATTAAATGCAGAGCAAACAAAGCTCATCCTTACATAGCATGTTGTTTCATTGGTGTAAGCATGTACATCTACACCATGCCTCCTTGCACCTATCACTATATCTGTATGCAATAAATGTAATACATATAGACAATGTCATGTATGATCAACGTTTGATGTGACTTCTAGTATTAGCAGCCACAAAAACTATTTATTTTAGGATTACAGTGTGCTTTCTTCTTTTGGATGGTGTACTTAACTGTCAGTATGCTTAATGCAGTAAGAGATTAGCGTGGTAAATGTTTAGGATGTAACATTTAACCAAATCTATAGATGAAAGTAGGACAGGCCAACATATGGGAATTATTTGGAGGTAGTCTGAGGGCTCCTCTACACAAATCGATGCATTTTTCTTTCATATTAGATGTTCCCATGACAAATATTGATACATCAAAAACATTTTGTGGGACAGAGCAGAAAAAGGTAATCAACTGCAGCACACAAATTTGTTGCCCTGTTCAATGATAACACGGTTAAAATTTGAGGTCAAAGCTAAAGGACTTACCAGTAGTTACAGAGTATTTGCCTAACACCATGCTAGTTTCAACATGTCTGTTTTTTCAGCTACATGCATCAACCAGAGAGAAAGTGAGTGCATAAAAAGCATCTGTAGACATAGGTGTAAAAGAAGAAAGGAACCCCCCCCCCACATCCCACGGTCCAGCTACAATCTAACATTGCCGTCGCTGCTGTTGCCACAGAATGAGAATGCTTAGCTCTGTGCCTTTCTCCATGACTTGACTTGATACTCAATCCAATAGGCATTTAGTGCATTTGTGTATGTATGAACTGTAAACTGGGTATTTGTGTGTTTCTATCACAGTTTTAGGTGACTGACACCCCATAAGTACCACCTAGAGGGTACTGGAGATAATTAGAGAATAGAAAATGGCCCTTGATAAAAAAAAGTTTGGAAACTTGATCTTGATGAACCTACTAATGTAAAGTTTAATTTCAGAAAGACCATTTAACAGAGCATATGCACAGTGGAGTAAGACTAGTGTGCATGATAATAACTTAGCACATTCTCGTTTTCATGGCTTTTTGGCTGTTCAAAGGTGTTTAAGCGTTATTCATTTACTCGTTCACAGGACACATTTTAGGTGAAGGAGATGTAAAACCTTTTTGACCAGAATGAATAATACACATGAGGACTCAGGACCTTGAGAATCTGGCCATGAAGTGAAAAAAAAAGGTCAGATGCTGTAATTAAACTTGGCGTGCCGGGGGATGACTGTGTTAATAAAGTGACGGTATTTACTCAGTTTAATGTTTCCGACCCAGTGGAAGGATTTATTTACACTTCCTTCATCAGGAGAACTAATTTCTCTCATTTTTTCAGCCGGACTACATGCAAAGCTTGTTTTGATATATACATGGAACAGAAATTGGCAGTAGCTCATTTATGGCCTCCAAACAGGGAATTTTAAACTGGCCATATGTTCTGAAAACATTTAGAATGCCTCCTTTAGTACGAGATTTTGGTATTGATATTTAGATGTGACCTAAGGCCGAATCGTAATCTTTTTTAATCACTAAGTCCATACTGTACATTACATATATACAAGGAATTTGATGTAGCGGGGATGCCAGTGCACTATATTGCAAGTAACATGGAAAGACATAGCAGCAAGAATGAGAGTGGGGAAACCAAAAAAAAAATAACTCTGTCGCAGAAGCCATATGCCAGGGTGGCCATTTCTAAGGTGCCATTTGAAGATGTTTCTTTTTTATAGAGGAAGCAGAAAGTTAAAATAATGATTCACAAAACAGTTATTTGTAGATTTATTTTTGTTTATTCCACCTCACACTTATTTAAAGCATAAATGAAACCCTAAACCTTAATGGCTGCTGTTTTCCCGACTTTCCACTCCCCACTTAAAATCGTTAGGCAACTGACAAAAATAAGGCTATTTTACTCACCCCTCCATGCTCCAGCAGCCGACAAAGTGACTATGGTGATCAGTGAAAGCTACTGAATTGCAGCTATCTACATAAATTGCCATTGGTCAGTAGAGAACAGATGATTGAAGGATGATAGGATTTGTAAAAATAGCTATATTCAATATGCAAATTAGACAAGTTTGACTAGGTTGGGCTTCAGGTTCTTAAGATGGTGGTGTCAGTTAAAGTAAACCATGATCACAATTCAGTGTTATTTTTGCTTTATGTTACTTATTTATTTGGAATTAAATCGTGTTTGGTTACAAAATGTTTTGATTGTCCTCAAGTCCAAAAAATGGCAACCAGTACAAGCAGCAAAAAGATTATTAGATTGTTTCTTTAATGTGCCTCCAGACCCATTCACACGTGGATACATACATGTTAGCATCTCAAGCATAGAAAGATTATTGGAGAGGGTAGCACAATTTCTGCAGAACGAAAGTTTGAAAATGTATCATATGATATTTTTCATATGATATAAGAGAATTAAGATAGCTGTATGAAAGTGGTCCAAATGTGTACATTTCTCTAACCATCTTTTCTCTGCATCATGTTTACAATAAAATGATGACGATTCCAGATTATGTTCTAAAAATGAAATTAAGAATATATCTTCCGAGAATGGCAAAAGACAGTGAGAAGAAAATGACTAACTCATCCACAATTGGACTTGGGTTTCTAAGTAGTTTAGGAACACTACCAGTCCACTGATATTACCTGCATTTAAATTTATGGACATGTGCAGGGGCAGACTGGGGTTAAAAATGGCCCAAGACTTTTCTTTTTGGTCACATCGGCCCTTCGACATGTATCCATGCTCATGCAGTGTGCAGAACCTCACCCATCACAGGCTGAGTGGCAGAAACCTCCCATAACATGCTGAGGCACAGAACCTTCCCCTCCCCTCACCCATAACATGCTAAGTGGCAGAATCCCCCCATAACATACTGAGTGGCAGAATCCCCCCATAACATACTGAGTGGCAGAATCCCCCCATAACATACTGAGTGGCAGAATCTCCCATAACATGCTGGGTGGCAGAATCCCCCCATAACATGCTGGGTGGCAGAATCCCCCCATAACATACTGAATGGCAGAATCCCCCCATAACATACTGAGTGGCAGAATCCCCCCATAACATGCTGGGTGGCAGAATCCCCCCATAACATACTGAATGGCAGAATCCCCCCATAACATGCTGAGTGGCAGAACCCCCCCCCCATAACATGCTGAGTGGCAGAACCCCCCCATAACATGCTGGGTGGCAGAATCCCCCCATAACATGCTGGGTGGCAGAGTCCCCCCATAACATGCTGAGTGGCAGAATCCCCCCATAACAGGCTGGGTGGCAAAATCCCCCATAACATGCTGAGTGGCAGAATCCCTCCATAACATGCTGAGTGGCAGAATCCCCCCATAACATGCTGAGTGGCAGAATCCCCCCATAACAGGCTGGGTGGCAAAAAGCCCCCATAACATGCTGAGTGGCAGAATCCCCCATAACAGGCTGGGTGGCACAAATCCCCCATAACATGCTGAGTGGCAGAATCCCCCCATAACATGCTGAGTGGCAGAATCCTCCATAACTTGCTGAGTGGCGGAATCCCCCCATAACATGCTGAGTGGCAGAACCCCCCATAACATGCTGAGTGGCAGAATCTCCCCATAACATGCTGAGTGGCAGAATCCTCCATAACATGCTGAGTGGCGGAATCCCCCCATAACATGCTGAGTGGCAGAATCCCCCCATAACATGCTGAGTGGCAGAATCCCCCCATAGCATGCTGAGTGGCAGAATCCTCCATAACTTGCTGAGTGGCGGAATCCCCCCATAACATGCTGAGTGGCAGAACCCCCCATAACATGCTGAGTGGCAGAACCCCCCATAACATGCTGAGTGGCAGAATCTCCCCATAACATGCTGAGTAGCAGAATCTCCCCACCACAATCTAAGTGGCAGAACCCCCCATAAAATGCTGAGTGGCAGAACCCCCCATAACATGCTGAGTGGCAGAATCCCCCTATCCCCGCTCACCTGTCCTGCCGCCACTGGAAGCCAGGGATGCTGTTGCTGCAAGTGCAGGGATGCCACCGCAGTGAGCCGGGGGTGCCGGCCCCACCACTGGAAGCCCAGGGACTCCCGAGGACCACTGCTGAGCCAGGGCTGTCTGCCCATCTGCCTGCCTGCCATCCGTCCACCGTCTGCTGTGTGATGCTTTGTGCAGCGGCCTATGACGTCCCGGTGGTAACACAGCAGCAGCATGATAGTTCTGGCAGACAACATAGTAAGGCTGCCACCTTTCCTGCAATGGCCCACTGCATGCTAATTTAATGCCGGCTCCGGCTTCTAGCCATGGGCAGGGTGAATGGGACACCAGCTACTCTGGGTGGCCCACAGTGGCTCCCATTCACTCGGCCCACCACAAGAAGCCGGAGCCTCGGCAGCTGACCAGTGAAGGGGATGTAGTGGCCTACTGGGCATTGTCCTGGTATGCCCTATGGCCAGTGACATGATCTACAACTGTGGAGGTGAGTTGCTCCGTTTGTTTTCTGTTTATTGTGGGATCTCTTTTAATCAAAAAAGAAGTGCAATACATGAACAGTGTTTATTTCCTGTCAGGACATTTTGGTATGGTGTATTTATCACAATGCTTGATGTTAAACAGTATCAGAATGATCTTGTTTGGATCCAGCAATGCTATCTGTGGCAATATACTAGGCTGTAACTGGTTAAATACTTGATAGTTTAACAAAAACAACTGTTCTGGGAATTTTCTTTCTTCCAAAGCAAATAGTACTGTGAAAGTGTATTTATATTCCAACCAATTGTATGACATGTTGCCTTTTACTTTCTTAGTAATGGGTAAAAGCTTCAGATTTGCCTGTAAGATCCTAACCTGGTATTTATTTGAACTGGAATGATCATTGTGTAACAAGCACCGAATTCTGCCAACAAGCTTTCAAGCACATTTGTTCGAAGAGCAGCTAGACACACATACAGAACTGATTAACCAATGACACCCCTGGCATGGAAACACTACCTCATATTTCTGCTTCTGAGGGGCAGAACGTTAGACAGATCCATGATGAACTAGCACACCAAGCTATAAAACAAATATTAAGTCAGCTGCTGAGGAGGTAAGGGCTGGGACTTTTTTGTGACGGTTAGATTCCAGTGTGATAGAGCAAGATAGAGTGATAGATGGCAAAATCATTTTTTGTCCCATAGATTTAAGGTTGCAGGCAACATTCATCCATATTAGGCTTTGAGCAGCAAACAATGATCTAGTCTATTACAGTACATACATTGGCTATTAAAGGTAGCCACCATCCTATAGACCAGGTTTCCCAGTCAGTAGGGATGAGCAAACCCCCCATTTTTCCATGCCCAAGCCCAATGCCAAACCTGAACATATACTTCTGGCTGAGGTCTGTGTTTTGGGTTTGGGAACCCGAACTCGCAAAGTTTGGTACAAACTCGTGCCTGTCAGTTGTACACATATCGCTGGTGGTACTTGACAGCCTATCAGGTGCTACTGCACAAGGCTACAAACTGATCTGTACCCCAACCTGATCTTCCGCTATCTATAACTTGACCCAAACTTGTTTTGCTCCATAAATACAACATTTTATTAAATTTGATAAAAACTATTCATACACATTTTGTGCATTTTATATACCTAGAATGGCTGTTTGGTGCATTTTTAGAATACTGATACAGTTGGGCAAGCTCAAACCATAAAGCGCAGGTTTGTACCGAACTTTGCAAGTTTGAGTTCCCAATCCTGAACACAGACCTCAGCCAGAAGTATGGCCAGTTCGGCCTGGGCATGGAACTTTGGGGGGTTCGCTCATCCCTACTCCGAGATTGGCAATCGGCCGGAACACAGAAGAGCTGGTTGATGGGCTGCTGAGCTGGAAGCACGCTGTAACAGTCCCTGCTTCTGTCATGCTAGCTTGCAAATGGTCTACAAGGGGCACCACAGAAAGATGGCCACCACTCCAATGAGTGAGGACAGTCTTAGTGCTGGCACTTCCAGTGTTTATGTGGCACCGCTCAAAGACCATTTGCAAGCCAACGCAATGGAAGCAGGGACCAGATCTAGGGGCTCAGGTAAGTTACAGCATCCTTCCAGCTGCTAACTCTGTGCCCCCCTCACAACTGCTATCGGATTTGTTCAAAGTTTGGCCGAAACTTGCCAAACCCAAACTTTAGGGGTTCACTCATCTTTACTTCCCAGCAGGTAAACACAAAATGACCTATAACATAGCTATCTACTCCTTTAATGTAACACTATTTGTTTCTATTCTTTTCGTAAAGGGACTTTTAAAGTACATGTATAAAAACGAATAATTTTTTATAACTTGCCATGCAGCTGATTCATCCAGCTGTGGTGCTGAAGAAAAACAAGATTTCTACTTTTTTCTGTAATCCACCCCAAAGATTTTTTTTAAGCCAGACGTTTTTCCTTGGTGCAACCTAAGATTATCTTTAGCTGTGAAATTATTCAAACATTTGCAAAGCTAAAAATGGTGCTGTATTGTACTAAGGAAATCACAAAAAAAGTGAGAAAAAAATTCTCACTGTGATGAATCATCCTAATCTCATTCTCTTGCATCAGACTTCTGAGCTCAGAGCCACATAAAAGGGGCCCATGAGCCACAAATGGTTCCCGACCTACAGGCTGGGGATCCCTAGTTTAGAGGTTCACAAATTTTATAATTCACTACTACAGCTCCAACCCATATAAGCCTTTACTCTCATTACATACATTACATTTGGTTTTCAGAACTTAGAGGCCAGTCTACATAAATAGTTCTATGGTTACCTTGCATCTGCCTAAACAATATGGACAGAGTATGGACAGAACTAAAAAGTGCTCAACATTGACATGTGATCTTCAAGGCATTAAATGGTTAACAATTCACAACATATCTAATGGGATTTCTGATGCTTTTAGCATTCTTTTCCTATTCCTTCTGCTAAAAATTACCTAATGAAAACAAAACAATGAGCGCAGGCTAAGCTAGGATAAGGCTCTGGAAACAGAGAAAAGGAAGGGCCTGGGATAACTGGTTACATTAATTAGTTTTGTTTCCAGGTCCTCTAGGATATATTAAAAGAGATAATGTGTTCCGAAAGCAGACTTACTTGCTAAGTAGGTTTTAAAAAGCACATCAATTGTTTGTGTATTTAAGCTGCAGTGTTGTGTCGTTGTGGTAATGAAGTCTTTTCTTGAGCGTTGCAATGTATTTGATGCCTGGCCTCCAGTACTGCAAATATGCAGCTAAACATGTTTTTCACATTAAAGAGAAGCTCAAAACAGTGTGTGACTATTAATGAAACGTTAGCTACAGAGGGTTTTTTAATCAGGCAGTCATTAATCTGGCATGAGATCTGCGTTACCCTCTCATTTGCTAAAGAGGAATTCCAGATTGTTAGAATAAAAGGAAAGCATTCTACATATCTGTTGGCATCTGAGGGCCCATTATTACAGGCAACCTTAAAGGTCCGTTATGAGTTGATGTACACTAAATGATGCATTTGTAGTTCACCCAAGTAAAACTGACAGCTGATAACAGACATCCTATCCTCAAAATCAGTAAAAAATTTTAGCAGAAAAGCAGCTTAGCAGGTAAGTAGAGGCTTCTGCATCTATATAGCCCCCACTCTATTGATTATAATAGTCTGCGATTATCCTTTAAAGCTTTTGTACATTTGTTCATATTCTTTACTAGTAATGGGCTTCAGATTTGGGCCGGCATGCCACCCGCCGATGCTAGCTGGTGGTATTCTGTTCATCGCTATCCTGTGATGGTATAGGAGTCACTTGGAGCACTTGTCAGATCACGAACAGTTCAAAAAGAAAAAAATGTAGTTTTAAAATAAAAAAAGAACTCACAGTTGCCACATGTTTATACATCAGTCACCCATCAGGCGGCTTCCTCTCTGCAGGTCCACCGGGCTCCCTCCTGGACCAGTAGATGCTGGTGTGCTGCTGCCGTGGAGCCCCTATTGCAGCCACCCCACTGTCAACTGTGGGCAGGGAGGAGCACCCTCTGCGGAATGCCTCCCATGTGACTAATGACATCAAGGGAGGGGAGTGACATGGAGGGAGATTCTCCGGGAGTAAGTAGCAGGCCAGCGCCCATCGGGAGGGTGCCCCCAACCCCGTGGACCTGCACAGAGAACACTGCCTGTTGGAGGATGGGCAAAGCAGGATGCAGCGTCTGTTAGTTCTTTTTTTTAATTTTAAAACATTTTTTTTTCTTTTTAAACTCTTTGTTAACTGGTAAGGTAAGATCCCTATACTAATTCACACATTATGGTGGTCAGAGCAATTATTAGTCACTGACATTTCTTTACCTAAAAAACTGTCCTCCTTCTTCCAGGAATACTGCAGTTATACCAGCCCCTATTCCCACAGGTCAGATGCTATTCCTTTGGCACCTGTGGCCAATCAGCTTGCCTAATGTCTGGAGGTTTTCAATTTACTAGCAGAACGCTGGTTTGTGCTGTCCCATACTTTAGTCTGCATTTGTCCCCATTAGCATTGGCAAAGTTCTCTGGTGTTTTGTGCCTCAGGAGGACATACCCCGCCCCCTTCACACCCCCCCCCCCCCCATAGACTTTAAAATTAGGTCCTTCCACAGCTGCCATCCACCCACCATCCTGAGCTCAGATTGATGTGGCTATTTAAAATAAAAAAAACAAGACCTACCTTTGAAGCACTGAAGAATTTGAAGAACACTAAGAACTTCTCCATCACAAAACCCATTGTTCTATCCCAAAGCAGCTGTACGTGATTTTTTTTTGGAAGGGTGGAGAGTTTACAAAACCTTATTGAAAAGTGGCTACTGTATGTAAGTATTGTTAGAATTGTTGCTAGATAGTAATGGTTTGGTTCTATTACTGGAGTTTCTGTTTTCCAATGCTTTGGATCTTCAGCCCACCCTGTCAATCAAACAATTCAATAATTTTGGGGGTGCCCTGGGCTTGTCTATAGGAAGAAAGAGGTACAAGGTGATTAAACATTTTCCCACCTGTACAATCATATTAGATATTTATATGTGTTAATGTGTTAACATACTACATAGCACAATTAACTGGCACAGAGCAGGAGATCTTTGCATATCATATCACTCAATAAAAGTGGAGAACCCAAAATAACAGTGGACTTCAATGTTTAACTCAACTACAAGCTATGAAAGCAATGAGTTTGTGGGGGATATTTCTGAACAGGAATCCAGCACCTTTCAATCCTACCACAATCTATAAACACAGCTCAGATTTCATAAAGTAAGTTTGTTCTATTTATTATAAAATTTAAGACTTACAGATGAACATGAACTATTGCAAGAAACATTCAAAGATATCTGTCAAAAGGTGCTTGGTTGGACAACAAGACCAACTAAAATATAACAAGAATGTTTACAGTGTCCAAAATGCCCCAGAATAGTGGTATTGGGAGCTAGTTCAGCTTTATGTTTTGTTTAGTATTTCTGTTTGGATTCAGGGTAACATTAAATTCATAAATTCATTCATTAAATGTGGCTGATTCAGTTCAGTTTACTTTTATAGGAATTTGGGAAAAATGTGGGTGTATTTTTATTAAAAAAAGCCATTTTATGCAAGTAGCTCATAATCATCATCATCATCATCAATGGCAGAGATACCCTTTAGCCAAAAATCTATTTTAAAATGAAAAACAATGAAAGAGGCCCGTATTAGCTATACTAATCTAATTTTAAAGCCCCTTTAAACATATGTTTGTATAGAGTTAAACTACTGGGACCAGGTGTTAAGGGTTTCGGTCCACCTTAAAGAAGATTCCCCTTTTTACTGTAAAACATCCGTATATAATGCCCCTTTATTGTTCCTTCCTTGTTAATAAGAAATAGTGATTCTAATTAAATACTTTTAATCCAGATAGATTATTTTGCTTTTTAATATAGTTAAGATATTTAACGACCCTTCTACCCACTTTGGAGGCATTTGATGCTTTATTTGCTTTTCAGAGAACAAAACACACATACAGAAAAAACTGAACCAGAAATATGAGAAGAGCTAGTTGTTATCTATGGTACATGAGATAAGCCCAGCTCTGTTACACAATATTTTACACAGTAGATAACCGAAAATGATTCATTCTAATTGCAAATCAAAGCAAAGTAGCAGGAGCCTTTAAGTAGTTTCAGAAAATAGCTGCCAAATAGGGCCATTATTGGCCCAAATTAAGTTTTTGCCAATAGCCCTAAAGCAAAATACTTACCTGATCCCCATAATGCTCCTCTTTGGAAGTAGCTAATGCCAAAGTGTCCCGCAGCTCTTAACAGGCTATGACTCAAACACCGCCAAACACCAATTGCTGAAAAGCTGGTGGCCAGGTCCCATCTGGGGCTCAAGTCCCTTTAAAGAGAAGCTGCCACTGCTGAAGAGGAGAACTGTAGGGATCAGGTATGTTTTGATTAGGATCATTGTTGGCTAAGAGTCCCTTTATGCTGCAGATGGTCTTTAACCTCTGCTTTATCAACATTTATTTTAAAGACAAATAGTACAGTTTATTTGTTGACTCTGTGATGCTGTGAAACTGATTGATTCCCCTCCCCCTGGAGCATCCAAAACCGGGATGCCCCGCTGTGTGAAACCCCCCAGGTCCCCTCATGCACTTACCTTGTTTCCTGGTCCAATGGCGAATGCGCAAGCTGCAGCCACATCCCCGCTATCCCTCTAGCAGGGCGCGTGCCCGCGCCAGGCATTGGTGAATGGCCAGTGCGGATACGCTCCCTGTTAGAGGCTAGCGGGGATGTGGCTGTCATCGTGCTCGGAGCCGCTGGCCTTAGACGAAGTCTTAGACGATGTGATGTCAGCGGCTTCGAGCGCGCTGATTGGACGAGCGCCCGCACATGCACTGTAGGACCGGGTTAGCTTCGGCAATCTGGGGGGTTTCATACAGCATGGCACCCCCGATCAGGGTGCCCCGGGAGGAAAGGACCAAAACCCAGGATAGTCAAAATCCTGGGTTTTGGTCCACTTCAAAGTCAAATCAGTCTCTGTCCAGCAAAAGTTATGCAGGTCGAGAAGTCTGAAAAGTCTGAGCTGTTCAGGCTCAGAGGCTTAACGAGTTTTACAAGGGACAAGGCAACTCCGCAGCCAAATTTCCCCTTTCTAATAAACCAGGGCAACCTTGGATTTCCTATTCTATAGGTTTCTACTATGTAGAACAATCCTTTGCTTTATTAAGAGAATTTCCTTGAAAACCAAACTTCAGACAGAAGTTTTATTTTAGTATTTCAATGGTCCTTTTTAAATGACTATGGCCAAGATTCTCATCTAACAGAAACACCAAGCGTAACCCTGGGACCAGGGGGTTGTCACTGAAACAAACACTTTTTGGATGGTTAGCACCTTCCAGGCACATATGAGTTTTCTGTAACATGAACTTTTCTAAATCTCCTCAGTAGAATATCATTCAACAAAAAAGCAGTACATTTATTCCAAACCTTTTTTCGTTTCTACAAAACTAAATGAAAACTAAAGATGGGCATTTTCATTGAATAACAGTATAGATGTGTTTACTGTATTACCAGTGTGTGACTTTGTAGGTTTGATGGTCGTTTCTTTAAGAAGATATTTATTAAAATGTGTGGAACCTCTGTATCTCATCAAAAGTAATTGGGAGCTGCTGCTCTAGGTGCCTATTTCAAACAGTGACCCCTGTGGAAAATAGGTATCTGTTAACTGTGGGGCTTAAGGCAGCTAGGGAGTGTTAAGGTTTGCAAGAGAAAGCCCATGCTAAAAATGAGTAACCCCACCACCATCCCAGTGGTGATGAGCGAAACTTCTCCGCTTTGTTTTAGGGTCGATTTAATTATTTCAGTCCAAAAAATATAATTCTGAAATATGTAAAACTAAAAATTTAAGGAATTTTGGTCCCAATTTGGGTAATTTGCTTTTTTTATAGGGTTTCCACTCTTCAATAAATAAACCCCTATTACTTGTAGTAAGTAGTCTGTATATGACATGGCAGTGATAAAGTAATATCCTTCAATTAACTAAGAAAATGAAAAAAATATTCCTTTTACAGCCCTTGCAGGTATCCCTGAATTCCAACTGAAAAGGGAAAGAGATACAATGATTAAAGCTCATTTGCATTTTCCAATTGTCTGGGTTCAATGCGATGTGATACCTATCTACATTCATCTTTCCATGTTAGACCTCAGTAGAAGGCTTAAGTGCCAATAGAGGAGAACCATATTCATTGAATAAGTAAAAAAAATCAGTGCAGCCGTCCATTCTGTATCAAGTGCCAGTATAAAGAAGATTCCTGTGTCTTTCCTACATAGAAGAAGCACATTATTGGAGTACATCGTGCAGTTAGAAGCCCGTGGAGTTGCTAGTGTTCAGCACTGGAAAGCCATATTCATTGAGGGTCCTTTGTGCCAACATCTCGAGGAGGGGAATTAATGTTTCCTCTTTCTGTGATGAAGAAGAAATGTGTAGTTATAAAACCTGTGGCATTACCATCTATTCATAGAACACACCAATCACTGATAATAACAGCATACATAGCTAGATCATAATTTAGCTTGACTTTACTCTATTAAAGTGGACCAAATCCCAGGATTTTGACTCTTAGACACGCTCTTAGACACGCCATGGGACCAGGAAAGAGGTAAGCTTGTCACGGTGTCCTGGCGGGTTTCACACAGCGGGGCATCCCCGATCGGGGGGCCCTGGGGAAAGGGCCAAAACCCAGGATAGTCATAACTATTGACTATCCTGGGTTTTGGTCCACTTTAAAGTCATTACTCAGGCATAGCTAAGAGCTAGTCTATTGTGTTGGGCTGTGTTTGGCAATGTCCTAAACTCTTTTTCCACTTAAAATTGAAGAACAAATGGATATTGAGGTTTTATCATTTTTCTCAAGCATAGGGGTGTGGCTTGGATGCTGTGATGCAAGCATGTTTTGTGCTACCCTAAGGGTCAACACCTGCACTGATGGGCGTCAGTCTCTTCTTTACTCCGCTGGGCTTTGGGGATATGGGTAATGGGGTGGAGGGCAAACATTAAGTCATCCTCCATGGGGCCAGGTTACTTGCCGCCCCCCTAACCTTTGAACTAGTATAGGGGTCCCACTACACTTACCTCTGCCATCTTCATCCAGCCCCAGGTGCTGTCCTTCGGCACCTTTGGGCTCCAATGCCACCTCCTCTCCCGCAGTAAAAATGACTGTGCTGTCGGCTGTGCTGTGTCAACACAGATCGTGTTGGCAGAGAGGGGGAGTGGGCATGGCTTAGGGCTGGAGGGGGGGCACTGAGCAGATCAAGGAGAATGTAAGAGGGCTGTCCATCATACACAGCTGGGGCAGTTGGGGTAAGTAAGAAAAGGGGTTCTTCTTGGCAAAGAACCTTTCAGCAGCCTTGATCCCATCTATTGAAAACTCCATTGCTGATTGCAGGAAGGGGTGTACCATCTGTCCCTCAACTCTTATCAGTCAATAATCTACTCCTGCAGGGGCTGGCCAGGAAGTGTGCTGTGAGCCGTCAGGCTCAACGCTAAAGATAAACAGCATTTCGACAGCTTGCACTATATGGCACAAAGGCTATAGGATGCTAGGTGAGACTTTTTTTCCCTCAGGTTCTGTCACGTCCCTGACTTGTGTTATATTTATTATTATGCTGCTTTTCAGTTTGCTTTTATGCTGTTATTCTGTAGTCTGTATGATCTCTGATTTTGTTCCTGCCAGCTTTCTGTAATAAGCCTCTGACACCACGTTGTGCGTAGCAGCTGTGTGTACAGACACTCTCTGTAAAAAGGCATTTGTCTTTTACCTACCAATATCCTGCATGTTTTCAAGGCCTCTTATTGTTGGTACAAACCCTGGCGACTCAGGTAGGTTTTCTCTAGCTACGAGTTCAAGACTCTTGTGGGGATTAGCAATACGGTTGCAGATCAGACATATTGTAATGAAAAGGTAATCATGTGAGATTATTATATGTGGTAATGTGACCATTGCATTTCCTTTTTCAGGTCTGTAGTTCTTAGAAATCAAATAGTTATATAAAACATTAAGAATCCCTAGTCATCTCTAAACATGGAAGCAATGTATGATTACTGTTTGGAGTAAAAGCAAGACTAGCCAAGGGGGGGGGGGGGGGGGCAGGCAGGGCATGTGCCCCGGGTGCAGTGGGTTTGGGTGGGCGCTAAAAGGGGGCCTTAGCTCAGGTGGGGGGTACCGTTTTGAATCTTTAACCTGGGTGCCAGAAAGACTAGCTACACCTCTGCTTAGGTAGTGTTGTTGGTACAAATCTTGGGGAGCTGCTTTGGTAAGTTTCTCTCTGGCCACACTCTCTACAACACTCTCCAAGCCCAACACCACAGACCATTGAAGTTGACCAGCAAGCCTAAACAAGAGTGAGAAACATATTTAGGATGTGCATTGCACTTCTCTGTGTTTTTTTAGCACGGTATGCACTAAGATTTGCATGCATCTTCCGTCTATTGGAAACACTGCTGATGTCCAGTGTTGGAGTGAAGTTCAGAATTCCTGCAACCCTGGGTACTCAATACACAGACCAGGGCATGAAAAAATATATTGGAAATATTGGTGATGTATAGTGTTGGCGAGAAGTTCAAAATCGCTGCAACCCTTGCTACCCAATACACAGACTAGAGCATAAAATATTAGTATAAATAGCTGAATCTTCTGTCTTGGAATTATGGAAAATGCCCATTGTATTTGTAAAGGAGACCATGCAAGTACCTACTCTTTTCCTTTCATACAGTTAGGAACTTCCTTTGCCTCTTTTTACTCAGCTTCACCTGAATGTGAAAAATATCCGACCATAAAATAATACAATAAATATTAAAGCTGTATCTGATCATTGGTCACCCAACATTAGACAAATGAGCTTGACAGCATGTTTATAAAATAATGTAACTAATTTCCAATCAAATTGCCTGCATCGGACCTAGGACCACTTCATCCCCCACCCCCCAGGAATTTTAGGATGGCCATGTGCTGTTAGTGCTCCAAAAGTTGCCCACAATATATTCACAAGCTTTAGCAAGAGACCTGTGTTAGGCTAAGTTGGCCAGACATTACTAATCACTTGTCCCGACTTCTGTGCTGCTTATTTGGCCCATGTGATAATCAGCAGCCAATTACATTGGCAGAATAGTGGTGAGCGTCACAATGCATGATGTAATACATGCCTGCTCCAATCTATACCCTGCCAATGATCACACAGGGTGCTGGGTGAGCTAGCTGAGCCTCCAAGTAGTTTAAGAATAATGAATGATTTGCTAGGTGCTGATGGGAATCCAGAACTGACATAGCCAAGGGGAAGCAGGAAAGTTCTCTGGGCTGTTTTGGAATTTGGGGATTTGGTATACCATAAATATTTGAAAAGATAATTATTTATACTGTAAGTTGTATATTTATTTTACATTTAGTACATTTTAATGTTATGTTAAGGGTACAAGGTAAAGTATGAAAAGTTCTATATATGGCAAAAATTGAATAAGGAAAACATCATTTACCCAAGATACTTAGCAGCAGACAGAGCAATGCAAATCATCTCTTTTCATTAAGCGCCCAGAAAGAGCAGGTCAGATGTGCAATGCTTGAAAATATTTTCTTATATTTAGACCAATCTCTACCTGTGGGCTAGTTTTGGGCTAGCGACCCTCATCGACACTAGACTGTAAGTAGGGATCACAAGTAAATCCTGTTATTCTAGTTTTTATGTGCCATGTAAATGCTTTTACTTACCATACCTACACTCCCAGCCTTGTTCTGACTTGCCCAAAACATGTGATGGCTGTGAAAATATTAGAAGATATAATCAAGTTTGCATGCATGGCCTGATCTTTCTGGGTGCTTGAGTACAAAAACAGAAAGAGATGATGGAAGAGTATGCCCCCTGCTTCTAGGGATCATGGGTAAATCCTGTAATTCTCAGTCTGTATGTAACATTTACATTCTTTCTGTTTTGAGAAAGCACTCCTTACCTTGCTTTGATTATAGTTATATTGCTAGCTTAAAAAGCAATGTAATAGTATGAGATTTTTCTGAGCCTGGGAAAATCATGTGTTTAGTCCACCCACAATTCCCTGTTCGCTGTCAATCATTTATAATAGTGAATCCCTCTTGGTTCACATTTTCTGACCTCTGGATTAGAAGTGCAGGTTTCTTAAGTCTTGGAAGTGAACTGGGAAAGAGTCCAAAGGCCTTGTTTAGCAACACTTTTAATGGGAAGAGTTTTTTTTTCAAGTAAATAAGAATGTGTGACGACATCTATTATTAATCAAGGTTTGATCACCACCCAGGCTATAAGATTCCTGTCCATAAATGTGCACATGTGTGTTTCTAGTCTAACTGTTAGTTAACCTTTGCTGTGTCTCCTAGGGCCAATGTCATGTGAATGTTAATGCCTTGTTACCAATGCCTTGTCATGTCATGTTAATGTTCATTTCAATCACAGTTAGTAGTAAAATGTGGAGGGCTTCTATATCACAGTGAGAAGCCATCTTTCTGACATAATCAGAAGAACTTCTTCAACTCAACATACAAAAAAAAACAGTTATTTATATGTAGAAGCTAGATCTGACCCAGATCTTGCCGATTCCATCCAGTTTGCCCCATTCCAGACGAGAGCCTAGGTCCATTTATCAAAGCATGTCTCCCACTAGTGCTGGCTACATGCCAGCCCCTCTACCTGTTGGACAAATTTCCAGTTCACAGTTAAAAGAAATAATATCCAGTGAAAAAAATGAATAATCTAAATTTACCAGTGCTGACCTATCTTTCTTTTACGCCCCCCCAACCCCAGCCAGTGTTCTCTAGGGGGCTCTCTCCTGGTCCATCTGGCAAGTCTTCTGATGCCAGCAGCGGCTTTATCCCCCCACCCCATTACCTTCACTACCACTACTCAGGAGGGTGTGGAGGAGCTCTCTGCCCATTGGCATGGGCACAGCGTTTTTCCAGGGGTGCCAGTGGCATCAGAAAACCACCCTGGAGGACCAGGGAGGTGACTCTGACCCAGCGGACAAGCAGACGCAATACGTTAAAAGGAGCAATACGCAGATGGGTGATTGCTGTTGAATTTAGTGTATTGCGTTTATTTGGGTTGAGGGGGGAACACTTTTTTTCAATTAAAAAAAAGGAAAAAAAGTTACTCTAAAATTGTATTCGCCATTTCGGAGCGCTGAAATACTGGTGGCTATCCAGCCATAGGGCTTTCAAACTGTATTGTATGTTACAATAACATAGTGCTAAACACAACTAAAGAGGTCTATGGTATAACTGACATGCATAAAACATAATTCCAATTTCTTTATTTTAATTTAGAAATAAATTCTTTGTTCCTGCTACATGGGCAAAACTGTGCAGCCAAAAATACTCTGTGGCCTCAGGGGTGGCCACTCTTCACCATATTCAAGATAGTAGCATTGATGAATTATTATTGTCACTATTATTGCTTTTGATATTAATTTCTCTGTTGAATATAATTTTAAAATTGCATTATATTTTGTTAATTGGGTATAGTGTTTGAGACACTAATGTGGTTTGAATTTTATTTTTTTACACTCTACTTAACTGTTAACTGGTACCAGATATATTTTCTGTTAGTAAGTACTGTATATAGCAGTAGCACTGCTGCAACATCTCTTTGTATTTGGCATCATCACTCATCACAGGGGTAGCATTCTTATGTCAGGTCAGGATATATGCCTATTAATGTATATATAGATATTTTTTGTAAATACTACTCATTACTCTATGCATTTATAGCAGGCCATGGGATTAGTCATTTTTATGTGAGTCAGTATATTTGAATTATTTATTTTGGCACATACTTCATTATTTATTATTAGGGCTATCTGTGCTATTATCATTATTTGGGGGTATGGTATGTATTTGATTCCTCCCATCTATTGTCATTTTGGTCTGTGGACAAAGCACATATGGTATGTACCTAAATGATTGATGATGGATTTAAACAAGACCAAATTCCAAAGGGTAATTTCACTTTCGATGGCATTTTTTAGAGTTTCCATTATTGTGTGCCAAAATGATGTCTTTAATGTGTTAAGCTTTTGTGTTATTTTTTTTTTTAATTTTCTATTTGTGTGTGTTCTAAAAGAAAACCATTTTCCCTAGCAACAAGTGTTTGCCTTAGCAACGTACATCAACTAGGGCATTTTATGTACAGACCAGAGACTGTACTCTAGCTTGCTAATCATCTGATTGGCCAAGACACAGGCAGCAGGTTTAACCAATTCTGCTGTGTAATTCAACTTATACAGATAGGGACGATCGCGATCTTGTATTCCAGTAGGGTCATTACTGCTGCTTGACTTGTGGAAGGATTCTGGGATATGTAGTCAGTGGTTTTAACTTAAGGCCAGAAAAAACACTGCCATCATAGCATCACAGACACACAGGAATATAGGAAACTTGGAAATAGGGTGCTGATAAGTCACAGGTCTGGGGGCACAAACCTATCACACAGATTTATTTTACACTCCAGAAGAGGAAAACAATAAGGCAGAACACCAAAAACCTGACAAAAAAATCCCTCTCCTAGTTTGTGATGCTCCCTGGTTTTACTACATACTTACCTGGCGGCATCCCCACCTTGCAGTGCCTCACTGGTAGATGTCCTAGGCCCTTATTTATGAAGGAATAGCGACAGGTAGCGACTGGTGAGCGGCCGGTAATGACGGGCCCCGCCACGAGAACGCCGGCTCCCCACCACAATCACACATTTATCAAGCCAATCCTGCTTAGCGACTGAGATAGCGCCAGGTAGCGACTCATTCATCATTATTCCACCCTCAGCCCACAGCGCCAGAGTCCGACCTTGAACAGCGACAGGTATGACCTCTTGCTACCTGGCGCGCTCCAATGCATTTCAATGGAACAATCTTTAAATATTAATAATTAATTGTTATTAATTTTTTTTTTCTTAAATGTGAAAAATTCTGTGACCACTTCTGCCATTTTAGATAATTTTTTTAAGGGAAAAAAATGTAAACATTTTTTTTACAGAATTGATCTTACAGGTCAGATATTAATGTATTCATATTACTAAATTATTTAAAAAACTTGTTTTTTTGGTTTCCAAAAATATGGTTGTTTGGGGGTTAAAAAACTACTTTTAACCAATCGCCGCCAGCGCTCTGGGGTTTAAACATGCATTTTACAGCGCGAGAATTTTTTGAGCGTGGTTTATTAATGAATATGGTGGGAGCCGGTCGCTAGGGCCAGTCGCTATCATGCGCTCCCATACTGCGCGGAACCTGTCAAATAGCGACTCCTCACCCAACATTCAACATTACGGCAAACCGACTGAGTCGCTATCAACTACAGAACAACGGCCAAGCACAGCGACTACTAGCGGGCGCTCTGAAAATGCCGCTACAGTCGCTCAACTGTCGCTACCTGCCACTGTTAATGAATCGGCCTCCTAGTCTGCCGGTCATAGCGAGCACAAAGACCCGGGTTGCTTCCAGAGGCCTACACATGCACCATAGGATCGAGGTGAAATCCATGGGGTTTTACACTGCAGGATAGTAAGCACAGGGCTGCCCTTTCACAGGCTTATAGAGGGGGGAAGAAACAGCAGGACATCATGTTGCCCCCAAGCTGTGGGAATGGAGGAGGTTTTTGTGACTTTGCTTCCTCTTTAAGAACAAAATAATGAAATAATTTGTTTCCTGAAGTTATGTTGCCAATAAACAAGCACAACTTTGCTTCCTGGACACAACTATTACAAATGAATCTGCTGTGATTTCACTTTTCCCTGATGTTTATAGAAGAAGACATTTCCTAAGTGTCTATTTATACATATATTATCCTAGTTTACATAGATGGTGCAAGCTCTCTGGAAGTGCATTTACTGACACTGCGTGTGCTGCTCCATGTAACAAATCTGAAGTCATAGTCATTGCTTACAATAATGATGAATAGTTAAACAATACAGTAATGCCCTATGAAATAAATATATATCTTATATAGCGGAGCTGCTTTTTATGTGAAATGGTTTATATATATATATATATATATATATATATATATATATAATGTTCAACAAGGAAAAGTTTATGATGGCTCAGGGACCACCCAAAAGGCTTTATTTAACACCAGCATTACAGCTTACTGTGCTTAGACATAAACTGGGCCTCAGTGCTGCAAGATAAATTGTACTTACTAGGTGTTCTTTAAGAAGTTTATTGTTCAAAATATAGAAAGGTCTATAAGTTATTTAACTGGACCATCAGCATCATTTAATGAAAAGCCTAAACCTTTAAAAAACTATTCCCCAGCATCTAACATTAATATATTTTACATTTTTAGTCGCTTATTTTTATTCTTTCCCTGCTGGGCTTCAACTCTGTTCAGGACTCTAGGTTACGGACGCTGCCATCTTGCCTCAAAAGCATCACATACTGAGGAGAGGAGAGGGGGCAAAAGTACGGGGGGGGGTGGGTTATATCTGTGAAGTAGATAGAACAGAACTGGGGTCAGGAAAAGAACAGCAATCCCAGAATGCAGAGCAGTCAGAGACACTTTGTGTTTGAAGGCAGTCTGAGAGTTCATGGGCCACAATCTTGGGTGTTTAAAGGCTCATAAAATACAGTAGATGTAGGTAGGATGATTTTTGATGTGAATAATCTTTATGTGGAGGTTGGGGGAACATATAAGATAAGCTCCTATTCAGGGTGAAGGTCCGCTTTAAGTATGAAACACAGGGTGGATACTCAGGTCCCCCAATATGGTAGGAGAGTCCAAGAACCCAATCAAGGAGAACCTGTTGCAACAGGAGAGTTGTTGGAGCAAGAAGAATAATAGCAACCCTGGACCTTCCAAGTGACAGACTCATTTCAGGTGAGAAATCTGAAATGGCAACTCAGATAGTAAAGCTGGATTGAGAAAGGCATCCACGTGGGTGCCACTGTGAGGTAGCAGGGTCACCATTATAAATGCTTGGGCCCTGTACAACGTCAGTGACAGGGTGCTCTTCTTATTCCATCATGGATGTGATTATAAGAAGCTGCTGCAGGACAGATAGGGCAGGGGGTGTCTGCCACAACACTGGCACCAGTAAGAATGCCTAAAGCAGTGTTCTCCAACCCATTCCTACAAGGCCCACCAACAGGTCATGTTTTGTGGTTCGCCACATAGCTGCCTCCAGAGCTCTGCCTCTGCATTGCTTATGTCACCTGTGAATTAGTGTGGAGATCTGCAAAAACTGGCATGTCGGTGGGCCATGTATGAGAGGGTTGGGGACCCCTGGCCTAAATAACTTTAGTTGACCTTTTTTAGGAACAGTAGAAGGTTTACAATGATAAGGTGCAGTAACTAGGCAGTATCCATATTCAGGGCACGCTCCAGGTTTGTGGGGGCCCGTGGGCAAGAGAGTATTAGTGGGTCACATGACGTCACCTTTCAGCTTCGCTGCCACAAATGAGTCATCTTCTGCTTCTGATCGCCCTCCAGTCTCTATTGCCTTCCCTACAGCCACCAATTGTCCTCTAGTCCTAGTTGCATTATCTACTGCCACCAAGCATCCCTCAGCTCTTACTGCTTGCTCCACGGCCACTAAAGACTCCATCATTTATGTCAGTTGTCACCTTCTGAGCTTCCATCAATTGCCCTCCATTCCATGCCACCATCTTCATTGTTGCTGACACCAGCCATGTCCAGGTTTGCCCTGTGCAGGCGTCCGCCCTGCCCATATTTCCTGATATCATGAGAACATGTAAGAAGTCACAGGGCTGCCATCAGGGAAGAGTGTAATGCTCCGATGGCAGCCCTGTGTGGAAGTGCTGAGGAAGGGATCTCTTATATCACTTATGTCACAGGCGGTGGGCACTTGATAAAGTATTCTGAAGGGCCATGTGAGCAGACAAAAGCCAGCCAAACAAGCAGAGACCTAAAGTAGAGATGCCTGTGATTGTTCAAACCCCTATTACAGGGTGAGGAGATCTATATTTACAGGCCAATATAGGTCTTTGCTTGTGTTTTAGTGCAGACATATCCAGAGACCGGAAGGCTCGAGCTGTTAGTGTAGCTTGGGTACATATTGGCTAATTTAATCTAGAACCAGTCAGAGACTGCCATACTATTTAAACTGGAATAAAGCCCGGGAATTTGACTTTCCCAGGTTGTGTGCTGTTGCCCCGGGGCATCCCAAATTGGGATTCCCTGCTATGTGAAACCCCCCAGAATGCCACTATTCACTCACCTCTTCCTCGTTCCTACAGCACATGCATGGGCTCTTGACTTCAATAGGGAAAGCGCGCTGCCACTTCCCCCACATCCCTACCAGTGCACGCACTCTTGCAAGAGACAGAAACTGCCATTTTTAAAGGGGCACTATCGCAAAATTGTGTAATGTTAGAAATCCATATTAACACGTTGGCTAATGAGAGGAGGGGTCACTAATACACAAAACTCTCACCAAGCTTGTTGTTTATTCTCTCATGGTAGGAATACAATGCAGGGGTGACAGGTTTAGTGTATCAGGGGTGACAGAGCCTGCCATCCCTGGTTTCCTCTTCCATTAAAATAAAAAAAAGCCTGGCTGGGTATTTCTTGATGCCTCTCCTCCCGCTATTCAGTATATATATATATATATATATATATATATATGTTTTTAACATTGGACCATTTTTCATGGTAGTGCTCCTTTAAGCTGCCACTGTAAGCATAGCGCTTCCAGACCAAGAATAACAGGATTTAATTGTAATTATTATCAGTAGGCAGATCAATGCAAATCACCTCTACTCATCTTTGTGATATTGCCCAGCCCAGCATGCAATACTAGCTGTGGACACTGTTTTATGCTTGTAGCCCTCATCAGCATAAGACTGGAAGTGATGGCTCTATGGCTGTAACTGAGGCACAATCCACTTTAGGATTGTGGCTTTATATAGTGGACTAAAAAAAGATTAGTGTTAAATATCTGCTGGTTTGGTCCAAAGAGACAGGTAGTAAAGATTAGTCTCCAAATTTGGGTCACTTTACTTTACTGTTCCTCAATATTTAAACTTAAAGGAGCACTATCGCGAAATTGTGTAATATTAAAACCCATATAAACACGTTGGCTAATGAGAGGAGGAGTCACTTATAAACTCAAAATGAATAAAACACCCAAGCTTGTGGTTTTCTTCTCCTGATAGAAATAAAATCCAGGGGTGACAGGTTTAGTGTATTAGGGGTGACAGAACCTGTCACCTTATTACCTCTTATTACATCTTCCTATTAATAGAAATAAAAAACAAGCCTAGATGGATATTTCTTGATGCCGGGTGTATAAGTGACCTCTCCTCCCGCCATCCAGAACATTTATATGGATTTTTATTATTGGCCCATTTTTCGCGATAGTGCTCCTTTAAGAAGTGGGAGAAATGTTGCTATGTAAGTGGCAACACTTTCAAACACTGCCTTTAATCTGTCTTTTTCTTAATTGAGCCAAAAACGTGATGGAAGAGAGTGAAATAATACTTTGTGTTTATAACCTAGTAATGCTTCCTTACTGCCAACTAGTCAACAGGAAGCCTTTATCTCCAGCAATCTGATACTCCAGTGGAAGGTCTCCAGTATCCCCAGATAACACCCATTATTGCTGAGCCCTGCCTAAGAAAAACATGTGTTGTTTTTTTCGCTGGAGGAAAAAAAAATAGAATTTACTTGCTCATTATAGCAATTACCTTAAAAAAGGTTCATGGTATCTACAAGGCCTGTGTAGGTTCTTGCCATAATGAAATGAACAACAGAAGAAGACATGGGCCCTGGTTTACCAAGATACAAACCCGTATACCACATGCTCTTTGATCAAATTAGTCCATGTAAACATCTCTCTAGGAATACAATCCAGTGATAAAAGATTTTCTTTTTTTGGAATTCTAAACATAATTTAGGATGAAAAAGAATGTTCTTTATTATTTCTAAGAGTTTCTAAATGTTCATACGAGGAACAGGAAAAAAAGTGGGGCGTGGGCATAAGAAGTGAAAAAAGTATTGCTTAAAATGTATTTGTGATCCCTGATTAGCAATTATGAGCTTCAGCTTTAGGTCATAGTTTAACTTATCTGAACTTTGCCTATTCAGTTTTACTCATCAAGACCCAAATGGAAGCAATATTCTTGTCAAATCATATGCTTATCTTTTTTAATGTATTTTTTCCATTTTTAATTGCCTACTAGTCTGGCACACCAGGCATTGGGGCTGGTTTGCAAATGCCTAATGGTCAGCCCCCTGTTGTGGCAGCATACCCTTCCCACTTTTACTTCATCACAGATCTGGTGTTCATCTATGCCAATAGGCACCGGGAACCACTGTAAGAACACCACTCCCATACCAATAGGTACTGGGCTCTCCATATAGTGTCGGACCAGGATGGAGAACTCCAGTAGAACTGACTTTGGGATGGCACCCAACACTTATATTCAGGACCCATGCACAGAAACACAACGCAAAACTTTCTTGCCTCTGAGGTAAGATCCAGGGACCCACCAGAGCTTGCTTCTATACCTGCAAGGCCCAGAAGTGGTGTAGGTAATCAGGGGGGTATTGGAAAGTCACGTGCCACAAGCAGAGGCGGCAACCTTGGAGACCAGTTACAGGGTGATGGGTGTATCGGGTGTGGTTTAGTGTTTATCACCACCATGACAATTTGCATGTATACAAGGGTCTTAAATCCATAATGCTTACATAGTAATACTGGTCATCTCTATTACAGTAACTGACACTTGAAGTGGACCAAAACCCAGGATTTTGACTATCCTGGGTTTTGGGCACCCAGCGCACTTGGATTCGCTTGAGCCCCTTCTAATGGAGCTCGTCTAATGCGAGCGTGCTGGAGGCCGCATCCCCCGATACCCTTTAACATGGAGTGTGCCCACGCCAGCCATTCCCAAATGACTGGCGCGGGCATGCACCCTGCTAAAGGTATAGCGGGGATGAGGCCACTACTTGCATATGCGCCACTGGACTGGGACTGAAGGTGAGTTTTTGGTGACCTGGGGGTTTCACACAGTGAGTGTGGGTTTTGGTCCACTTTGAGTGGAGCCTCCATACACGAAAGATCCTTGCTTACGGAGGCATCCATTGAAATGCATAGGAACACTCCGTACTGAGGCCACACAAACCCTGATAAATCTAGCCAACCAGACACTTAGAAGAAGTCAGAGGCAGCCAATAGAGAGAGGCTGGATGGCCAGCCAATCATTTAGTGGTGTCTGCTAGCCAATAATGCATGGGTTGGAGTTGGCAGTATACTAAACAGAGGGGAGGAAGAAGAAATTCATGTTTTGCAGGGTGATTTAATAATTTCACAGGGTGACCGGGTGAGGAAGATCAAACTGGGTGACTCCCTGGAAAACAGGGTGAATTGTCATTGCTGTACATGCCAAGCAGGTTACCTACCAACCCACTTGTCTTTTGTACTGGTATAGGAGTGATTCCTCAGATAAAATCTCTTTCTAAGGGCAGAAAGGTCTGAGGAGCCTCAACAAAATGTTGACTACCCCATAGGAGGCTGTTGTATTTAGATGTTCAAACAGAGCTATAGAGCCGGCTATGTGGAGGCCCACAAAGCATGACTTGTGGTGGGCCTTAAGGAGAGCGCTGGGGAACATTGGGTTAAATCATTTTTTGTAAAGCAAACAAAATCAGGAGAGACTCGCCATTTAAATATTGCTTCAGTTTATGACATCTCACCTAATAGATTTTCTACCTGACTAATTTCAGTTGCAGAATACTTTCCCACAATCGCTCTATCTGTGAGATGATTTTTTCATTACTTGGGAAAAACTGTGCGTATGGCTCATATGAATCATAAATTTCGTTGACCACAAATATGCACCTAAAGCTGCAGCACATGGTGTGTGAAGTGAGTGCAATTCTCTTTAGCAGTTTCCTGCACCTTTCCCTTTCTAATGGCCCGAGGTGGGGGAAGACAAGCTTTTCTTGCTGCTCTGATCTCAGAGGAAAGGAAATCTGAAGGGAACGCAAGCCACTGATTGGCTGAGCCTTCAATTAAATAACAGTTTATTGCTGATGCAAGTCTTTAGATGTGTGTAGATGATTTTACCCATCATGCAAAGCTTTGGGGAGATATTAGAGTGGGTAATGCTATTGCTTTCTACAGTCTCAAAGTACAGGTTGAAGTGGGACAGTTTTCCTTTGTAAATTTGGAATGGCCTTCAAAAACCTGTCACCCCTGATTATTAGGGAGGGGCTTTTTATACCGGCGGAGTGAGCTTACATCAGCTGCTGGTAAGAAAAAAACCCTCTGTGTGGCGGGGAGCAAGCAGTCCAGAGCCCAGGGTGGGATAGAGAATCTGTGTTCTCTGTCCCACTGAAGACACTGACCAGAGCATCCCAGTTGGGATACCTCATTGTGTAAAGCCCCACAGATTGTCTGATTTACGCACCTCTTTCCCCCTACATCTCGGCACCATGGCTGCATCCACAGAATACCTCTATCTGATGCACGTACCTACACCGGACCTTTCTTAATAGCCGCTACAGGCACACCCACAGATAAAGTGGGGATGGGCCGGTAGCACTTGTTCTATGCAGATCTTCTTGCCGCACTGAGTGGCAAAGGAAATCTGAATTGAACAAGCGCATTCTTGAACCAGGAAGAGGTACGTTTTTGGGCCATCCCGGGCTGTTACACAGTTACAGAGAGGAGCAAAAATACCCAAGAAAGTGAAATTCTTTGGTTTTATTTAAGGGGGTTCTTTTAACTCCTTTCACTATAAAACTTTAGGAAGTTAGTTAAATCGATAATTATAAAAAATACAGATGGATGAATGTAATTCAAATGATTTGAAATTCAGGTTAAGTTTAGCTGTAACCATAACCCAAGGAGCAGCACACGTCATGAGTGATTATTCTTAGATGATACTTGACTTAAGCAAATGTATCACAGCTTATTTTGGATGATTTCATGGCTGTATTGCGTGGCCAGCCTTACTCATTATTCATTATCATTTATCAGCTCAGCACAGCCCACACATTTTATGGGAATCATCTATTTCACCATGGATGATGCTTGCCAGCCGTCACTCCTGATCTGCAGTTTTTTTTTAATTTAAATCTACATTTAATGCTCAATTGTTACTTATTAAAATGTCCACCAAATCCCCCACCGGCATCCTAACAAGATGAAAACACTAAGAGGTACTTCCTGCCCCGACTGTTCTTTCTTTCAACACTCCTGACATGTAAACATGTCTGCAGCCACTTTAAAACATCAATCATGATTTGTGAAAGCAAAACTAACAAAATGTTACAGAGCGTCGTGGTTCGCTAGACTGAAAAAAGACAGATGTCTGTATTAGGATTTAATGTACGAAAAAAATCCAAGTGATTCATTAGAAGACCAAAAACTCTTATCCCGTAATGAGCAGTTCACAATATTGCCACACCAAACAGGCAAACAAGTGTGAAGTTATTTAGAGAGCTGACCTTCTGTGTGGTGTAGGCATGCAGCTAGCTATACAGTGGAGGGACTGGATATTTCACCCAGGATGCTGAAGTGGGTGACATAAGAAGTCCAGGAGGCTCTTTTGTTTCAGTGTTTTTAGAGGACTAAAGCCTTTTGTTAAGGTTTTGTCTGGGCTTGGATTTCTATGGAACACCGGGTAGGTTGGTCGTGATGCCTGATGGTCCCTTCCCTCTGGACTGGAGTACTACTTACTCACCTGCCCATCTCAGCCTGCGCAGGTGCCTGGGGCTAGGTTTATCATAGAGCCACTAAGACTGCTAGAAAAGGACTGGAAGGAAGCCATGTGATGAGACAGCCAGTCACAAGGTTGGCACCTGTAAGAGAGAGATGTTTTGCAGCATGCCCAAACTTCTACCTACTTGTTTTGGTGAGGAAACTGAGTTCTGTTGACATTTTACCTCGGAAGGCAAGGCCTTCTTGTATTTACCCTGCGCCTTGCTTGAACAATTGTTGGACCTATTGCACAATTTGATTTCCCCACAACAAACTGCTCCCAGAGTTGTCATTGTCGTTAGCAACCCCGATCCTGACAGTGAATATAAAGTCAGAATTTCTGAAGTATTCAGAAATACTTTTGCTTGTTCTGTGGGCTTCAGCCATGTGACACAGGGTTATTTACAAAATGTGAAGGTATTGCAACCTAAGTGACATTGGTTAGAGTTAAAATCACAGAGCAGGTGACTCACACCGTGCACTTCAATGAATGAAGAAGGTTAGGGATCGGACCTGTGGCTCGTGGGGCCTTTCATGAAAGACAGTGAAAGTCTAACAGGCATAGAAGTCATCCCATTGACAAGAAGACAACTAAGAGGCCGATTCTTTAATAGCGGCAGGTAGCGACAGTTGAGCGACTGTAGCGGCATTTTCAGAGCGCCCGCTAGTAGTCGCTGTGCTTGGCCATTGTTCGGTAGTTGATAGCGACTCAGTCGGTTTGCCGTAATGTTGAATATTGGGTGAGGAGTCGCTATTTGACAGGTTCCGCGCTGTATGGGAGCGCATGATAGCGACTGGCCCTAGCGACCGGCTCCCACCATATTAATTAACAAATCACGCTCAAACAATTCTCGTGCTGTAAAATGCATGTTTAAACCCCAGAGCGCTGGCGGCGATGGGTTAAAAGTAGTTTTTTAACCCCCAAACAACCATATTTTTGGAAACCAAAAAAAAAAAGTTTTTTAAATAATTTTGTAATATGAATACATTAATATCAGACCTGTAATATCAATTCTGTACATTTTTTTTAATTATTTTTTTTACCTTAAAAAAATTATCTAAAATGGCAGAAGTGGTCACAGAATTTTTCACATTTAAAAAAAAAAACAATTAATAACAATTAATTATGAATATTTAAAGATTGTTCCATTGAAATGCATTGGAGAGCGCCAGGTAGCGAGAGGTCCTACCTGTTGCTGTTCAAGGTCGGACTCTGGCGCTGTGGGCTGAGGCTGGAATAATGATGAATGAGTGGCTATATGGCGCTATCTCAGTCGCTAAGCAGGATTGGCTTGATAAATGTGTGATTGTGGTGGGGAGCCGGCATTCTCGTGGCGGGGCCCGTCCTTACCGGCCGCTCACCAGTCGCTACCTGTCGCTATTCCTTCATAAATAAGGGCCTAAATAGCTTTCTTGTGCCTCGACTTAAAAGCACAATCCAGACAAAAATAACAACCAATAAATTCTCACCTGTAGCTGCTTCACCTTAATCTGTTCCCACATTTGGGTCCTAGAATGTTAAACAGTCCACACATCCCATTTTGATGTATTTGTACCACTGTCACTGAAACCTGGCACTGTAGGTCAAGATCCCATAGAGCACAATGGCAAGAACTGGACTAAAGTGTTTTATGCTTATAATTAATATTACACACATCTATTTGTACAGATCTTGCATTGTGACTTGTCAATAATGGAAACACAGGACCTAGCTGTCACCAAATTACATTTTTTTTAAATGATCATTTTTCGTGGCTTATTTTTGGTGTAAAAGTGTAATTTGGACAACAACAACTAAAACGCAGCCTAAACGCACTGTAAAGTTTGTCCCCTTTGTCCCCAGCAGTGATATCCTATATTTGTGCACCTGAAAAATACAGCACCAATTTTATTAAGGCGGAAAAAAGTCATAAATACGCAGTGCAGCGCCGGAAAAAAGGTGGTGCAAACTTGCGCTCATTGGCGCAACAGATAAAAATGCTGGCGTTCCACCAAAGATGCTAAATGGCGTACATCATAAATAAGGCCATAGCTTTTCTGGATTTTGCAAAAGTATTTGACGCTGTCCCTCATAGACGTTTATTGGGGAAAATTGAGGTCTTCAGGGTTAGACAATACAGTTTGTAACTAGACTGAAAAATGGCTGAAGGATCGTGTGCAGAGAGTTGTGGTTAATGATGCCTACTCTGAATGGTCCCCGATTGTAAGCGGTGTACCCCAGGGTTCAGTGTTCGGCCCACTATTATTCCCCTTGCCGGGGCAGTGTGGCTTCCACATGTATCTGCAAATATGTGCAACCAAATCTCTGTCTTTCCACATAGCTAGACATGTTTGGTGCTTAATTCTTAGATGATGAGAGGGTTAAACTGGGCGGTGGATTGGATCCCAAGCCCTGAATAATAATGTGGATAATTTTGTATAAATAATAGTGATGGAGCTACTCCCACCCTCTTTGCTCAGTTTGAATTGCTATGAACACACACAGGGAGCGATTCAGTCAATATGGATCTCTCCCTGTGGAGTGTTCTAAAGGGAGGCTGGCAGCTTCCCAGGTGAGTAGCTCTGGCTGCATTGCATGTCCCAACCTGGGGACTCAAAAATAAGAGTAGGGACCACACTAAACACAGAGTGCCTTGCCGGGGCAGTGTGGCTTCCACATGTATCTGCAGATATGTGCAACCAAATCTCTGTCTTTCCACATAGCTAGACGTGTTTGGTGCTTAATACTAAGGGGGTTATTTAAAGTGGACCAACACCCAGGATTTTGACTATCCTGGGTCTTGGTCCACTTCGGTGGGGCACCCCCGATCGGGGTGCCCCGCTGTGTGAAACCCCCCCGAACCCCCCGAACAACTCACCTCTCCCCGCTCCCAGCGGCGACGGACAAGCCGCGGACAAGCGCCTCCTCCGCCGCCGCCTCCCACGCGTCCCTCTTGACGCGCGCGTGCCCGCGCCGGCCATTCACAGGCGCGCGCACGTCTAGAGGGGCGCGAGGGGCGCGAGAAGATAAGGTGAGGAGTTTGGGGTGTTTGGGGGGGTTTCACCCCGCGGGACATCCCGATCTCGGATGTCCCGCGGGGAGGGAGGTGATCGGCCCGGGAATCTTATAGATTCCCGGGCCGATCACCCGTGGGTGTTGGTCCACTTTAAGAAAGGATAGCGTCAGGTAGCGCCTGGTTAATGAGAGGTAGTGACAGATAGCGACTGGTGAACGCCAGACACGGCACGCAATTCCACATTTATCAAGCAGAATCTGTTTAGCGACTGGGATAGCGGCATGTAGCGTCTGATTCATCATTTTCAAAGCCTCTGCGAACAGCGACAGCGTTCAGCCTTGCACAGCGCCAGGTATGACCTCTCGCTACCTGTCGTTCCCCCATACATTTCAATGGACGAACCTTTTCTTCACTTTAAACAGTTTTTTTTTTCCCTCAAAAATCACAAATAATTCTGTGATCTCTTCTGGCATTGAAAAAGCTGTTTTTTCAAATTTTTTACATTTTTTAAATATTTCTTCAGAAATGACATTACTGGTCTGGCATTAAAGTGTTCATTTTACAATGTTGCTACAATGTAATTCCATATGTTTTTGCTTTGTTACTAGTTGATAGATGCTTGAAAACAGACTTTAAACGCACCGCCTCCTGCGCTCTGGGCTACAAACAAGTATTTTTCAGCGCCAGAGATTTGTGAGGCTGTTTTCTTGCTGAATATGGTGTGAGTCGGTCGCTATGAGCAGTCGCTAACATGCGCTCCCATACAGCGCTGTACTGGTCAAATAGCGACTCCTCACAATGTATTCAACATTACTGAACAGCGACTGAGTTGCTATGAAGTAGCGACCCACGGCTGAGCACTGCGACTACTAGCGGTCGCTCTGAAAATGCCTGCTATAGACGCTCATCTGTCGCTACCTGCCGCTAATGATGAATCAGCCTCCCCGATGATGAGAGGGTTAAATTGGTTCCCAGGCCCTAAATAATAATGTGGATAATTTTGTACAAATAATAGTGATGGAGCTACTCCCACCCCCTTTGCTCACTATTATTCAACTTGTTTATAAATTATATAAAAATTCAATTAATGCAGACTACCGGTTTCCTATATATAAAGTTGTCAAGTGCTGCACACATTTATATTTTCATAATAAATGTTTTCATACAATCGAAAAAACAGAAAGCTTTGTAATACTGTGTCTAAGCAATATTAGAGGATTGTATAACTTATTTTTGCCAGTTCTGCTTGGTTCTGAGACTGCTACAATTTTAACAACTGGTTCTGTAGAACCAGGGAGAACCTGCTGAATCCCACCCCTGAGTTAATGGCACTGTCTCTATTTTTGCAGATGACACCAAGATATGTAGCACAGTGCAGTCTATTTTCACAAGTTTCAGGATGACTTGGACACATTGAGTGTCTGGGCATCTACTTGGCAAATTAAGTTCAATGTGGAGAAGTGTAAAGTCATGCACTTGGGGTCTAATAACCTGAAGGCCACATATGTCCTGGAGGAGTAAAACTGGGAGAGTCACTAGTTGAGGAGGATCTGGGGGTACTGGTAGACCACAGGCTAAATAACAGCATGCAATACCAAGCAGCTGCTTCCAAGGCCACCAAGATTTTATCATGTATTAATAGAGGCATGGAGACATGAGATGTAATATTGCCTCATTAAAAGGCACTGGTGTGCCCTCATCTTGAATAAGCTATCCAGTTCTGGCCACCAGTTCATTAAAAAGGCTGGGTTCCACACAGGAGGGGGGCACCCCAAATCGGACAAGGAACAAAATCCCAGGTTTTGTTCCTCCTTAAAGTTCTATTGTAGGCAATGTTTTGCACCACATATATCACTTATGTCCATTTACCTTATTCAATATTTCATTTCTTACACATTTGTTGTGTGAAACTCTCCCACTGCCATTTTGTCAAAGAGTCAGAACAGTTGTAAGCCAACCAGATAGACTGAATACTGCATTCTTTGGGACAGTGTTCCCCATAATATCAGAAAAGTGTGAACTGTAGGTGTCCCCAGAGTTTTCAGGCGGACAGTGGGATAAAATGCCTCAAAGTAGGACAGTCCCTCAGAAATTAGGACATCTGGTCAGGGTGTGTATATTGCATGCACCTTATAGTTCCAGCCGCATAATCTCACACCATTAGTAAAAGATTAGTTCAGCATGTCTGGGTCAGACTGAAATATGGAGACCTCCATAGATTGTATTACACAGCATCACTTTGCCATCTGCAGATGTAACCATCTTAGGGGTTACGAGGCTCAGAGGCTTAGGCCATGTCTTTTGACGTTTAATATGTGGCCTCCTAATATGTTCTAACACTTTTATGTTGCTGAATTTAAACATGGAGGAAATATGAAAAAGCTAGCATTTGTACAAGGTTTATTATGTATGGAAACAGAGGTTTTTCTTATTTGACAGTTGGATAAGTGTCCACAAATAGGACAGGACAGGGGGGATCACTAATGCTTCCATTTCTATTACAGAGAGTGAATGAATACATGATAAAAGGCATAGAAGCACATAGACACGCTCATTATTCAATAAAGCACAGACTGAAATACCTCACCACAAACGGTTTCTGTTTTTACTGCATTGAATAGTTGATCAAAGAGAAAAATCTGGTTGCATTGGATTAGGGCCCATCATTATTATTTATGCTGCCTGCTCCATTCCAAAGACCCGAATAATGCTTCTTTTCCAGAGACATAATTATACATAACAGGACCTCATAGCAAAACCATTATGGGGCCACATGCCCCAGATTTAAGCTCCAGCCTTAATGTAATACTAGAAGTGAAACCTGAACCATTACCAGGTCAGTAAGCCTTGTAAAAACACCATGCATGTCTTCAACAGAGGTGCATGAGCTGTCAATACATGGCAAACCTAACAGGTCTTTCTGGCCAAGACTCTATTGCACAGGACATGATAAATTGGACTTACAGTCAAAAATGACTATAGGTCTGCTAAAACATACACCCCCGAGACTGCCATGGGCCAATGGGTTTTGCACATCCATCTGGCGAACTAGATTCCAATGGAGAAGAGGATGAGTGGGCTGCAGCTGCCATAGTCATAATCTCAATTCAGTCACAGGGGTAAAAAGTGCACTACTACTTAACTCCTAGTGCTAAAACCAAACAGGCTGCTTAAAGTGCCCTTTGCCCTATAGTTGTGGCATAGTCTGTGATAGTGTAGACCCTTGGCTAGTTTATCACCGCACTAATGTCAAAATCAGTCTTTTACAATCACCCTCAGTACAGTAGAATTTGTGTTCATTGTGGTCTACCTGGCCGATATTCTGGAACACCCCGTCATGTCCGTCAAGTCCTCTAATGGTTGAGTGAGCACCCCCTGTTTGCCAAGATGCAGAAGGTCGAGTTTGAGAGATCCTCCGTGCAATTCCTTGGTTTCATCATCTCTTATTCAGATATCACCATGGATCCTGTCAAGGTGGCTGCTGTTAACGATTGGCCCATTCCATCCTCCAGACGGGAGGTCAAGAGATTCGTGGGGTTTGCCAATTTCTACAGAAAGGTCATCCGTGTCTTCCCCAAACTGGTCAAGCTCATCACTGACCTGTCAAGGAAACAGCAGTGTTTTGCCTGGATGGAGGAGGCCCAATTCTCCTTTGACTCCCTAAAACGCCAATTTACCTATGCTCCTATCCTGTTCCTGCACAGCACCCTGATCCGGATCTTCCCTTCATCCTTGAGGTTTATGTCTCTACGACCGCAGTTGCTGCCATTCTGTCTCAGAGGTTCAGAGAGAAGGTAGTGTTGCATCCTGCCGACCTTTTTTTCCAAGACGTTTTCTCTGACCGAATGCAACTATAACGTGAGAGATCCAGAGCTTCTCTTTTTGGTGCTAGAGGAATAGAGATACCTGCTAGAAGGGGTCAAGCAACCAATCCTTATCCTGACTGACCACCATAACCTGGAATACCCGCAGTCAGCCTGACGGCTGAAACCTCGACAAGCTTGCTGGTCGCTATGCTTTTCACAATTTAACTTTCATATCACCTTTAGACCAGGACCAAGAATAGCAAACACGATGCCTTATCTCGTCTCCTTGTGGCCAATCAGAGGAGCCCATTTTGGGCAGCCAGTATTTCTTAATAATTGAATCCATCGTGATCTCCAGCAGTCTTGATACCTAGAAGTGGTTCAAATTGGGCAACATGTGATAGTTTGGTCATTCACTGTAAAGAAATTGTAGTCCCTGAAGGTCTTCGCACTGAACCATGACCATCCCTAGCCAGTCAATTTGGAGAGACTGAGACCCCCAAGAGTGACTGAGCCTGTTTCATCCAGAACTGTTAGGTTTGCGCTAAGAACAAGGCTCCTCACACTTGGCCAGCAGGTCTCCTTATGCTTCTACCCATTCCCGGGAATGTCCTTGGGAGAGTATCTCAAGGGATTTTACCTTTAAGTTGCCGCGCTATGATGGCTTTACCACCATCTTAGTCATAGTCGATCGTTTCACCAACGTTGCTCACTTCATTCCTCTCTGAGCCATTCCTTCAGCCATTAGAAGACTTGACTATAAGGTCGGGTTGGATATGGAGCCTCTGCAGCTCAAGCGCCCTTCTAAAAAACTTGCTTTTTTGGACCTTTTCCATCAGGTGGCTTTTGAGTGACTTCTGCCTACTTTTTACTGGGTGCCCCCTGCCTTCCTTGTCTCCCTTCTGAAGCCAGTCAGAGTCAAGTCCAAGCTAAGCCAACTGAGTCTGTGGTGGTGGACAGTTCTGAAGAGTATGAGGCGGAGCAAATCCTAAATTCTCAATTCAGAGGTATGGGGATGCAGTACCTGTTCAAATGGAAAGGTTTTGGGATGGAGGAAAGTTCATGGTAGTCATCCCGCAAAGTCCACGCTCCTCATCTCCTGCAAGAATTGCACAGGAGATACCCAGGGAAATGACCTTTGCCTTTGAAGTTTGATTCCCTGGATGAACCATTGCCTTCATGCTATACACGTGTATGACCTTGGCTTCCCTCATCGTCTGCCTCCTATTGTCCGGTAGCCCCTGCAAGGACCCTTGTCTCCCCAGTGAGAGACCTGGGACCACTCAAGCAGCAATCCTATCTCCCCTTGCAGAAGGCTCTAGAGAAGACCAGGGTGGTCCTTAGACTCTGCTCCTGCAGGGTCGAGCTTGGGTAATGTGCAGTATTCTCCATATGCCAACATCAGCAGAAAACAAGGACTCTCCGCCAAGTCTGCTGTTCCTGAAACAGTAAATCATGACAGAAGGAAGGTAAAGAAGCAAAGCTTTGAGTTTACCTGGATCATCCCTTTAAATCTGATTGCACAAAGTTCAACAAATAAAATCCTGCCAAGATCTGAGTATGAGTGAAGTGCTTGCTTGAAACATACACAAGCCAGCAGCCAGCGAGCATTGTAAAGCGTAACACTTTTTTTACGTTGCCTTTCTTCGCCTCTCATACTACTTCTTGCTCACATTCGAGACTGTCTGTCCTCCGGCATTCATTCACAAGCTATTACCCAGAATGCAGTAGGGGCTTGCACGCTCCAATGATGAGCTGGCCTCCAAACTTAGCCGCAGCATATGGTGGACAGATGTCATCTTACGCTTCTAGAAAAAAAAAACACTTTTGCTCATAAGCAACCAAGCTCAGCCAGAAAAGCTGATGGTGACTAAACGTCCCAAAGAGAAACAACCTTTCTCCACAATGTGCGATGTCTGAGTGCCAGGACCCACATGTTAAACAAAGAGGAGGGGCTTGGACCCTGCAAGCTCATTTTTGTTCCGGTTGTTCTCACACTGACCATTTATCAAAAATACATCTGCAGCATTTACATCACAGGTTTATGTTTTTTTAATTGCAAAGATGGATGTCAATTACTTTATCTAGGTACTATTGCAGACCCTGAGATTGTTTAATAAATATATCACAATTTAGGATGGCTAAACAGTGCAGGGAGCATACCAGACAGGTTATGGTCATGAGTGTGCGGTAGTAAATTACCCTGTCATGTCTATCCATTCTGGTCGTGGGGAGGAGAGCACAGTAAAAAAACATTTAGTCTCCTAAGAGAAAACCTATTTTGAAAATATGTGATGACTTATATTACACTTGCAGATGTGTGTAATGTTTAGTCTGTATGACTGCAACATTTTGTCAGCTTTAAGAGGATCATTTATTTGCCAAACAGTGATGCACAAAGGGGTGACAATGTTTTGAACTTTTGCATTTCAGACTCCATATCTAACCATCCACTGCAGCTTCGAACATGAAACTACCTTTATTTTATAGACCTTCATCTGATACATCAATTGGACTATGATTAGGTGTGCGGATTCTTGTCACAAAACTGAATTGTTACTGTTTTGCTTCTAAAAATCTAAATTTTAATGTTTATTATTTTATTAGTATTTTGTAAATCCCTCTTTGGCTTTGAACACATTGCCTGCATTCTTCTGAGCATGCTCGCAATCAGCTTCAAGCATGTCTACACCAAAATCTGTTCCCAGGTCTCTTCTATATTTTCCCAATGTTGGTGCACACTAGTTGACTCGCATGAGTACAAATATAGCTTTATATTCAAGTGTTTGATTGGGTTAAGATCTGTAAGAGCCAATCCAGCACTTCTACATCATTCTCATTCATTGAACCATCTCGACAATCTCGAGGTATGCTTCATATGTAAAGATTGGGTTCAGCACGTTCGGACGAACTTTGAATAAATGTTTAGGGACCAGAACCCAAACCCTGTCCAGATTGAAATCAATGGGGATTTGAACTTTGGGGGTGGCTGTGGTGGAGGGGTGCAGTGTGTGCAGCTGCTCTAACCCGAGCCCCGATCTTCTTCTTTCAAGTGAAGCAGTGGCAGCAGTGTTTCAAACTGGCCCCAGCCAGAGCTACAAAAATATGGCCACAAGCTTCCATAAGTGAGGACACTTCTAGTGCCAGCCCTAGGAGTGTCCTCCCTCATGGGAGCCAGCAGCCATCTTTTTGTAGCCCTGACTGGAGCCAGTCTGGAACGCTGCTGCCACCACTGCCGTGGCTCTGCTGCTCCTGACAGAAAAGGATCAGGACTCAGGTGAGCAGCTTCCTTCTGCTGCAACCTTAGGTGAAGCTGGGTAATGGGCTTTTGGGCCAGATGCTGAACTCGTCTGAAGTCCATGTTCATGTTTGGGAACCCGAATTTGCAAAGTTTGGTATGGACCTGATCTTTGCTGTTCGGTTTCGCCCCATCTCTATGTAAGGGAAATGTCTTATGTTGCAATTAACAGATAATCATGTTTTTGGTTAAATATCACTTAAATGTGTGAAATGTTTTTCATTATTATGCTTTAATCACATTAATAATTAACCTATGCAGATATGCTTTTTAACAAAGGAAGGGGGAAACTTTTTTCAAACTTTAACCCATAGAAAAGCTTAATACAGACCAGATCACTTTTGCTCTCCCTCACGGTCTATCTCTGGTTTGCTTCCGCATGTGACCACCATGGTTACTTCCCATACAGCCATCTATCTCCAGCCTTGTGCTGATGAAATACATGTGCACAAATGGAGTGGATGGCTGTGTTATTTTACTCAGCTATAGTCAACCATTGCACCCCTCAGTGGTCTCTGGGAGCTTTGGTCACCCAAGAGACATGAAGAGATAATTTGCACGGCTCCACCACCTACTGCTGGAAATCATGGATAAATCCTGTAATTTTAGGTCTGTGTGTGCCATGTAAATACTTTCTGTTTTAATATAGTGCTTTGCCTTGTACCCTTTTTGGTTGACTTTTCCCAAGATCTCAGATAGTGTCATATAGAGCACAAGGCAACCCATTTACCTTACCCACGTGGTGCTTATTGGGCTCCCATAGACTCAGTTTGTGAAGCTATTCTAGTGGGTGGATGTGGTCTGTGTACCACCAGCTTCTATTGAGAATACATGGAAGTTCCCCAAGTACGGAAGCACCTATTGTTTTCAGTGGAATCTGGCTGTAAGGCACATCCACCTGCTAGCCTGAACCAGAAAGCACAGCTCCCAGGCACACAAAGCTGTGGCAGCCTTATTAGGAGCAGCGATAAGATTAGCTGATCACCTTGTGCGCTATTTGGCTCCTGATAAAAAGTCTTATGAAAAGTCCATAAAGGTGGTTGTTGTTTGGGTCTCTCTAAGCCCGCTTTATATGGCCTTACATGGATCTGTCCCTCCAGTAGATTTGGGACTGTTCAGCAGAAAACAAATAGACAAGTCTGGATAGTTGTCATCTGCTATCAGAACCATTGAAGGTCTTCTAGACTTGCAGAATATACATTAATTTGACAGGTAAAAATGTTATATCTATAAGTGCTTTGGTTGTATATTTAGATGTTTGGATAAATCTGTGTTTATCTTTATATACAGTATTTTCAGCAGAAAACAAATTGTCACCCGCTTACTTATATTTAGATGTGTGGATAAAGTTCATCCTTATAAATGTTCAGCTGAAGAGATATTGACAAGTATGGTAAATTGTACTAGTATCAGAAAGCAGATGTGCGCTGTGCAAGAAAAAGAAAACTGGCTTTCCGGGGGTGTATGCGCAGTGGCATGCTTAACCACCATGCATACCACCCAAATGCATGGGGCCCCCAACTTCCAAAGAGAATAGCAAGGTCGTGACCTGTGCATGCATCATTGGTTAGTTAGGTGAGTGGGTGCGGCGAATGAATGGGGTTTCACAAAGTGGGGCATTATAGTTTGGGATGCCACAGGGAAAGAAATTGGGCGGCCAATTCCCTATGCCAAGATGCTCCTCTGCGAGAAACCCCTCTTGCTATACAAAATATCTCCTTAATTAGGGCCCCCAGACACACAACTCTGCATGGGGGCCTCAGAAATTAGCCCAGAATAAGCCTGTCCCTGTGTGGTGGTCCTGGCAATTAGGATCCACTGCCCCAACCCCGTGCTGACCACAGCAGTGGCCAACAACCATTTGGCAGAAAAAATTTAACTTTAAGGAGCAGTCATGGCCTAGTGGTTATGGAAGCAGCCACGTGACCAGAAGGTGGTTTCCAGCCAAAAGATGACTAAAGTGCTTCTGAGCATGTCACCTAACCCCCAGCTGCCTTCTAGGCACTATTGCACCCCCAATTGCTATGCACCAATCTGGGCACTCTACACTCGCTGCTTGTTTGTCTCACTGCACAGATGGGTTAAATACAGAGGAAATATTCTAACGTCTGCACAAGCATACAATGGTCATATATGTCCAATAGTTAAAAAAATAAATTGATCATTGATCACAGCATAACAGATCCTCTGCTAGACTAGATGAATATATATATTAATTTGGCAGGTAAACATTTTGTGTTTGGATAAAGTTAATCTTTATATATGTCTGGCAAGTTGTCATCCACTATCAGAATCTTTGAATGCCACAATGAGATCAGATTTGTTATGCTGTACTACAGATCACGGCATAACCAATCGCCTGGCAGACTAAAGAATACATATATATTCACTTGGCAGCTTACACATCTTACAGTCCAATGTTTTGGTTGTATATTTAGATGTTTAGATAAAATGTAACTTAATATAAGTTCAGTACAAAACAAATACATATGTCTGTAAGCTGTCATCATCTGCTATCAAAATCTTGAACAGTCATTCTGAGAAGACATTTGTTATTCCGTACACTGATCACGACATAGCAACGCTTCTGCATCAATTTTTCATGTAAAACATTTTGCATATGAGTTTTCTGATTGTAAATTTGGGACCTTATTTATGAAGTGCACTGTTTAGCATCATTTTGTAGTCACGTATGCTTTGGAGCATTATTATTACAGAATGACGCTGAAAGTCACCATGCCCAATGTTATATAATCAGTTTGGATTGGGGCACCAGGCATATGCCACCCTGTGTCAGCACCTGTTGCACCCTTATGCTAATTAGAACAGCGCTATTGATTGTCACTCTGTACCGCCAACTTTAAAGTGGATCAAGGCCCTCTAACCAAATAAGACACATGATTAAATGTGCAAAACAGATTGCTGAGCATAAATGTCCCCTCACCTTCTGCATGCTCAGGAAAATCCATTGCCGGCTCTGTAATGGCAGCCACTGTGCATCCGGCGGCTGGTAAAGCGGAAGGGCTGCTCTGCTCTAGCCGCTGAGAATCATGGGATGTCACATGGGATGCAGGAAGCAGTGCGGCTCTGCACATCAGGCACCCACACTCGTACCTGAACTTGACTGAGCGCGCACATGTCGGCTAGAACTGACAGCTCCAATTTACCTTGCTGCCTGAGAAGTTGGGAGTGGCGATAGGCTTAGCCTACAAGCATGAACGGCACACTCCTGTGACTGGAAGCACTTACTGCGCATGTGCTGATGCTGGGGGGTGATACAGTGCTCGTGTCTGATGCTGACTGTGCACAATATGAGGGAGCCAAGGAAGTTTTTACAAAAAATTTATAAAATTACATTTAGAGACATTTAAGTGCTGTGTTTACATTACTGTCAAGTTCTGTCCAAATAATTATATTAAATTATAAGTACAATTCTGCACACCGTGGTCTATGGGATCGAAACCTACAGTGGCACCTTAAACCAGTAAAGAGGAATATTTCAGGTATTGGGGAGTTAATAAAAACTCCCCAAATCTGGCTTGCCCAGCCCCCCTGCCCCTCCGGTTTAGCACTTAACTAATAAAAACCTCTCCAGTCATATCGCGCTTAGCAACCCTCCGCTCCCTCTCCATCCTCTATAAGGCAGCGCCATCTTGGAATCTGAAGGCTTCCCAACAGACAATGCCCCGCCCCTCAGATCTTGCGTATGCATTGTGTGATTGCATAGGCTGCAATGATACTAGGCACAGATGCATGCGAGATTTGAGGAGCAGTGCACAGGATTCGGGGCAGCAGTCGGCAAAGAGGTAAGTTTACTGCCATCATTCAGTTACGGCTAAGGGACAGCTGAGGTGGGAGGGGGTGGAATTCAGCAGGATGTCAGTGTTTGAGATGGCGCTGACATCCAAAATGCAGTGCCGGAGGGTGCAGGGATTATCTGAGAGGAACATCAGAAAAGGTCTGATGTTTAGAACAAGAGCCGCGTTCATTGCAAACTATATGGCACCGGTAATAAATTCAACGCAAGCTGGCGGATGGATGCATTGGTGTCTCTTAAATCAGGCACTGAGCAGCACTGAGGCTAAATATTGGTGCTGAGTGGCATGGACAGGCACTTGCACTTGATAAATGAGGTATCCATTGTACTGAACTTTATGTTATTAAATGTTTGATAGAAAAGAAATAAACCAGTCCGGTAATTTTGTTATGCTGTACTACATAACATACATACAACTCTTCTGCCAGACTAAATAATGCATATTCTTTTGCACATAAAATATTTTACATGTTTTGTTTGTTTATTTAGATGATTGGATAAAGTTCATCTATTTATGTTCAGTAGAACAAACAAGTCTGATTAGTTGTCATATGGCATCAGAAGTCTTCTGAGCAACCCATCAACCCGCTTCACATAAGGGTGCAGCAGCAGGAAAGCACGCTTCTGTAACTCACCACGGCCCAGTGATCCTCTTCCTGGTCAGCATCAGCGGCGTTTGCAATTGGCCCCAGCAGGGGCTACAGAAAGATGGCTGCCGGCTCCCGTGAGTGAGGACACTTCTAGTGCCAGCACTTCCAGCTGGCACTAGAAGTGTCTTTATTCAAGGATGCTGGGGGCTATCTTTCTGTAGCCCCTGCTGAAGCCGATTTCGAATGCTGCCGCCGCTGACAGGGGTGGGTTAATGCAGGGCTCAGGTTTTACAGCAGTGCGCTTCTTGCGCTTCCTTCCTCTTTATCCCACCCCCCAAAGTTCAGGTCTCCATTGAACTTTGGGGAGTTTGCTCATCCCTAGTTCTATATTTAGATGTCTGTAGTAAAGTTTATCTTTATATACAGTCATTTCAGGAGAAAATTAGTAGACAAGACCGGTAAGTTGTCATCACAGTATAGCAGTATAGCAAAGCTAATTCCAGAATTATATATAATAATCCATTTGGCAGGTAAACATTTTACATTTTACAGTGTTTGGGTGCATCTTTAGATGTCAGGATTAAGTGCACCTTTAAATTGGTCCAAGCACCTTAACTATCCTCCTGGGGCATCCTGATTCAGAATACCCCACTGCGTGGGAGCCCCAGAAAGGTGACACACTCCAGCACCCAGCCATTGGGATAGGGTAGGGTCAGGAGCATGCTTTGCAGGGAGACTGGGGATGCAAATGGACCAGAGCTCTGGCCAAAATAGCACGTTGTGCCATGCATTAATAAGCATTGCACACAGTGCTGAATGGACCAGAGCCCACGATTGCACTGTAGGAACGTTGAGAAGTTATTAGGGGCAACCTGGGAGCTTTCATACAGTAGGGCACCCCAAATCGGGATGCAAACAAGGTATAGTGAAAATCCCAGGATTTGGTCCTCTTTAAATAGAGTATGTTCAGCAGAAAATAAGTCAAGATGACTACTTACGGGACTCGTCAACTAATTTTCAACTGAACATACTCTATTAGCTACTAGTTATACCATCCTACATGAAAATAAGTAGACAAGTTCCATAAATTGGCATCGACTATAATTATGTGATCAAATTTTAGTTATGGTGTGCTACTGGTCATAACATAACAAATCATTTGCCAGAACTAGAAGAATACACATGTACACTTACATGTGTTTTACATGTAAGTGTTTAGTGGTATATTTAGATGTCTATATATAGTAAATCTTTATATACAGCACGTTTTAGAAAAAAAGTCCGGTAAGCTGTCATTTTCTAGCCCTATAAAATCACAACATAACAAATCTTCTGCCAGACTAAAGGAATAAAAGGGAATAAATATTTACATGTACGTGTTTGGTTGTATATTTATATGTATGAATAAAGTGAATCTTAATATACAGTGTGTTCAGTAGAAAATAAGTAGACCAGTAGTCTAAGAAGTCCAGTAAGTTGTCATCTGCTATCACTATGAGATCTAACATCCTACTGATCACATCTCACCTATTCATTTGGCAGGTAAAACAATTACAGGTCTGTGTTTGTATCTTTAGATGTTTTGGAGTTCATATATGGGTTGATTCAAAGAAACATGTAACAGCTTGGATTTTGCTCACGATCATCCTATTTTTTACGTCCGCTCGTGCGTTCGTATGAACTTGCGAGTGATTCAATAAGCAAATACGTTTCTATCCTAAAAGATACGTCCGTTCGTATGATATCTCCCGAACTTGCCTCAGTCAGTTGCCAATCGTAAAAATCACGTTCATGTGCTCACCTGTTGCGGCGGCAGCCTGTTTTGTCGGCGGCTTCCATCGTCCAGCTCTTCCAATTACTTGCGTTCGTATGTTTATAAGATCTTGCGCATGCGCACCCTCAACCAGAAACTTACATAAACACCGTAGCGGCTGCATCCAACTTCATTTCTCGGTCCCTCAAACTTACCTAAACCCCTTAGCGCCTGCATCCAACTTCATTTCTCGGTCCCTACAACTTACCTAAACCCCTTAGCGCCTGCATCCAACTTCATTTCTCGGTCCCTTAAACTTACCTAAACCCCGTAGCGCCTGCATCCAACTTCATTTCTCGGTCCCTTAAACTTACCTAAACCCCGTAGCGCCTGCATCCAACTTCATTTCTCGGTCCCTCAAACTTACCTAAACCCCTTAGCGCCTGCATCCAACTTCATTTCTCGGTCCCTTAAACTTACCTAAACCCCGTAGCGCCTGCATCCAACTTCATTTCTCGGTCCCTTAAACTTACCTAAACCCCTTAGCGCCTGCATCCAACTTCATTTCTCGGTCCCTCAAACTTACCTAAACCCCTTAGCGCCTGCATCCAACTTCATTTCTCGGTCCCTTAAACTTACCTAAACCCCGTAGCGCCTGCATCCAACTTCATTTCTCGGTCCCTTAAACTTACCTAAACCCCGTAGCGCCTGCATCCAACTTCATTTCTCGGTCCCTTAAACTTACCTAAACCCCGTAGCGCCTGCATCCAACTTCATTTCTCGGTCCCTTAAACTTACCTAAACCCCGTAGCGCCTGCATCCAACTTCATTTCTCGGTCCCTCAAACTTACCTAAACCCCTTAGCGCCTGCATCCAACTTCATTTCTCGGTCCCTTAAACTTACCTAAACCCCGTAGCGCCTGCATCCAACTTCATTTCTCGGTCCCTTAAACTTACCTAAACCCCGTAGCGCCTGCATCCAACTTCATTTCTCGGTCCCTTAAACTTACCTAAACCCCGTAGCGCCTGCATCCAACTTCATTTCTCGGTCCCTTAAACTTACCTAAACCCCGTAGCGCCTGCATCCAACTTCATTTCTCGGTCCCTCAAACTTACCTAAACCCCTTAGCGCCTGCATCCAACTTCATTTCTCGGTCCCTTAAACTTACCTAAACCCCGTAGCGCCTGCATCCAACTTCATTTCTCGGTCCCTTAAACTTACCTAAACCCCTTAGCGCCTGCATCCAACTTCATTTCTCGGTCCCTTAAACTTACCTAAACCCCGTAGCGCCTGCATCCAACTTCATTTCTCGGTCCCTCAAACTTACCTAAACCCCTTAGCGCCTGCATCCAACTTCATTTCTCGGTCCCTTAAACTTACCTAAACCCCTTAGCGCCTGCATCCAACTTCATTTCTCGGTCCCTTAAACTTACCTAAACCCCGTAGCGCCTGCATCCAACTTCATTTCTCGGTCCATAAAACGTCACCAAACCACATAATGTACATCTGTCTTTATTTTTTTTAGTGTGTATGTAATTTGGTGTGTAGTTGTTTTTTGTTGCGCATATTAGAAAAGACACATTTCTGAAGGCTTAAAATATTTTTTTATTTTAACAGTAATTTGGTAAAATGTCCTATATTTATTTTAAATTATTAAAATTTGGAGTTACTTTTTAAAATAACTTTTTGTACTTAAATAGTTCTATGTGAAAATTTTTTTTTTTTTTTTTGTCTTTTTTATAAGTAAAATTATTTGTATAAAATTTAAAACATTTAAAATTTGGCTAAAAAACAGTAAAATCTATCAAACAATTTTAACAAAGTAGCCAGGACCAAGGGCACTATTCATCCTCCTCTTCGTCATCTGTTGGCCCCAACGTCGCCTGTATGGCCAGCAGCTCGGCCACCAACTCCTGGATCCTTTTTTTTTTCTCTGCCTTGGTTTTTGGCATAATCCCTGTAAGCAATAGAGAAAAAAACCTAAATAGGAGTACCAGACCGGTTGGTATGCTGTAAATAGATTTGTGGTTAATCCAATACATGTAAATGCATGACATATGTCATTCTTCCAAGGGCTAAAGTTAATGCATTTCCAACAGGTAAGTATTTAAACTCCTTAAACCGGACCTTCAACATTATTGAATGACAACCAATACCTATTTCTAAATGATTATGCACCAGATCAAAGTACAGTTTTGACGTTTATGGCTTGCAGCGCCGCCATCTGAACTCTGAAGCCTAACAATTAATGAGGAGTGGAGAGTTGGATAAAGTACAGGGGAGTACGTTACAGTGGTGCGTTGACAATCCAGAGCATAGCTGGGTTGAGGGAAAGGTCATCAATCCCACAATGCATGCCAGGACCGTACTTTTTACAATCTGTATCCCATGCTGCCTGTAAATATTGCGCATTCCATATTCCGCAATATGGGCTGTTTTCACGCTCCTAACATGCATTAGATGGCTGAAGTCTGTTTTACAAAGTTTCCAATCTGTAGGTACAGTGTGTTGCCTAATTATTAGCTATGTTCTTAATACGAGTTAGGGTCCGCTTTAAGCTAAAGAAGTGGCCACATGAAAGTGTTAACTACACATTGGCTAAGCCTTTAGTTATGTGTGTGTTATTAGCTTACAAAACATTAATCTGAATCATGGCATGGAGACTTACGGAGTTGGTGGCCGACAGATGGCTGGTTGGGGCCAACAGGCTGCCCTTGGTCCTGGCTCTGCTGTGAAGAAGTCCCTGGAGAAACATGTGACATTTGGTTAGTCTTTGTAGAGAGTCACTATCCCCAACATATCTGGCTCCCAGTCTGGCTGACATCACTCACCTTCGCCAGGATCGACTTCAAGCATCTCTGCTGCCTCCTCCTCCACTATCTCACCCGCTCCTGAAGCTTCTACAAATACATAATAAAGGATAACTTAGTTTTTGGCCTGACATGTATATCTTTGTGCCTATACATGAAGAGTGACATACCAGAGCCTTCCCCATGCGTGGCCAGGTATGACTCCACGCCCACGCGCCTTGGCCCCTCCTCTGTGGTAAGGTCCAGGGGCTGGTCTGAGGAGGCCACAGAGGAGGGGTAGGTCCGTCGCCCGGGAGATCCACCACCTTCACTCACAGATGCAGAGTCATGCAGCACTGGTCGGCCTGTACGTCTCCGGGTGCGGCGAATTCTGAAATCCATTTCCAACACTACCAAAGAAAAGTCATTATAAATAAAGGCATAACTTAGACATTTGGAACATATAACATGCAATTGCTTGGTACTTACTTGGGAAATGGATCCCAAAAAACCTCCGCACCCGGGGCATGTGCAGACGCTTCAGGTCCGACCAATGCTGCATGATCTGGGTGTGAGTGAAGGTGGTGCTGGTGACACGGTGGATCTCGGCGATGATCTCCCGGGCGATGTCCCTTTTCTCGCACACATTGGGCGCGAAGTCATACCGGCGCTGAAGCATGATCTGAAAAACATAATGGACACAGAGCTTGTACTTTTACACACAGACCCATATGTGTTGCATCACAAGTTGAGTATTTAATGTCATTAACACACACATTTCGAATGGCCGCCATTTTTGGGGAGTGCCTTAAAGAGGACGTTGACTGTGATTGACAGTCTGGTCTTATGTTATATGTATCACACACCATGTACATACAGATAATAGCCAACATCAAGAATCAGGCCACCTGCATCTATGGCATGTTAGGATGTTTTAAAGATCCAAGATGTAGCCTAATGCTTAGGCTTTTGGCCCACGTGTGTGGCTTCCCGTTGTGTTTTTATGGCTTAGGAAAACAGTGTTCCGCAAACATCCGCATCAAGGTCCGAGACAGGCCAGGTTTGACAGCTCGCCCCGCTACTCCACAGGTTAATTAACTGTTGCTAAGCCGGAGCAATTGGCCGAATTAGGACATCAGCATAGACAGGTGAAAACGTGGCCAGGCTCGGCCCTTGAGGATGAAGTGTGAGGAGCCAGTGATTAAACATTAAGAGACCCCAAACTAGTTCCCAACGCATCATTTACATTTAGGCCATCATTGACTATTCTATTAAAATGCACAGGCAGCCACTTACCAGCATGAGGATCTCTTCCTGTTGACGGGTGAAGATAGTGGGCGCCATCTTTAGTCTTCTTCCAGGCAGCAGATAAGTGAAACCCCAGCGGTTTCCTGGTTCCGCACGAACGTACGTCCGTACGAGCGCGTAGTCGTGCGCATAGGCGTCAGACGCTGGGCGCATGATTTAAAGGTCCCTGCACCCAAAGCTCATTCTCTTTGAGCTTTTGGACAAAATGGCACCAAAAAAGGCAGCAGCTAAACGCGGCCAGCAAAGCCAGACCTCTGAGGGCCCAACAACCAGGTCCCAGCAACGACCGAAGAAGCTAAGGTCCCAGAAGGCCCAGAAGGCAAGTACCACCTCGGCCCCACCAAGGGACACTGGACCCTCCCTTTCCCAAAAAAGGGCCCCAAAGGCACGTGCCCCTGCGGCCAAAAAACAGGCCACAGCAGCCACCACCACCTCTGCCCCCAGAAGAGGCCGCCCAAGGGAGCCCACACCACCCATGCTTTCAAGCCGGGCACTTAGCCAACCCAGGCCCCACAGCAGTGCCCGAAGCACATCCAGCCCACGCAGAAGGGCCCGAAGCCCCTCCAGCCCACGCAGAAGGGCCCGAAGTCCATCCAGCCCGCGCAGAAGGGCCCGAAGCCCCTCCAGCCCACGCAGAAGGGCCCGAAGTCCATCCAGCCCGCGCAGAAGGGCCCGAAGTCCATCCAGCCCGCGCAGAAGGGCCCGAAGCCCATCCAGGCCGCGCAGAAGGGCCCGAAGCCCATCCAGGCCGCGCAGAGGGGCCCGAAGCCCATCCAGCCCGCGCAGAAGGGCCCAAAGCCCATCCAGCACGCGCAGAAAGGGCCAAAGACCATCCAGGCCCCACAGCAGTGCCCGAAGCACATCCAGCCCGCACAGAAGGGCCCGAAGCCCCTCCAGCCCACGCAGAAGGGCCCGAAGTCCATCCAGCCCGCGCAGAAGGGCCCGAAGCCCATCCAGGCCGCGCAGAGGGGCCCGAAGTCCATCCAGGCCGCGCAGAGGGGCCCGAAGTCCATCCAGGCCGCGCAGAGGGGCCCGAAGCCCATCCAGGGGCAGAAGAACCCCATCCAGGGCCAGAAGCCCAGCCAGGGCCAGAAGCCCCTACAGGGCCCGAACCCCATCCAGGGCCAGAAGAACCCCATCCAGGGCCAGAAGCCCCTACAGGGCCCGAACCCCATCCAGGGCCAGAAGAACCCCATCCAGGCCCAGAAGCCCCCGACCTGGCACCAGCCGGGAACAGAGCCCCCGACCTGGCACCAGCCGGGAACCTAGCCCCCCAAGAGGGCCCCGAATTGCAACCATGACCACATCTACACCTGGAAGTTCGGTGGCCAGCCACGCCAGAACACCCAGTCCCTTGGCCAGTCCAGTCCAGTCATTGGGAAGCCACCAATCCGGCCATTCCCCTACCCAGCCCCAGGCCATAATGTCACCACATGTGTCTGCACACATGGAGGAGCAGCCAAGCCAACCATCTGGCCGCACATTGCGCCGCGGCCAGTTGAGTGGGAGATTCTCCCATGACCAAAATATGGCATTGGCTAGTGGCCTTACATTATACTATGACGAGCTATATGGGAGCAAATCCAAACACACCACCAAGCAGCGCAAGATGGAATTGTTTGAAACCATCCTCCGACAAGTAAATGCAGCGGGGGAAGAGAGGAAAGATGTGTCCCAAATTCAGAAGAAAATCTCTGATCTGAAGTATGCTGTACGGCAAAAAGAAATTAAAAGGCATAATTACAGGTAAATAAATGTTTTCGCTAAATATAATGTTTGGGATGTGCTGTATGCCCCTTTTCTGAATTCCAAACGATTTTCTCTTTTCAGCATGAAAACTGGAGGTGGCTTTCCATCTAAATTGGAGTTTACCCCTGCTGAGGAGATTGTGCTTGGACTTCTCCATCCGGTCGCGGTCGGTGGACATGCTGGTCTAAGGGACACAGACTCCCCGACCCGTACCCACGGTGAGTACTCTTAAATCTGCATGTTTGCCTGTTTGCTAAATAATCTACAGTTCACTAGTAACAAGATAACGGGATGCCCCTATGGTTTGCCTTGCTTGGCCTCGCACTACTGTGGCTGTTTGTGTCCTCTTTTGGTCCCTGTGAATCACACATTTAGGCCCACAGCCATTATGGCAAAGATCAAATGTCCAATTGTATTGTTAAAGTCATGAAGTTTTGCAAGATAAGTGAGATATTTAGAATCAATCACAAAACACACATCATTATGTATGGGTTGCCTTTTGGTTGTGTGAGTTGTGTTTGAGTTAACAATTTAATTAGCCACCCCCAAACATATCTGACCTAGAGCAGCGAGACTCAACTGGCGGCCCGGGCTCCCAATGCGGACCTTGGCACCACATTCAAGGCCCCCTGCCCAGACAGCCCTGCACTCAGTTACTTCTGTGTTGACGTGCTCAGAGCTGCCCCCTTGATCGGCCATGTAGTGGTTGGTCTCCTGCCCAATGTCATGGCTCCCTGAAACATAGCATTGCAATATGAAGTACTGCACAGGAAGTGGCATTGCAAGGTACACAGTAACTTATTTACATTTTCACTGGCCACAATCGTGTCCCGCTGCCCCTGCTCTGGCCCATGTGCCACAGTCCCCCCATGCCCCCCCCCCACATAAGCCCCATACATTTGTAACAGATTGGCTCCATCCATCCCATCACCATCAATACGTTAACTCCCCCCTTTAGACATCCAATCCCTGTCCCCTCAGCTCTGGCCCATCCAGCCCAGCAAGGGCAAGCAGCCTTTATTAGTTGGCACTTTGAAAGCTCCAGCCCCTCCACCAGTGTCTTTATTTTTAACTAGACACCCCCTGCGTCAGCACCATGGCCAGACATTCACCTCTCACCACATACCTTTAAATGGGCGTTTCAAACAATTGTTGGAGTACCCCGGACCTAGCGAATGGTAGGCTAAATCCAAAAATGTGCCCTGAAAGTTGGATGCTGACTGGGTACACTTCATGACTTAGAACTGAGGTCACTTAGCAGTTTGTCCGAGCCATTGCACCTATGTAAACTTGCGTGGGTTTGAACAAAGGTCACCATTGCTCTAGAGTTGAATAATATTACAAATAGAGCTATATTTGATTACGTATCAAAAAAAAGGTTATGTGTGTGTGTTTACGTGGTATTTTTTTCTCTTCTTCAGCCCAGCATGATCCCTCAGCAAGGGTAAACTCACCCCCCAGTTTGGTTATGCCTACCAGGTCCGTACAGCATCGGAGCCCAGATCAGAGATTTTCGGTAAGTTAATTTAGTAGCATAAATACTAACAAGTGCTTAAGAATGTGTTAAACTGTTGAAATCCTAAATTGGGACGCAAACTTAGCCTTTTTTTTTTTGATATGTCCCTACAGACCCGCACACTCATGGAAGAGATCCAGGACATGGAGGAAGATGATGATGTCTCCGTACAGGGCACGTCGGATGAACTCCCCCTGGGTCCCAATTTGGAACTGCTCGATAATGTTTCTCTGGCCAATCCTCAGCAGCAGAGTGAATCTCCATCCATTGTGCTTGCACATGGGGAGACTGACACTACAGTCCCCAGTGTTCACTCTGCTGCTGAGGATTTGCAAAGCAGGCCGGTTGCTGTTGAGGGTACGACACCACGCGGCAGGGCACGCCCAAGAGCCAGGGTAATTGTGCGGCGGACGCCATTACGCCGCCCCACAATTTCCCAGGGGAGGCAGAGTGCCCTGCTTCAATTATGGACCCAACAAAGGGACTCTTATGACGCCCAGCTCGTTACAGAGCGTGAGCAAAGGCATGCCGACATGGTGAACATCCATACCAGTCTACAGGGCATCCTCGCGGAGTTGCGTACCCTCAACAGCAACGTGGCCAATTCAAGTAATGGCATCCAGTCAGCCATGGCTGAGATGACCAATATGCAGAGAAACATTGTGGAGCAGTTTCAAATTCACAATGCTGCCATGGCCCAGGCTAGGTCCCATTCCCATGGACCTCCACCTGGACCTCCACCTGGGTATTATGGGCAGCCACCCTATTAAGCCATGGGTGTGTGGGACATCTTTTCTCTTAACCCCCACTGTATTTACTTGTCCTTTGAGGTTTCAAACAATCCATTTTGTGTTGCTCTGGCAGGTTGTGTTTTGTATTTGCTCCCATATAGCTCCTTAGAGTAATGCTTAAGGCCACTAGCCAATGCCATAGGTCTATGTGGAGTTTATCTGGCCACTTATGGCTTTACCTATGTATTTGGTTGGTGCTCCTCCTGTTTGCAGACATGTTTGTGTGACATTATGGCCATGCCCAAATATCCCTGGGCACAGGCAATATTAATGACTGGACTAGGCTGGCCTTTGGACTGGGTGTCCTTGTTTGGTTGTGCCACTCACTTCCAGGTGTAGATGTGCTCGATTTTTTTTTTAATGTTATCCATTTGTTACCACAGATGTATGTGGACTGATTTCTGTTAACCACTATAATTTTTCATTTGCTAAGTAAAACAAAAATTTAACTTCCAATACTTGTGGCGTTTTTAGTGGGAAGACTTTTGTAACAGCTTGGCCTAAACCAGATAATTTTGGTTGGAAGAGGTGTAACAATGCACAGCGAAAGCTAAGGAAACTACATGAAATACATTAGGCAACAATTAAGGTCGAAATGTTTTACTTAGAGGTAATGCCACATTAGGGCAAAACAACATATGTTTCCAAAAGGATAACACAGACATACAGAATGGTGAGACAGGGAAAAAAGTTAACTAAAATGCTGGCTGATCAGGTTGGCTCTAACAGATTGGCCAGACTCACTGGGGGGCCCCTCAAAATTCTCGGCTTCATCCTCGACGGCTGAAGAGGGCAGGCTGTCCACATAACGTGGGACACGTTCCAGGATGGCAAAATTGTGCAAAACAGCACATGCCATTATAATGTCGATCACTTTCTTGGGATCATATTGCAGGGCCCCCCCAGTATGGTCAAGGCAACGAAAACGTGTCTTCAGCAGACCAAAGGCCCTCTCCACAACAGCCCGGGTCTTGCGATGCGCACGGTTATACGCTTCCTGAGAGGCATCCTGGGGCCGCAGCACAGGCGTCATGAGCCAGGGTAGAAGTGGGTACCCGGAATCACCTTAAACAGAGAATTAAATGTAATCAAAATTAAAAAGGCAACACAACCAACACCAAAAAATTCACAGATATCATAATGATGTAAGGTAAAGTGTTCCCCAAAAAAAAAAGGGCACATTAGGGCCCCCAAAAATTGCACTAAGGTATAACCTAAATAAAAATGGAACTTCTATATACCAATTAATTAACAAACATCTGCACGGCCAAGGGTATTTGTATTTTACATATATTTGTAGTTTTCAGACATGTTACAATTAGGATGCTGCTGAGGGCCTATCCACATTTCTCTTGAAACTACAATGTATGCATTTTAAGTCCACTTTGACATTTAACGACCAATAGTACAAAAGGAGCCAAATGTCAAAGATCCCTAGCCACATTTCACTGGAAACTACAATGTATGCAGTTTAAGTCCACTTTGACATTTAACGACCAATAGTACAAAAGGGAGCCAAATGTCAAAGATCCCTAGCCACATTTCACTGGAAACTACAATGTATGCAGTTTAAGTCCACTTTGACATTTAACGACCAATAGTACAAAAGGAGCCAAATGTCAAAGATCCCTAGCCACATTTCTCTGGAAACTACAATGTATGCAGTTTAAGTCCACTTTGACATTTAACGACCAATAGTACAAAAGGGAGCCAAATGTCAAAGATCCCTAGCCACATTTCACTGGAAACTACAATGTATGCAGTTTAAGTCCACTTTGACATTTAACGACCAATAGTACAAAAGGGAGCCAAATGTCAAAGATCCCTAGCCACATTTCACTGGAAACTACAATGTATGCAGTTTAAGTCCACTTTGACATTTAACGACCAATAGTCCCAAAGGAGCCAAATGTCAAAGATCCTTGGGTATAAACTCCAAACCAATATATTTAGGCACAAGGAACTTACAGACATCCTAACTAAAGGGAAAACATTCTGAAGGCCAAAGCGAGACAAGGATTTTTTGGGTAAGTTCATAATATATGAGCCAAGAAAAAGGCAGTTGGACGCTTCTGTCAAGTTTTCCAAAACAAACATATCAACAAATACAAGATTAATGCCACATTTAATAACACACAAATAGGACACACTTACCAAGCAGCCATGCCCCCGAAAATTCACCTGCCTCAAATCTCCGAAACAACCCAGATCGCCGGAGGATATAGGAGTCGTGGGACGATCCGGGGTAGCCGGCAAGGACACTCATAAACCGCATATCCGGACCAACCACGGCCTGGACATTAAGTGAGTGTCCCATTTTACGATTCCTTAAGGCAAAAACATACAAAAAGGGTAATTGATATTTGACCCAAAATAATAAATTAAACACAAAACATGTCTGCACTCTATTGGGAAATACTAATGAAAAGCCGAGATAAAGCAGCTACACAAATGAGGGATAAACAAATATGCTGCCGCAAAGGAAAACAGGTGACATGACACGTTGGGCAACATAATAACCAATCTCAATACCTATATATATACTCGTCGGCTGCCCTAGGTACGAGTGCCACATGTGTGCAGTCAATTGCACCAATAACGTTGGGCATGTCGGCCACATTATAAAACCCAAGCTTAATGGCGTTTCTGGCTGCCATATCATCAGGAAAATAAATATATTTTTGAGTTATGGCAGCCATGCCTTCCAAAAATTTAGATAGTGCGCGGCTCAGCGTAGGCTGTGACATCCCCACGGAGAGGGCACCCAGCCTCTGGAACGAGCCGTTCGCCAAAAATTGCAGGCAGCCAAGCATCTTGGTCATACCTGAAATTGCATGCCCCTTCCTTGTGGTGCGGGCTAACCATGGCCGCAGCTCACTATATAATTTATGGAGGGAAGCGCGATTAAGCCTGGTCAGCTCGAACAGCTCAACATCATTCATGCTATCGATGTTCATGCGACGACGCAGGGGCAATCTGCTCTCAGACATCTCGATCAACTCAATGCCAAAAAGCATAAGCCCTTGATGTGCCACAAACTCGCTCCGCTCCATCCTACTCCCGAGGCCAAATAGCTGCCGGCAAACATTTCGTAAAGCAGCTCTTTAATGGGCTTCAAAACAATTAGCAATCACCTCTCTGAATTGGGCGCAAGCCCATGTGAAGGACGTAAAAAATAGGATCGGACGCAAATAATACGATTTGGACGGGAAAAACACACGAACTAACGCAAATAATACGATTTGGACGGGAAAAACACACGAACTAACGCAAATTATACGATTCTCGTACGAAATGCGTATGTTCATATACGTCTATGCGCGAACGATCGTACGAATACGAAATGGCCAAAAAAACCAGAAAAAATGACAAACACCCACCCAAACTTACGATTCTCGATACGAAATCACTTAACTTTTGCTCTTTGAATCGAGGGGATAGTCTATATATATATATATATATATATATATGTCTAGTAAGTTGTCATCTAGTATAAGAATCTTTGAAAGGCATTAGGAGAACATGATACAATCACTTTCTGACTTATCTGTTGCAGCTTTCTGCGCCTATGCTGCTGGTATTACTCTGTGCTGTGACATCTGTATTAGTATCATTCATAGCAGAAGCTTTCCGTCTTCTCTGGTAAGAGGCCATCTTACCGTGATGATATGTCCCTGGTGGGAGGTGTATTTTTAAAGACAAAGGTTAGTCAGTGCAGCTCCTCTGTCTTCACCTTGGCAAGGTCTTTGTTCCTGGTGTGGGTCCAAATGAATTCTTCTTGGATGACTTTTCTCCCAATGTTAGCAAATGTTGGAAAGAGTTTACTTACTTATTCAGCTCAAGTAAAAAAGAAAAAATGCAACATCATCATCTCGAACGAGCTTCTACTATTAAAGATTTATGCCTGTGGTGGACTTGGCTGCATTATTTGTAATAGACCCATGAAAATAAATGATCATTTTCTGCATTCAATCATATTAGAATAGGTTTATATTTGCATCTTTGTATTTGTCTTTTAGGTAAAATGGTAGCTTTTTAGGTTTGTGTAAAGGTTAAAATAATCTACCCCTTTCAGGCGCTCCTGGAGAAGGACTGGGGGACGGGAGGTGTCTAGCGGAGCATGGGGAGAGGCGGTTGGGGACAAAGAGACATGAATGGTCGTTTTTGGGTTCGGGACTGGAACTCCGGGTCCCCCTTTCTTGTTTCTTGTTTCCTTTATTGTCTCTTTTTTTCTCTTTCTGCTTCGTTTCCCTATTCTGCTTCGAGGTAAACAAGTGGATCAGAGGATTAATGAGGGGCCTGGATGGTCCGTATCACCTAGGGCGGTGATTAAGATGAGTGGATTCAGCCCCTAAAGCCTAGGAGTTAGCCCAGGGTCATGGTGGATAGGAGACCTAAAATCATGGCCTAAAGAAGGCCTATAGTGAATGTCTGTTGTGGATACGTTCGTTCTATTTGCTGCACTTCTCTATATGTTGTATTTTCTCTTTAATTGTATACCGTTAAAAATTCAATAAAGACATATTGCAAAAAAAAAATAATACCGGAACTACCGGAATGAAATTAGTGTTTCTGCCTTTTTGAGAGACTTACTCTATGTTTGGGTCAGACCCAATGGCTCACTTATGTTATACAAAATGAGAAGAAATTAGGGCAAATTTACTCAGCAGAATTTCAGCTTGAACAACAGCATAGAAGATTGCACAACTGTTCAAATACATCAGTAACAAACTGAAAACTATCCTCATAAGGCCTATTCTAACCAATCCAGCAATGATCTGAATGCTGAAGAGGTCTCCTTCCTCTGGTATCATAGGCTTTAAGCAGCCATGCACTTTTTAAATGGGTCAATCACATTCACACCCATTGATCTGGTGTGGGCTGAAGGCTGGATAAGGTGACAACAGAACATGGAAACCTAGGTACACTGAGGCAAAGCCAGGGATTTCTGAGGACTATGATGATTAATCAGTTATATAATCAGTGTTAAACTCCCTCCTGAAAAAAGACAGCTATGTAGAGATCCACAAAACCTGGCATGTTGCTGTCGTTCATGAGTTTGACACCCCTACGTTACCGAATAGGGGATAATGGTAATCATTTTCATCTGGATGTTAAAGGCAATCATTAAATGAAACATAAAAGACTGAAGATCAGCCACAAAGTTAGGTTTTGAAGCAGAGCAGAGGTCATAGATTATAGCAAGACTGAGCACAGCAACAAAACACAAGGTAGCTGTACTGTATCAGCAGGATCTCTACCAGGCAAATATTTCAAAGCAGAATGAGGTTTCAAGATGTGCTGTTCAATCCAATTTGAAGAAGCACAACAAAGCAGGCTATGGTGAGGCTGATTGGCCAAGGAAACTTTGTGTAGCATACAGGTACCCATCTACTGTTTGTCTCTAAGTGTTTTTTATAGAAGAATTGGTGCCAAAATGCCAGTAATTGAACAGTAAATGAACCAGTAATTGAACAGTAAAATGAACTGGTAATCCAGAAGCAGCACAACTATGCACAAAAATATAGAAGTGTAGAAAAATAACAGCAGGTGCTCAGAACTGTTGTGTCAAAATCTAAAATATTTGTCTATGATAGACTCAGTTTGTTCCCCAGAAAGGCTGCAGGGCGCTACAATCATGCATTTCTGAAAGCAATAAGGAAGAACAGTGGAGGTTCCTTGCAAGTTTGGCTGCATTTTAGCAAATAGGGCTTTGATCAGAATTAATGGTCTGCCCAGTGCTGTAGAAATACAGGCAGATACATACCCAACATGTCATACCACTAGGAAGGTATCTGATTGGCTCCAAATATATTTTGCAGCCGAACAAACTTCAAACATACAGCCAAACGTACAGTCAAAGCCAATGCGTAAAGAACAAGGCGTCCTGGAGGTGATGATGTGACTTCCACTGAGCCTTGAGTGTGGGCTTACATCAAGCAAGTCTACATCCACATTAATTCTGTGTTTTTTCTCTCTAAAATGATTCATATTCCGTTCTTTCACATTACACTTTGTCTGTTGATAAAATAAAATGCTTCTCTTTTATTCTGGACTGATTTAAACCAGACCAACAGCCTGGCACAGTTGGAAACGAAGGGCAGTGGTTATTTTTGAGCTTCCTCTCCCAGCATCTCAGCCATGCTGCTGCCTGGATTCAACTGACATAACTGACAATGCACAGTAGCAGGAAGCCCAGCAGCACTTCCTGTTTGCAGGCAGCCTGCAGATGCATGAGCCTCCATTTTGCTTCTAAATTTTACCAAAAAAAGGGGTTAGAAAAAGGTAAATGAATTTCTAAATTGCCATGGGGAGGGATACATATGAACACTGTTTGTTGTGCTGGTCTGGTTTAAGACATTGTTGATTGTGTGTTGGCCCTGGGCAGAAAGTCTAGTGAAGGCTGTCTGTTCATAACTATGGATCAATCACTGTCCTTGTTAACACGTGGCCCCAAAGTAGTGAAAGCCCCATCATGGAAGTCCTGGTTGGTCCCTCCTCAGTCAAGCCCTGCTTCTATTCCAAAAGCATTCTTACTTTGTATGTATAACCAGGCTGGGCATATGGGCATTATGACCATTTAGTCATTAGTTCCTGAATATGCTTTGCTTTTACATTACATATATATTGTGAAGCCTTACCAATATTGTGTTGGTAAATATGATTACTGTTAATTTTATAGATGTAACAAGATCTAGCTCAAATAAAATGTAAGTATTAGATAATATTATGGAATTCCAAGTATTAGATAAACATATGGCATCATAAAAAGTGCATATAGTGTTATAGTTGTTTTTATGACTGACAGTTTTTTTTTCTAAACCCGTACGGTATGTCAGAATGGGGAAAATCCCAGTTTTCCTGGTCACCAGGATCATGCGGAATGGCAGTTAATTAACTAGGGCTTCTGGAAATACATTCTAGTGACACATTTATTTATACCAGAGAAAGCACAGCATTATCTTTTACCTTGGGCTCCTTTTCTGATTTAAACCTTTTTAACCAGATATTTACCAGCAAGACTATTCCCAGCTGAGATTAGTAATTGGTGGAAGTGCTGATAGTTTCCACATTAGTCACAAATTTGCTTGCTTTGGAAAGAGGGGGCAACTTTGTGCTGCTGCTAAGTGGAAGATTTTAAAATGTAATGTTTAACTTTGGATCCCTCTCCAAGGACCAACTTTAGCCTGTTTTAGCACACAGATTTTCTAGAGGATCAAAGCTTTGGGAGTTCAGGTTTAGCTTTGTGCTTGTTCCAGATAGAACAAGCTAACTGTTTTCAATAATCATGGCAGTTGTGATTTTACTGTTAAGTACACTGTTGTTGGTTTGTATATTTTTAGGCATGTAACCAAAGATTCTTAGGAGATTGCCCAGACCTGACATTTGAGGTATAGGTTTAGAAAATCCACATCTTTTCAGGAAAAATTGTTAGTAACAGACTTTATACTGAAATGATTAAATACTTGGCAAAAAAAGTTGTAGTTAAACTGTAAATTGTATAATTGCATAGGCAAGAAGAATGTAGTAATGTGCTGGTCAGTGTTTCATGATCGCATTTTATATAATCAAGGGTGATAAGCTAATGTATATATAATGTATCGTTCAACCTATGAAAGCACGCAACCATAAGATCCTATAGAGAAGGAAAATAAGAAAAAACATTTCCAACCAAATGGTGTGCTAAAATATACCCCTCACCCCATGAATCTAATATCAGGCAGTGTGCAGAACCCCCCAATCACCCCATAACAGGCAATGTGCACAATCCCCCCCTAATCACCCCTTAACAGGCAGTGTGCAGAATCCCCCCAAATCACTCCATAACAGTCAGTGTGCAGCATCCCCCCAATCACCCAATTAAGGGGAGTGTGTGGATTCCTCCCACAAATCACCCCCTTAACAGGCAGTGTGCAGAATCCTCCAAATCACTCTATAACAGGAAGTGTGCAGAATATCCCCAATTACCCCACAACAGACAGCATGCAGAATTCCCCCACCCTCAATTAACTTATAACAGGCAGTATGCAGAATCACCCCAAATCAGCCTATAGCAAGCAGTGTGCAGAATCCCCCTCCCCCCATCACACTATAACAGGTAGCCTGCAGACTCCCCCCCAATCATCCCAACAGCAGGCAGTGTTCAAAACCCAGCTCAATCACCCCATAACAAGCAGTGTGTAGAATCCACCCCAGTCACCCCATAACAGGCAGTGTGCAGATTCCACCCCACTCACCCCATAACAGGCTGTGTGCAGAATCCCCTCAAATCACCCAATAACAGGCAGCATGCAAAATCTCCAAAATCTCCCCCATCACCCTATTACAGGCAGTGTGCAGACTGAACCCAATCACCCCATTACAAGTACTGTGCAGAATCCTTGCAATCACCCAATAACAGGTAGTGTTCAAAACCTGCTCAATCACCACCTAACAAGCAGTGTTCAGACCCCCCCCCCCCCCCAATCACCCATAACTGGCAGTGTGCAGAATCCTTGCATTCATAGGCAATGTGAAGACCCCCCCCCCCCACAGCTGAAGCAAAAAAAAACTCCTTACCTCACCTGGTATCCCACAATGACCCTGTGGGGGTGTAAGGAGGGTTCTTCATATTCGCTCCAAAAGACACACAGACAAATTTGTAGGCATCCTTTGGTGGGCAAAATACTGTATATACTCAGTCCCTGTCATTTTCCCTCCCCACTAATAAAATATAAGCATCTTACCTCTTATCAAGCTCTTCAAACTCCAGTTCTATTTTCTCCTTGTAATTTTCCAGATCAGGACATCTAACTGACTTCTACCAGAAGTCGCATTCTTAGGAACTAGCATTGAAGCTAACCCATCACTTCGCAATGTTTAAAACGGAACACACATTTTATATGCATATATTTATATTTGGGTATAATCATTTATTAATTAAATAGTTTCTTTTATTTGATTTTTTTCTAGCATCTGTTTTGAAGCTAGATAAGTTTTTTTCTTTTTTACTTTTCTTCCAATATTTTTTTAATCACTGTGTAAATGAAAAGTCTGCTAACAGGTCCACAAAATAAATGAACTACACTAAAAAGGCATTCCTGGTGTAATAACTGGAAAAAGTATTTTTCAATAAAACTGCCCGTTTGTGGGATCGGAATACACAGCCCGGATCTTCTAAAACAGGAGCCGTCATCCTGGCTCTTTAGATGCTGTAACGCAAGAGCAGCCTTGAGGGAAGCGCACAGAGATTAGGAAGAATTTACACTGCCTACACTTTTATACATTTTTTTTTCAACTAAGCAAGTATATGAAGATCTCTCGAGCTAGGTTACATCTGACTATTTGACTAATCATACTACCGGTATATTATATATAAACTATATTATATATATTATATATTATAAAGGTTAATGTATTTAATGTGTTTATTAATGCCTTGGAATTTACTTTTTTAGATCCCATTTCCTTTATCCTTCATTAAGTTATTATTTATTATATTCTTTTTTCAGCCATATACTGCAATGATAATAATAAAGGACTAGGACTTATGTAGGGAGAAAATAAAGAACTTATCTAACCTCTCTGGACTTCTCCTTCACCTCTTTTTTTGTATGTTCCTCTCTTTTCTCTACTCTTTTTAATGGACCTGCCCGCTGATCAGAGCAGATATTGTCTTCCATCCTTCTCTCAGCAAAGAAGTATTCTGATGCAGGAGGGAGCATGCTGATCCAGACTATCTTGCAAAGGCATGGGGGTGTGTGTACAACCCAGTGGCAATAGATAGTCCTTAAAGCGGTCCTTCACTCTGAATAAGAGTCTATCTTATATGTTTCCCACACCCTGTACATACAGATTGCTCACAGTAAAATCCTACCTGCATCTACTGCATGTTATGAGCCTTTAAACATCCAAGATGGCGGCTTATGGAACATCAGGCAGCCTGCAAACAGGAAGTGCCTTCTGACTGTGCTGCTCTGCATTCTGCAACTGCTGACCTTTTTCTGACCCCAGCTCTGCTCTGTCTGAGCAAAGCACAGCTGTAACCCGCCCCCCCTGTACTTTATCCCACTCTCCTCTCCTCAGTAAGTTTGATGCTTCTGAATCAAAATGGCGGCGCCCGTATCCTAAAGTCCTTAACAGAGTTGCAGCCCAGTGGGGGAAAGAATAATAAGTAAGTGACTAAAAACTTGAAATATAATAATTTTAAATGCTGGGGAATCGCTTTTTAAGGGTTTGGGCTTTTCAATAAATCATGGTGAAGGTCCGGTTTAAGGGACAGTCCAGTCTAAATAACTCTTGTGGTTCATGGGAGCAGCCATGATAGGATTACCTGTTGCTGCTGCCCCATTGTCTTCTGTTGAGACATATGAGACAAAGCAGTCCCGTCTCCTCTCAATAGAAGTCAATGGGATGGCAGCTACAATATTCCCATATGGCAGTTTCCATGAACCACAAGAGTTATTTAGACTGGATCAGCCCTTTTAAAATGGACCAGAACCCAACCCTAGAACCTAGAAGTCTGTAAGAATAGGTAAATCCACCCCTCTCTCCGCTTTATAAAACCCAGTGGAACTGGCGTATAATCACCTCGATCCCAAAGCACATACTCTGCTCGGCCCCAGCTACCTTGCTGTGCATTCTCTGTGTGCCTGGTAGACTTCAGTGCCCGCTGGCGAGAGCTTGTATGGTGAAGGTAGGAGGGGATGCCGCAGTGTGCCTTGGCATATGAGGTAACGAGAGTGACGGAGACAAAATTTCTGAAGGTTTACAATACACATGACCTGAAGTGGAGCACACATGTCAACACTGTACTGAGGAAAACCCAACAAAGACTATATTTACTGATACAACTCGGAAAATTTGGTCTCCCACAGAAAATAATGACCATGCACTACTCGGCCTTTACTGAATCCACCTTAACAGCATCCTTTCTTGCCTGGTATGGTGGCATCCGTAGAAATGACAAACACTGATTACAGACAAATTGGCTGAAAAGAATATCAAGGTGCCACTTCCTAATCTAGATCAACTCTTTACTAGAGTTAAAGCCAGGGCCTTCAAAACCCTCAGAGATCCCACACTCCTGGTCACTCCTCCTTCAAGGCCCTACCATCGGGGTGCAGATTTAGGACACCTTCCACAAGGGCTGACAGGCACCATAATAGATTTTATCCTATAGCTATTATTAATGGCTCATTGCATATGTAGCCTTGTCTGTTTTCTACATGTAACTGTAATCCTCATGATTCATGCATACTGTCTCTTTGCTGATACCTTCAAACTGCAAGACAACATGTTGCGTAATAACTGTAGATAATATACTATGGATATATATATATATATATATATATATATATATATATATATATATCTTAATTTTGAAGGTGTTCTTCAACTTTGTTGACCTCGTACCACTCTGGAAAAAAATCCTAGTATGTATGTATACATATAAACCTGGCAAAATAAACATGATTCTGATTCTGAAATAGCAGTAAGCTGTAGAGCTCACTCTATGGCGCAGCACTTCACAATCATCCAGGAACCTGATTGAGCTGCCAGTGGATTGGGGGCTAAGAAGAGTGTATATAAGTGAATCAGGATGCCCTGAGGAGGGTAATACAAAAGGGTTTTGGTTTGGTATAGCAGCACCTCTACCCGCAACCAGCCATAAGGAAAACTGCAGATGGCTCCATTAGGAAGACAGGTTACAAAAAGAAGTTGCAGGATATCATTGGGGGAGATGTTTAAGAGTTAGGTGGGTCCTTATTTTATTCATTCTTTCTCTACAGAAATCATCAAACTAAAGACAAACTATTCAAGTTCAAGTATACATGTTTTTGCATGTGATTAGGTTGAGGTTGTGAGGTTCTCTGCTTTATCGCCTTCTGGTTAGTGTCCCCCCCCCCCTCCCCATACAGTTACCTCTACATCCCTTACAGGTAAACCAACTACACTAAAATAGATTTTAGGTAAATATAAAAATAAAAAAATAAGGCAATATTTTTTAACTGGCCTGCTGTCTTGAATGCAACAAAGCAACATTATTTTCATAAATGGGGCAAGCCAGTGTGCCAGATCTTAGCAGTCATAGTCTTTAACTGTCCTAACCAACATAAACCTCTGGGAAGTATTTTCAGTCATACGAATATTATATGCTATATTATGCAATTTTGGGTGGATACACATTTTTTAATTACATTATAAACACACTGGGGGACTGCTATTTAAGATTTACATAGGCAACAATACAATTTAATGTACTTATTATAAGTGCTATTCTCTTCAATTCTCAAAAACACATTTCTATAAAAGTTCCTTCCAACATGTTTATGAAGAAATAGCTTTATATCCTGGAATTTATTAAAAATCCAATTTAGCCGCACAAAGCAGACAGGGGCCAATTGAGTGTTGGAGGCTGGCAGTAGATGATGGTGAGGGTTGGTTTGGTCCTGATTTTTAATTGCTTACTGGCCTTTCACGTGGATGTTTCTTATGAGGTGGTTGGTTGGTATAATTTACAAAGCATATATGTGCAAGAGACATTGTCTGCATTTTCCTGTCTTACATCATTGTAGTCTTCTAGTAACAGTACTCAGTGGCTGCTCGCCATTGAGTCCAATAATTTGTGTGCTTGGGCAGTAAACAGCTCCGTTCACATCAAACTGTAAGTATAGTCCACCAGCACATAAGGATCATATTAGGAATGTCTCCTCTTTTATTTGATCATCATTGAAGATAGACAACGATTGGAGGCCACCAGGAACTCTTTGTAAGTTTCAGTGGGTAACCTTCAACTTAACAAATAGGTTCTCGTGGCCTCGAAATGTTGTTTTTCTAAAATGATGATCCAATAATGGATGAGAAATTCTATAAAGAATCTTGGCTTACCCTTGGATTATACTTACATAATACTATAGGCTCAACTATTATCTTAGTGAATGTGTTAGATGTCAGGAGACCATCACATAAAAAGCAACTGAAGGTTTACTGGATAATGTAAATGTTCTTTCTGCAACGGCATCACCCACGTCTTCCCATAAGTGCTGCAAGGCAGGGGTGGCAGCTTTCACGGGGCACCCTTCTGCTAGGGGCCTGGTAGCAGCTGCCTTCCCTATCCCTACAATATGTACCATTGTCCCAAAAATACTACTTACAGACTTGTGCTTATCTGGAAAGTAAGTAACCACTGCAGTCCAATGCTTACCTCTATGATGTCATGAAGTTTTATCTCAAACTATACTGGTTACTTCCATTCTGCATCCTCGGATGATGATTTTGTTCTGTCCATCATACCTTCATGAATGATATTCAACCTTAGAAGTAGACGTTAAGTAGTGATGATTGGTAGAGGCTAAACTAGTCTTCAATGCCAACATATGTAAATGGCAGAACCCACCTTTCTTTGGAAAGGAAAGCTATAGGAAAAACTATGAATCCTCAGTTTCATTCTGCGCTAGTGAAAAAATATGTTTTTCCTTAGATTCCATTTTTCCTGATAATCTTGGCTAATATAGACAAGTACGCCCCCTAATGGCTGAAATTGGGACACATTTTACAGCTCTCTGCTACAGTGTGGCCTAAATTTGTCCTTGAGGATCCCACAGCAAAATAATATGTAAGAAATTAAATAAATTAGGTTGTGATGAAATTACACATACAAATAACCTAGATATTCTGAAATAAACACTTTGCCTGCAAAGGAGCGCTTTTATTTGAACCCAGAAGCAGCCATTAGCAAAAAGGGCAAAATAAAACTGGTAGGTAGGGAACTAAAAAAACATTTTGTTATTAGGCTTTAAAAAAGAGCTAGAGGGGGGCTTTATTAAATGCAGAATGTACTATTCCTTTTCAACTATTTTTAGACATTCGGTCTGGCAAGCAAGGTCCTGATTTGCGATGTACCTTGTTGTTAAAAAAAAGAGAGAGTTAATATACTTTTACTCTTTCTCTTCCAGCATGACTGTAAAACGCAGCTTTCTGCACAGCATGGCTTCCTTGCTTGTCTCTGTGCAACCCCTTCATGCTCAGGGAACCGATTGCATTCGGTCAAGCAGGGAGGCCGGGCAGTGTAGAATGCCACATTTTATTGCCATGGTGTAATAAAGAAGGGGGTGAGTATATTAACTCTCACCAGTGGTGTAACTAAATGTGACAGGGCCCTGGTGTGAACATTAAATGGGGCCCATTCATGGCTCTGACAGTAAACTTTTTCCTGTTTTTGAACTCAATTGGATGCAACTCGCCTATACACCTAACAGACACCTAAAGACTGAAACAACAGAGATATATGCTGTTTCCTTTTTGTAAATAATGCCAAGTGAACACAAATGGGCCCTGGTGAGGTCACCCCCCCCCTCAAGTTATGCCTCTGAATATTTCTTTACTTTAACCCCTGGAGGCATTCCAAATTGGACTGTCCCATAAGGAACTTGCTTGCCTGAAAAACTTTTTAGAGTTTGTTCTAGATTTCTGTAACAGTTTAAAGAGGAACAAAACCCACCCTCTTTTAGATCCCATGGCCAGCCGCTGGCCTTCCCCTGGGACATCCTGAAGCGATATGCCCTGCTGCGTGAAACCCAGGGGCATCTGTAAACACACCTTTCCCCCTGCCTGCACTTGCTCTCGTCTGCAGTGACTATGTCATTTGGCAAATGGCTCTCATTTTTTCCATAGGGAGTATAGGGAGTACTGCTGCATCCCCAGCATCATGCGTGTGCTCCAGCCTCAGCGTTCAGATAGGGGGGTGGGAGTGTGCACTCCACCAAGGATAAGGGGGGGCGCAGCAGCTAGCGCTACGAATGACATATTCAGGGCCAGACGGCTCTCAATGGATGAGAGCCGGTGCATGTGCCTTTAGAACAAGAAAGAGGTGAGTGGAAAGTGACGTTCTGGGAGGTTTCACACAGCGAGGCATCCCAATTCAGGATGTCCCAGGGGAATGGAGCAAAACCAGGGAAGGTCATATTCCTGGGTTTTGTTCCACGTTAAACATCTTGGGCTAGGGGTTAAAAGTAATAAGTACCTTGATCATCACTGCTATTCCCTGCTGTAAAAAATGGTTATATTGGTCTATAAAAGCTACTGTATCCAACTCTCTGATAGATGACACGTCCCTGGCTCCCCTCAAAGTGTGTAAGCTCCCAGCTTTCATGCATGCCAGATCTAGCCTCAATGCAAAGAGGCAGTGGTCAGTTACAATGAAGGAGACACTGAAGCAAGGGGTCTGGGTTAATATGATACCATATATATTCCAATCACATTTCCAGAGCAGAAAGTGAGAGATCTGGTGTTTTGGAGCACCAGGTAAGAATTGTCCCTTTTACCCCATAGACCCCAGATGCCCTTTAATGTATTACAGATTTCCCATTTTAAGGACAGGACCAATGAGTGACCTGCTCTCTGTCTTTGATATAAATAGATAGTGCTTAGCTTTGCTTTTGGTATCGGTTTGCAATCTGGGCACCGGAGGAGGTCTTGTGATAACTCTGGAAGGCTTTCCCTGTAACATTCCTGGAAGGTCAGGTCACAGCAGTTTTGTGTGTGCTGAGAAGCTCCACAAAAGTCTTCCTTCTGAAAGACAATCACCTTTACAGATATATAAGGGTCTCACACATAATATGAAAATCCAGGAAAAGCACACGTTTCAGGGTAGGTGAAATAAAAGCATTATAATGTGGCAAGGTGATGCTCGGGGCTGTTCTTTCTAAACTATTTATTGAGGGTTAATTCACTAAAAATAATTGAGAACTCGCCATCTTATGTGAAGACCTACACCGAAACCGAAATGTGCACCCAGGCTTAACCAGCAATCTGCTGGGTATCATTGCACATTTCAGCTCACCCATCTAGAAAAGTGCAGATGGTTATTCCTGAAGGAAGGTTCCAGTATATATTGGCCAGCTCACAGTGTCAGTAGTGCATTCTGGGGCTCCTCCAATAGGAGGTGCCAAGCTTCCTGTACACTCCAATACTATTTGGAGCAAGGGGAGCCAGCAGGGGCGACACAATTGAAGACACCTCTGATATGTGTTTGGAGAAGGTCCTTTTTGAAATATTGTTCCAATTAAAGTTCCCAGACTATACAGTCTCTATTAAGCACACCACAACCCTCAAAAACTCCCCCCAAGCCCATTCTCCTGACCCAAGCCGGACTGTTCGCCATTTTGATCATCTCAAGGGTCCTGGCTGATTGGACAAGCTGACTGGCCATATACTTGGCTTCCCTCTAATCTGAGGCATGTTCATAACCCAACCCTATCTGAATGGATGGGTGCTGGAGCCTCCGCTAAAGGGATGCCGGGCATATGATCGTAGACTGCAAAAATGCTGTGGGAGCCCTGGGAAATGTGAGTTTTTGGGGTGATTGCCAGGTTTTCACACAGTGATGCCCCAGCGACAGGCAATGGACTCCAGGGCCAGTGCTTCAGATTTTGTTCCATGCCCAACTTACAGTTTTATGAGTGGACACTTTAGTAAATATCCCATAGGCAGTACCAATTTCAATGTATTCATAATTTAGAATTGTCTCTACCTTATTGAAAAGCTTCTGCACTTGGCTTGGAGAATTTCTTCTTCCCAATCTGTTGCGCATCATTTAAACCACACCAAAAGTAAAAAAAAAGCCCTTTTGTCTGTCAAGCAAAAGTCCTCTGCTGGACTCTGGTGCTGACTTATATTATATTTGGATATTTAGAATAACAAATAAGGCTTACCCACATGGTATGCTCTGCTTCCAAGACTGAGAGACCGCCCATCCTGGCTGAGACTGATGTCTAGTCAGCCAATCAGAGTATCAGAGGGGATTTTGTACACTGATTGGCTGACTAGGTACTCAGTCACAGCCTGGTTGGCAGAAGTGCTGCTCCCACAGGGGAACAAGCGGCCAGTGCCGGTATTGTTAATAAAAATGCCCAAATCTAGGTTAGCACCAGGAGGAGGGCAGGGGAGTCTAGCAAAAATTGGGCTGTATGAAATAGATCATCAGCATCACTGCATGCCTCCTTTGGTTGTGTGACTGCCTGCAAACCAAAAGGGCCACCAAGCAGGAAGCGCACACACAAAGGGAAGTAGGGATGCCACGTTTATAGCACCAATGGAGAATGCTGAAGGAGGTGAGTATTATTTGCAGTTTTGGTCTCCCTCTCCATTTCAGCATGTCTAGGGGTCCTGCTTTTAAAAAAGACATTCAGTCCAGTTCCAACATTTTTTTTTTATAAACATTCTTTCCTAATTGTGTGTTGTGATGTAGAGCTTGCCAAGATTTAGTAAATACCAACCTAATGAAAGGAGACATTTTAGTGGATTATTCTCTTTACGTGGACCAGGCATAGGTAAAACATTTTTAAATCAATGATTATTAAGGAATTAGTTGGGGTAGTGGCACGTTTGTGTGTAAATTAGTAAAGCCAAGTATCCTTCTGTTAAACATGAGGGCCTGTACTAGGTGAGCAGAAGCAAGAGACAATTATAAATCTAGTGAATGGTAGAAAGTTTTATGGTTAAAAAGACAGCAGGAATCAAGCATGAGGCGAGAGTAAAAATAAAAAATATGCATTTTATTGTGAACATGAAGTATCAAAAGGAATAATGTGTTATTCTTTCATTTTTTTACAAATACAAAAATATATAACATATATAACAATGGATGAATACTCTGATTAAAAAGATTATACTTATTTACAAAAGAAAAAGAGCCAGCCGTGCGAGGGTTAAAGCCGGCTGTGACTGCACGCTATAGGATCCATGAAATGAGCATTCCTTCAATAAAATACAGCTGATGTCACATTGTTTAGACTGGGTTCCCCCAATCATCCATTACAGTGTGAAAGGGGCCGCCCACTCTGAGTGGTGAAGACGCGCCGAGGTCACGGAGATAGAGCGGATTCGCTTTGTTTCTGGCCGACGTACAAGCAGCTGATGAATTTCTTGTTCCGATCATGCTAATTGCCGGTGGAAGTTTACAAAACATTTCAGTTTTTGGTTTACATAAATTTGCATTCCTTCCATTTTAAAATGAATAACATGCGTGGTTCATATATATTGCTTCTAACCTCAATCACACTTCCCATCCCCTGCAGGCAAATAGCGCTGCATGCATGGGGCATGATTTACTAAGGCTGGATTATTTTTGTTACTTAGCCTCGTGCGCCTTCGTTCACTTCAAACACCCAGTCGTGCCGGGAATTCAAAAAGCAAGAACCTTTCCAGAATTGGATTAGATGTTTAAAATGAACCTTTCACTAGCCTAAGTGACAAATGCACTCCTTTAGCAAATCGCTACCATTCTGTTTATGTTGGCAGTGTTGCTTGTATAATGGCTACAGGAATACCTAAACATGGTGTCTCCTTACAGTCATCCCAGTCGAATAAATTCTATCAATTAAAGGGATAAATAAATACCTCTACACCTCGGCAGGTCTGAAAGCATGTGTTAGCCCTAGGCGTCCTAACATATTAGAGGAGATTAGAAAAACCAATGAAATAAAGTCTACCCTTCTGATGATTGCTGGTTTGAAGTAAGTACACATCACTGACCCTTAATGCATAGCTGTAGGCCTTCTAAAAAAACTGAAAACAGATCTGGGACCTGGGCAGAAGTATCCTCAGCCATCCTAATTTTTTTTTTGTCTTTGGCAGTGGCTCACCCCTAACATCAGCTGTTAAATAGCGGGAAGAACATGTGTCCTGGCTGGCAACACTAAAGGGTAAGGGTCAGGAAGAGGTGGCCGCAGAACAGAGAATTCAAAAGAAGGAGGTGTTCAGACAAGGCATCACTGCTCTTGATTAGAAGGCCAGTGGGTAAGGCACAGATACTGTTTTAGGATGCCTACAGATGAGCTTTACATGTTATCTCAATTGTGCAATTGCATTGGGTATGCCTGGTATCCAGCGGTAATACCCAGGGTAGAATGTACTGTAAGGCATAATCTGAGGATGCCTTAAGCCAGTGTTCCCCAACCCTCTCCTCAAGAGCCACCAACCGGTCAGGTTTTGCAGATCTCTACACGGATACACAGATAAAGTAATTTGTGCACACTTTGTGCTCTACAGTTGCCTGTATGGAGATCCTTAAAGCATGACCTGTTGGTGGCTCTTGAGGAGAGGGTTGGGGAACACTGCCTTAAGCAATCATAACTAAAAGGCATCAAAACCCAAGTGAAATATTAGGGAAACTCTTTAGACACCTAAGTGGTTGAGTTAGGATCCCAGACTATGCACTGCAATGTGGATGTCTTCCTAAAAATCTCCTTAATACCCACTATGTCATTGTCCAAGTACAGTAGAACCTTTACTTGGCAGTCATGACTAAAAGAGTAGTATCTTGAATTGTTTGCTTTGTCATTAAAAAGTTAGGGAAAAGCCTTGGCCAGCTATAAACTGAACTGGTGGGGAATTTAAAGCAATTGGAAGTGGGGGAAAACCACTAGGGGGGTAGTTTTGGGTATGATCTATGTTAATGAGAGGAGTTTAAGACCATGGCCGTGCCATTTACTGATATATATGGTTAAATAAGTAAAACATGTATGAATGTGACTGTATACAAACTAGTTTGACTGGTATTAAGATATAAATGATTTAATACTTTAAGATATAAAGGATTTAATACTTTTGTGGTTACAATGATGGTACAGCTCTTATAGCAATTAGTAATAGAATATCTAGTTCACCATCTTAGTTCATTTTGTGGGGTCTAGTCACTGCTGCAGCCTAATCGCACATTAGTTGGCAATTAAGGCATTTTTAGAGACCTTTCTAACCTCACATGGACCTCTGGAGCAGCTAATTTATGCACCACTTTGAGCTTCTTAAATTTATGCGCCACTTTGATTAAAGCAAGGCCCCTCACACAGAAGCAAATGTATCAATAGTGAGGTCAGAGGGCACTGAAGAGACAGAAATCAGAGCATATATATGGTGTTTGAAGAGGACTGTGATTTCACAGGGCTCCACAGAATTTATTCATATGGGAGACAGGTAAAGGAGTAATTGGGCTTGTGCGTACCAGAGGGAGTCTAACCAGATGTTTTTATATTCATGACTGCTGACCTCTTTTTATGTTGCTCAGCTCAGTATCCCAAAGGTTATACCGTGCATAACCCTCACCATGTTGCATGCAGGTGGTACAGAATCCCGTCATAGAAAAAATGGACAAGCTGTATCCACTCCTAACATGAACCTGACCTGCCTGCCTAGTAGCCACATGTGTTGAATTGAACAGAATACTTTGTTAAAGGTGAGCTAGGTGCCTATGTGCTTTATGTGTGTGGCCATTTTATCCCAGTGGTTTGTTCTATTAATACTCTAGTTAGCCTATGTGGATGATTTTTTATAGTGTCGTAGCGTCTTTCATATCGTTGTATCACAAGACCTTCTGCTATTAAACATAGAAGTTCTTCAGGCCATACTGTATAGACTGAAACTTAACTGCATTTTTGGAAGTAGAAATGTTCTAGAGATTCTGTTTTGATTCTGATAATAATAATGATAGGTTCTAAACTTAGAGACAACTACTAAGCTTTGACCACATATTGCCTTCATTGGTGTTCCACTACAAAGATCTTATCATAGTATGGGACAATCTGCCAATTTGGTGGGAAATGGCCAGTCTTAGAATTTACCTATTCATCATAATGCATTGTTGTGGTTTGAGCTGGCATATAATGGTTAAACATCCTATTTTTAATGGTTGTTTTAGATTTTTTTAACAGATTTTGCCTATATGTGTCTAAAAGCTAAGCCAGTCAAACCTAAACCAATTGTCAAATGCAACATAACCAATACTACACTGCAGGTTAGATATGGAAGATACCAAATCTTTCTATAGACAGTTATCATCCAGAAAGAAAAAATCCTTTTTTGCTCTAATTTGCACATAATCATTGGCCATTGTACTTGTGAAAAAGCTCGCATCAGATAACATCAAGTACTTCACAAAGGCTCTTTTGCCACTGCACACACTACCATAAATGTGGCTTGAGGGCACTGCATTTACAGTGGGATATTGCTTTTTTGTCTGGACAAGTTCTATTTGTATAAGGGACCATAAAATAGTGCATCCTATTTGTCCTTTAATTAGAAACACATTCCCCTACTGTATAATTATGCTGATGCCCCCCACCCCAACTCATGTATTTATGAAGATAATCCTTCCCTCAGATTTTCACAGTATGTCAAAGAGTACGTAAAAGAGTTTTGAGCTACACATTATTATGATAACTGTACATTTTACATTTTCTACTAAACTGGTGGGATGGTTGGAAAACCATAACATGGTTTTGGTTAGGAAATAAAAGAAAGTGCTAAAGTAAATGTCATATGGGGCATTGGTCTCTTAAATATTTCCATGACTTGTCTGTTAAGAGAATACTCCAATGACTTGCAACGGCGTGCCTTCTAGTGTTTATACAATGGCACTTGCCTGTTAGGTTTTGGCATAAAAAATAAACCAAATGTTTTGATGCAGGTTACAAAAATATTCAGCAAATCCCCAAAGGCAGCTGGAAAGGGGTTTTCTTTGTTCAAGCCCAGTAACAGATGCGGACTGAATTTCTGTGAACCTCAAAATTAAACATTGAGGCAGCTGCAAAGTCTCAGTTGTTTGAAAAAAAAAATAGTACATTTAGTTTAGTTTTATTAACTATAATTAGTATGTGCTGTTACGTGAAAAAAATATTGTATATATTTTTCTTGAAAAAATTATTAACATATAGAATGCAGTACCATGTATGTTCTCTTGTACCAAATAAAGGCACCTATATTAACTAAGGTTGCCCAAAGGAAAGGTACTCCGTCTGCACTCTGTCTGCAGCTCCTAAAATCTGCATATAATCAACGGAAATAGCCTTGAATCTAAAACAAGGTGATACAGCACTAAGTGCAAGGCATTCGCAACCTTTGTTGATCACACCTTATTAAACAACAAAGGTTACCTTTAAATAAAATAATATATATGTAAATATATTCATATATAGAGAGACAGAGAAAGTGAGAGCAAGCATGTAAAATGCATTGAGTTTAGAAGGCTCGGTGCCTAATTGGAAAATGTAGATTTTGCTACTGTCCAGTTTTCTGAGCGCAGAAAACTGATCTTGGAACTCACAATGCAATGCCTAAGCCTTGTAATGGAAAGCTACATGAGTTTGGCAGCCTACACTTTTTGGTTTCTTGTAAGCACCTTTAAGACTCGGACTGTGTCATATTCTGCTTATTAGAGATGTCCCGGCATTGTGAAGGAGGAACCTCGGTCACTGGGCAGCATGAGGGTCTCATAAGGCTCAGCACGTGATTAATTACAAGATTCCAGGGGTACGGGTGTGGGGGGTGCCCATAGAGGATGTGTCTAATCTTAACACATTTCATGCCGGGGTGGAAGCTGTACATCAGCAGTCTCCTGCTTACTTGTTCAAAGCTTTTTCCAGGTACTCCTGGATCCATTTAATCTTGGGGTCCAAGCAAATCTGTTTCCCATTATGCTTAAGACGAGCCCTGTGGAATAATTAGAAGAAAACAAATTAACAATTAGATTAGAAAATACTCTAATACCGAACATTTAGAGCACTGTTTCTCAACAGGGGTACACATCAGAGTTCAGGGATGCATCAACAGGGGGGTTATTATTGGTCAGGTAATTTATTATTATTAAAATTGTATTCTTTTTTGCTTTACGAAGTGCCACAAGGCCCATTACCCACTTATTTTGGTAACAAATGGTAATGGTAACAAGTGGGCAAGCCATTCAAAAATGTCAGAGTTTCTAAATTTACTAGCAATATGGTTCATCACACATGAAAACCTAAAAAGCTACTGTTCTTGATACTTGAACTCTAATTAGGATAAAGATTATTAACAGAAGCAAGTCACATAGAGTGTCTTGCAGCTTTTAGATGTCATGTGTACACACACACTATGTTTGTATTGGACCTCCTTTACTGCCCTGATGGTGGCCTTGGTCCAACACCTGGGACCCATCAGAGAGTGTGCCAGTCCAAAGCTGATCATATATGATTTGATTAACATGCCTTCTCGATAACTATCAGCTATGATGGTCAGACCAGTGGAGCATGTTCTGTGCTGGGCCAAATAAAAACATCAGTGAGATTTCTCACTGCAAGTCTGACTGGCCAAAATGCAACTTTGTTAGATATATCTGGTTTCAAAATCATTAGATCAAACAATGTTTCAATAAAGAACAAAAACAATCTGATCTGTTGCAGCATATCCCAAAACCTTATTTGAACTAGGATAAACACTGTATAGTACAAAAAATGAATTGCGTTTTAAATTGCATTGCCCAGTTAGGGAGGACATTTGTATTAGATTTAGCTTTTAAGGAGACTTTTATCTTGTCCTCACTTTTTCCAGCATGAGCTTGTTTGTTTGTACTTACACAATCTGCAGAGAGCAGTTGGTGGTAGAAAGGATCTTCAGGTGTTTAATGTTGCTTTTGGCCACGTTGCTTTCATAGTATCTGCAGGGACATCGGTAAGTCAAGCTGACGGGTTTCTCTGTAGGATCAAAGGACAATCATTAGGAATGAGATCCCCGCATGGAGAGCAGACATTACACAACAATTAGTCAACGCTGCATTCTTTATAGCGACCTTCTAAAGAGACTGCACATTTTTTCTTAGTTTGAAGTTATGTCAATAAGCAAAGGCAAAGGAAAACAGAAAACAGTGGTGATTGTGTCAAACTAGGTGCAATTTTAGAAAAGAAAGTTTAATTGAAAGAAGTCATTCCGACACGACGACAATTAGAATTCGATTTTGGTGTACTTTTTTATAATTAAAATTTCTAAAAAGTATATAGTTCACCTAGGCTTTCAGATAAAGGATGTTAAAAAAAAGCTTACGCTCCCTAAGGCTGTTCACTAACACAGCTGCAACCTTTCGCTATACAATGTTGAACTATAAAAATATATTATTATACTACATCTACCCAAGAATGGATACATCTGTATGTAGAATAGACTACATCTACCTAAGAATAATGCAATCTATATAGCTTAGAAAAGAAGCAACCAGTTTCACCGGAAGAGTTTTTTCAAGGTATTCATTAATTACTTCAAGGAGTCAACAAAAATATTGGCCAATGTTCTTGGAAAACAAGGCTATGTTAAAACTACCCCCAATACAGTTTCATAAGACATACACTATTATAATTATTATTACACACCAGACTACAACCCCAGAAAAAAATTTAATATAATGATTTGAATTGTCTGCATAGATTATTATGTGATTGGAAACAATATGATGGGAAACACATGGAACACATCGAAGATGTCTATCCTAATGCAGAATGAAGAAAGACAATTGTCTCTCAACAAGTTAAAACTAAAAGCGCTAATGGGGTTCAATGTACCCATTACCTGTTCCTGAATTTAGTGGGATTTTTTTCACAGTGCTAGAATTTGTGTATAAGGTAAGTCCCTGAGTTTTCCCTTTGCATCCGCAGAAGGCCTGGATGTGATGCTGGAACTAATGGGTCCCCTTAAAAGGCTTGCATCTTCCTACCATGACGGGAAAAGTAGTTGCTAGCTGGACACACACACACACAGCTCCACCTGTATAAACATGCCTCTGGGATGTAAAGGTGTACATTTTAAGGGGTAGAAGAACCTCAGGACAATGTGAATAAAGAAAAATGCCTTACAGATTAGGATGGAAAGCAACCTCATTGTTTTATGTAGGCAGCAATGGCAATTAGAGAAGATAACGGAACAGATAAGACAGCACTTGGTCAAGCTGTTATTCAAGTTATTATAATGGTTTATAACCTCAGGCTATGAAAAAAGCTACTTGAGGAGCGAAGGAAGGGAAATGATAGGTTAAATGCAGGAAAATAAATCCACTCTTTGGAGTTAGATGGAACAGAAAGACAAAGTCTATACTAAGGGTGAGTTAGCGTAAGCCTCAGTTTAATTACAAACTAAGTGGTTGGGACTTGTCTTATGCTTTTAGGCCATAATAGTGTTATGTCTTTGGGTGGAAGCAACCAAAAGAGACCTCATCCAGTAACTGATCCTTTGAAAGACCCAGATATTGTTGTCTAAAAGCTAATAGTTGCTTTTAATTAGAGTGTTTCTAGTGATGAAGGATGCTTGGCTTTTACAGAGATTTACAGTCATAAATATAAACCTAAACATAGGCACTGCCTATGAAGAACCCCATTCCATTTATTGTCTCTGTAGCAGCTGTATGTGTTGCCTTGACCATGGTTGTACTCCTGGTCATGAAGATGGATGTCATTATATCAGACAGTCTAGATTTCAATATATTCAGGTGATTGACATGAGAAATATGTAAAAAATTCAGCGTGTCCTTGGAAGTTTTGGGCTGATGCTATTTGGATATTTAATTCAGAGATCTGGCTCCCAATCTTAGGCTGGGTAGTGCTTGTGTGTGTCCTCACTCTTTCAGAGCAGCATTATTAGCAGTAGTGATTTATATATTAACTGTCGTTAAAATCTGATTCATATCAGAACGTGTTCCAGGTTTAAAGCCTTTCCAGCTTGAATGCAAATTCATATCCAAACATGACTTTTAGTTTAAACACAACTGTGTGTGCAGAGGTTTTTTTCCTGGAAGCAGCTCTTCTCTGTTTGCAAGAAGCTATTGTATGATACTCACAGCCATCGTGTTTAAAAAAGTTTACAAAATGCAGAATGCCCAGTTTCAGCTCTATACAGCAGTTGGTAAATATAGCCTGGTTTGGGAATTTTGTTTTTAGCAGATATGTTTTGGGTATGACGAATAGCTCTTGAGTGGAACCCTTTTTATGCTTTTTTTCTGTCTGTAACTGTCCAGTCTTTTAAATAGGAAACATATCACTGTTAGCAATATGGGGGGGGGGGTAATGCAGCAGCCTCACTCATTCAATCATATGCCTAAAGGAAAGAAACAGATGGAAGCAGAGTAATGCAGTGTAAAATGGTGTGTGTTGCTGGAGATACCCCTCATGTCTATTATGATAAGCATGCACACCGGATGCTTCAGGAACATGTACACCTATACTGAAAAACAGGTGTTGCAGTGGCGTTGTGGTGAGAAGATGCTCCTACTGCATCCCAAGAGAAATGGTGGTCCATAGTGTTAGAGAAAGTGAAAGACTTGTGTCACGTGATGTAGCATGGTAAACCATGAATATAACAAATAGTAAATAACCTTCAAGAAAATATAAAAAATAACTTTGTCTGTAGAAAGGTAAGTCCTGAGCATAAAATTTTGCAAAACGGGAGGTCCCTGTGTCTGTAGAAAGGTAGGCCCTGAGTATAATATATACTCAAAAGCCTTGGTGAAAGTTAGACAAATGTATCTGTAGCTGTAGAAATGTAAGCCTTGAGTATAATACATAGTAACTAGTATCATACCATTATATTACATATCTATTATATTATATTATATTATATTATATTAATTAAACAGTAAAAGCTATCTGAGATCTGAGTGTCATTTTACACCATAGGAGATGTTAATGGATAAACATGATTATGTTGCAATGAGCAGGACTACCTTTAGCTAAAAGCATGGGTCCTGAATGGAATCTAATCAAAAAGCTGCTCTGATGGGGCCTGTCAAGTCTGTCCGTTCATAGTTACTTGTGCCACTTGACTGTCATTGACAAAATAATCCATGCCAATCGCAACACTGGACAGTGGAATATGGTCATCTTGCCTTGCAATTTCCATAGAAACCATAGAAAATAAATAGGCAACTGTGTAGTATCGAAGTGTAGAATACAGAACAAGTAGTTCATGGAGACTGGCCTTTATGTGTAGAGGTCTAAGGTGGTGCTGGAACAATGGAAGGTTGGTAGCGTAGCATCACACCAATAATGTACAGTATCTGCAAATGACTAATGCCGCGATATGGTTCACTCAGATGTACAATTTAGTGGTAGTCTCTGTTGGTGAGGTTTAATGTGGTTGCCATTCCTAGTGATTTTGTTTCTCTATTATCCATACTTTTGAGTGTTTCCTTTCTCTGTCCATGACAGTCTCATTCGTGGTTTTACAGGGTCTTCTCTACCTTGAGCCGGGAACTAACATAGCCTTGTTTCAGCTTTGAAGACCTATCAAATGATCTCAGTAATCTGTGCTACCAGTTAACCACACTCTCCCGCCTTTGTGTATCCTTAACCCATACATCATTCCTGTTTTAACACGGTAAAAGTGTCAGGCTGGAATGTCCTGGAATGATGTCTTAATGTGCCATTAGTGAGCACCAGAACACCCCAGACCCGTCCATCAGTTGTCATTAAACCTGATTGCAGCCACTTTGTAAATTGAGCTGCAAACAGGTCAATGAGATTGTTAACATAAATAGGGAGCTGTTATTCTATGTTTTGCCAACCCAAAGAAATGACAGCATGTGTTAATAATATTAAACATCAACTGCAGCAGGAAGGGCCTATGTGTTACTGTGACTGCTTCATTTTACTGTACTCCAACATAACAAAAAAATATACATCTCCATAACATCTAGGTGAGGAACACCAGTCAGGACATAATATGTTACAGTGTATGTTAGGCGACCTCCTTATAAAAAGGGGAGGAGCATCTTGTACAATCTTGATTATGAACTATGCCATTACTGAACAATACAGATTGACCTAACTTTTGTAGTCATATAAAGGCCTGATGTCCATCCAAAGGAACGCGATTACACAACAATCTTTCCATGGTTGGACTTGTCACAGCAGACTCTGACACAAAATATGTTTTATAGGAAGCAAATATAGGTATTGTGTACTCTTTCAACCTACCAACCATCCTCCTTTATAGAGAAAAAATAAAAGGACTACAGATGGAACTATGAACATTGCACCAATTATAGAAAAACATTTAAACAAAGTAACACACTTATAGTGTATAATAGTTTTATGTTTCGAATTTGCTGAAAACAACTTAGGCTATATGGTATTTATATATCAAGGCAAGGGTTCTCTATCAGTACAACACTATATTTTATTCTCTTTTTTAAAAAATACAAGACAAATCCATTGATACTAAAAGTCCGAACCAGGCACTAACTTTTTCCCCTCTTATCCTCCATAGGTAGAGTGTATGAGCCATGTCAAACGTCTCAAATTCTCTGATTATATGTAAATACCTTATGTATTCTAAGTAAAGCCACTAGCTTTGCTTTCATTTATGGTTGTTGCTGAGCTGGGAGGGTCATGCCATGATGATGGAGGAAAATTAAGGAGATGTACATGGGACAGGCATCAAGTGATCTGTTTGCTGCCTTATTATTACTTTTGCCTGGACTGTCCCTCCCTACACCAGAACATAATGATACCTTTTTGGCCTGGCTATGATAACAATGTGGTAGGCACATTAGATTGTGAGCTCCTTCTTTTTAAATGGACTTTAATTTAAAGAATAAACAGTAACTTCATTTCTTCTGAAGATAAACAAACCATACTATACATTTCTCCTAAATTTAGACTCTGGCCGCAACCACAGTGCAATATTTTATATTGTGTTTTATATGGCTTTATATTCTAGTTGTGTTTGGAATAAAATAATATTATTATGACTGGCATTCATTCCAGTGTAAGAACTATTGTTGAGGGCTCGTGGTCTATGGATCCAGATTTCCCAGCAGATGAATGGCCCTCTATACAGCAAAGCTGCTTTATAGGTTTCATCATCTTTGCCTTTCCTCTTTGGCAATATATATGTGTGTGTGTGCTATGTAAAGCCAGAGTAACTAGCAGAGAATTCTGCTTAAGATTGAGATATGTTGACTAATTTACCCCCTTCCCTTTATTTATAGGTTGAGGGCTGTGTAGTGGCGACGTAACCGATCACTGGATACTTAGTCATATATTAGGACCATCCAAGCTGATGATAAAGTGTGCAGATAATATGCGTTCCACTCAGCCATCTCTGATCTTACCCATCTGGCAGGTAATTGGTCTGTCTGGTGAAGCCGCAGACAGGCACCAGTTCCTCGTTCCACATATGCGGAGTCTGTATCACAGGTAACATATGCCAGAACAGCAGAAGACTGTTGGGAGACATAGCTAAGAATGGGTCACCGAATTAGCCTGGTGGATTTTATAGGCAAAATCTGATGTTGTATGCTCAATCACAGCACAAGGGGATGCTTTAAAATACTTAGAACAATGCAAAATGTCCCATGTCCCATCCATATATTACCATCATAGTTTTATTCCTAAATAATAACATGGTCATGTTACTAGAATTAATAGATGGTTAAAAAATATATTAACATATCTTTGTGTGTGCCCTCAAAAGCCTTTTCTTTTACACATTTGCAGCTCATGTTTTTCTCATCATAGATATGATTTATGGCCCCCTGACTATTCAGGAAGGTGAAGACCACTAAACTGTTACTTGTTGCCCTAACTATACCTCACATCAAACACAGATGCTACTTTGGGAAAGGAAAGGAAAAGGAATTTGTAGTCAAGAATGTCAAAACACATCAGTCTAACTAGAAAAAGTATATTATATATATTTATATTAGACAAGTATATACTAAACTGTGAAGCACTTCTTAACTCTTTCTTGGAAAATTTCTTCACTCACTAAAGTAATAAGGTGGTATAAGGCTGAGTTTATTAGAAGGTTAGTTTTAAAGAATACTATGATATATCATGGAACAGTATCATGTCACATTATTTTCACTTTCTACTACTCTTAGTGGCTAACACGATACATCACAATATTGCTTGCTTGACTCACTTGGAGAACATCTCCTTCTCAACATCTAATCGTATGCAAGAGATTTAAATATTTGAATTTTTTGTGTAGCTTATTAGGAGTTGAGAAAGTTTCCAAGTAAATATAGGAGTGCTCCACTATTAAATACCCCATTAATAAGGTTAAGTATTGACCATCAGGGTAATGTGATGTATATAAAGTCCAAATCACCATCAACCAAACCATGATTAAAGGCTATGAAGAAGTAAGAAGTTTCTGTCATTAAGCAATAAAATCAGCACCAGCTTCAGAAAAAGGCAAACTGCCACTCTGCAGGCGTGAACATGTAGGCTTAGTCATGCATGCTAATTAATTGAGTTTTTAAGAAGGATTGTTTAGAGCTGAGATTTTGCTGGAATAACCACTTATCACAAACTCTGCTAGGTTAATTGACTGAAACAATGAGGTCCATGTTAGATATTTGCTTGTGACCACACATCTGTTAAATATAAAGGTTAAAATGTGTGTGTGTGTGTGTTGAATCCATGGCAAGACTCTATTCTCCAACAGAACAGTTTATTCCCAGAGAAGATTCTTTGACTTAGATAAGGGACATGTTTGCCTCCATTCAGTTCCCAGTCACAGATGGCAGTGAGATATACAGTAGCTCTGCATTACTTTTCAGGAACTGGAATTTGTAAATGAAAGACAGATTGAGCCAGGCTAGATATCAGTGGATTCAGCGGATGCAGACTATGTCTTATTAGCCTTAATTATCCTGTTTAAATATCGCTCTGACCCCATTATGTACTGGTTAAATATCAGTCAATTTAGGATGATGTTACATATGTCATGTAAAAAAGGGAAAAAAGAAAGTTGCCTGCCAAAGTAAGATTGGCCAGGAGGGGGAGTATCAGGAGCGTGGATGTTATCTGGGGGGGGGGGCAACTCCTTTTATAACATACTTTATAGAGGTATCTGAAGCCTCCATCAGTTTAGGAATGTCATATCTTCCTATCAACAACAAGCAGTTACCAGTAAACATCCAACGGGAACAAACTCTCAATGATCAATCATTTTATTTATTAGGTCACAGCACATGTGAACCCTCTGCCTTTCTACATAGCACAGAGATGTCAAGAGTAGGTCAGTAGCCAACTTAGTGGTTAAAGGTCTACGTACCTTTGACCCCAGCAGTGACATTGTCATAACTCTGTTGAGTTATTAGTGATAGTTATATCTGCAGGAAAAGCATTAACGTTCTTTAATGGCCACTTTCTGCCCTTCACACTCTGTAACTTGATGTAAAACACCAATAGAAATAACTGTTTTTGGGGAATTGCTAAAATGCTACATTTTGAAAAAAAAGTGAATTTAGCTATGTAATACAAACGTTTTTCAAGGGATTTTTAAAACAACTGGCAGGAGATGTCCATGTGTTCAGCAGGCACTGTGAATGCATTAAAATTGTGAAGCTTGATAAATGTTCTAGATATTTGTCAAGCTGTTGGAAGGCATTTACATGGCAATTAAGTAGTTATGCTCAGTTTGCCTTTCTTTTGATTGAATTGCATTGTAACACTGAATTGCATTGTAAATGCCTTAAGATTTATTAAGCATCCCAGGTCAATATACTCTAAAAAACAATGCCCGAGACTGATTATACCTAGGCTGCACACTCCAAAATGCTGCAAGATTTGCTGTTTGGTAGAGTCTTTATCACATCTGTGATCTAGTTTTTAACTGTAATAATAAATATTTCCTTGGTAAGGTCTTAAGTTGTTGTACCCCGTTCGCCACTGGAAGCAGTATAAAGTGAAGAAATAAGGTAAGACCTTATTAAGGTATATTTACGGTAAGAGACATGAGCTTTCTCAAGCTTGCCATTAACATATTCACTTAGTCTGAAAAGGTATTACCTTATTCCTTTACTTGGTCAAGTCTTCGCACAGGCACCCACCCAACACCACCACCAATTGACATTAACCAAGAATGGCAATACATCAACAACAAATGGATTATACCAAATTGCCTTGGAGGAGCCTGGAAATTGACGGGACAAGTGTAGAGCACCCAGGATTTTTACCTGGGGGGCATCAAGCCAGACAGCCACAGTGGTGTTACAGTTACGAAGATGCGCTCCAGTTTCTGGGTAATGCGACAATTTGACCAACCAGTCTTGGGAGAGGTGGTGTCACTATCTATAAATGGGACCCATTATGCCAGTATTGTCCAAAACTCTTCATGTGCCTAGAGACCTGCATCATCCCAAACCAGCAATTACCAGAAAAACATTAGTGCCATATGTATATATATATCCTATACATACACGTTTTGGGCAACCCAGCAATGGTCTGATCATACCTTAGCATATACAGATCATATAAAATGTACCCTATTCAACAAATGTGTTTCGAATGCATTTAAAAGCGGTAGATATTTCAATTAGCAACAAAACCTGCCTCCAAAAAGTCAACTGCCATGATGATAACGGCCTATTTTTTCTATTGTAAAAAAGGAAAAGGCAATAATGCACACAGGCACAATAAATATAATATAGACAAATATGCAAAATAATAATAACTTGTAAAAAAATGTACTGAATGTATTAATCACATGGGTGCCCTGATTCATAGTGTCACATCATCCCGGTTCACTGAAGCAGAATTAGTAGTGGTCACCAGACTTTGCTTTGAAGGGCAGAACAATATGGGACCTGTGCCTCTGATGTCCCCCGGACTGGGCCGGACAGGTAACTGGGTGTTTGCACTACAAAGGCCTCCTTTTCTTCCAGCCTTCCTTTTATCTCACCTCAGGTTTTATCTGCAGCTTCTCTACTCCACTTTCCCTCCTCTGTTTGTTCTTGGCTATGAAAAGCTTGTATAATAAAACGGTAAATGAGCTCATGAAGAGAGAACAACAGAAGTATGTTTGCTGAGCTCTTTAAGTGTCAAGCACTACAATCCCAATACAGATCATTTAGTGACAAGGTCGTGTGTACTCAGTACCACTTTCTCAGCCTGCGCCATACAGTTGTATTTGTTTGATAATTCACCCATGAGTCAATGCTTTTAGGCTACGCATTGACATGAGGTGGTGACTGCCACAGTTATGGGAGTTGTACTAAGTCTTGTCTTTAATCAAATTGTATATCAGATTTTTCAACACTTATGACTGTCATGGTGACAGATAATATTAAAATAGATTTAGTAATTGTATTATGATAAGTATGGCTGTCCAATCTCTAGGTGTTTCATCTAGAAAAGGTGATTTATCTAGATCAGGGGTTTCCAACCTTATTCCGTCAAGCACCACTTCCAACTTTCTAATTAGTTCAGGTATGACCTGGGTGGTATGTATAGGTTGTCGTAAAAATGCGCAAAACCACCATTTACTCTGTAAATTATGCACATGAATATTTGTCACAATCATTTGGAGTAAACCAGGCTTAGATAAAGTACAATTTGAATCCGAAAAAGTTACAGTTCAATCTGCAGCCTTGCCAAGTCCCACCTGATATCATCTTGCCTACCGCCAGTGGTGCACCTACCAAGGAACTCCTGATTTAGAATATGAAATATCTATAGTCATTGGTCATAACATTAGGACTTGCTATTGTTTTAGGACATTTTGCTAGTCATCGGCTTTCTAACGTAGTAGGGAGTTCACCACTGTATAAAAAAAAATCCCCCAGCCCAACTACAAAGTAACCACAAATTGACTATTCAGTTGGCCCCTGCTCTCCTCCTAGTCCACCTTAAACAGTGTGTGCTCATCTTCTGCACTTCTGGTGCTGCAATGGAACACAGGTGACTCTTTTGTGATTGGAGGACAACAGAGTCACCTATCACCCCCTTACGGCAAAACAGCTGAAGACAGACATGGGACAGAGCATATAGGGACCAGTTGCTGCTCTGATATTTAAAATCATAGAATAAGTGCTACCTAAAATGTTTAATCATACTAGGTGGAGTAGACTGCAGATGGCCATACATTAGGGTGTGTCTGTGTAATATGCACTTAGAAAGCATGTATGAATGCATTGTAGCAAGGATCTGCATTGATGCAAAGACCACAAAATGATAATAAAGACATGCAAATGACAGTCAACTGTCACTATGCCCCTATGAGAGAAAATTAAATACAAAATATTGTATTTAATCGTAAAATAAAACATTTTAAGAAGCAAACATGAACAGTTAGTTTTGCACCACAGGCCAATACTAAAATCTATACAAGATCTACCTTGAGAAAAAGTATCCAACCAGAAAAACCTTGCACACCAAAACCCCTTCTAGTCCTCAGCCATGGTTTGCCATGCAGCTTACAAAAGCGTAGAGTGGGATATTGGCCAAACACTACACGGCCCAATAAAATTTAATTAAGAGCAGATTCTCTGTGGCTTGGATTATGGGGCCAGCATGTGCACCATATATGTTTAGGTTCCAGACAGCGGACACATTCATTGAACATGTGCCTGGATCAGTGGAGGATATGGGTTAGAAGGGGACTTTATTATTGAAAAGCCTGAGCTCTCTGCGGTGTTTAGTTTATAAATCTGTGGCTGTGTGATGTTTCTCTGATTGCCCGAGAAGCCAGAGTCATGTTCTCATAAACTGGCTGCATTATGTAATTCAAGCAGTACAATAGCTTGGCACATTATCAGATCACCACATTTTATAGAAGGGGCCTGGAATGTGCTCAGCGCCGCAACCCGGGGATTTAATTGTGCAAGCAAGCAATTAATCAGAGTGCAGCTTAAATAATGGGAAACATTCTGATCTGAAGTTGCCATACAGTTTCTGACACATTACACCAAAGCACAACTGCTAATGCTACTTTAAACTGGCAAAGATGCTCCAACTAGACTTTGAAAACTGAGGCTAAGTGAACATTTTGGGTGTATGGCACATTTTACCACCAAGCTTTAAGAAAGACTCATCTTCAAAATTAAACTCTTGTTATTTTGTCTAGTTTTAGATCGAATGGGGAAGAGCTAAAGCCACTTTACATTCTTTTTCAGCCTGTAACCCAATCATAAGGGTTAAGTTTTTTTTTTCAGACCTCTGGTGACCAAACAGTAAGCAGTAGTGGTTATAAAGAAGCATGAGGTTACCAAAATTCTACCGATTCCAAAAGAGTTTTGGCTTGAAATACATAAGGTTGGCCCTTTAAGTGACACAGTTCTTGTAAAAATCTGTCTACTGAACATACTCCATGAGAAACCAGCATTATCATTATGGCAATCAATGCATTATTGGGTTAATCGAGCAAGAAAAACTGTGCTATACTGCACTCAGGGTTATTCTGTATCCAGTCACAATAAATGGTTTTGGAGTATTCATGACATCATCTTTCTCTTGCTGGCATGAAATAATGTTTATTAAAGATGATTTATTACTGCATTATTATAGCAGGGCAATTTACTAAATGGCTTACACTGGATTACCCATCAATTGCTCTTAAATCTTTCAAATGTATCCCAGCTTTCCCTTCATCAGGCCTCCCCATGCCAAGATAATAGGATATATAGGACTATTCTATGCTAACTATTGGAGCCTTGGGGATTTTATTGTCTCGCAGCACATACAGGCATGTTACCATTCTCTCCTATAATGAGTATTGCCAAGCAAGAAAATATTCCTATTATTGTCAGTGCTATTAGTATCACTAATATTCATATTACTGATGTCAATGTTGTCAGTATAGGTAACATTCTTATAAGAAATGCAAGTACTATCACTATTATTGATATTTTTGTGGTGAGTGCTATCAGTATCAGTGCTGGTCCCTTAAATATTGTCAGTTCTATCAGTAATATTCAAATTTTAATTGCCAATGCTTTTACTATCAGTGCCGTCCTTCTTTTTGCTGGGAGTGATATAAGTAATACTCATTGCTACCCCTAATATTATTGTTAGTACTAGCAGTATCAGTAATATTCCTATTATTGCTAGTGCTATCGCTTTTAGTTCAATTCTTATTGTGAAAGCTACTGGCAAGGCATTTTCTAGGGGAGGGTGAGCAGGGCGATTGTCTTGGGTGCCAAGGCTATGGGGGGGCACCTTTATCCCAACATGTTTTCTGCAGAGCCAGGGCCATAAGACCTTGGCATAAGGCCTTGCATCCCCCATATTGGGTTCAGTTATGTGAAGAGGGCACTGCCTGGTGCTACAGTAGAGGCACTTGATGGCATTTACCTATTTGAAACAGCAGTAGCACAATAGGCTGGGTAAGGAGGGGGTAGATTTATCCCATCCTGCACTGAGCATTAATATGCCTAGAAACTGCCCTGACCATTGGTATCAGTACAAGTCTCATTATTATTATCAGTGCAATCACTAAAAATCATGATATAATGTCAGTGCTATCCATATCAGTAACGTGTACCATGTGTTTTTTTGGTAGTTCTACCAGTAAAAGTCTAATTCTCATAGTCAGTGATATCAGTAACAGTGCTATTATTATATTATTATTATTATTACTGATAGTGCTACCCCTAATATTATTTTCACCTTTATAAGTATTAGTGCTCTTTCTATTATTATTGTGAGTGCTATCAGTATCAGTATAGCTTTAGTGATATTAGTATTACTATTGTGAGTGCCATGAATATCATTAACATTCTTATTATTATCGAATTCTTCATAATCAGTAAACATTGTATTATTATTATTATTACTATCAGTAGCAGTCATTTTATTATTATCATTGATACATTTAGTGCTATTCTTAATCAATAAATATTGTCAGTGCAGTCAGTATCAGTATAAATGCACTTTTCTTGTAATTTTTTAATATGTAATTAAAAAAAAATAAAGTGTTATCTAAATCAATAAAAGTGTTGTTATAGTTTGGTAGATGTGTGATGGATAATGAGGAGATCGGGCGATGTGGCCATGCTATGGAGGCAGATGTCAGACTCAGGTCATCATGGCCTTCCTCCCGGCACACCTTAGCACCTGACTATATATCATGCCATAAAAGCCCAGGGCCCTTTAGTGCCGAGCTCAGGGCTTCTCCTCTCCCGGGGTTATCGGAGCCATGAATCAGTTAACCCTTCAGGCGAAGCCCCTTTAAAGTGGTGCTAGTGATGGGTGCTGCTTTCCAGATGTGCAGCGCTGATAGCCCGGGCCGGGTGTAATCTGCCCCGTCTGATAGCTGGAGGGGGCTCTGCTGCCCCCCTGTGTTGCCCCCCGCCCTCTGCTTCCTTTATGCCGCTATGTTAATGCTGTTTTGGCTGCTTCTCCCCTTTCTTATGGAAAGATATTTGATGGGGCCGCCGCAGACCCCAAACAAACCACCGAGTGTCTCCTCCACCTGAATAGAGGAGGGGGCTTCTGCTGACCATCTCAATGCCCCTGATTAACTGTGGCTAACAATCTGCCCTTCATCATGGAAATCTACCTGAAGTCTGGTCTTGTCATTCCCAACACAGACAGGAGCTTAACCACACAGCTTACAATCTAAACTCTATACAATGTTACTGAGAAGCCACAGGTAGGGCCATTAGCTAATTTACCATATCTATTTATTATTATTAAAGTCTATTTAGGCTTCTTTTCCATGCATAAGACACATATATGATAGTAATTTAGCTTACATTGATACAGTACAACATAGATACTGTTACCAAGCGCAGCCACTCAATATAACTGTGTATGTATTATGCAGAGTGTATATATATATATATATATATATATATAGTCGGACTGGCCCACCAGGTCCTCTAGTGGGCCCCAGGCATTATCTATCCTAGGGCCACCACTGTGGCAGTACAAGACATTCAAGGCTAGTACAGTATTTCTGGGTATCAGAAGATCAGTGTCCCCTGAGTTTTTTTATTTTGTTAGTAAGTTACATTTGTTATTTATTTGGTCAATAAAAAACTCGATATTTTAACAATTTAATTGTGCATTAGTTGAAAGATATTTTCCCCTGGTTGGCCCAATGTGCCCTGTCTGAATATATATATATATATATATATATATATATATATATACTAATTACAGTCTCCTATGCTCCTATGTTATGGCTACATTTGCCCCACTACAGTTACATTGAAGAAGCAATTGGGTACGGGTATCAGATCACATAGGAAGACAAGAAACTGATACAATCACCTACAAAACAAGACACAACATTCAGCCTATTACCAGATTCTCCAATTTACCAAGCAGACCTCCATTTATTTTGGGAGAGGGAGCACTGAGGTCGGTATGCTAACCTGACATTGATGCCACCAGTCACAAATGAGTAAACATTTTACCCTATTATTTGCTCCATCATATGCCCTCCATGCTAACCCCTCCCTGTCAAATCCCCCCACCAAGCCTAGTATACATGATCCTTATGCATCGTATGTAAGAAGCACCAAGCCTGTGCGCTGCCAATGAGCAAACTATAGAGCCAATATCCACTCTTTTAAGACAGCCACTGGCTCAGTCATTGAAAACCTACATGTACTATAATCAGTTTGGAGGTGTTCTTTTACTGCCTGCCCAATATGATTGTTAATCATTAACTGACATCTATCTTCCATAAATCTCTCCATCTATCTGTAAGTTTCTCCAAAGCTGTCACATCTTGCTGCCCATATTGCAAGCAAGAAAGTCTGTAGTGGGTTAGAATGGTGATGGGGGCACACCAGGCATCACCAATACATATATATACTAAAATAACCTGTCTGTTAGAAGGCAACACAAAGAGACATACAGAATTCAGAGCAGCGCTTAAAACAGTAGCCTGCAGCAATGCTTTCCATATCCTGGACTACAACGCATGTTTACCAGCCCACCCCCTGCTGGGTGTCATCCAAAGCCCCTTTAGCAGTCTTGCCACGAGCTTTTCCATGTACAATATATATATATATATATATATATATATATATATATATATATATATATATATATTTATATATTAGATTATAGGCTTTTTAGATTTTTTTAAAGCCACCAAATTATTCATTTCCCTAAGCTAGTAGTATATATCAATAGACCCCAAACAGGCAACCTGTTAGAGGATGAGAATTACAATGGTTGAAAAATGTAGCCCAAGGCAGCATCCCCTCATCATTAGGGTGCCATTGTCATTCATCACTACACCTAGCACGTCACCTCATCCCCAGACACATTATACCCACTACTAAATATATATATATATAGAGAGAGAGAGAGAGAGAGAGAGAGAGAGAGAGAGAGATAGATTTAATAAGAAAGACAAACAAGCGCCCAGCATTTTCATAGTGTATTATAATGAAAAAACTAAATTTTAAAAAGTATATAATGATAAAATCTAATTAATAAAACATATATAATTGCCAATCCCAATAATAAAAAAGCCTGCTAAACTTGTATGCAACATCACATATTACAACTTAACCCACTAGAATAAAACTTGAGTGAGACTCGGAGGTATCACTAAAATGTACCCCAGACACCCGCTTGGTAAATGTCACCTTATGTCAAACCCTGCATGCTGGGCACATAGTGACTTCATGCAGTATAAGGACGTTTGTAGGTTAAGTATTTGTAATTAATTAAGTACAAAGTGCAATAAGTATAAGTAGTTGTACTATAGAAAGATGGGCATCAGAGCTGCAGTGGGGTGAGCAGGCAGTAGCACATGGCAGGCGGGTGGCAGTAGCACATGGCAGAGGAAGGGGGGCAGCCATGGCACCTGGCAGAGCTCTCTTACTCTCTCACTCCTGCGGGGTAACGGTGACCAGGTGCCACCTAACAGCAATGCCACACCTGCACTGCCGCAAGCCACAACACAGCACAGCACAGCAAGATCTCCTGTCCCAAAAAGTCACAAGTACACAACGTGCCCCCAAAGCTGCAGCACACAGGGCAGCACAGGCTTCACCCAGAGAGGCTCAGTGTAGAGGGTGACTTACCGTCCGAGGAGCAGATGGTGCCCATCAGGAGGGTGATGAGGAGGGCCAGGCAGCGGAGCTCCATGTTGAGGACTGATAATAGAGAGATGTGAGCACCAGCTAAGTCACGATCACAATGAGCCTCGCTCCCCCTGCAAAGCAATGGGAGGACTGGAGGGAGGGGGTGCGGCCATCACCTCCCAGGCGTCTGGTTACAGGCTTCCTCTCCCACTCACCCCCGCCAGCCTATGTCGCCGCTATAGAGGTGCAGAACAACGCGTCAATCCCTCCACCCCCCTTTGCTTCTACCCCAGTGTCTAAGGTGCTGCCCCATGGGGACCCCCGACTCACCCATCACTGCCCCCTCCTCCCATACTGCTTCTTCACCTACCTGCTAAGCGGAGACTTGTGCTTGCTGGGGTATGAGGCTTCATTCCTTTCTCTTCACGTCCCTTCTTTCCTTCCACCCCCTCTCTCTTCTACTCAATTTATTCTATGTATCTTTTTATATCTTGTTGTTTTTTCTTTATCTCTAGCTTTAAATGTGACCTCTCTTCATATATTTCTCTACTTTCTTAGCTTTCCCTTCTTTCTTTTAGCTCTAACATTGTCTGCCTGTAAACACCTTTTTATCTTTATTTCTTACTTGTATCTTAAATTCATTCGGTCAACCTTCCTTTCTACTATCTATCTATCTATCTATCTATCTATCTATCTATCTATCTATCTATCATCTTCCCTTGCCTTCCCCTTATCATACTATATATCCATTTTTGTTTTTGCATTTTTCTTGCCTTTACATTTGGCATGTATTGAATTATTTCCACACAGTTTTTGTCATTGCTAATAGCTGTACCATTTATTTTCTTTCTTTCTTTCTTTCTTTCTTTCTTTCTTTCTTTCTTTCTTTCTTTCTTTCCATTTCTTCTGCCTCATCCTACCCTCTTTCCTATCTATCTTTCTTTTTACTTTGATTTCATCCTATGATTCTGTATATCCAATGTTTGTAAATTATTTTGTTTTGTTTTTAGCTCTTCTTTTCAATGTGGCATTTCTTTAATTGTTTCCCTGTGTCCCTAGCTTTTCTTATTCTTTATCTTATAGCTGTTCCTGGTTTTGTTTCTGTAACCACGTTTCACACGATATCGTTTTTTCTATCTTTTTATTTTAACTTCTCCTCCCTGCACCCCCTTTATTTTTCTGTAACCACACTTTTCCCACGTTACCTTTCTTTCATTCTTTGTTTTTTTTTTATCTTCTCTTTCTATTGTCTTGTCTTCTCTTCCCTTCTATCACTCTTTCGACCCACCCTCTTCTCTTTTTTCTTCCTCCCTTATCTTCTTTTTCTTTCCAACCGTTTATCTTCTCTTCCTTCCTTCCATCACACCCTCCCTTCTTTCTTTCTCCCTTATCTATCTTAACTTTCTCTTTTACTTTCCTTGTAAAGTATGTGTCTTTGTTTTGCTTTTCTCTACATTTAACTGTGACATTTCTTTATCTGCTCCCCTGCTTTCTTAGTTTATTGTCCTAGCTGTACATTTTCTGACTATTGTATCCTCATATTTCACACTTTATCTGTCTGATCTTTTGTTTTACATTGTTCCCTTACTTTCACAGACTTTTCCTCTTCTTGATATCCTTGTCCTTAATTGATTACATGGGTATTTACTAAGGTGTGAAGAGCTTCTTTATTTTTTGGAAATCGTTTAAACTCCCAACCCCCAGGTATTAAAGGGATTGCCTTTTTTCTGCTTCTGATTAGGTGTTAAGGTGAAGAAACTCTTCAAATTAAGAGAAAAGCTCCTCACACATTTTTCTGCACCTCTCAGGCCTTGATTCCATCAGAACAGTCTGTAGCACTGCTGCGAATAATGACTTGAGGTTGATCCAGGATCAGGCATGAAAAAGTCACTTTGGAGTAAAAGATTCACTTTAGGTGAAAAATAAAATAGAAGTGCTGTGGTGCTGAACCACCCCTAGGTAAACAATGAAAGTGAAACGAACTTTTTGCTCCAAAAAGAAGTTATGCATCTTCAAGGATTACAGTTTTGCCTTATGATTTATGTATTGAAACATTTTGGGCCACATAATAATCAGCATAATGGGCGGGGTCTGTAAAACAGGCACTTTCATCATCCTGGCTTCTCCCTCTTTTCCTGTGTCCACAGTCTGATGATGTTGAGCTTTAGACCACCAGCTTATACCTATTATTGGTGGTCTATGGCAAAGGAATTGGGGGGGGGGGGGGGGTGCCACTACGCTTTGCATTGTTTCTAATGTCAGGAGCAGCTGCATTCTGACAGGAAGGGAGAGCGCAGCCAAGATGAGGTGAGCTGCTGAATCACAGTTTATGCACTTTGCCTACAGAGTCTGTTTAACTTTTTTTTTTTCAACAATATTTTTATTGAAGTTATACAGAAGATACATCAATTTGCGACATACTATACATCTTGTGATACGAAAATAGACATCCATCTGAATGTATACCTGAACACAATGCTATTATCTTTATAATATCTTCATACAAAGATCAGAGGTTACAGGGCGGGAGGAAAGGAAAAAGAAAGAAGGTTAGAATAGGGGAAGAGACTGGGGAGGGAAGAGAGAGAGAAGGAGAGGTGGGTGTCCCAGCTCCGACCAACTCGCGTTGAAAATAACGAGAGGTTATATTGTAACGAGGTAGCGGTCCAATTTTTGTGATTGAAAATGGGCGATCCAACCCTCCCAAGTAGCCAGGAAGGGGGTAAGATCTCCCAGCATTGAGGCAGCCATCTTTTCAAAGAACATTACCTCATTAATGCGGGGTATCAGACTACCACTAGAGATGGACCTAGTCTTCCATGATCGTGCTATAGTCAGTTTAGCAGCTGTGAGAATATGCCTAATAAGTTCAAATTGTGTTCTGGAGCAGTCAGGGGGTTTAAGATTGAGAAGGGCCAGTTGAGGTGAGGGAGTCAGATGCAGGCCCGTAGCCTTATTTATAATGTAAAAGACCTTGGCCCAGAACTGACTGACTACCCTACAATCCCACCAGATGTGGATATAAGTTCCTGGGTTACGACAGTCTCTAAAACATTCCGGTGGGTAAGCTGGACAGAATCTATGGATTCTTTCTGGGACCAGATACCAACGGAGAAGGACCTTAGTGTTAACCTCCTGGGCACCTGTGTGCAAGAACTTAGTAAATGAGTTCTTCCACGATGCTCGCCATTTCTCGGCCGAAAGATCAACACAGAGTTCAGTTGCCCATTTGGCCGTGTAGGACGGAAGGTAACTTTTTTTTTTTAATGGTGCAGAATCATCCAAATTCTCACCCTCAGCCTCCTATTTTGTATGAAAAACTCTCAGGACATGACAGAAAGTGAAGGCCACACATAGTTGGTTTGTATTGTTTTTAGTGCACCCCCTTTGAACATCTGATAGAAGAGAACTACAGATCAAGGTCACTAATGATTTTATAGGGTGGAGGGATATCCAAATGATTTATTCATTTTTCTGAGTAGACTGAGAAATAAAATATATACCTTACTAAAGGAAACATATAGTTTTCACGTAGAACTGTCATATTGCAGCACTTGGGGGGGAAAGTCTATTTAAAGTTCTGTAAACTCTCAGTTTACACTCAGATACCTGTGACGTAACAGCAACATTCAGAGGCCAGCTACAAAGTAACAACCTAACCTAAATGAGATGCTGGGTAGGCTGGTGTCAATAAGCTGCTGACCTGACAATCAATATATTTGCTTTATAGTTCATACCTGTAACAATAGTGGTCAATAACATAATACATAACTGTCAGAACTGAGGCATCAGTCGCCTAGAAGGCGCTAGAAGCCAGGTGCTAGAAGCCAGCCATGATTAGCGAAACAACTTCAAGAAAATTAACCAGGAAGTCCAGTTACCTTGATTTATTCCTACAGATATAGCCATCCATAAGATTCCCGGGCCGATCAGCTCCCTCCCTGATTTCGGATGCCCCGCTGTGTGAAACCCCCCAGAAAGCCCCTAAAATCTTACCTTTTTGGCGCCACCGCCGCCGCCTCCCGCGCGTCCCTCTAACAGGGCGCGCTCCCGCGCCGGCCGTTTGCGAATGGCTGGCGCGGGCGCACGCCCCGTAAGAGGGACGCGCGAGAGGCGGCGGCGGCGGTGGTGGCTTATCGGGGTGCCCCGCGGAAGCGGACCAACACCCAGGATAATGAAAATCCTGGGTGTTGGTCCACTTTAACCTATAAAGAGTGTACAGCAGGAACCAACTGAGTCCTCAGTCATGGGAGAGGTGGCCATCTTGAGGACCCCTTACCAGTTCACAAAGGGTTAAATGTAAAAAAACACACTAACACAGGAATACAATTCATTTATTTATTTTATTTTTTATTATCCTCAAATCCATTTAATCACTGTGTATCGCTGAAGTGTTTGTCGGAAGTCGGGTGTTGGGGGGTAGGATTGGAGCACCCTGCCTCTGAATCGAGCTTCTGCTGACCACTCCTGGCTCCTGGCACGCCGGCCAATGCTGGAAGGGACATTTTATAGTGGCAAAGTGAGATGACGTCATGCTATCAAAAGCCGTTGCGTGGGGCAGGGAATGTCAAGAACATAGATTCTACTTGCTTGGCAGTTAACGTTAGAAGAAGCGAGCATGTAGAAACTACGTGCTTGGCATTTAAAATTATATTAAAAGTCCCCCACACATACAATGGGGCAGTTCTACAGCTGTTTGTTTAATAGGATAGATATTTTATTTTAGAAGTTACAAAATAAAAGCACAACATTTATTTGGATTTTCCATAGGCTCCTGTTATTTTGTAACTTCTAAACTAAAACATCTTCCTTCTTAAAAATAATTTCCACCTCACCCGTAGAACTGCTCCATCACACATTCAGGTGTTTTTTTTTTTATAAATAGAAACATTTTTTTTATTTCACTTGTGTGCTGAGTGATAAAAGCTCTGACTTCTTCTCCAGAAAGACCATTTAGATAACCCTTAGATTAGATTAATCAGATTTTATTTTAAAAGCAAGTCATCTAAATCGAATAAGGTCTGAAATCTTCTCATGGTCAGATTCGCATGAATCCCATGATGAATCTCAAACTCAGTCATTTAAATGAACCGGCGCAAAACATCAGAAGATTTGCTTATCTCTCTTCTAGCACAAGATATGGAGGAGCATGCTAATTTGGTGAAGCCAGTGTGACTTCCGGAGTGCATTGCCGTGTGGATTGCAACATGCATCTCGGTGAGCTTTTTAGCGTTAACACACAAATAAGTGCCCAAACAATATTCATCCTCCTTTTTCCCCAAAAAATGACTCGCACATGCAATGGGACATTCTTTTTACAGTTGAAGTACATCATATATGCAATAAGGTAAGTATATTTGAGAGTTTGGAAGTTTCAGCCCCCCATGGGTTATGCTAAAGAATTTTTGCCATTTTTTCCTGCATAGTCCATAGGGTTCTGTTGTTTCCAAACTTAGAAAAATATCCTTACCTCATTGGAAAAATTATGAATCTCACCTGTAAAAATGCCCCATTACAGGTAGAGGTCATTTTGGGGGGAAAAAGGTAGAACAAACATTCTTTTCGCACTTTTTTGTGTCTAAACGCTAAAAAGATCACCAGCACGCAGGTTTCAATTCACACTGCAATGTACACTGCAAGTCACACTGCCTGCACCAAATAATTAGCATGACTCCCAAAGCTTTTGCATCTAGAAAATGACATTGTATGCTTTCCTCTAGCGTAAAATTGTTATATTCTATTTAGAGATGAGCAAACTGGTTCGCTAGAACCGGAGTTCACGCCAAATTTCAGGGAAAGTTTGATTCATCACAAATTCGAATTGAACTTTCCCTGAAATCCTAACTCACCTGCTCTCTCACTGTCTGTCCCATGCCACTCTATTGTTTGCTCTCCGCAGCATCCAGCGACCCTACTGGGTTCCCTGCATCCCTGCTCCCTGCCATAACGTTAGATTTCCACGAGATCAAAGATGGAGGTAGAGGTAATTATGGGGGGAAAAATTAAAATAGACTGTGTTTGTTTTACATTGAACTCTTTGTGAACTGTTAAGGGGTCCTTGAGACACCTATATCAGTTCACAGGGCAGGAGGGGCTGGCAAGTCACCTGCCAGCAAACAGGTGACTTGCCATAAACCCCCGCCACATTACCTGCATCCCCAAAGCCCAAGGGGGTGCAGAAGAGTATGCGGCCCATGGGCTATGTGGGCTGGTAGCCTTGCTTTAACAGTCCCCATAGCTGGTGCCAGGGCTGGTTTTACTGTTTTACTGGATAGAGGGGACCCCACGCCATTTTTTTTTGATTAAGGGTTTAGCCCTTAAAAATAAGAGAGAGGAGGACCCTATGTAATTTTTATTTTAAGTGCTTAACCCTTAAAAATACATGACATTACAGGAGTGGAGAAGCACACGTCTTTTTTAAAATGTTTAATCTTACTGTTCTGCACTGGAGGATGAAGACATCACCCATCGCTAGAAAGGGGATGTTGGTAAGCTTAAATTCATATATATATATATATATATATATATATATATATATATTTGGAGAGAGTTTGTTAAAAATTGGTTCAGACTAACCCAAATTTTTGGTGGGAATTCAGCTAATTACCAAAACTGAACTGTTAAAAAGTTTGCTCATTTCTATTTGTATCATATTCTGCACATTGTAACAAAGAAGGACCCAGATCCGCCCAGAGCTTGCTCAGAAAAATGCGCCTCCAGGCCCTTCTACTGCTGCCTGCTTTCCTTATTTGCACAACCCTTTTACTAGTACTAGACCAATCACTCATTCTAATCAAGCATTGATATTCCTTCTTTCACTTACAAAAATGATATTTCATTCAGAATTGTTTGTTTTGCAAAAAGGATAAGAAAAAAATATTCAGTTTCAGAAAAGGAAAAAACCGAGATTTCATCTAACAGAAAAAAATAAGAACTGAAGAACCGATTAATTAAAATGAAAAAAAAAAAACAAGAGAATATGCATGAATGCCCGAGGACAGGGGTGCCAAACTCAGCCCAACTGGGCAATGTTAGACGCAAAAAGGAAATAATGAGTAGAAGTGGTTCTAGTACCTCTAAAAACTAACCAGACCTGTACACACACCAACTGCCCACCATGCAAACCCATTTGGTCCTATGATAGTCATTTGATAGGATAATGAGCTGTCATCCAGCTGATTGGTAATCGCAGGAAACACTGCAGCCACCATCTCCTACTACTGCAGTGTTGCCCGCGGCTTCTGGGCTACCCATGGATTAATGGTATCATTCCCATGTGACAGTAGAAGAGATGTTTAGGTGCAGAGCTGCAATTCATGGGGTGGAGAAGAAAGATAAAATAAGAATCTCCCAGGGGAACGGAACAAAACCCCATTGATTTTTTCTATAGGGAGTGGCAGAACCAGCGGTTGCCAGATTACATCATGAACCAGCGCCGGGATTTTAACATGCAGTTGTTTAAATCTCACTGTCCTTTGTATGAAATTCCAGCACGGGCCACGATCTGAAGTAGGAGCCGGAGAGTAAAATGTCAAAACTAAGTCTTCCAATATGCCATGCTAAGCATAAATAGTGATTTGTTCTCAACTCAGAGAGAGGACTACCAGCAGGGTTATTGACTATTAGGGTTTGGCATAATTGGTGGGTTTTGGTCTACTTGATGATGGCGCCAATGATAGCCCAAGGATCTCAGGTGGTTAATTAATGAGAAATATGTCAGGCATTGAGATTTTCATTTTTATTTTACAGCTCTGTAACGTCACAAGATTTAAATCAATCGCTTCATGGTTCATTTCAAAGAAGACCAAATCCCCGATCCCCCCTCTTCTTCTCCCTCCCTCTGACGAGGGACATACCCCAGGAAGGATACCCCAGGAAGCAAACCTAAAGCCCACCTAAACTTTCTACTGTAACTATGTGCCAGGAAAGGTCCCAGTTCATTGTCTCAGTGAGTTCAGCTTTTAAGAGATACTCAACTTTCTGTCCTCCATCTGGCTTGGGACAGAAAACGGCTTCATAAAAATGCAGTAAGCCCACTTCCTCCAATAGGCGGTGTGTCTTACTACAGTGTGCAGCTGTTTCCTGACCCCAGATCTACAGATCTCTGTGACTCCCAGTGGGAGTAGGTGGGTTAGCTTCTTTGCAAACCAGGACTCTACCTGGCGCAGGAGATCCTCCTAAGTCAGACGTTCGCAGAACTGTGGCTGACACCCACCTGATTTCATCATGATGGGCAAAAATGTAATCAGTCCAGCTTATTTGTCAGTAATTACCAGTATTGTTAATTAACAATAACAGTAAAGAACAATAGTGCTTGTGCTGACACTTGCATATTTGCCTACTTACACTGAGTATGTGCAGAAAAGAAACATTGCTGAGGATCTGATTATTCAGGAATAAGTCACCTTTACAGCTGTCCTATAGTGACATTACTCTTAGACACCTATCACATCCAGATTCAGGACTGCCCAACTTGCTCGACTATCCTGGGTTTTGGTCCACTTCGGTGGGGCACCCCGATAGGGTGTGCCCCGCTGTGTGAAACCCCCCAGAAAGCCCCAAAAACTCACCTCTCCCCGCTCCCACGTGACCGCCAATCCCCGCCGACGGACAAGCGGGAGGCAGCGACGTACAAGAGAGCGCGTCCGCCGCCACCTCCCGCGCAGGGGAGGCGGCGGCGGGCGCCGCTGGATCGAGGAGCAGGTAGGGATTTAGGGGTTTCACACAGCGGGGTGCCCCGCAGTCAGGGGACTGATCGGTCCGGGAATCTTATAGATTTCCGGGCCGATCAGTGGAGCGTGTTGGTCCACTTTAAAGAGATTTTGACTATACTGGTGATTGGTCCTGGCTCCAGCGAATTGGGATACCCCACTGTGTGAAACCCCCCAGATCGCCCACAGTACCCACTTTTCTGACGTTCCCAGGGTGCATTCCCAGGGTGAACAGAATAAAAACTGTTGGTGCCCCATTGCACAATGGGTTCAGCCAGGGGCAGAATGGCAGTGCTTTTGGAATTGCAGTGCTTTGGGGTCAACTGGGCTTCTCATTCTAACACTCCATTCAATCCCACCCTCCGATGTCTCCTCCCAAACCCCTGCCCCTAGGCCCACTGTAGCCTCCAGCCGATGTTATGCCCACAATGCTAAAGCATTGTGGATGCTCCCTTATACTATGTGCTCTGCAATGCTAAAGCTTCAGTAAATGTGGAGTGCACTTGTTGACTGGCCGAAAAGCACATTAAGCGTGGGCTGGACATGGGTTTACCAGCAGCCAATAAATTCCCTGGCTGATTTTGTGTCAGGGCGGGATCCAGGTTTATGTTGGCCCTTGGGCGGCATGATCTCAGTGGGCCCCTTTGTGTTGAAGAGTTGCGTCACATCACGAGGGACGTCCCGAATCTGGATGCCCCCTAAGGATCATGCTATTTGGACCAAACTTTGAAGCGCACCAAACCCCTTTAAACCTGACCTCAGAGTCTAAACGAATCTATATTCTCCTTTAGTTTGGATGCCCTTGTGTGTGACCCCCCCCCCCTTTGTTCATTACTTTCCTGGAACTGGTGAATGTGCTGTGGGATCGCCAGTTTGAGTTAACGGCCAAACCAGGGGGGTTCTTTCACAAACAGGGGCATCCCAAATTGAGATGCCCCTGTAAAGAGGACCAAAACTCAGGGGTGAAATTGCTTGCATAGTGGGTAGGCCAGCGAACCCAGGGGGTTTCACACAGTAGGGTATCACAGATTGGGATGCACCAGGGATAGGAAATCAGCTGGTGTGGGCAACTTAAAAGCATAACAAAATCCAGCACTTCGTCCTCTGGAATCTAAATTGAGATGCTCCATTGTGTGGAACCCCACAATTCGAGGACAGTTGGGGACCAGCTGTGTCGGTGCCCTCCCAGTCCGCCACCGGTCAAGCGCCGTCAAACAGCTGCCCCACCTTGCTGGGTGCTGACGCCGGCCCTGTTTTGTGTCAACTGTAAGCCACTGCAGCTGCAGCATAGAAATTGGAGCACACAAGAAGATATTACATTACTGTTGTAATGTAAAGTACTGTACTACATCCAGAAATCTCTATTTTAAAAAGTTTCTTGCCTAAAGCAGTTGATTGTTATTAATAATGGTCAGACTGATTCTTGTTTTGCTGAGCGCATTAGAAATAAGGTGACACTTACTGACAGTTTGAAGTGCAGCTGTTTATTCTCTCTGATGTCTTTCAGTGTCACAGTTAGCTAATCTCATTTGTTAATCGACATTAGTAGACAATGAGAGTGTGAAGGGTGTCATTATTTCAATTGGGTCCCAGCATGCCAAAAAGTTACCCTGTTCTGAAGATTTGGTCTGGACTGTATAAATCTGCACCATAGAATAAATAGACCTACATCTGAAAGATCTCCATCCCAAAGTTAGAAATCCCCCAAACCTCTTCCTAGCACACCTCACCTTCTTGGACCATCTTACCTTATTCAAGGTGGTCTTCCCTGGTGAAGGGAAGCTACCGATGTAAACAATTCCCCAACTGCAGGTCTTCCTGGGCGAAGCAGATAAAAATACATCTGAAGGGAGGGCTTGCCTTAATGAAAAGGTAGATTTGAGCCCATGTATCTAATAATCTTCCCAGAATCAGACATAGTAAGTGATTGGATAGGCAGCCTATCCCTGCATTTGCCTACCCTGTATATCGCCCCTTATTTAACCCTGATGGGGTCAGATGGTACAGTTGTAAATAAATATATAGATTATTTTCTTTCTTTGGCATTACATTTACAAGTAGTTTTCCTGCAGTGTGAACTTGGAGTTGTACATTGTATAAAATCTGAATCAGTGAGTTACTTCAAACTATCAAACTAATCTGCTGACAGCTTTCCAAGCGCATCTTATACATATGATGTATCTTTATTTTTGTTACATTCGTCTCGTTACACATGTCGCACACTGCTGTCTGTATAAGATACTTTGCAAAGTGTATTATGTATCTGAATGTCCTAATCCTATTTCTTCTTTTAAAAGCCTAAATACAGTTCACATTTTACACATTTTCATGTATATGGTATGCATCTGTGATCCCTTTTTTGTATATACGTACTGATAGTTTATCAAAATATTGTACCAGGGGTGATCATGACACAAATTATATTTAAAAAAATGTAAAAATTGTATTCTATACTAATAAATTCCTACACTTCACTGCCCTTCGGGGGGCAGACCCGCGGCCCTTCCCCTTAGGTTCACCCCTGCCGAACCCGGTCCGTAATCAATGGGCACCTGAACTTGGGGAATGGCTGTGGCTGGGGGGGGGGGGGGGGGGGCAGAGTGTGCAGCAGTAAGTGCTGCTGTAACTTAACTGGTCAGCGGCGGCGGCATTTGAAAACGGCCCAGACAGGCTACAGAAAGATGGGCACCTGCTCCGACAGGCCTGCCAGCTGGCACTAGGAGTGTTCTCACTCATGGGAGTCGGCGGCCATTTTTCTGTAGCCCCTACTTGGGGCAATTTCAAATGCTGCCGCTGACCAGGAAGAGGACTGTGGACCGAGGTAACTTACAGCAGTTCGTCCTGCTGCTGCACCCTTAGGCGAAGCAGGTTGATGGACCATGTTTTTCCGTGTTTGGACTTGTCTCCGAACCTGAACACGAACTTCTGGCTGAAGTCCTTGTTTGGGTTTGGGAACGATGGAATGATGATAAGACTCGGTTTTAGGTTTCAGGTTTGAGAGTACAGGTAAAGTGCAGGCATTAATGTAAAAGAACAGTGGGGGGGAGACCAACTGAGAGAGAGTAGGCGTGTTGGTCAAGTAACCTCAAGAAAAATGATACATGGGAGGCCAGAAGATGGGAACATCAGTTTTTGGAAGAGTAGTTATAGTTAGGGTAATGAGGTTACTTAGATAAGTGTTGTTAGCTGTAAAGATAGGGACATTTGCTGTAGGTTTGTGAATATGTTTAAATCTGGAGAATTTAGGTAAGGCGACATGTCATCAAAGAAGCAGAATTGGACAAATGGAGAGAAGGGGAGAGGAGAGTTTGACCAATAATTAAAAACAGACCATGGGGACTGAATAGTAACATGCACATGATTTTTTGGGGGGAACTCTCTTTCCTAAAAGAAACTGCACAGATTTAGTAAAAAGGAGCATCATGGGCAGTGATTAGGTGATCCCAGATGCTTAAAGGTACAGACCAGGTAATGAAAATAATAAGGCAGCTAGGTGCTCATCTGAAACCTGTCCAATGTGCCTCTTCTCTATTTTCTGCAGAGCTTTGTCGAAGCTGTAAAATTTGTCCCTGCTTCCCTTTTCATTTTTTCACAATGACACTCCAATTGTAGTCAGTAGAGATGAGCGAACCGGTTCGGACGAACCGGAATTCGCTCCGAATTTCAGGAAATATTCGATTCGGCATGAACCCGAATATTTTGTGGTTCGCGCCGATCGAATTTTTCCTGAAATTAAAAAAAAAAAATGCCGGCATGGTGGGAGCGGGCCGGCCGGTTCCGCTGTCATGCCGCGCCCTCAGATGACAGCTGAGAGCGGCGCCGGCCTCCACGCTCCGGAGTGTTTGCCTTTTTTCTCAAATGCCGGCATGGTGGGAGCGGGCCGGCCGGTTCCGCTGACAGCGGAGCCGGCCGGCCCGCTCCCACCATGCCGGCAAAAATGCTTTTTTTTTTTTTTTTTTTTTTTTTTTTAAATGCCGGCATGGTGGGAGCGGGCCGGCCGGCTTTACCGGCCCGCCGGCCAGCTCCGCTGTCAGGGGAACCGGCCGGCCCGCTCCCACCATGCCGGCATTTTTGATGGGGAACTTCGTAAAAGTTCGATTCGGCCGAACCCGAATTTCTTTGTGAAATTCGGCGAATCGGCCTAATCGAACTTCTCAAAAGTTCGCTCATCTCTAGTAGTCAGCCCTGTCCCTAAGTACTTCCAGCATGAGTGAGCCCAGCAAGTTCCACTGCCAGGCTTGCTTACACTGGAAGCACCAAGGGACAGTGACGGCTCCTGGAGGTGCTACCGCATTAGGTCAAATTCTTGGTCATGCGCCAATGTTTTCAGGTGCCTAAATGATTTAGTCACGTTTTTCCCTTACTCTCGATTCATCTGTCCCATTTTGTGCACCTATTTTTGGGCGGAAACTTTTTTTCAGGCAGCTTTTTTCTCCATCAAAAAGCAGAAGGAAAATGCAGACTTCACTAACTGACATGCTTGTTTTATTCATAATACACATGCTGGCCTTAGCCTGCATGTTTTTTATGAATAAAAGAAGGAAAGGTCCACAGAAGTTTTAAAGGTCCCCTGGCAATGCTGATACCAGTCTGTAAGCCCTCTTGATGGGTCAATATACTCTGCTAAAATCTTCCATTTAAGGCTTTTCCAATGCTTTTTGTTTCTCCACTGCTGGAATTTTTTCCCATATTCATGAGGATGAGCTATAGATGCTGGAGTGCAGTGCTCAGTGCACAAATAGTTAACACAAAAATCACAGGAAAGTCTTGGCATTCATTTAGGAATAAAATCATGGGAAATCTCAGCCCTTGTAGATTGAAAACACACACTGCAGGGAAATCTCCGTGCAAGAACATTTCTTGAGATGTCGTGAAAACACATGCTAGTGCGCCTGCGAAGAAGAAGTTCTGTGCATAAAATCACAGTGAAGGAGGCAACCCCGCTCCCACCATTGGTAAGCCCCAGAATTAAGAGATTTGTCTTTTCCTGTTGAAGCTCTGCATGTTGGGAGATCTGGCAATGGAAGCCACATCATTTTTGTGTTCCCTGCAAGAGGAAGCTCAGCAACAAAAAGTAAATATCTCTTTAAGGGATTGTCCAGGCAAAAAAAAACAACAGCTATACTATTTTGTTCAGCGCAACTCCACCATCCGCTGTTGTTACAATCCCTTTCCAGGGAAACACAAACTTTCTCCCACCTTCTTCCCCTTGGGAAAAGTAAATAAAAGGCCATTTCAAAGCACCTAAAAATCTCTTTTTTTCTCTGATTTAAGCGCCACGTATTGCCATTTCAGCGTCTATGTAGCGGCACTTAGAGCATCTGCTGGTGGTCACTGCGAGCGTGTGTCTGGCGTTATAACCTAGCATAGCGGCTGGACAAGTGACGCTGTAGTATCCTGTCCAGCAGTGATAAATGTGATGTCTAGAGGGCGCTGTAGAAGTGCTTTTCCTCAATCAATGCACATGTGGCGACCCGAGGAAAAGCCGCCCAGAGTAACGCCACATATAACAACAGGACAGCGCTGCAGCGAATGATAGGCAGCACCAGTTAAGTGCATCCGGCACTCTGCGCCGAAGCCCATATTTAAGAAAATCAAACACAAAACCAATGTTGTTGCGCTAAAACTGGGCACTCTGGCAATGCCAGACTCAACACATATCCACCAGCACCAAAGCGAAAACAGATGGAATGACGTTTTTTTAACACTGTAACAATGACACTGCAATGGTAGACCTACACATACAATTCTGCATAAAAAAACCCAAAATATAACAATATAAGTGTTTGGTTGCTGGGCAGGAGAGGTCATACAATCATTTGATCCTTGAGAAAAATTAAAACGCTTTTTATACACAAGCAAAAAAGAACACCATTAAAATGTATGGGATAACGCTGCTGAGCGACAGGTGCTACATGGCGCTGCTGAACACACAGCGCTGCCGCTAGTGATACATGCTACGCTACATGATGACGCTTCAGAGGCGCTCATCAGATTGACTTTCATATATATGGTTTTCAAATACTGTGCCCGGCATTCATCCAACGCTACGTGGTACTATGTGGCGTTAGCGTATCTTAAATAACCCCCATAATATGCTCGATTCAGAGACACATTCGTCTGGACTTCCGTAGCTGTCTGTGAAAGTTTTATTGGGTGTTTGTCATTTTTTTGCTTTTTTCGTTCATTTTTCATTCGTACGAACGTTCGGGAAAATGTGCATATGCGCTTTCGATGAACGAAAGCAAATCGGATCATTTGCGTTAGTTCGGATCATTTTCCAAACAAAATCTGATATTTTTTGTTCGTTCAGATAACTTACGTTGTTGGGATGGGCTGATTCAGAGAGCTGATTTCCGACGGACCACCACCATATAAATCCGTTTCATTTCCGATCCACTTACGGGACCTTTGAGGGCTCGGATTGCTATTGTTGAACATGTTTTGCGGCTATGTGGAGGAGTCTGCGCGCCTTTAGCACCAAGGCATTGCATGTATCAGCATGGCCGAGGCCATAAATTGTATAGCAATGCATACCTGAATCAATACATTTCATGTATGCCTTATAGAAGCATTTTAATGCTGACCCTAATTAGTCCTTAGCATGTCAACATTTATTTTCCCACACATCCATATAATTGCTATATTTTTTTAGACTTATGTCCTTTGTGAATTATATTTGGATTGTTGAACTTGAATCTTAATTTGTTGTAGGAGTTCTTGTTTTAGTTGTTTACCTTTGCTTTGTTTAATTATTTTATACTTGGTTTGGTGCCACTTGCACAACATACAAGCAGTGTTTGGTCCAGCTATGCGATTCCTCAGTGTTCTTGCAGGGCATCCAGGGTCGTCCCATGATGCTTATATATTGCGGAGCTCTGGCTTATTTCGTCAGTTTGAGTCAGGAGAATTATCTGGTGGATGGCTCCTGGCTAAGTTTGCTCACATTCCATCAATCTATTTTCACTGTATGGCAATGAATATAGTTGATGACTTATGTCTTAACCTATGGCTGTTTTTAGACCTTGATGACATGTTAAACAATATTGTAGCTTAGAATGTGTATTTTATGTTAGTGTATTTAAATTATTTCATGGGATTCTGGATATCTAATCCTGCCCTTGTTCCTGATGCCCGTTCTTTGCCTGCAGAATGTGGCCCAGGGGTTCTCTAATCGGGCACTATGCAAAAACCCGGGCCGTGGTGGCGAGGGCCCTCTGGCTTTTGAAGTCCAGATTTAGGTGTTTGGACCATACGGGGGGGGGGGGGGGGGGCACTGCAGTATGACCCCAACAAGGTTATACCAATATTTTAATTTATGTTTTTTAACAGGGACCAGACGTGACAGAGTGGCACAACTGAGTTTCAGGGTCCTTCAGTTGGTGGGCAAGATGCAGGAGCTGCGCGACTCGTTGGGGACCACAGATGAAGAATAATGTTCTGTGGCCTGCCATTGCTATGTATTTTGTTTTTTACTTTTTTATAGTTGTAAAAATTTGAAATTATCAAAAATTTTTAAGATTTTATATTTTATGATGGAATAAAAAAAAAAAGTTCATTGTCATTTCATATATTTTACAAAATACATTAACACAAAACTAATGGGCCCAGAAATATTTAAAGATGAATATTCACATGACCGAGAAGTGATTTGGGTAAGTTTTAGGGGGCGAAAATGGAAGAAGAACCTAACGAAGTGGTTTGGGTGAGCTTTAAGGGTCCAAAAGGGAAGATGGAGGATAGTGCTAAGTGATTTAGCTAAACATTGTAGTAGAAGTGAGGGTGGCAAATATGTAGGCGAGCACTACAGAAACTAACGGGAAACGTAAAGGATTCGTGGGAGGATACGATGGGAAAAGGGCAAAAACGAAAGCCTACGTTGTAACATGTGAAAATGAAACGGAAAAGCCCTCCCAAAGCCAAAGTCACAGTGCGTCTGTAATCTCGCATAAAAGCGTCTCCATTTCTGCGCTCCTGAGCGCAGGCATAGCTCCTCGCCGCTGACAAGTGCGGATAATAGACTGTAAGCTCGCAAGGGCAGGGCTCTCTCCCCTATTGTATCTTGTATTCAGAATATCCATTGTCAACTCTGTACAACTGCATTTGAATTAGTATATGTATCGTATGTTTCTACCCTGTCTGTAATTACTACTTTGTAAAGCGCTACGGAAGATGATGGCGCTATATAAATAAACAATAATAATAATAATAATAATAATAATAATAATGGCTTGTGCAAGCTGCTCATCTGGCGCCCGCTGATTTTTTATATAAATAAGGCTGTCAATCTAGTTGGGGAACTGTTGCTTGTTCTAATGCAGATTTCCCTTAAGCGAAATTCATAAAGCGGAACCAGACCACATTGTGGGCACAAATATGCCACAATAAATCACTTAGGGATGTCAGGCACATATATTTATGCTGCTTGAGACAACCAGCAAGAGTCAAGGGAAAACGAGAAACAAATGTTAAACCTTTAGTTGACTCAAGATAAGAAATGTATGGCACTAGTTCCCTTGTTCTGTTGCCTGGAGAGAAACATAATGAACAGCTAAACAACATCCTAAAAATGGAGTTAGTACTTTCTTATCTTTCTAGGCAAAAAATAAAGTTCACACACAGGGACCCATATCAACATTTGTACTGAGCTCAACTTGCCCCCCCCCCCCCCCGCCCATCCCCCGGAATTTGCACCTAGACTGGACATCCACTTTAATGTGGACCAATCAGACTTTAGGCAGGCCCTGAAGTCTAAAAGGCTGAAGCCAGGCCCGACAGTATACCTCCCACCAGAGCATTCCAATTTAGGAAACCATGCTGATTGGCATAATAACTCACCCTGGCAGAGGAGACGGCATCCAGGCTGGACCTAGTGGAGGAAGCAGTAGCACTGGAGGCAAAGGAGGAAGCATCCAGGCTGGACCTAGTGGAGGAAGCAGTAGCACTGGAGGCAGAGGAGGCGGCATCCAGGCTGGACCTAGTGGAGGAAGCAGTAGCACTGGAGGCAGAGGAGGCGGCATCCAGGCTGGACCTAGTGGAGGAAGCAGTAGCACTGGAGGGACCCTGGAAGAGGAGGCGGCATCCAGGCTGGACCTAGAGGAGGATCAGTAGCACTGGATGCAGAGGAGGCAGCATCCAGGCTGGACCTAGTGGAGGAAGCAGTAGCACTGGAGGAAGCAGTAGTACTGCAGGGACCCTGGCAGAGGAGGCGGCATCCAGGCTTGACCTAGTGGAGGAAGCAGTAGCACTGGAGGGACCCTGGCAGAGGAGGCGGCATCAAGGCTGGACCTAGTGGAGGAAGCAGTAGCACTGGGGGGACCCTGGCAGAGGAGGCGGCATCCAGGCTGGACCTAGAGGAGAAAGCAGTAGCACTGGAGGGACCCTGGCAGAGGAGGCAGCATCCAGCCTGGACCTAGTGGGGGAAGCAGTAGCACTGGAGGCAGAGGAGGCGGCATCCAGGCTGGACCTAGTGGAGGAAGCAGTAGCACTGGAGGCAGAGGAGGCGGCATCCAGGCTGGACCTAGTGGAGGAAGCAGTAGCACTGGAGGGACCCTGGAAGAGGAGGCGGCATCCAGGCTGGACCTAGAGGAGGAAGCAGTAGCACTGGATGCAGAGGAGGCAGCATCCAGGCTGGACCTAGTGGAGGAAGCAGTAGCACTGGAGGAAGCAGTAGTACTGCAGGGACCCTGGCAGAGGAGGCGGCATCCAGGCTGGACCTAGTGGAGGAAGCAGGAGCACTGGAGGCAGAGGAGGCGGCATCCAGGCTGGACCTAGTGGAGGAAGCAGTAGCACTGGAGGGACCCTGGCAGAGGCGGCAGCATCCAGGCTGGACCTAGTGGAGGAAGCAGTAGCACTGGAGGGACCCTGGCAGAGGAGGCGGCATCCAGGCTGGACCTAGTGGAGGAAGCAGTAGCACTGGAGGCAGAGGAGGCGGCATCCAGACTGGACCTAGTGGAGGAAGCAGTAGCACTGGAGGCAGAGGAGGAAGCATCCAGGCTGGACCTAGTGGAGGAAGCAGTAGCACTGGAGGCAGAGGAGGAAGCATCCAGGCTGGACCTAGTGGAGGAAGCAGTAGCACTGGAGTGACCCTGGCAGAGGAGGCGGCATCCAGGCTGGACCTAGAGGAGGAAGCAGTAGCACTGGAGGCAGATGAGGAAGCATCCAGGCTGGACCTAGTGGAGGAAGCAGTAGCACTGGAGGCAGAGGAGGCGGCATCCAGGCTGGACCTAGCGGAGGAAGCAGTAGCACTGGAGGCAGAGGAGGCGGCATCCAGGCTGGACCTAGTGGAGGAAGCAGTAGCACTGGAGGGACCCTGGCAGAGGAGGCGGCATCCAGGCTGGACCTAGTGGAGGAAGCAGTAGCACTGGAGGCAGAGGAGGCGGCATCCAGACTGGACCTAGTGGAGGAAGCAGTAGCACTGGAGGCAGAGGAGGAAGCATCCAGGCTGGACCTAGTGGAGGAAGCAGTAGCACTGGAGGCAGAGGAGGAAGCATCCAGGCTGGACCTACTGTAGGAAGCAGTAGCACTGGAGTGACCCTGGCAGAGGAGGCGGCATCCAGGCTGGACCTAGAGGAGGAAGCAGTAGCACTGGAGGCAGATGAGGAAGCATCCAGGCTGGACCTAGTGGAGGAAGCAGTAGCACTGGAGGCAGAGGAGGCGGCATCCAGGCTGGACCTAGCGGAGGAAGCAGTAGCACTGGAGGCAGAGGAGGCGGCATCCAGGCTGGACCTAGTGGAGGAAGCAGTAGCACTGGAGGGTCCCTGGCAGAGGAGGCGGCATCCAGGCTGGACCTGGCAGAATTAACAGTGGCATTCGAGGGACCCCAGCAGGCGGCAGCCAGACAGGACCTAGCAGAGGAAGAAAGCAAGCTAAATATACAGTATATTGAATACTATCCTGTATTCAAATGCACCTGGGAAGTAATAAAAATGGTCTAAAAATGTAATGTGTAAAATAAAGGCTATCAATCAATATTAAAATATTTAATATGGAATATACGCCCCTGTGTGATTATGCAGTTTAAACCTTTCCAGAAAATAATCTGTGACTCAGATTGAACAAAATTAAGGTAATATGCTGAAGATTTTGCTTGCTTGTTAATGTTCTCTGGAAAGCAACAAAACCAGTCAAAAGCCCCCCCACCACAGTAGCTCTGGGAGATTGATGAAGCATCTGCTCCATTAAAGGGGACTAACACCCTCCTTGATCGGCCGGGGAATCTATAAGATTCCTAGGCCGATCCGATCCCTCCCTGCGGGGCATCCAAAATCGGGATGCCCCGCTGTGTGAAACCCCCCAGGACGCCCTCTAACCTTACCTTACTTCCCCTCCAACGGCGCATGTGTGGCCCGCGGCCGCATCTGGCTCTTCACTCTAGCAGGGCGCGTGCCCGTGCCGGCCATTTGTGAATCATTGTGAATCATTGATCTCATGCTTCCATGATGCAAGCGTGGGCCTCGCGAGTTTGGGTTCCCCAAGACGGACTTCAGCCCGAAGTCTCTGCTGAGCATCTCATCAACCAGCTTTTAGCCCTACCCTCAGCCAATCAGGATGGCTGGCAGCAGGCCGGCAATCTCGCTGCCTCCGCCCCCACCCAGACCTGTCCCAACCAATCAAGAAAGGTAGTAGGCGCGTCATAAGCAGAGTCTGGCCATGAGGGGGGACAGCAACAAGCCAGGTCAGGGAGGATGTCATACAGCCTGTTATGTCATACAGCCTGTCTGCTAAGGGATGATGGGGGTCTTTGTCACACAGCCTGCTAAGGGATGATGGGGGTCTTTGTCACACAGCCTGCTAAGGGATGATGGGGGTCTTTGTCACACAGTCTGCTATGGGGTGATGGGGGGATTCTGTCACATAGTCTGCTATGGGATGATGGGGGGATTCTGTCACACAGTCTGCTATGGGATGATGGGTGAGATTCTGTCACACAGTCTGCTATGGGATGATGGGGGGATTCTGTCACACAGTCTGCTATGGGGTGATGGGAGTGGTTCTGTCACACAGTCTGCTATGGGATGATGGGTGGGATTCTGTCACACAGTCTGCTATGGGATGATGGGGGGATTCTGTCACACAGTCTGCTATGGGGTGATGGGGGGATTCTGTCACACAGTCTGCTATGGGGTGATGGGGGGATTCTGTCACACAGTCTGCTATGGGGTGATGGGGGGATTCTGTCACACAGTCTGCAATGGGATGATGGGTGGGATTCTGTCATACAGTCTGCTATGGGGTGATGGGGGGATTCTGTCACACAGTCTGCTATGAGATGATGGGTGGGATTCTGTCACACAGTCTGCTATGGGGTGATGGGAGGATTCTTTCACACAGTCTGCTATGGGGTGATGGGGGGATTCTGTCACACAGTCTGCAATGGGGTAATGGGAGGGGTTCTGTCACACAGTCTGCTATGGGATGATGGGTGGGATTCTGTCACACAGTGTGCTATGGGGTGATGGGTGGGATTCTGTCACACAGTCTGTTATGGGGTGATGGGAGGGGTTCTGTCACACAGTCTGCTATGGGATGACGGGTGGGATTCTGTCACACAGTCTGCTATGGGGTGATGGGAGGGATTCTGTCACACAGTCTGCTATGGGGTGATGGGGGGATTCTTTCACACAGTCTGCTATGGGGTGATGGGGGGATTCTGTCACACGGTCTGCTATGGGATGATGGGTGGGATTCTGTCACACAGTCTGCTATGGGGTGATGGGGAGGTCTGTCACACGGTCTGCTATGGGGTGATGGGGGGATTCTGTCACACAGTCTGCTTTGGGATGATGGGTGGGATTCTGTCACACAGTCTGCTATGGGGTGATGGGAGGGGTTCTGTCACACAGTCTGCTATGGGATGATGGGTGGGATCCTGTCACACAGTCTGCTATGGGGTGATGGGAGGGTTCTCTCACACAGTCTGCTATGGGGTGATGGGAGAGGTTATGTCACACAGTCTGCTATGGGGTGATGGGGGCATTCTGTCATACAGTCTGCTATGGGATGATGGGAGACGTTATGTCACACAGTCTGCTATGGGGTGATGGGGGGATTCTGTCACACAGTCTGCTATGGGATGATGGGTGGGATTCTGTCACACAGTCTGCTATGGGGTGATGGTAGGGGTTCTGTCACACAGTCTGCTATGGGGGGATGGTGAGATTCTGTCACACAGTCTGCTATGGGATGATGGGGGGATTCTGGCACACAGTCTGCTATGGGATGATGGGTGGGATTCTGTCATACAGTCTGCTATGGGGTGATGGGGGGATTCTGTCACACACTCTGCTATGGGGTGATGGGGGGATTCTGTCACACAGTGTGCTATGGGGTGATGGGGGGATTCTGTCACACAGTCTGCTATGGGATGATGGGTGGGATTCTGTCACACAGTCTGCAATGGGATGATGGGTGGGATTCTGTCACACAGTCTGCTATGGGGTGATGGGGGGATTCTTTCACATAGTCTGCTATGGGGTGGTGGGGGGATTCTGTCACACAGTCTGCTATGGGCTGATGGGTGGGATTCTGTCACACAGTCTGCTATGGGGTGATGGGGGGATTCTGTCACACGGTCTGCTATGGGGTGATGGGGGGATTCTGTCACACAGTCTGCTATGGGATGATGGGTGGAATTCTGTCACACAGTCTGCTAAGGGTTGATGGGTGGGATTCTGTCACACAGTCTGCTATGGGATGATGGGTGGGATTCTGTCACACAGTCTGCTATGAGGTGTTGGGTGGGATTCTGTCACACAGTCTGCTATGAGGTGATGGGTGGGATTCTGTCACACAGTCTGCTATGGGGTGATGGGAGGGGTTCTGTCACACAGTCTGCTAAGGGGTGATGGGAGGGGTCCTGTCACACAGTCTGCTATGGGATGATGGTTGGAATTCTGTCACACAGTCTGCTATGGGGTGATGGGAGGGGTTCTCTCACACAGTCTGCTATGGGGTGATGGGAGACGTTATGTCACACAGTCTGCTATGGGGTGATGGGGGGATTCTGTCACACAGTCTGCTATGGGATGATGGGTGGGATTCTGTCACACAGTCTGCTATGGGGTGAGGGTAGGGGTTCTGTCACACAGTCTGCTATGGGGTGATGGTAGGGGTTCTGTCACACAGTCTGCTATGGGGTGATGGGAAGGGTTCTGTCACACAGTCTGCTATGGGGTGATGGGGGGATTCTGTCACACAGTCTGCTACGAGGTGATGGGTGGGATTCTGTCACCCAGTCTGCTATGGGGTGATGGGGGGATTCTGTCTCACAGTCTGCTATGGGATGATGGGGGATTCTGTCACAAAGTCTGCTATGGGGTGATGGGTGGGATTCTGTCACACAGTCTTCTATGGGGTGATGGGAGGAGTTCTGTCACACAGTCTGCTATGGGATGATGGGTGAGATTCTGTCACACAGTCTGCTATGGGTTGATGGGAGGGGTTCTGTCACACAGTCTACTATGGGATGATGGGAGGGGTTCTGTCACACAGTCTGCTATGGGGTGATGGGAGGGGTTCTGTCCCACAGTCTGCTATGGGGTGATGGGAGGGGTTCTGTCACAGTCTGCTATGGGGTGATGGGGGGATTCTGTCACACAGTCTGCTAAGGGATGATGGTTGGGATTCTGTCACACAGTCTGCAATGGGGTGATGGGGGGATTCTGTCACACAGTCTGCTATGGGGTGATGGGTGGGATTCTGTAACACAGTCCGCTATGGGGTGATGGGAGGGGTTCTGTCACACAGTCTGCTATGGGATGATGGGTGGGATTCTGTCACACAGTCTGCTATGGGGTGATGGGAAGGGTTCTGTCACACAGTCTGCTATGGGGTGATTTGAGAGGTTATGTCAAACAGTCTGCTATGGGGTGATGGGTGGGATTCTGTCACATAGTCTGCTATGGGATGATGGGGGGATTCTGTCACACAGTCTGCTATGGGATGATGGGTGGGATTCTGTCACACAGTCTGCTATGGGGTGATGGGGGGATTCTGTCACACATTCTGCTATGGGATGATGGATTGATTCTGTCACACAGTCTGCTATGGGATGATGGGAGGGGTTCTGTCACACAGTCTGCTATGAGGTGCTGGGACGAGTTCTGTCACACAGTCTGCTATGGGGTGATGGGAGGGATTCTGTCAAACAGTCTGCTATGGGGTGATGGGGGGATTCTGTCACACAGTCTGCTATGGGGTGATGGGAGGGGTTCTGTCATACAGTCTGCTATGGGGTGATGGGAGGGGTTCTGTCACACAGTCTGCAATGGGGTGATGGGGGGATTCTGTCACACAGTCTGCTATGGGGTGATGGGTGGGATTCTGTCACACAGTCTGCTATGGGGTGATGGGTTGATTCTGTCACACAGTCTGCTATGGGATGATGGGAGGGGTTCTGTCACACAGTCTGCTATGGGGTGCTGGGATGAGTTCTGTCACACAGTCTGCTATGGGGTGATGGGGGGATTCTGTCACACAGTCTGCTATGGGGTGATGGGTGGGATTCTGTCACACAGTCCGCTATGGGGTGATGGGAGGGGTTCTGTCACACAGTCTGCTATGGGATGATGGGTGGGATTCTGTCACCCAGTCTGCTATGGGGTGATGGGAGGGGTTCTGTCACACAGTCTGCTATGGGGTGATGGGAGAGGTTATGTCAAACAGTTTGCTATGGGGTGATGGGGAGATTCTGCCACACAGTCTGCTATGGGATGATGGGTGGGATTCTGTCACCCAGTCTGCTATGGGGTGATGGGAGGGGTTCTGTCACACAGTCTGCTATGGGGTGATGGGAGAGGTTATGTCAAACAGTTTGCTATGGGGTGATGGGGAGATTCTGTCACACAGTCTGCTATGGGATGATGGGTGGGATTCTGTCACACAGTCTGCAATGGGATGATGGGTGGGATTCTGTCACACAGTCTGCTATGGGGTGATGGGGGGATTCTTTCACATAGTCTGCTATGGGTTGGTGGGGGGATTCTGTCACACAGTCTGCTATGGGGTGATGGGAGGGGTTCTCTCACACAGTCTGCTATGGGGTGATGGGAGACATTATGTCACACAGTCTGCTATGGGGTGATGGGGGGATTCTGTCACACAGTCTGCTATGGGATGATGGGTGGGATTCTGTCGCACAGTCTGCTATGGGGTGATGGTAGGGGTTCTGTCACACAGTCTGCTATGGGGTGATGGTAGGGGTTCTGTCACACAGTCTGCTATACGGTGATGGGAAGGGTTCTGTCACACAGTCTGCTATGGGGTGATGGGGGGATTCTGTCACACAGTCTGCTATGGGATGATGGGTGGGATTCTGTCACACAGTCTGCTATGGGGTGATGGGGGGATTCTGTCACACAGTCTGCTATGAGGTGATGGGTGGGATTCTGTCACCCAGTCTGCTATGGGGTGATGGGGGGATTCTGTCTCACAGTCTGCTATGGGGTGATGGGGGATTCTGTCACACAGTCTGCTATGGGGTGATGGGGGCATTCTGTCACACAGTCTGCTATGGGGTGATGGGGGGATTCTGTCACAAAGTCTGCTATGGGGTGATGGGTGGAATTCTGTCACACAGTCTTCTATGGGGTGATGGGAGGAGTTCTGTCACACACTCTGCTATGGGATGATGGGTGAGATTCTGTCACACAGTCTGCTATGGGTTGATGGGAGGGGTTCTGTCACACAGTCTACTATGGGGTGATGGGAGGGGTTCTATCACACAGTCTGCTATGGGGTGATGGGGGGATTCTATCACACAGTCTGCTATGGGATGATGGGTGGGATTCTGTCACACAGTCTGCTATGGGATGATGGGAGGGGTTCTGTCACACAGTCTGCTATGGGGTGATGGGAGGGGTTCTGTCCCACAGTCTGCTATGGGGTGATGGGAGGGGTTCTGTCACAGTCTGCTATGGGGTTATGGGGGGATTCTGTCACACAGTCTGCTAAGGGATGATGGTTGGGATTCTGTCACACAGTCTGCAATGGGGTGATGGGGGGATTCTGTCACACAGTCTGCTATGAGGTGATGGGTGGGATTCTGTCACACAGTCCGCTATGGGGTGATGGGAGGGGTTCTGTCACACAGTCTGCTATGGGATGATGGGTGGGATTCTGTCACACAGTCTGCTATGGGGTGATGGGAGGGGTTCTGTCACACAGTCTGCTATGGGGTGATTTGAGAGGTTATGTCAAACAGTCTGCTATGGGGTGATGGGTGGGATTCTGTCACATAGTCTGCTATGGGATGATGGGGGGATTCTGTCACACAGTCTGCTATGGGGTGAGGGGTGGGATTCTGTCACACAGTCTGCTATGGGGTGATGGGTGGGATTCTGTCACACATTCTGCTATGGGATGATGGGTGGTATTCTGTCACACAGTCTGCTATGGGGAGATTGGGGATTCAGTCACACAGTCTGCTATGGGGTGATGGGGGGATTCTGTCACACAGTCTGCTATGGGGTGATGGGGGGATTCTGTCACACAGTCTGCTATGGGGTGATGGGAGTGGTTCTGTCATACAGTCTGCTATGGGGTGATGGGAGGGGTTCTGTCAAACAGTTTGCTATGGGGTGATGGGGGGATTCTGTCACACAGTCTGCTATGGGGTGATGGGAGGGGTTCTGTCATACAATCTGCTATGGGGTGATGGGAGGGGTTCTGTCACACAGTCTGCTATGGGGTGATGGGGGGATTCTGTCACAGTCTGCTATGGGATGATGGGTGGGATTCTGTCACACAGTCTGCTATGGGGTGATGGGGGATTCTGTCACACAGTCTGCTATGGGATGATGGGAGGGGTTCTGTCACACAGTCTGCTATGGGGTGCTGGGACGAGTTCTGTCACACAGTCTGCTATGGGGTGATGGGGGGATTCTGTCACACAGTCTGCTAAGGGATGATGGGTGGGATTCTGTCACACAGTCTGCTAAGGGATGATGGGTGGGATTCTGTCACACAGTCTGCTATGGGGTGATGGGGGGATTCTGTTACACAGTCTGCTATGGGGTGATGGGGGGATTCTGTCACACAGTCTGCTATGGGGTGATGGGTGGGATTCTGTCACACAGTCCGCTATGGGGTGATGGGAGGGGTTCTGTCACGCAGTCTGCTATGGGATGATGGGTGGGATTCTGTCACCCAGTCTGCTATGGGGTGATGGAAGGGGTTCTGTCACACAGTCTGCTATGGGGTGATGGGAGAGGTTATGTCAAACAGTCTGCTATGGGGTGATGGGGAGATTCTGTCACACAGTCTGCTATGGGGTGATGGGGGGATTCTGTCACACAGTCTGCTAAGGGATGATGGGTGGGATTCTGTCACACAGTCTGCTAAGGGATGATGGGTGGGATTCTGTCACACAGTCTGCTATGGGGTGATGGGGGTATTCTGTTACACAGTCTGCTATGGGGTGATGGGGGGATTCTGTCACACAGTCTGCTATGGGGTGATGGGTGGGATTCTGTCACACAGTCCGCTATGGGGTGATGGGAGGGGTTCTGTCACACAGTCTGCTATGGGATGATGGGTGGGATTCTGTCACCCAGTCTGCTATGGGGTGATGGAAGGGGTTCTGTCACACAGTCTGCTATGGGGTGATGGGAGAGGTTATGTCAAACAGTCTGCTATGGGGTGATGGGGAGATTCTGTCACACAGTCTGCTATGGGATGATGGGGGGGTTCTGTCACACAGTCTGCTATGGGGTAATGGGAGGGGTGCTGTCATACAGTCTGCTATTGGGTGATGGGTGGGATTCTGTCACAGTCTTTTATGGGGTGATGGGGGGATTCTGTCACACAGTCTGCTATGGGGTGATGGGTGGGATTCTGTCACACAGTCTGCTATGGGGTGATGGGGGATTCTGTCACACATTCTGCTATGGGATGATGGGTGGGATTCTGTCACACAGTCTGCTATAGGGAGATTGGGGATTCTGTCACACAGTCTGCTATGGGGTGATGGGAGGGGTTCTGTCACACAGTCTGGTATGGGGTGATGGGGGGATTCTGTTACACAGTCTGCTATGGGATGATGGGTGGGATTCTGTCACACAGTCTGCTATGGAATGATGGTAGGGGTTCTGTCACACAGTCTGCTATGAGGTGATGGGGGGATTCTGTCACACAGTCTGCTATGGGATGATGGGTGGGATTCTGTCACACAGTCTGCTATGAGGTGATGGGGGATTGTGTCACACAGTCTGCTATGGGATGATGGGTGGGATTCTGTCACACAGTCTGCTATGGCGTGATGGGGGGATTCTGTCACACAGTCTGCTATGGGGTGATGGGTGGGATTCTGTCACACAGTCTGCTATGGGGTGATGGATTGATTCTGACACACAGTCTGCTATGGGATGATGGGAGGGGTTCTGTCACACAGTCTGCTATGGGGTGATGGGAGGAGTTCTGTCACACAGTCTGCTATGGGGTGATGGGAGGGGTTCTGTCACACAGTCTGCTATGGGGTGATTCTGTCACACAGTTTGCTATGGGATGATGGTTGGGATTCTGTCACACAGTCTGCTATGGGGTGATGGGGGTATTCTGTTACACAGTATGCTATGGGGTGATGGGTGGGATTCTGTCACACAATCTGCTATGGGGTGATGGGGGGATTCTGTCACACAGTCTGCTATGGGATGATGGGTGGGATTCTGTTACACAGTCTGCTATGGGGTGATGTGGGATTCTGTCACACAGTCTGCTATGGGGGTTCTGATAATATTAAGTATACCTAATATTAGTACTGTCCCTACACATTTTGTGCAGGGCAATCTCCCAAGTGTTATCCTCAATTTGCAGCAATTTGGGGTGATGGGTGGGATTCTGTCACACAGTCTGCTATGGGGTGATGGGTGGATTCTGTCACACAGTCTGCTATGGGATGATGGGAGAGGTTCTGTCACACAGTCTGCTATGGGGTGATGGGAGGAGTTCTGTCACACAGTCTGCTATGAGGTGATGGGGTGATTCTGTCACACAGTCTGCTATGGGATGATGGGTGGGATTCTGTCACACAGTCTGCTATAGGGTGATGGGGGGATTCTGTCACACACTCTGCTATGGGGTGATGGGTGGGATTCTGTCACACAGTCTGCTATGGGGTGATGGGAGGGGTTCTGTCACACAGTCTGCTATGGGATGATGGGTGGGATTCTGTCACACAGTCTGCTATGGGTTGATGGGAGGGGTTCTGTCATACAGTCTGCTATGGGGTGATGGGAGGGGTTCTGTCACACAGTCTGGTATGGGGTGATGGGGGGATTCTGTCACACAGTCTGCTATGGGATGATGGGTGGGATTCTGTCACACAGTCTGCTATGGAGTGATGGGAGGTGTTCTGTCACACAGTCTGCTATGGGGTGATGGGAGGGGTTCTGTCACACAGTCTGCTATGGGATGATGGGTGGGATTCTGTCACCCAGTCTGCTATGGGGTGATGGAAGGGGTTCTGTCACACAGTCTGCTATGGGGTGATGGGAGAGGTTATGTCAAACAGTCTGCTATGGGGTGATGGGGAGATTCTGTCACACAGTCTGCTATGGGATGATGGGGGGGTTCTGTCACACAGTCTGCTATGGGGTAATGGGAGGGGTGCTGTCACACAGTCTGCTATTGGGTGATGGGTGGGATTCTGTCACAGTCTTTTATGGGGTGATGGGGGGATTCTGTCACACAGTCTGCTATGGGGTGATGGGTGGGATTCTGTCACACAGTCTGCTATGGGGTGATGGGGGATTCTGTCACACATTCTGCTATGGGATGATGGGTGGGATTCTGTCACACAGTCTGCTATAGGGAGATTGGGGATTCTGTCACACAGTCTGCTATGGGGTGATGGGAGGGGTTCTGTCACACAGTCTGGTATGGGGTGATGGGGGGATTCTGTTACACAGTCTGCTATGGGATGATGGGTGGGATTCTGTCACACAGTCTGCTATGGAATGATGGTAGGGGTTCTGTCACACAGTCTGCTATGAGGTGATGGGGGGATTCTGTCACACAGTCTGCTATGGGATGATGGGTGGGATTCTGTCACACAGTCTGCTATGAGGTGATGGGGGGATTGTGTCACACAGTCTGCTATGGGATGATGGGTGGGATTCTGTCACACAGTCTGCTATGGCGTGATGGGGGGATTCTGTCACACAGTCTGCTATGGGGTGATGGGTGGGATTCTGTCACACAGTCTGCTATGGGGTGATGGATTGATTCTGACACACAGTCTGCTATGGGATGATGGGAGGGGTTCTGTCACACAGTCTGCTATGGGGTGATGGGAGGAGTTCTGTCACACAGTCTGCTATGGGGTGATGGGAGGGGTTCTGTCACACAGTCTGCTATGGGGTGATTCTGTCACACAGTTTGCTATGGGATGATGGTTGGGATTCTGTCACACAGTCTGCTATGGGGTGATGGGGGTATTCTGTTACACAGTATGCTATGGGGTGATGGGTGGGATTCTGTCACACAATCTGCTATGGGGTGATGGGGGGATTCTGTCACACAGTCTGCTATGGGATGATGGGTGGGATTCTGTTACACAGTCTGCTATGGGGTGATGTGGGATTCTGTCACACAGTCTGCTATGGGGGTTCTGATAATATTAAGTATACCTAATATTAGTACTGTCCCTACACATTTTGTGCAGGGCAATCTCCCAAGTGTTATCCTCAATTTGCAGCAATTTGGGGTGATGGGTGGGATTCTGTCACACAGTCTGCTATGGGGTGATGGGTGGATTCTGTCACACAGTCTGCTATGGGATGATGGGAGAGGTTCTGTCACACAGTCTGCTATGGGGTGATGGGAGGAGTTCTGTCACACAGTCTGCTATGAGGTGATGGGGTGATTCTGTCACACAGTCTGCTATGGGATGATGGGTGGGATTCTGTCACACAGTCTGCTATAGGGTGATGGGGGGATTCTGTCACACACTCTGCTATGGGGTGATGGGTGGGATTCTGTCACACAGTCTGCTATGGGATGATGGGTGGGATTCTGTCACACAGTCTGCTATGGTTTGATGGGAGGGGTTCTGTCATACAGTCTGCTATGGGGTGATGGGAGGGGTTCTGTCACACAGTCTGGTATGGGGTGATGGGGGGATTCTGTCACACAGTCTGCTATGGGATGATGGGTGGGATTCTGTCACACAGTCTGCTATGGAGTGATGGGAGGTGTTCTGTCACACAGTCTGCTATGGGGTGATGGGAGGGGTTCTGTCACACAGTCTGCTATTGGGTGATGGGAGGGCTTCTGTCACACAGTCTGCTATGAGGTGATGGGGGTATTCTGTCACACAGTCTGCTAGGGGGTGATGGGGGGATTCTGTCACACAGTCTGCTATGGGGTGATGGGTGGGATTCTGTCACACAGTCTGCTATGGGGTGATGGGTTGATTCTGTCACACAGTCTGCTATGGGATGATGGGATGGGTACTGTCACACAGTCTGCTATGGGGTGATGGGAGGAGTTCTGTCACACAGTCTGCTATGGGGTGATGGGAGGCGTTCTGTCACACAGTCTGCTACGGGGTGATGGGGTGATTCTGTCACACAGTCTGCTATGGGATGATGGGTGGGATTCTGTCACACATCTGCTATGGGGTGATGGGGGTATTCTGTTACACAGTCTGCTATGGGGTGATGGGTGTGATTCTGTCACACAGTCTGCTATGGGGTGATGGGGGGATTCTGTCACACAATCTGCTATGGGATGATGGGTGGGATTCTGTCACACAGTCTGCTATGGGGTGATGGGGGATTCTGTCACACAGTCTGCTATGGGGGTTCTGATAATATTAAGTATACCTAATATTAGTACTGTCCCTACACATTTTGTGCAGGGCAATCTCCCAAGTGTTATCCTCAATTTACAGCAATTTACCCCTTACTACCCCTATTTTACAGCTATTTTGGGGCCTACAAGTTCAGGTCCAGATTGACCTCAATAGGGTTTGGGTACCCGAGCCGAACTTTTGTTCAGTGTTCGGCCAAACTTGCCAAGCCCGAATTCTACAGGCTCGCCCAACACTACTTGTGATCCTTCACCTTTATCTTCACTCCTTATCTTTTGACCAGAGGTTCCCACCCTTTCACAACACGAGAGCCACATCTATAACAGGTGCTCAGAAGCCACAACTGACATACATAGACCATAGAAACCAAATAACTCACACAGACTACAGAAACATATGTAAATGCAGTGCCCTCTGATAAAAACAATGCTGGGCAATTATGTGTGCTGCTAGAAGCCACCATGCTTTTCCTGGCAGACTAAAATTGGACCTACCAACTGGATTTTCACTATCCTGGTGATCGATCCTTGTCTCTGAGGCATCCTGATTTGGGATGCCCCGATAGGTGAAACCCCCAGATTGCCCACTCAATTCACCTTTGCGCTGCCCCCACATCGCATGCACGGATACTCCTCCAATCAGAGCTTTTGGTTGTACTAACCAATGAACAGCATAAAGCCATTGTTTTGACCAAGCATTGGAATAGGGAGCAGGGACAGTTGCATCCCTGATTTCACTTTGTAATAGTATATGTACTGTATGTTTTTCCCTGTCTGTAATTACCACTTTGTACAGTGCCATGGAAGAAGATGGTGCTATATAAATAAATAAAAATAATATTGAATTTAAAAATATTAATAAATAAGGCAAAACTTTGAGTTTTAACCATGATCTACAACTGGTTTAAGAGACAGACAAGTGGCCTTTGGCTGTTTAAAGCAGACCAAAATCCATCAAAACGACATCTATTTTGCTCCCCCACCCCAGGTACATTACTATTTGGATGTTTTCTGCTCTCAATGCTGCTTGGTATTCATTTTCATTTTAGCCAGGTATGCCATTTGTATGCCATTGGTTTCTGAGAGGATATCCCCCCTCCTCACAATCTTATACTGAGAACAATTGGAGTCTATTAAAAATAGCGCTAGAAGGAAGATAAGAGCCAAAAGAAGATTTAATTTTCCCCCAATTTTTCTATTGAAGCCAAAATCCTTTGTGAGTATTTATATCTATTTAATTTACAGGAAACTAGGGGAGTTGATAAATGTTTTTTTTTTTCAATTTAACCTTCCATAGAATGTTGTTGGTCTGCTTTAAGTAAACCTACAATCACATTCCTCATGCTGCTGTCCCTCTTTCGTGATGTTTCTCTCGGTTGCTTCAGTTCTTGTGTCCTACTTTTCCTGTGATAGTTTCCTTAATTTCCCACAATTGCCCATAATTCACTATCCAAAAGCTAAAATTAGGAATATAAATTGGTGAATGTTTCACATGACATTGATGCCTTTTTCACATTTCTTTTTGGATCTTGGCAATCTGCTGTGAAACCCATGGACTGTGGTGAGGATGATGGATGCCACCCATTACTGCCCATCAAAAAGCAACTTGTCTGCCGACTGTCTGATGAAACATTTTCCATCCCCCGTCTAGAGTCTTTCTAAAGGATTGTCTTTGATTTACTGAGTCTCTTACATTTAATAGACTGAGAATTGTGTTACAGTACACTCGGCTCCTGATTTATCAGAAAAAGATCCTTATTTAGGGAGTTCTGTTGTGTAGATTTCTATTTATACAGGAGTCTTCACTTTTTGAAAAAAATCTAGTCACCTGATTGGATGATTAAGGAACTCTCCAACTCTTTCCAGACAGACATTAAAATTTACTGTATTTTTCGCCCTATAAGACGCACTATTTTCCCCTCAAAAGTGTGTGTATGTGTGTGTGTGTGTGTGTGTGTGTGTGTGTGTGTGTGTGTGTGTGTTGGGGGGGGGGGGGGGGGGAGATGTCCGAGCATCTTATTGGCCAAATGTAAAAAAAAAAAAAAAAGCCAAGCAGCACTGCCTTGGGAATGGGAGGGGGGAATGCCACACTGAATAAGGGGGGGGGGGGATGTCACACTACCTCTGGGAAATGTGAGGGGGAATGCAACACTGTTAATGGGGAATGGGAGGGGGGAATGCCACACTGGCTATGGAAGGGAGGATTACCACTCTGCATATAGGAATGGGATGGGGGATACTACATTGCCTATGACATGGGGGGAAATTACATACTGCCAGTTGTTTAACACAACATCTGGTTTAGAATATTTTTTTTCTTAATTTCCTCCTCCAAATCTTATGCCAGCCGTGTCTTATAGGCCAAAAAATACAATATATATTTTTGCCAAATGTTTATTTAAACTGCACCACCAAAAGGGCATAATATTCAAGCATCAATTCCACTTGCACCAGTACAGGGAGAGTCTGCTAAAGTCTTGCATAAGAGAGTAGTCGCTATTAGGCATATGGCCTGTTTTTCGATTTAGAGGACATGCATGTAGGTAGTCTGAACATTCTAAAAGAAGGACGTGGGAAAAAAGTCCACTGATGTCCAGCATGGCAGAGGTCAGAGATGGCATGTGGAATGGAGGACATTCAATATAACTCCGACTTAAAAGAGATACAAAATTAAATGTAGCTGTCAGTATGCTGGAGTCCAAATGAGTTAATATGATAGGTCCAATAGCGAGATGGCGGACAGTTGGTCAATCTCAAGTGACTGCAGACTCCAGGCAAAGTACTTAAACATGGCAACTAGAATCAAAGTCCAGGGGCAGGCACAGTTCCTTCATAGTTAAAAGATCAAAACTAAAGTTGGTAACTCTTAGGAAAAAAAGTGCTAAAAGCAAAGTGGGTAGCACTCACCTACAATTTACAGGGTCCAAAATCTGCCCTTACTTTTAATTCCATTCCTCCACGACCATGCTCTAATTACTGTCTTTTTACCTGTGTCAAAGCACAGGTCACGGCAGACTTGCTTGCTGTGCTCCATCAAGCTGGTTGTACTGTGGGACAGGGGTGGCCAAGTGATCATATTTGGGGTGGTCATGGAAAAATAGAAAGGAAAGGAAGGGAAAACTTTGGAGACCTTTTATAACTCGCTGCAGAAAATGGAGAAGAGGCACATCGGATCGGCTTTAGGTGAGCACTTTGCTGCTGGATCATTGCCATTGACCGAGTGTCCATTTAAAGGTTTAACTGACAGAGCTGGGGAAGTTGTAAGGGAATGGAGCAAGTAAATAAAGAAGGGGGGAGCGCTAGGATAACACTTGTCAAGAACTTGAGTTAGTCTCAAGCAGTCAAAATGTGATACTTGCCTGCAGGAATTGTATGCTTGTAATACATAAAGTGCAAGGGTAAACTATATTATAAATGCTGTGCCTGCCACCTTAGTTTGTGCCATTCCACCACGGCTTATTTCTTCTTTTTGCATCTTTTCTTTAGCCATTTTTGAAACTCTGGTCTTTAGGTACATTCTCGATTCGACAAAGGGTCTGCTGAACACACTTGCTCCACATTGAAATACGCACTTAGCAAGTCCTAGGAAACCCCAAAACAATCTTTACTACTCTGGAATTCTTCAGAAAACCAACTGCAGCCTTCCCCTCTGATGATTATTTGGGTTTGGTGGGGTGGTCATGAGCAATCCAGTCTGTTTTGGGGCGTCATATAAAAAAGACAACAAAAAAGATATACTCAACTTTGTCCCTCCACAGCTCTTCTTTTCAGCTCTAGGGATTTAAAACTTACCAATCACTGAGATCCATTTTCCAGTGAGCTACTAATTAAAGGTAAGCTGCCATCAAAATACCATTGTACAGTTGATCAGGGGTGTAGCTAGAGGGGTCAGGTGGGGCATTTGCCCCGGGTGCAGCGGGGTAGAGGGGGCGCCAAAAGGGGGCCTGAGCACAGGTGGGGGGGAGCGCTGTTTCAAATCTTTGCCACGGGTACCAGAAAGCCTAGCTACATCTCTGCAGTTGATCATGAACCTGATCCCGATGGAGCAGGGTTGGAGAGGACTCACACCTTGCACAGTTCTCTGACACTTTACACTTTATGTCTTTTTGACATATTTAACAGCTTACACTTATTACTAGCATATAATTGTACTCTTTTGAGACCCTTTATGACAATTTAATCACATAATGAACTGGAATCCCTCCTTGCAATTACTTAAAGCGGAAGTCCAGTATCTGGTGATCTGGTTGCTGAGGCATGCGGGGGGGGGGGGGGGGGGGTTAGGATTACAAATAAAAAAAACTTACTTTGCTGGGGATCTGTGTCCCCATTCTTTTTTTTTTACCCTGTCTCAGTGCGTTACCAGAGACTGGACTTCTGCTTTTACCTCTAAACCAGGGAGCAGAGGAGAGTCCCAAATGTTATTCATGCTTTGGTCAGCGGACAAAGCAATGGTTTGTCTAATATTGGTAAATGGTGGAAAGATTGGTTTCTCAACACACATCCAAATCCCAACATGTAGCCAGTTTGTGCATCATTGGATTTAGTAATCTCACACCAAACTGCTCCATAGTCTTTAAAATATACAAAAATGAGGCTGGAACACAAAGTCAAAGCATGCTTCAATGGCCTCTGGCAGATTTCCTGGTAGTACAGGTAGTCATACTAATTTATGAAATCTTGAAAGTGAAGTACTCTGACAGCATGCGAATGACTTGTTCATATTCTGGAGGATCGGGCCTTCATCCCCAAGGTCGACTTTCAAGTGCGTGAAACATGTTTCTGCAAGTCAAATTAAGAAAAATAAAATTAACTTTTGGACCCTCTCCATGTATGTTAAATGCTACCCAGAGGAAAGCTAAATGTTGTTTAACACAAAATAGATCTTAGATATGCAAAAACTAAAGACATGACTCACTGTGTGTGTGCGCTTTTCAAGGCTATAGGTTTCAGAAAATGTATTCCATATGTGGAATTTGTTAAAAATCAATTAAGCTTTTCTGTGTAAATGAAGTAGCTTCTAAAAACCAATGAAACATATTACGTTACGGGAGCATTTTATGTAATATTCACTGCCTACAATTACAGTACATTAACATTCCTCTGCATGCGCTAATCAGTGAGCCAATTATTTGAAAACATGTAATTTAATGGGATATTGAAATAAGGAAAAGAGAACAGAAAAAAAATCAATTAGCCTAATAAAGACAACATCGTAAGAATGTCTGAAAGTAGGAAAAGCATTGTTTGTTTCTAGGGGCTCATGGACGGGAAGGTACAGCCACAGGTAGTGACATTGGTCATTTGATTTGATGGGCTGCCCTACTTCTCTTGGCCATTGACTATATTATTGCATGGTACTTTGGATTTGATGCTCAGTGTGCTGATATCAATGCTTTTATGTTGCTAAACTAACGTTTAAACTCTTGTTCTGGCTTGTTGTCCACTTTAGACACTCGAGTCCAAGCAATGCCAGGCAGATGTATGACTTTCAAGGTAACTTCTTGCAGACCTTGAAGAGTAACTCCACCGCATCTGAAAATCAATTGAGAGCAATGCAATGCAACAGAGTAGCAAGCGACCATGGCATATCAGTGGTGGACACCTATTTGATGTGCCTTAATGCCAATAAATGAGGGAGTCTGCTCCCTTGTGAATGGCAGCAGGGATTATGGCTGACTAGCTAGTGGTTGCACTATAAGCAATGGGGCAGGGTGATTTATAGTAAAAAAGCTTTTGAAATTCCCATGATCTCATATAAACTTTGCTATACACTGGTGATTAGATCATTTTAAATGATTGAACTCCAGCCTGGTGCTTAGAGATAACATTTGTGAACCTTGGTTTGGTACTACTGTCTCTGTGCTTTCCTTTCCTGTGTTCTCTGGGCTTGTCTATCTCTGGTTTACTTTATTGCTTTGCTTTTCTCCCTTTCCTGTCAGTCCACCACTGCATCTCCCAGATATTCCTTGGGCTCATGGCTTTATTTACTTAAGACTGCTTTATGGCTCATTTAGATGTAATTATCATGCGAGAAAACGCTAAAGCAACTGCAATTAAGCGAAAATCGCTCCATGGAAATGGCCACTGCCATCAAGCGATGAACAAGAATAGGTTAATCGGCCGGCTGTTGTATCATTTTGGCTGACCAAAATGTTTTTGTTCATCCCTTGATGGTCGGAATGTGGAAACAGAAGTCGCCCACAAAAATGTGTTTTTCTATGAGAATGAGCACTCAAGTGATCGCTCTAGAGTCCAATTGACCAGCAAATCTTTGGTGTCTGAACACAGTTACTCAATCGCAAAAGATATGTATGGTCACTGTCAATTTATCTGCATGTTTAAACCCAGCAATAAGACTTTATTAATTCCTGAGAAATGAGTTATCTCAATTGGCCTGATTCAAAGCCTCTCTTGCACACCAGCAGGAATGACGTCAAATGACCGTATTTGGTCTCTTTTCCTTGTCGGGTGATTCAGAGGTTTGCTTTTTGGACCAGGTTGTCCTTTTTTGGGGAAATTACGGTATGCGTACACCAAACCGAGTGTTCACCATATACGGATCTAGGCGTCTGTGCACCCGTAACTTCACAGGTGTAGCCTGCGCTTGCGTGAGATTCAGATCCCTGATTTGTGGGTTTTTGGACACATAAAAGCCTTAGGTATCTGGTTCAAACTTACGCCATCTTTTTGCTAGTGGGAATATTGGAATGGTCTTTTTTGCTAGTGAAAATACAGCCTACATCCTCCACACCTACGATGGAGCTCCTTGACAAGTTCTGTGAAGAGTACGAGCATCTGCAGCAGTGGGGGCTGTTAACCATGTACATTCCAGGGCCTGGATATCGATCAGATGACAGCAGGTGTTTGAATTGACCTGACTGAACCACCTTTCTCTTGAGAAGCTTTACTCAGAGATGCGGCTATGGTTGGCCCCTGCCACAAGAAATGGGCATGCAATTGGAGGTATGACCAAATTAGTTGGCTGCATAACATTTTTTTGTGAATGGCTCCTTCCAGCAGCTAGGGGCACTGCCAGTTGTCATGTCCCGGCCATTGCTGAGCCGTACGCTGACTAAATTTCTCTATGGCATGGCGAATATGCTAAGTGTGAATACGCACCATCGATTGTACGCATGTGACCCTGGTTCCTTCAGCTGTGCAGGAGTATATGTTTTGGTATGTTTAGGTCCACATTGGTCCTCCTTCTTGCCCACTCTCCTCTTTTTGAGGCTAGCCTAGCTTCCCCTCCCCCCCAAACAGCTTTCCTGTGCCCGTTTGGCCCTTGTTTGAATTGCCCCAGTTTAGAGACCCTTTTTTATTTGTGACTTCTTTCACCAACCGCAATATGGGCCATTGTCTTAACGTCCAACGTGTACTGGGGCTGGGTCTACCCTTTTTGAGTGTTTTGGTCAACTTCCCTGTCTTGTCCCACGATGCATTTATCTTGAGTCACTCCGGTTAATACACCCATTTTGATAGTGGCGAACTGACTGGTGGTTGGCTTGTGGGTATGTTTATTGCTGTAGTGGATCTGTGTTTTTATTGTTTATGTTGCATTTGCAATGTGTTTTTCATTTCTGTTACGTGCCCCCTTTTTGTAACTGGTCTAAGTTTATTTCTCTCCCTGCCCCTCTTTGAATGTCCCCTTCTCCCTGTTGCAGTTACAAATGCTTAGTCTGCCTTACCTTTTGTTTGTTTGGCCCAACGCCTTTGTAATACTTAATATTTTGTTTAGGCTGTTTTGATTTTGCGTTGCCTGTTAGTAATTTAATTTCCATTTTCATTTGTCTTTTAGGTGATTCTGGTTATCAGTTGTTGCCTGGGGTCCTGACGCTCTTCTTAGGGCCCCATACACCTGGCCTGGAGGCTTGTAATAGGGCCCACCTCCACACACAGGCTAATGATTCAATACAAACCAGAGAAGATTGTGAAAATTATTATGGTGTGCATCAGCCTTCAGAATTTTTTCTTGATCGAGGGGGTGGCAGCATATTTGGAGGAGACAACCTATGCTTTTGCTCCAGAGATTCCTTGCCATCTGTATGCTGGCACCCAGAGCTGTGTGGGCCATTTGTGATTAATTCTAACCCTTGCCTTGTCTGGGTGGGATGCCCTAGATGCCAGCAGGGGGGACAAAGGTAAGTAGGTGCAAAGACATGCAGACTACCATGGGTACACTGGCGGGGGACAGCGGGAAGCATATTAAAATAGCTGGTAAAAACTCAAAAAGGTCTTTGTTGGAGGAAAGGACTGAAGGACATGGCACAAAGAGAACAATGGCTCCACAGAAAGTTACGTCTGAAAACAGGTAAAAACTCTGCTTCCGAGACTACTTCGGCTGCACACATTGTAAATGCTCAGCTAAACCGTATATGTACGCAAAGCAAATAAGACCGCTTACACGTGAATTAACTTTTCTTGGAACGCGGCTGTGAATGATATGAGCGTTCGCAATTTCCCGGTTACCAAAATCAGTTCCTGAAAAAAACAAGCATTCACTCGTTCACTAAGCAGGCTGTGAATCAGGCCTAATGGAACAACAATCAGGCTTGCCTTTAGTATAACTTTAACTAAAAGCTAGGTTGTGGGCTTAAGTATTTTCTCATCTGTGTTATGCTGACAGGGGAAACACAGTACAGGCCAAGATACAAAGGGGAACACAGGGACTGTAGACTAAAGCTTTGACTAAGGACCAAGCATTGAACCTCAAAGCAGTACATGAACTAGAAACAGGACCTTGAAGCAGGATAAAGTACAGAAATTTTGAGACTTTGAAGCAGAACACAGACAAGGAACAGGACCTTAAGAGTCAGACACAAACCAGAAATAGGACCTCAGTGCCAGACACAAACCAGATCAGACAATGGACCAGGAACAGGAACTTAGAGCAGGGCATAGATCGGAGTGTGGAATTAGAGGTAAATGGCAGCATGCCATGGGTGAATTTAAGACCTTCAAATGAAAGAGCTCTCTTGTATCCATTTACAAATATTGTATCTAGAGACATGCATCTGTCTTTTATATGAACAAATGCAGAAGAAGGCAGGACATCCCTAGTACACAAACAGCGAAAGAGAAAAGGCTCTCTAAAAAAAATGTTTTGTGACTAGGTGACACGCAAGAAACAGCAGCTGTCCCTACCCTATGCAGATGTTTTTTGTCCCCTCCCTTACCAGTGGGACATTCTCTTTCATGTTCCTCTCTGTCAGATTCTTATTCAGTTGTGCTTGCTCGGCTAAATACTTAGTCCTGCTGGAGCTGACATAGCCATTGATTGGAAGATAATATTCAGCTTTGCCATTTGGTAATAATCTGAAAGATCATCTTTACAATTTTAGACAGGAAGAGATAATGGGATATAATTATTTGAAATTAGACCTCTTCCTATGCTGACCATGGTAATGGTTGTCAATTTGATGGCACATAATTTCACACTAGATTGCAACCATTTGAGTAATGTAAAGCGATAAGCTGGACAACCTGTGCTGCTCAAGGATTGGGGTCAGCTTTTATTCTGAGGTTTACCCTAGGTCTTCTGTTAACATTGTTCAGTTTGTTATCTGACAGTTTATATGAAAGTTATTCTTTGTAAATTAAAAAGCGATTCTGACATCTTAAATGATCATTCTAATTTACATTACCTGTTTAGCTCATTTAGAATTATATATCGTATGCTAGAACTGAAAATTTACATTCCTTTGTTTATTATGATTTTGTTTTTAACATTATATGCAATAAAATTTAAACTGCTTAGGAAATATAATATCAAATTGTAAATTTATATTTTTTTATTTTGAAATATCTTTGAAGGTTAAGTTATTAAAATCTTTACAAGCTCTTTAGCAAAGACAATTTGCCTATTTACTTGCAAGTATTTTAAAGATAAAACCAGCCAGACCTGTTCAGCAATAAATGTTTGCTCATCCTCCTTATGTGCTCCATTTACTTGTCAGCTTGTAATAGTGGAATGCTCAATGTGTATATGTGTGTGATGTGATTGAGCTTGGATGTTAATTTTGTTCCAAGATCACACTTCCTTCAATTTCTAATAAACTAATTTAAAACATCTCATCTGCTTTGCTTGTTATATTTGATTCCTGGAAATTAAATGTAGTTTCAATATTGATGGAAATTACATTTAGTTTCAATATTGAATATCTCTCTATATCTTGCTTTACTGGGCTCCTGGTGACCTCCGGCCCTCTCCGTACGACTTCATGTTGTGCACAGCCCTACTCATTTTGTTCCAACTGGCGGCATTGTTCTGGCAGAAAAGTTTACCAACTGACCACCAATCAAAGGGAAAAACAAATGTTTCCAACGAGTATGTTTAGGCCCTGCTCCCCCTGACCACTCACCAGAAGCCAGTTCTGTGGGTGCAATTTGCAAATAGTTTTGCCTGTTGCTGCCGTTGCTTCTATCTTCCCATTCATTGCGTCTTGTCTGGACCAACCCTTGTCTGAATGTATACCCCCTGGATTATGCTCTTGGTGTGCTGACTTTTGTCCATGGTCTTTAGCTCTTGCTCTCTATTGCTTTGTACTCTTGTATCTGGCCCAGTTTGGGCCTTATTGAGTTTCTAGTCCCTTATCGATTCCTTGTAACCTCAGACACCATGCGTCTCACATTTAAAAGCACGAGATCTGTAGGTTCGGAGGAATGTTCAACTGGAGGTTGAATCAAATCCAGGTGCCCAGTGGTGTCCATTAGAAGGGACTTCAAGTCTTCTTTTACTTTAGACCACAGCAGTGCATCTATCCTACTCCATTATGAAAAAATCAGATCGGATGCCGATATCGGGTCTCGCAGAGTTTAGTCATCCCCTGCTCACCGGTGGGCTTAGGGCACCAACAGATTCCCTACTACATAAGTCACAGTGCCTGCCACGCCCAATCTATTCACTTCAAAGGAGGGGTGAACATGACTTTTGCCTTTTTTGCCTGGACAGAAATAGAAATTGTGGGGCACTACGATGTGCAGATATTTCTAGGTCCTCTGTTAGGTGGATGTCCCTGAGGAAAAAGTAATTATTATGATAAAGTTCTACTGCAAACAAAGACAACAGTTACCTTTGCCTGTAGTAGCACGTTTATGCAGACCAAAGTTGCCTGGGACAGGTAAGAGCGCTTTAAAGGATAGAAGGATGAGAAAGTGATGTGAATACATCTATTCTGGTGCTGGTGCTTCAATGTTTATGAGCAATTTTTTTCCAGCCATCACATTCCATCTCTAAACCCGGGTGCAGGGGTTTTTATTTTTTATTATTTTTTTTTTTCACTGTATTTTTTTTTTCTAGCCAGAAAGGGTTTCCAACCCAATATACAATTATTTAGATAAATGCTGAGGAGGCTCCTATAATCTGATTGCAATACCACACAGTGTACAAAACTTAAACAGTGACGGAAGTTCTTTATAGCAAAAAGAAAAAGGGGTTAGTCTGATCATTGGGGAGGCGACCGGCACCATGGCAGCTGTAATCACTCAAGAAGGTAGTCCAATATCTGAACAGAAGAAATATAGCAACTGTGCTCTGCTTGTAAACAAGTGATACTATTGCAGAGTAACGTCACATATGTCATGTGATCCTATGTGAGCATGGAAATGTAGTATGAGCCTGACCTCATGCTAATTTGAAATAAACCCCAATGACAAAGAAAACGTCAGGAATGCAGATGTCCGAAATCTCGACATAGTGACTAGAGGCTGCCAGGATGTACCCGGCACATGCAAACAGGCGAGATCTGGCAGTAGATGTTCGCTCATGCATGTACATCCATGTGTGTGCACACATGTATCTGTCTAAAAAAGAGTTAGATCCTGTATTTAAAGTTGCCAGGCCTCAGGGTCTGTGCTGAGTGATCCTTCGCATTTGTGCTGTGACCCGCGTTTCTTGACCTTGTGCTGATTGACCTCTGTTTATTTGACCTCCAGATATTGTTCGACTAATTCCTGTAGTTGCCTGTATTTGGTTGCTGACCCCTGACTTGCCTTTTGCCACTTGTTGGGTCCAATCTACTACTACACATTTGTCTCCTGTTTCTGACCATGATCTGTCCTGTCTCTGGTTCTAATTTGAGTTTGGAACCGTGTCACTGGTTCCTCAACCCAGACCTGTTTTAAGATGACACCAATACATTTCCACAATGCCAGCCACAGATTCTTTGGACATAAACAACAGCTTAGACTAAAGGCACAAGGCACAGAGCGCTCACCTCTGACAATATGGTAGTCCAAAATGAAGAAGTGCCAGCCATGAAGTACAAGCTTAAAATCTTCGATCCTTTAATTGTAGCATTAAAAAGCCATTACAGCATAGGAGTGATAAAAAGCACAAGAGAGCAGGCCCCACGTCGACGCGTTTCGAGCACCAGCTCTTAAGATGACACCAGAGATTGGATGGGGGTGTTTGACGCAGCCATTCCTAAAGCAGTGCTAGGAATTCCCCCTGGTTTCCCTATGGCCAGTCTGCCCCTGCCTGTTGGGTCTGGACAGAAAGGCTTGTAGTCTATAGACAAATTGATAGTTATATGAATGTTACAATTTTACCTCAAAATTAACATTATGTAGGGAAAGTTTACTTTTGATGACATTTTTGAAGTGTGTATTTTTGTGTGCCAAAATGATGTTTTCAAGGTGCTGAGCTTATCTAGGATTTTGTTGGAAAATGTGTATTTTATTTACACACAGATCACTATTGCTGGGCATGTGTAAGTGTGAGGAGGTAAGTCACTTCTCTCTTCTTTTAGATCTGGGTGTACAGACTTGGTGTACAGTTGCCAATAGCAACAGATTGCAGGCTGCAGTTTGCAGAATACACATTTGCAAGAACTTGCTAGAAGCTCAGCACCTTGAAGACCCCCTTTTGGGACAAAAAATATACGCTCTCAAAAATGCCATTGAAAGTGGGCTTTCCCTTTAAAGTGTATCAAAACCCACGGCAATTCCCTCCCCCCCAGGCATCCTAAATCTGGAGGCACCGCTGTGTGAAACCCCACAGGTTGCCCCATACACTTACCTTCTTTCTCTGTCCGACAGCATGTGCGAGCCATGGGCTCGTCCCTGCTATCCCTCTAGCAGGGCGCTTGCCCGCGCCAGACATTTGTGAATTGGATGCAGCCATCAGCACGCTCAGAGCTGCTGGTCTTAGACGATGTGACAGCAGATCCGAGCACGCTGATTTGCCGAGCGGCCGCGAATGCGCCGTAGGACTGGGAAGAGGTGAGTTGATTTAGGTGATCTGGGGGGTTTCACAGAGCAGGGCACTCCCGATCAGGGAAAGGACCAAAATCCAGGATAGTCAAAATACTGGGTTTTGGTCCACTTTAAACATTTGGGATTCATTACGGAGTCGTCCAGAACTGACCATTGCCACATGGGCCCTTGAAAATCCTGACAATGCAGAAACATAATGGAGAGTAGGTCCAGGATAATGTTATGAATGAGGCCTCCTGTTATTGCTGTATGCTGCGGGTGTTGCTACCAGTACCACCCGTCTATCTTACAGTTGTCTTACTAATACATTTTTTTTTTTTTTAGCATATTTGAATGCTTGAACCTGTTTGTAGTTTATACATTAACAGCTTGTGTATCTTGTTTATTTACCTCACACTGTGGTGGCATTTGACCCAGAGCCTGCAGAACTTCATGGCGGCCCGGAAACGCGGGCTGGCTTCTATGAATACAATGCAGTGTGAGCACTTTGAATTGTCTGCTCTGGAAAATGGAGACAGTCAAGTAGAGGGCAGACAGCTATGCGTGTGGCAGAGGATCATAACAATGATATAGTGCGACCGCCGCGCCTACCTACAGTATGCTGCAGCCTAGAAGAGCCTGGAGCGCAGCTTGTCCCAGCAGGTGATGGATGCTACTGGACATAACACATGTAGCTGTGACAGATAAGCTGCTGCGTTACCTCAGGGGGGAGATCAGGCCTGCTTTGGCCCTTCCTGGTATGCTTAAGCCATAAAAGTAAGGTGCTGTGTGTGGGGGAGGCTTCACACCTGGGTAGCCACAGGCCAGGCTGGGGAGAGCCCAGAGCACTGCTTTATAGAGAAATTTTATGGGGTCACCTCCCCATCCTGCAGAATTTACCTGTATGGCCTCCAGTCTGGGAGATTTTAAGGGGACACCTGAAGTGCTCAAGGTGCTGCGCTTGCCTGGCCATTGTTTCTACACATTTTATGTGGAAAATTGTAACAAATGTAACCTTTATGGGAAAGTCCACTTTTAATGGAATATTGGCAATTGTATATTTTTGTGTGCCAAAAGGATGTGCTCAAGGTTCTGAGTTTGTCTAATAATTTTAGCATATTAGCAAATGTGTGTTCTATGGAAGCTATGTGCACTCAGATATATCTCTGTGGCCCTCTTCTCTCGCCATCCTGACTGTCTAACAGCCATTTCTTTCTTCATGGCATCTCGCCCCCTTACACTGAATATAGACAAAACAGAACTGGTCATCTTCCCGCCATCTCACTCCCCTCTCTAACACCACAATTTCTGTAAATAATCGTACAATAACTGCAACTCATCTCGGTGCCTGGGCGTCGTTCTGGACTCCTCTCTCTTATTCACACATCACATTCATTCCCTGGCCACCTCCTGTCGTTTCCAACTTAGGCCTTTATTTATGAAGGAATAGCGACAGGTAGCGACTGGTGAGCGGCCAGTAATGACGGTCACCGCCACGAGAACGCCGACTCCCCACCACAATCACACATTTATCAAGCCAATCCTGCTTAGCGACTGAGATAGCGCCAGATAGCCACTCATTCATCATTATTCCAGCCTCAGCCCACAGCGCCAGTGTCCGACCTTGAACAGAGACAGAGACAGCTACCTGGCACTCTCCAATGCATTTCAATGGAACAATCTTTAAATATTATTAATTCATTGTTATTAATGTTTTTTTTTTTTTTTTTTTAAATGTGAAAAATTCAGTGACCACTTCTGCCATTTCAGATACTTTTTTAAGGGAATAATTTTTTTTTTTTTAAATTGTACAGAATTGATATTACACGTCTGATATTAATGTATGCATATTACTAAATTATTTAAAAAACTTTTTTTTTTGTTTTCCAAAAATATGGTTGTTTGGGGGCTAAAAAACTACTTTTAACCCATCGCCTCCAGCGCTCTGGGGTTTAAACAAGCATTTTACAGCGCGAGAATTTTTTGAGCGTGATTTTTTGATGAATATGGTGGGAGCCGGTCGATCTGACCAGTCGCTATCATGCGCTCCCATACAGCGCGGAACCTGTCAAATAGCGTCTCCTCTCCCAATATTCAACATTACGGCAAACCGACTGAGTCGCTATCAACTACCGAACAACGGCCAAGCACAGCGACTACTAGCGGGCGCTCTGAAAATGCCGCTACAGTCGCTCAACTGTCGCTACCTGCCGCTATTAATGAATCGGCCTCCCCGAAATATCTCCCGCATCCATCCCTCTCACCTGACACCACTAAAATGCTAGAGCTGGTCATCTCCCGACTGGACTACTGCAACACCCTCCTCTGAGGTTTGCCAACAAACAGCCTGTCACCCCTCCAATCTATTCTAAACTCTGCTGCTCACCTCATCCACCTCTCCACTCATTTCAAACTTGTAACACTAACCTACAAAGCTCTCTACAGCTACAAAGTCCCTCCCTACATTTCTTCTCTGATCCAGCATTACCTCGCAGTCCCGCCTTAAAGACTTCCCTACCTCTCTGGGATGCACTCCCCCGCTCAATCCGTCACTCTCCATCACTCCAATTCTTTAAAAGTGCCCTCAATACTCACTTCTTCAGACAAGCATATAAACTGGCAACTACTATAACCTTTAAACCACACATGCAGCCCAACTCAAGCTCTACCACTTGTGATCCCGCCCCTTTGTCTCCACCCTCATCCTTTAGACTGTAAGCTCGCAATGCCAGGGCTCTCCTTCCTATTATTTCCTGTGCTCATAACACTTGGTTTGAACCTCGTAGCATCTGACTTTGTATTGTTTCTTGTACTATATGTTTTACCTTGTAAGGCGCTACGGAAGATGATAGTGTTAAATAAATTAACATTATTATTATTAATAATAATAATAATAATAATAATAATAATAATAATAATACTGTGCATTGGCAACTGTACTACACCAAGTCTGTACACCAAGATCTACAAGAAGAGAGAAGTGAGCCTTGTACACACACAACACTGCTGCTGGGCATGTGTAAGTGTGAGTGAGCTCCCTCACCTCAGCAGCAGCCATAGCAACAGTGTCCTGTGTACAGTTGTCAATAGCAACAGATTGCAGGTAGTAAAAACTGCTTCAATAAAACAAACATTTGCCAACTTTGAAAAAAAATACTAGATAAGATCAGCACCTTGAGGACATCATATTGGCACAAAAATATACTCTCAATATTGCCATCAAAAGTGGACATTGCCTTTAAAGAGGAAGAACTCTAAGGGTGTTATTTAAGAAGGGATAGCGGCAGGTAGTGCCTCATAGCGGCAGGCAGCATCTGGTGAACGCCGGGCGCTGTAAGCAAAACCACATTTATGAAAGCGAATCTGGTGAGTGACTGCGCCATGTAGCGTCTGATGTATTATTACAGGTGGCTCAGCATATAGCGCCGGCGCTCTAGCTTCCAGAGCGCTAGGTATTACCTTTCGCTCAGTGTCGCTCTCCCATAAATTTCAATGGCCGTTCATTTGCTTGTGTTTAAACAGCGTGTTTGACTTTTTTTTTTTGTTGCTCAAATCATTGTGTGACCTCTCCTGGCTGCTAACAAACACTTTTAGAAACTTTTTTGACTTTTTATATTTTTATGCAGAATTGTATGTACAGGTCTGGCACTAAAGCGTTAATGTCCCAGTGTTAAAACAATGTCATTCCAGATGTTCTGGCTTTGTTACTGGTGTATATGTGTTCAAAAACAGACTTTAGTCACACAGTGTCTGGCGCTCTATGCTACAGCGCCCAGCTTTAGAGCACCGACGCTGTGTGTGTGTCCTTTTTCGATAAGTATGGCGCTACCTCTCGCTCCCAGCAGCACTGTACTGGTGTTAGAGCGCCCAACATACATCACATTCATCAATGCGGGCCAGGTTACTACAGCGACTGAGGCGCTCTGTTACAGTGCCCGATACATGTTTACAGCGTCTACTAGCGGTCGCTGTAAGCGCCACTATACAGACGCTCATCTGCCGATACCTGCCGTTAGTAATGAATCAGCCTCCACATCTCTTTTATTACTCTCTGGTGGGACATTCTGATCTAGGATGCCTGCTGTGTGTATATCATGGAAACTCACCTTTTCCTTGTTCCCACTGCACCTCTGTACACACCCCCTCTTCTGCCCCTACAATTCAAAAACTTACGGCCTTATTTATCAAGGGCTAGCGCCAGGTAGTGTCTGACGAGTGCCAGGTACCGCCAGCTAACGGCGGCTACCGAATCAAGTACGCCCGGCGGCGGTCACAATGACGCATTTATCACGCTAAATGAGGCTAGCGCCGGCGAGAGCGTCAGCTAGCGCGGGATTCATCATGTAGCCGACTGCAACGAACAGCGCCGCTGCTAATCCCATCACAGCGACAGGTATGACCTGGCGCTCCCTGGCGTGGTCCAATGCATTTCAATGGAGCAATCTTTAAATAATCCCCATTAATTGCTATTACTGTTTTTTTTTTTTTTTAATGTCAAAAATTCTGTGACCACTTCTGCAATGGTAGGATTTTTTTTAAAGTAAAAAAAAAAAAAAAAAAAATTGTGCAGAATTGATATTACAGGTCTGATATTCATGTATTCATATTACAAAATGTTTAGAAAAACTTGTATATTTTTTACATATAAAAAAAAAGGTTGTTTGGGGGTTAAAAACTACTTTACACACATCGCCGCCAGAGCTCTGGGGTTTAAACAAGGAATTCACAGCGCGAGAAATTTTTGAGCGTGATTTGTTAATGAATCTGCAGCAAGCCGTTCGCTCTGGCCATTCGCTGTCAGGCGCACCCATACAACGCGGAACCTGTGAAACAGCGACCCCTAACCCCGTATTCAACATTACCGCACACCGACTGAGTCGCTGTCAACAAGCAAACCCCGGTCAAGCACAGCGAAAATCACGCTACTGGCGCTCATCTGTCGCTACCTGGCGCTATTAATGAATCGGCCTCCCAGTACTATCGCTTCAAAGAGGAGCAACCATCAATCTTTTTGAGCAAATCAGTTGAAAGCCATTGTCAGATTGGTATGCCCCAGAAATCCATGTGATCAATGTGAATCTCACCTTTTTGGCTATCCTGCAGCGGCAGCTATTTGGCTGATTTGCCTTCTGAAACTAGACCTATCTGAATGGTGGATGCGGGCATGCATAGCCAGATGGAAGCCGGCTGCTCCCTCTCCATTCAGCTTTTTATGCTGCTCATTAATATGCACAACATAGAAAGCTGATTGGAGGGGAGCCTGCACATGTGCAGTGTGATTGCACACATGATCTGTCCCTGCAATGCCATAATAGTCTGCTTTTTAGCAACATTGTTGGACAGGGTGTGTTTGGCCTACCAGTAGAACTGACTCGGGGGGTCCACCCCACACTGAGGCCCTAATTTAAGAAGGGATAGTGTCAGGTAGCGCCTGGTTAATGAGAGGTAGCGACAGATAGCGACTGGTCAACACCGGACACGGCACGCAATTCCACATATATCAAGCAGAATCTGTTTAGCGACTGGGATAGCGCCATGTAGCGTCTGATTCATCATTTTCACAGCCTCAGCGAACAGCGCCGGCGTTCAGCCTTGCACAGCGCCAGGTATGACCTCTCGCTACCTGTGGCACTCCCATACATTTCAATGGACGATCCTTTTCTTCTCTTTAAACAGGTTTTTTTTTTTTTTCTCCCAAAAAATCGCTAATAATTATGTGACCTCTTCTGGCATTGAAAAGGCTGTTTTTTCATAATTTTTCCTCAGAAATGACATTACAGGTCTGGCATTAAAGTGTTCATGTTACAATGTTGTTACAATGTAATTCCATATGTTTTCGCTTTGTTACTAGTTGATAGATGCTTGAAAACAGACTTTAAACACACCGCCTCCTGCGCTCTGGGCTTCAAACAAGTATTTTTCAGCGCCAGAGATTTGTGAGGCTGTTTTTTTCCTGAATATGGTGTGAGTCGGTCGCTATGAGCAGTCGCTAACATGCGCTCCCATACAGCGCTGTACTGTTCAAATAGCGACTCCTCACAATGTATTCACCATTACTGAACAGCGACTGAGTCGCTATGAAGTAGCGACTCACGGCCGAGCACTGCAACTACTAGCGGGCGCTCTGAAAATGCCTGCTACAGACGCTCATCTGTCTCTACCTGCCGCTAATGATGAATCAGCCTGCCCGATGCACGTTTAATGGATTACAGGGCCAGCGTCAGCACTAGGCTTACCTGGGCAGGTTCCAGGACCTCTGCACCCTGGGAGGACCCACCAGAATTGGGAGTTTGTGGGGTGATTCCCTCTCACCTGTGCAGCAGGTGGGAACAGGGCCATGACATCCCTGTTTTTTTTCTCATTCCTTCTACCAATAATTCTTTAATTCTTTGTTTCTATTTATTCCTTCCGTTCTTTCATCCTACTATTCTATATTTATTCCATTGTTTATTTCTTTCTATTTATTCCTTCTTTTATTTCATTACTTCTGTTCTATATTTATATCATTCTTTATTTCTTTCCATTTATTCCTTCTAAATTTTTCTGTCATTCTTTCTATTTTGTTCTTTCTTTCCTTCTATTCTTTCTTTCTGACCTCTTTCTGCCATTCCTAGTATTTTTCTCTTATTCAGACTTTCCTTTTATTTTTTATTTTTTCCTTTCATTTTCCTTATTATTCTATCTGTCTACATATTTCCTTCCCAACTTTTTCCCTTCTTTCTTTCCTTGTCAAGCAGACAGTAGTGCCAGGATGGGAGACCTCGAGATTCTTAGGATGACACACATCATAAGGGGCCCACTAAAACTCTGTCGCCCAAGGGCCCACATAAACCTGGTGCCATCCCTGATGAATTATATTGAGGACCCATGCACAGAAACATTATTCCAAACTGTATTGTCTGTGTGTGCACTTGGGATGCTATAGATAAGACCTCAATGTCCTTGAGTCTAGGGGCCAGTCAGGGCATTGCCTGGTAACCCTATGGGCCAGTCTGTACAGCAAGATATTGCTTGTCTATAGGTGGTTACATCTCAGCACCTATGGAGAGATATGTTTCTGCGTTCCCTAACCTCCTTCCATCTACCATCCCCCCCGCACCCACATTCATGTTCCTGCATGGTGGTGTCTCTTTCCTATTTTAAATCTAGCCTTAATCGGGGAGGCCGATTCATTAATAGCGGCAGGTAGCGACAGTTGAGCGACTGTAGCGGCATTTTCAGAGCGCCCGCTAGTAGTCGCTGTGCTTGGCCGTTGTTCGGTAGTTGATAGCGACTCAGTCGGTTTGCCGTAATGTTGAATATTGGGTGAGGAGTCGCAATTTGACAGGTTCCGCGCTGTATGGGAGCGCATGATAGCGACTGGCCCTAGCGACCGGCTCCCACCATATTCATTAAAAAATCACGCTCAAAAAATTCTCGCGCTGTGAAATGCATGTTTAAACCCCAGAGCGCTGGCGGCGATGTGTTAAAAGTAGTTTTTTAACCCACAAGCAACCATATTTTTTGAAACCAAAAAAAACAAGTTTTTAAAATAATTTTGTAATATGAATACATTAATATCAGACCTGTAATATCAATTCTCTACATTTAAAAAAAAAAAATTTTACCTTAAAAAAATGTATCCAAAATGGCAGAAGTGGTCACAGAATTTTTCACATTTAAAAAAAAAAAAAAAAAAAAAAGAATAACAATTAATTATGAATATTTAAAGATTGTTCCATTGAAATGCATTGGAGAGCGCCAGGTAGTGAGAGGTCATACCTGTCGCTGTTCAAGGTCGGACGCTGGCGCTGGGAGCTGAGGCTGGAATAATGGTGAATGAGTCGATATATGGCGCTATCTCAGTCGCTAAGCAGGATTGGCTTGATAAATGTGTGTCGCTCACCAGTCGCTACCTGTCGCTATTCCTTCATAAATAAGGGCCCTAATCTCATACAACCTAATACAATTCATTGTTCAAAGAATACATGCTTATATGCTTATAGATATTTTACCCTGGGTTGTTTGCTCGATATGGATGTGATCTTGTATCCATCTGGATGCCCATATGTGCCTCTGGGCCCAATAGCAGCTGTATGGTCGGCCTGTGTTCAAATCTTTAAAGAGGACCTCTAACCAGATAGTGCTAAGTCCAGCGAGTCCTAAAAAAAGCATTATCTCATTGATTAATTCTTTAAGGAATGCCAGGCATAGTTAAAGGGAACCTGCCACGTGTAAGGCTAGATCGACATCACAAAGCAGGTTGAGACAAGGTGGAAATCTATTTATTTAGTTGGTGAATCTATGCTGCTATTGTTGAGTGCTTAGCAGTAGATAATTAATGGTTTTGACACCATTTGTTGAAATCTGTGAGACATTAGCATGCGACAGCCAGTCAGATACTTCATGCAACTGGATCTCACGAGACTGCTCTCCGCCTGGATGCGCTGGATAATTATTTTATGTAGCAGACATTTATTTTTACACTGTAACATTAATCTGCAGAATGGACACTGAAGAAAAAGGTTCCTTGAGGGCTAATTAGTGAAGTGAGGCATGCTGTACTTTACTGATGAGTGATACAGCATGCCACATTTCAAGAGCCAAATAAAGCCATCACAGGGACTCAGCATATGTACAAAGTGTTAGCGATACAGCCCCACAGGAGATGAATAACCAGTGATAATAGCTAGATGTGCTTTTCCAGGGGAAGAACCGGGCAGGCTGATTCATCACTAACGCCAGGTAGCGACAGATGAGCGTCTGTAGCAGGCATTTTCAGAGAGCCCGCTAGTAGTCGCTGTGCTCGGCCGTGGGTCGCTAGTTTTTAGCGACTCAGTCGCTGTGCAGTAATGATGAATACATTGTGAGGAGTCGCTATTTGACTAGTACAGCGCTGTATGGGAGCGCATGTTAGCGACTGGTCAGTGCGACCGACTCACACCATATTCATTATAAAAACATCCTCACAAAACTCTGGAGCTGAAAAATGCTTCTTTGAAGCCCAGAGCGCCGGAGGCTGTGTGTTTAAAGTGGACGAACACCCACCGGTGATCTTATAGATCTTATAGATTCCCGGGCCGATCACCTCCCTCCCCGCGGGACATCCGAGATCGGGATGTCCCGCGGGGTGAAACCCCCCCAAACACCCCAAACTCCTTACCTTATCTTCTGTGAATGGCCGGCGCGGGCACGCGCGCGTCAAGAGGGACGCGCGGGAGGCGGCGGCGGAGGAGCCGCTTGTCCGCGGCTTGTCCGTCGGCGCGGGGAGAGGTGAGTTCGGGGGGTTCGGGGGGGTTTCACACAGCGGGGCACCCCGATCGGGGGTGCCCCACCGAAGTGGACCAAGACCCAGGATAGTCAAAATCCTGGGTGTTGGTCCACTTTAAAGTCTGTTTTTCAGCATCTATTCACTAGTAACAAAGCGAAAACATATGGAATTACATTGTAACAACATTGTAACATGAACACGTTAATGGCAGACCTGTAATGTCATTTCTGAAGAAATATATAAAAAATGAAAAATGTTTGAAAAAACTGCATTTTCTATGCCAGAAGAGGTCACAACATTATTTGAGATTTTTTTCCCCCCAAAAAAACATAAACCCTGTTTAAAGAGAAGAAAAGTATCGTCCATTGAAATGTATGGGAGAGCGACAGGTAGCGAGAGGTCATACCTGGAGCTGTGCAAGGCTGAACGCCGGCGCTGTTCGCTGGGGCTGAGAAAATGATGAATCGGACGCTACATGCCGTTATCCCAGTCGCTAAACAGATTCTGTTGATAAATGTGTAATTGCGTGCTGTGTCCGGCGTTGACCAGTCGCTACCTGTCGCTATCTCTCATTAACCAGGCACTACCTGACGCTATCCCTTCGTAAATAAGGCCCTTAGTGCTTGGGAGCTTACAATTTACATTTAAGCAGAACTGACGTTGCCATGACTGAAGTGACAGGAGGGTCTGTGCGTGTGTGCTGTGTCTGAAAGACTCGCCAGTAATTAGACTTTGCTTTCATTTAAAGTGGACCAAAACCCAGGATTTTGACTATCTTTGGTTTTGGTACTTGCCTCACTGTGTGAAACCCCCAAGTCGCCTGAATGAACTCACCTCTTCCTAGTCCTACGGTACATGTGCAGCCTCTGGTCCAAGCAGCGTGCTCGGATCAGCTCAAGCCCCTTCGACCAGGAGCTTGTCTAATGCGAGTGGATCTGAGCATGCTGGTGGCTGCATCCCCCGATACCCTTTAATAGGGAGCGTGCCTGCGTCGGCCATTCACAAATGCCTAGGTGAGATTTTCAGGACCTCAGGGAGTTTCACACAGTGGGGCATCCCAAATCGTGATCTTCAAAATGCAGTATAAACCAGGTCTGTATGTTTAGTGTTTCAGGTGTCTTCAAGTGCAGAAAAATGAAGCAGATGGAGAAGATATAAGAAAGATAATTTAAAATGGTGCTTTTTAGTGTTGGGCAGAACCACAAAGTTCAGGTTTGTACTGAACTTTGAGAGTCGGGTTACCAAACCCAAACACCGACTTCAGACAGAAGTCCATGTTCAAGTTAGGCATTCAGCCCAAACCTGGAAACGCAGCCCATCAACCAGCTTAACCTAAAGTGTGTAACAGCAGGAAGTGCCATACAACTTACCTGAGCACTCCAATCCCATTGGTGGTTGGGGTTCTTTCCTCCAGGGCCAGGGCTTCAGAAAATTGGCTGCCCCCATGAGTGAGAACACTGGCAGCGACTTACAATGTAAGTGCAAGTGTCCTCACTCAGGGGGGCATTCTGAAGCCCCTGGTGTAGATATTTTGACAGCGGAAAGACGTTGACCAATCGAGGAGCTCAGGTAAGTGTCCCGCTGCATTAGGGGGAGCCCCTCAAACGCAGGTGCACCGAGTCCAGACATAGCCCTATCAAAGTCTATGGTCTGCAGTGCAAACACATATAAAAACACAAAATTGACAAGAATTTGCATCAGCGTTTTTTTATTTTTCAGTAAAAGGATAATGTGGTGCCCCCCTCTCCAAGTCTGCCAGCCAGTACACCGGGCATAGGGGCTGGGTTCCCATGGCTCAGAGGCCACATGACCAGCCACTGGATATGCGAGGATACAGCCTCTATGCCCTGCATGGGTCCAGTGCTCCCCCAGGGGTGAACACTCTTCCCTACTCCCATGGTAATATGGCTATGGCTTATGAATGGAGGGGCCAGCAGGTAACTTGCTGACCCACTGTTTCTTTGAATTAGTATAGGGCCCCTCTGGACCCCTTACCTCAAGGTAGTAAAAGTAAAAATAAACACACCTCACAAAAAAATTTTATTAGTCTAAATTTACACTATACTTACCTTCACCACCATCATCCAGCACCGGGCATTGCTCTGGTACTTTTCGGGTCCCTTGACGCCTCCTTTACTTCCAGGAGAAGTGGTGAAAATGACCACTCTGTCGAGAACGATGATTCCTCTTCCTTTTATGCTGGCATTCTGCCAGGCTCTACCCACTCCCCACTGCTGGGAGGGGTATTTATCCTTCCAGGCATGGCTTACCAATGCAAAAAAACGCATAGAGGAATTATGTCAGATGCAGTGGGGAGCTTGTAACAAGCTTCTGTGGGAGGCTATTCCACAGATTTCTAGATCTTATGGTAAAGAATTGTTGCTAGAGATTTAATTTTTTTTATCAGTTTGGTGACTCTTCTCTGCCCCCTTTCAAAAACAAGGCATCCTTTCTATGAACTGGTGCCCAGAACTGGACAGCATATTCCAGATTAGGGTGCACCAATGCCTTGTAAAGAGGCAATATTACATCAATATCCCATGCTGCTTCCATAAAATTTGATCCCAGAAGGCATTGACGCCGACGGGTGCACACCATCATTCACTCTAGGGGAAAAATTGCTAATTGGGAAGGAGGGGGCATGGAAAGGCATCCACAAGGGATGCATTCTTCACCAAGAGGGGGGAAAATCAGAGCCACACTCAAAGACCTTCCAAAGGAGACAGGATAGGTCTACCCACCACAATCTCACGCCCATAGTGAGAGCACAAATCTGATAAATTAGTTGGAGGAGCAGCAATGACAGTGCCTCCTGACCTTATGGACCCCTGTGTGGTCATTGCCTCTGCACCCCCTATAGTCTGGGCAGACGCATCCCAATTGTCCAGTTAGCCTCTTCCTCCTTAAATGGAATGGCCGCAGCATACAGACCTGATGACGCAGCATTGCCTTCTGGGACCTTGTATTCTGGGGTAAGTGCTCCATGTGCAGAGCAGAGAGCATCATGGGACAGCCGAACCAGAAAATGGAGCGAGGCAGCAGGTTTTCCTTTAAACAATTTGTTAAAATTCAACTCTGACGAACCCAATTTTTTGGGAAAATTCAGCGAATCAGCCAAATCAGATTTTTTATAAACTCTGTCAATTATAAAGTCTACTACAATATATATGGGGTGCGCGCAGCATAGCGATCGGTCTAACAAACAATTAGCTGTCAAACTTGTGCTGAAGGCTAATCATCGTTTGTTCATTCATTCGTTAACTCCCTCGATCAGCGAATGATCAATTTATCTGCTCATGGAAATAGGCCATGACTAATGACTTTCTGCCCAGGAGTCTCCACTACGATTAATCAGGTTCTAGGGCCGCCACCCTATAAAACCCAGTCAAATAGGACAAACAGGAAGCTCTGCCTGCATCAAAGATCTTGAACATGCGGGCACAAGCAAGGGAACCTCCATATAATACGGGTTGCAGAATGTCAACTTATACCTTATACACCTATAAAAATCCATTTATTGTGTGTCTCACATTTCTTCTTAAGTTACTCTGTTCCCAAGCTTGCAGTTTGTTGGCACTGGTCTCCTGTTTTTATGCTGACAGGCAAAACTATCTAAAATACAAAAAACAATATAACCCTCACCTTAGAACTTTCCCTCTCTATCTCAAATATTTCAAATGTGTCATATCTCACTCCAGGCTGATTTGGATCTAAGCAGGAAACTGGTTTGGCACGGTTTGTACACTTTTCTAATGCTAGCAGGCATGGAACTAAACTAATAAAAGCACAACCGATGTCAATGCAAAGCAATAAAACAAGCACCTTAACATGTAAAAATACATTTTTGCTGTTGAAGATAAAACGACTGTTGGGAACTTTGAAATGCAGAATGAATTGCCTGAAGGAGGTGGATGTGTCACAGCCCTTGGCATGCACCATGTTTCTGTTTTCATGCTTGGGATGTCAGCCGTATGCTGGGCGATGGTGAAAGACCCGCCAATCCAATCAGCACTGCCAGGCACTTCCTCTGTGTAACCAGCTGGTGGGGGCTACAATGAGGGGAACACAGCAGACTAAACCACCGAGATCAGAGAGAGATAACTGAACCCAAGCAAAACATAACAGGACAATCTTGCTTTGCCTTATTTTCACAACATAATTTTGTAATGGTAAATACTGACACTTAAAAGCAGTTTGTCCAAAAGTATATGGACGCATAAACAGCACAGTTAGATGTACATTAGTCACAGAGGAAAGTGGGGTAGATGCAGCTACTAATCCAGAAAACAGCTTCTTGTTCCACCTTCTTTATTCTGCTGTTTTCCCTTTAGTACATGGCAAGCCGTTCCTACTTCATAATATCTCTTTGTCTGGAAAGAAGAACTACTGTGTAAAACTGTCTAGTAATAAAACGCCACATAATATATACAATAGATGGCAAGAGGAGGGGTATCTTATACATCTTGCATCAAAAAAAAGGAGAGTGCTGACTCTCGAGATCTAAAGTCTTGGATCGCTTTTGCAAGGAACAGTGGGCAAAAATGACCAAGTCTAGATGTGAAGCTGATAGATCTCTACCCCAAAAGACTGAATGCTGTCGTAAATTCAAAGGATCAGCAGTATAGTTTATAGCTACCATGTTACTCATTTGGTGGGAATGTCAGTCATTAAGATTTTTTTGGGTCAAATTTCTCTCTATACACCAGAAGGTCAACAACAAAGGAAAGGCAAACTCATCACAGATTGTACTTTTGTCTACGATCCCAGGTCTTTAGTGCTCTATTAAAATATAAAGTTAAACTGGACCAAAAGGCTTGCGAGAAACAGTGCTTATCCCTCACAAGGGCAATTCAGATTGCTGCACCAAAAATGTATTGACCTTTTGTATCTCCTGTGTGTTCGATTTTCCCTCCTCAATGGCATCCCATGGATCTGGCAGTGCCAAAGATGAAGTGCTTCTGCTTTTTCTGCTGCTTTGCATTGTGGATTATGTTGGTTAAGTCAAGGAAGCAGCACAGCTAGGATGCTGGGAAAGAAAGAAGCCCGCCAGGTACTCCAAGATGGCCGTGACCAGGAGAAATTGGAGAGATAGTGTTTCAGTTTTGAGTGGATGCAGGAGCAAGTGCTGACAATGATTCAGTATCATGCATGCAGATGGGGCAAGCGAGTTTTGTTTATGTTTTTTTTCAACTGTATAAGGCTGTTGGTCTGGTTTTGGCCCCTTTTAAGAAGGCTAGGGTGGTTATTTCAAAGTACTGGAGATCACAGGCCTCTCCTAATTTGATGGATTGGATTAAGGAACTGGAAAATATAAGTAGGAACTGTTAGCAGTAAATAAAAGTATTTGTTCAAAATATTGCCGACAACATTTAACTTCTTTTATCAGCTGGGACAATTTAAACAGGGCACTACCCCCCAACCCCCCCCCCCCCCTGGATTTCCCCCAATTCCCTTCCCTTGCATTCCCTTTTCACCCTTGTCTTTTCCCTTACATCTCCCCTTCTGCTCTCTTTGCTACATTTGTTTCTCCCTCCATCTTCTCTCCTTCACGATGACACACTTTAACTATCAGTTGTTATTGAGGATTTGCAATGCATGTGATCTTGCAGTGCCGATACATTGGGACTATATTGTTCCATAGAGATTTTCAGGAGTGCTATTGAAAGGGGGCAGTTAAGAATACAATACAAGATGATTTTCTTGAATTCATGGTTATTGTTTATTATATGTGCAATATAAATGTACACATCCGATATTATGATAAGCCAAGATTTATTTCAATCCTGACAATGGTAATGTATTGTATTGTATAAAGTGGTAATGGTGATCCTTGTGCCTAAACTGGAGCAACACCCTTACAAGAAACAGTGCTCATATGCATCCCTCCCCAGGGCAATTCAGATTGCTGCACATAAAAATTAATTTACCTTTATGTTTCTCCTGCTGTGGGCAATTTCCCCCCTTTATGGCATCCTATGGACCTGCCAGTGACCTGCAAAGAGGAAGAACCACTAGCTTTGCATCCGGTTTGGACTATGTCGGTTAAGGACAAGCAGCAGCATGCTGAGATGCTGGGAACGAAAGCCTCCCTGGTGCTCCATATGGCCACAATGAGGAGAAAATGGGTGAGGTGGCATTTCAGCTTTGAGTGGATGCAGGATCAAATATAAGTGCTGACAATCAGGGTCATGCTAAAGACCCGGTGAAGCAAGTCTACCTTTGGGTGTTCTTTTGGGGGTGAAGTGAAGCTCAAATCTGAGCATTTTAAATTGAAAGCATTAAAAAAATCTGTAAAAGAAATCCCTGCACAGCCCTGCATTGCAAGCGAGTACATTTTCTTTGCCTGGGCAATCCCCCTAATTATTATTGCTAAAATACCAATTTTAGAGGCCTGCCATTAATATATGCATATCTTTTGCTGGCATTAAAGGAAGATAGTTCTTTTCACTCTAATATATATATTTGGCTACTGCAATTCTATAATGTAGCTGCATTATTACTCTCCAAAGACTATATCCATAGGCTTGTTATTATTATTGTTTAGTTTTATAAAATTAGATTTCAGAACATTTTTCTGAGAGATTTTGTTATTGGGCCTGACCCAAACGGAGAAATTTGCAAGCCAAATTTAGCAGGATGTATCTTAACTAGTATTATTAAGCCCGGCACAAACCATGTAAAACAGCCCACAAATATGACAGTGGTGGTCTGCTTTGCTTCTGTTGTTATTCTGGACATTGCGTATTATGACCTTAGGTTGGTGCAGATATTTTGCCAGTAAGTTCGTAAAGTTCGTAAAGAGGCAGTTGAGAACCTGGTCATGAATCCTGTCAATGAGAAGTGCAAGAAAGTTTGGTGGCCCCATTCTGGGATCTTGTCGCCTAGATATTCCAGGTCACATTGAGGGATCCTACCAGGATGAGTAGAACTGAATTCGAGGAGTCAATTAATTGTAAAGGTTGCATCAGAAGCTGAAATTCACTGGGCTCTTTAATATACGCTTTTCTACATGAAAGGTTTGCCCAATGAGATTACTATAAGTGTGTCTCTCTTTAGTAAGTTAGTAAGTAATTAAAGCCCATCATTTAAAACAGCTATGTTTAGATTGTGTGCAGTTATTTGTGCAAAAAATTAACTTTGATTCAGGTCACATTATGAGTTCTTGTGCTCACAGAGGCTCTAGAGGTAGTTGAGAACCTGGTCATAAATGCTGCCAGTGAGAGCGTTTATTAGTAGAGATGAGCGAGTAGTATTCGACCGAGTCGGTATTCGATCGAATACTACGCTATTCGTCATACTCGATTTCGATCGAGTACAGCGGCGATGGCGCACTCACAATTTGTTTCCCCTCACACCTTCCCTGGCGCGTTTTTTAAACCAATCACCATGCAGGGGGGGTGGGACAGGTCCTGGGAGGACGCTGGCATCGCGAGAATGGCGTCTAGACGCATTGGCTGGAAAAACCATGTGACCTCGAATCTACAAAACTCAGCACTTCCTCTTCGTCAGCATTAGCAGCTTGAACTTAGTGAGGGATAGACGCTCACAGCAGGGAAAGACAGGCTGTAGCTGGCAGGGCCCCAGAAGCTCGGAATATCGCATTTACCACCATATATACCAGCTACCAGAAGACAAGAGAGTCATTAAGAGCCCTTATTAGGGCTACTATGCTGAACGGTATATAGCTCATATGTAGGCAGGCAGGGCCCCAGAAGCTCAGAATATCGCTTTTACCACCATATATACCAGCTACCAGAAGACAAGAGAGTCATTAAGAGCCCTTATTAGGGCTACTATGCTGAACGGTGTATAGCTCATATATAGGCAGGCAGGGCCCCAGAAGCTCAGAATATCGCTTTTACCACCATATATACCAGCTACCAGAAGACAAGAGAGTCATTGAGAGCCCTTATTAGGGCTACTATGCTGAACGGTATATAGCTCATATGTAGGCAGGCAGGGCCCCAGAAGCTCAGAATATCGCATTTACCACCATATATACCAGCTACCAGAAGACAAGAGAGTCATTGAGAGCCCTTATTAGGGCTACTATGCTGAACAGTATATAGCTCATATGTAGGCAGGCAGGGCCCCAGAAGCTCAGAATATCGCATTTACCACCATATATACCAGCTACCAGAAGACAAGAGAGTCCTTATTATTAGGGCTACTATGCTGAACAGTATATAGCCCATATGTAGGCAGGCAGGGCCCCAGAAGCTCAGAATATCGCATTTACCACCATATATACCAGCTACCAGAAGACAAGAGAGTCATTGAGAGTCCTTATTATTAGGGCTACTATGTTGAACAGTATATAGCTCATATATAGGCAGGCAGGGCCCCAGAAGCTCAGAATATCGCATTTACCACCATATATACCAGCTACCAGAAGACAAGAGAGTCATTGAGAGTCCTTATTATTAGGGCTACTATGTTGAACAGTATATAGCTCATATGTAGGCAGGCAGGGCCCCAGAAGCTCAGAATATCGCATTTACCACCATATATACCAGCTACCAGAAGACAAGAGAGTCATTGAGAGCCCTTATTAGGGCTACTATGTTGAACAGTATATAGCTCATATGTAGGCAGGCAGGGCCCCAGAAGCTCAGAATATCGCATTTACCACCATATATACCAGCTACCAGAAGACAAGAGAGTCATTAAGAGCCCTTATTAGGGCTACTATGCTGAACAGTATATAGCTCCTATGTAGGCAGGCAGGGCCCCAGAAGCTCAGAATATCGCTTTTACCACCATATATACCAGCTACCAGAAGACAAGAGAGTCATTGAGAGCCCTTATTAGGGCTACTATGCTGAACGGTATATAGCTCATATGTAGGCAGGCAGGGCCCCAGAAGCTCAGAATATCGCATTTACCACCATATATACCAGCTACCAGAAGACAAGAGAGTCATTGAGAGCCCTTATTAGGGCTACTATGCTGAACAGTATATAGCTCATATGTAGGCAGGCAGGGCCCCAGAAGCTCAGAATATCGCATTTACCACCATATATACCAGCTACCAGAAGACAAGAGAGTCCTTATTATTAGGGCTACTATGCTGAACAGTATAAAGCCCATATGTAGGCAGGCAGGGCCCCAGAAGCTCAGAATATCGCATTTACCACCATATATACCAGCTACCAGAAGACAAGAGAGTCATTGAGAGTCCTTATTATTAGGGCTACTATGTTGAACAGTATATAGCTCATATGTAGGCAGGCAGGGCCCCAGAAGCTCAGAATATCGCATTTACCACCATATATACCAGCTACCAGAAGACAAGAGAGTCATTGAGAGTCCTTATTATTAGGGCTACTATGTTGAACAGTATATAGCTCATATGTAGGCAGGCAGGGCCCCAGAAGCTCAGAATATCGCATTTACCACCATATATACCAGCTACCAGAAGACAAGAGAGTCATTGAAAGCCCTTATTAGGGCTACTATGTTGAACAGTATATAGCTCATATGTAGGCAGGCAGGGTCCCAGAAGCTCAGAATATCGCATTTACCACCATATATACCAGCTACCAGAAGACAAGAGAGTCATTGAGAGCCCTTATTAGGGCTACTATGTTGAACAGTATACAGCTCATATGTAGGCAGGCAGGGCCCCAGAAGCTCAGAATATCGCATTTACCACCATATATACCAGCTACCAGAAGACAAGAGAGTCCTTATTATTAGGGCTACTATGCTGAACAGTATATAGCCCATATGTAGGCAGGCAGGGCCCCAGAAGCTCAGAATATCGCATTTACCACCATATATACCAGCTACCAGAAGACAAGAGAGTCATTGAGAGTCCATATTATTAGGGCTACTATGCTGAACAGTATATAGCTCCTATGTAGGCAGGCAGGGCCCCAGAAGCTCAGAATATCGCTTTTACCACCATATATACCAGCTACCAGAAGACAAGAGAGTCATTGAGAGCCCTTATTAGGGCTACTATGCTGAACAGTATATAGCCCATATGTAGGCAGGCAGGGCCCCAGAAGCTCAGAATATCGCATTTACCACCATATATACCAGCTACCAGAAGACAAGAGAGTCATTGAGAGCCCTTATTAGGGCTACTATGTTGAACAGTATACAGCTCATATGTAGGCAGGCAGGGCCCCAGAAGCTCAGAATATCGCATTTACCACCATATATACCAGCTACCAGAAGACAAGAGAGTCCTTATTATTAGGGCTACTATGCTGAACAGTATATAGCCCATATGTAGGCAGGCAGGGCCCCAGAAGCTCAGAATATCACATTTACCACCATATATACCAGCTACCAGAAGACAAGAGAGTCATTGAGAGTCCTTATTATTAGGGCTACTATGCTGAACAGTATATAGCTCCTATGTAGGCAGGCAGGGCCCCAGAAGCTCAGAATATCGCTTTTACCACCATATATACCAGCTACCAGAAGACAAGAGAGTCATTGAGAGCCCTTATTAGGGCTACTATGCTGAACAGTATATAGCCCATATGTAGGCAGGCAGGGCCCCAGAAGCTCAGAATATCGCATTTACCACCATATATACCAGCTACCAGAAGAGAGGAGAGTCATTGAGAGCCCCTATTAGGGCTACTATGTTGAACAGTATATAGCTCATATGTAGGCAGGCAGGGCCCCAGAAGCTCAGAATATCGCATTTACCACCATATATACCAGCTACCAGAAGACAAGAGAGTCATTGAGAGTCCTTATTATTAGGGCTACTATGTTGAACAGTATATAGCTCATATGTGGGCAGGCAGGGCCCCAGAAGCTCAGAATATCGCATTTACCACCATATATACCAGCTACCAGAAGACAAGAGAGTCATTGAGAGTCCTTATTATTAGGGCTACTATGTTGAACAGTATATAGCTCATATGTAGGCAGGCAGGGCCCCAGAAGCTCAGAATATCGCATTTACCACCATATATACCAGCTACCAGAAGACAAGAGAGTCATTGAGAGCCCTTATTAGGGCTACTATGTTGAACAGTATATAGCTCATATGTAGGCAGGCAGGGCCCCAGAAGCTCAGAATATCGCATTTACCACCATATATACCAGCTACCAGAAGACAAGAGAGTCATTGAGAGCCCTTATTAGGGCTACTATGTTGAACAGTATATAGCTCATATGTAGGCAGGCAGGGCCCCAGAAGCTCAGAATATCGCATTTACCACCATATACCACCATTTACCACCATTTACCACCTTTAAGCTTCCCTTGCTGCTGGGGTGACACACTGTAACAAACCTCCTCCTGTAAGCTCCCCTTACTGCTGGGGTGACACAATGTAACAAACCTCCTCCTGTAAGCTTCCCTTACTGCTGGGGTGACACACTGTAACAAACCTCCTCCTGTAAGCTTCCCTTACTGCTGGGGTGACACAATGTAACAAACCTCCTCCTGTAAGCTTCCCTGACTGCTGGGGTGACACAATGTAACAAACCTCCTCCTGTAAGCTTCCCTTACTGCTGGGGTGACACACTGTAACAAACCTCCTCCTGTAAGCTTCCCTTACTGCTGGGGTGACACAATGTAACAAACCTCCTCCTGTAAGCTTCCCTTACTGCTGGGGTGACACAATGTAACAAACCTCCTCCTGTAAGCTTCCCTTACTGCTGGGGTAACACACTGTAACAAACCTCCTCCTGTAAGCTTCCCTTACTGCTGGGGTGACACACTGTAACAAACCTCCTCCTGTAAGCTTCCCTTACTGCTGGGGTGACACACTGTAACAAACCTCCTCCTGTAAGCTTCCCTGACTGCTGGGGTGACACAATGTAACAAACCTCCTCCTTTAAGCTTCCCTTACTGCTGGGGTAACACACTGTAACAAACCTCCTCCTGTAAGCTTCCCTTACTGCTGGGGTGACACACTGTAACAAACCTCCTCCTGTAAGCTTCCCTGACTGCTGGGGTGACACAATGTAACAAACCTCCTCCTGTAAGCTTCCCTTACTGCTGGGGTGACACAATGTAACAAACCTCCTCCTTTAAGCTTCCCTTACTGCTGGGGTAACACACTGTAACAAACCTCCTCCTGTAAGCTTCCCTTACTGCTGGGGTGACACACTGTAACAAACCTCCTCCTGTAAGCTTCCCTGACTGCTGGGGTGACACAATGTAACAAACCTCCTCCTGTAAGCTTCCCTTACTGCTGGGGTGACACAATGTAACAAACCTCCTCCTGTAAGCTTCCCTTACTGCTGGGGTGACACACTGTAACAAACCTCCTCCTGTAAGCTTCCCTTACTGCTGGGGTGACACAATGTAACAAACCTCCTCCTGTAAGCTTCCCTTACTGCTGGGGTGACACAATGTAACAAACCTCCTCCTGTAAGCTTCCCTTACTGCTGGGGTAACACACTGTAACAAACCTCCTCCTGTAAGCTTCCCTTACTGCTGGGGTGACACACTGTAACAAACCTCCTCCTGTAAGCTTCCCTTACTGCTGGGGTGACACAATGTAACAAACCTCCTCCTGTAAGCTTCCCTTACTGCTGGGGTGACACACTGTAACAAACCTCCTCCTGTAAGCTTCCCTTACTGCTGGGGTGACACACTGTAACAAACCCCCTCCTGTAAGCTTCCCTGACTGCTGGGGTGACACAATGTAACAAACCTCCTCCTGTAAGCTTCCCTTACTGCTGGGGTGACACACTGTAACAAACCTCCTCCTGTAAGCTTCCCCGACTGCTGGGGTGACACAATGTAACAAACCTCCTCCTGTAAGCTTCCCTGACTGCTGGGATGACACACTGTAACAAACCTCCTCCTGTAAGCTTCCCTTACTGCTGGGGTAACACACTGTAACATACCTCCTCCTTTAAGCTTCCCTTACTGCTGGGGTGACACAATGACACAAGAGGACATGTCTGACCACATCTCACACACACACACACACACACACACACACACACACACACACAATGACAATTAGGGGTGGGGTCTATTTATTTTCCCCCTTGCCTATGCCATCTGTGGTTGTCATTAGGCAACGTGATTTTAAGGGGTGCAGAATTTTGTTCTTCTGTTTTGTACAGTTTGGCTTGGGGTCCATGGCAATGTAGAGGAAAGAAGGTTTCCTTGTCTTGTCTCACTTTACGTAGAAGTTATATTGTGTTTGGAGTGTATTGTTGAGTGGCTGTGATAGTGGCATAATAGTGCGACTTGGGCGCGTTATATGCACCCAGACATGCTTCCCCTGCTGTCCCAGTTGCATTCCAGCAGTGTTGGCATCATTTTCTGATGTTTCAGGGTGGACTTGGTGACCTTCAAGTGGTCGAATTGAGATTTCCAAGTGGCGAGCATTTTTTTCCCATAGACTATAATGGGATTCGATAATCGGTCGAGTAGTCGAGTAACGCGGTCTATTCGAATCGAAATTCGAAATTTCGAATATTTCAGTACTCGCTCATCTCTATTTATTAGTACACAAAAACATAGAAACATAGAAGGATGATGGCAGAAGGAGACCATACGGTCCATCTAGTCTGCTCTTATGTGTATACTGTACGTGTTCTTTATCTTAGGATAGATGTGTACTTATCCCAGGCATGGCATCACATGGACTTCAACCACAAGTTCGGCTTCCGGCCTGAATATGGAGGGGATCAAGGAGGGAGTTTATAGAGAAATAGTGAGCCAGTTCTTAATGGACATGCTGTTCAGTAAGTTTGGGGGGAGAAAGGGAGTAGCAAAATAAGGTGGTAATTGGGGAGGCCAGAGGGGGTTCTTTGACAAGTGGAATCATAACAGCATGCTTATAGGAGGAAGGTGAGGTACCAGTGTAGAGGGAGAGGTTGTGCTCTAATGTATGAGTCATTATTTAGAACAGCTATGTTTAGACTTGGGTGTATTCATTGTTGCCATAAAACACATTTCATGAAAATCACATTAAATGGTTCTAGTGCTAACAGGGCTTCCAAAGTTGTTGAGGACCTGGCCATGTGGGCTGCCAATGAGAATGAGATCAAGTTTAGAGGGCACATTCTGAGATTGTGTGTGGTATAACACTACATAGAAAGCTTACATCACATGATCAAAGTCACTGGACTCCTTGGTATAAACCAGGAGATCCCAACATTTACTCATCAAGTACCACTTTCCATTGTCTAATGATCTCATGGATCACCTGGATGCGTGGGTGAACTGAGGCCAGAAATCAGCCTGGCCCTTGCCAGCCCATGACTGGTCCACAGCTGCTGACCCCCATCCCCAAGTTTCCCCCAACCAGCCATGTGAAATCCATGGCTGAGTATATAACATTGCAGGGGCAGATCATTGGTAGGGTGAATTTGGTGGCCACTCTTAAAGCTATGGTTACTGAAGCTTTAGTATTGTAAGGGCAGATAATGTGGTGGGGTTGTGTATGGCCACCTGCAGCCATGATACTAAGGCTTAAACATTGCCAAGGCAGTAGATAGTTTTGGTGTCCTGGCTGAACTTTGGCAACTGCTCCCGGTTGGGTGCGTAGTGTTCAGTTGCCCCAAAGCAGTGTGGCCCACAGGGAATTCTCTCTGTGCTTCCTAGGGCCAGTCTGCAGCCTCATTGCATACCACCTGATAGCATCTCATGTACTACCAGTGGTATTCATACCACCTGTTGGTGCCCTAGTATAAGCCATTCTACAAAAGATTTTTGTGCAATATGCTTTGTTATGTGTTTCTGTTTGTGTGTTTGTAATTTATGGCCAATAGTCAAGCATTAGAACAGCTGTTTAGACTTGTGTCCAGTTATTTTGCCACTAAACACAGTTCATGAAGGTCACATTGAAGTGTTTTTGTGCTAAGAGAGCTTTCAAAGGTAATTGAGGACCTGGTCCCGAAGGCTGCCAATGAGGAGATACTGTAGATTAAGCAGTGCATGAAAGTTTGATGTCCCCATTCTGGTACACCACTTCATGTTTGAGCTGTTACCAGACATTTCAGTTCACAATTACACATGAGAACTGGCAACTTTACCATAAATAGTGAACAGGAACATCTCAGAATCTTGTATCCTGAGACAGTTGAAAGTCACCAGGCTCTTCAGTGATACTTGAAATGTTTGTCCATTGAGATTGCTGTTTGCTTCATAGTGAGCTTCTACTAGTAATTTATGACTATTAATCAAGCCCATTATTGAAAACAGCTATGTTTTGGCCATTTAGTCTTTGATTTCATGAAAATATTTTTACAAAAGTGTCACATGGTATGATGTGAGCATTTTCTTAGAATAATATTATATGTTTAAAGAAATCGCTACAACTCTATGCGAAGAGCAAAGACCTGGACAGAACAGCAACAAGCTCCCTTTTTTTATTGTCAGTCTAAACACTTCCCCTCTGAAAGGGCTTTATTTTTACAGCTTAAGTATTATTATTGTTTATAACAAAATGGTTGGAGGGAGTTTTTCTTTTCCTAACAGGAATGTTGAGGAGAGTCCCTCTTTGTCTGCACCTGGCACTCGGCCTGGGGTCCTACAGGGGTCTCTACCCAGACGGAGACAGTCTGCGCGGTCTGAATTATGGATTTATAATTAATCATCTGCGCTGAACTTTTGAGCAATATCCTTTCACCCCTATTGAGTCAGCAAAACATCGCATTTAACCTCCGTGTACAAGGAAAACCCCACTGTGGTCTCTAATCTGTAGAGCGCAGTTCAATTAAAACACTTCCGTACACTAACTGCCTTTAATGAAAACCCCAAACATCCGTGCATTCACCCCACTTTTATCTCCTAGTAGGACAAACAGAAATGTATCAAGATAAACATTGCAATCACGAGACACCATCCAGCCATAAAACCTACATATAAAAGTTATAGGTTTAATCAGCAGGAAATTCCAACGCTACATAAACTTGGGTCATCCCACACAGAGGATGGGGAGGTGAAAGTGGATAGGGTGAAGCCCTGTATCCCCCCACCCCCAACATCTTCAGCAGCAGTGTCACATCCAATGTGACATTGCCAAACTCTGCTGATTGTAATTCTCTGCCAAGTGCCACTTGCTATCAGTCAGTGTGTGTGTGCAGTGTCTTCCGAGACTACTCTGAGCCTTTTCCAATTCTTTCAATAAAAGAAGAGACCCACCTTAGTATTATATTCTCCTGTTAAAAAAAGTTTCATTTATTACAAAGAGTAAAGCATATCCAATGCTTAGACGCTGCAATGGACATCTTTCTCCAGGACAGACAAGCAAACAGAAAAATTTGGAAACTTATAAAAGCATAATCCAATAGAAGAACGCCATGTTGGCACCCAATGGCATCATGGGCTGTCAAAATGGCATTCTTAGTATTAAAATAATAGCAATAAAAGATAAATTAAGAGGAAATATAAATTCAGCAACTGGTTGGAAAAGGAATGTATTGTATTCTGTATGGTTAACCAATTTGGAGGAAAGTGGTGGCAGAAGTCATCCCTATTTAGATAAACTTTTACAGTGCTATGTTACTAACCAGAGCCTAACAGCAGCTCAACCTTTCACATGGGTTTATGGGAAAGCCTTTATCTGGATTTTGACACCATTGATGCCAGCTGCAGCCCCTAAAATGGTAAATCTGGTTTGTATTCTGCCTAAAAGTGCCTAACAGATATTCATGCATGGGTAATTGGTTGGCCATCCTCTTGGTAGATTTATACTCCTGAACTCAGCTATAGTCTCTGTTGGATGTGTAAGTAATAACAGTTCCTTAATTCACTCTGCAGATGAGGTATGGGCAAGAGAGGGAAGGGTCGAGCCTCACGGGTCACCCATTTCCACCCAGGAGCAGAAAGGTGGTCATTGGAGTCCATAGATGTAACTGTCAGTGACTGACCTGACCTAGCAAGCAATACTATCCCAATTTAGACTTGGATAGCGTAACAATAACCTAAGATTAAATTTTATGCTACCTATGCATACCGTTTCAGCTCAGTTTAAAGGGGAACCTGGCTTAACAACATCTGCATAGCTAGATTTAATGGTTGCTGGCCTTGTTTCAGATACTTGGTTTCTTTTGTCCATGGAATAGGTGGAACAAATGCTGACATGTCAGGATAAGAAATAGATATTTGTTACCATTTCTCTATTTGATTCCCTCTCTAAATGCTTTTATAAAGATTTTCTTGTTTTGAATGGGCTTTGATTTCCCACCAGAGTTCTTTGTATTGGCACTTAAACTTTACTGTACAGCTCAAGCTTGGCCCATATTTTGTTTGTGTGTTTGTTCCCTATAGAGTAGCTTAAAGTTCCTGCCCAGGTACACGCTAAGGTTTTCCCCTCTTATCGGCCCAGTGTAAAATGAGCTATAGCAAAGCATCTCAAAATCTCCAATTGTATGTAAATACATAATGTTTTTAAAGCAAACAGCATTTCTTCATTTCAATTTCTGGGTTGTGGTTAAGCTGAGGGGCGTGTCATGACGTAGCTTTATGATGAGCATGCTTTACTGTGGTCAGAGAAGGCTGCAGGACCATTATGGCTGCAGGGGACTACCCGGTCCGCAGGTAGCCATAGACCACAGGTCAGCTTTAAAGTATGCTCCACAGAAATGTGTCACGGTGAAGCACACAGTTCTTGTAATTTAATAGGCATACGTCACGGGCACTGCACTTGTACTTAACAGATAGATGTTATGTTTATAGTAATCCAACAGATCTATGTCACGGTCAGCCGATAAACTTCCACAATACTCAGCGTTGACTTAACCAATGTAGTTCCACTCTATTTATTTATCAGCAAGACAGCATCTTATATCACATTTCCAAAAGACAGCAGATTTTAACTTCCAAGGAACAGATCTCACCACAGTTCCAAAGTACTCCAAAGTTAATCCAAATCAAGCTGTTAATATCAGGTTAACTCTTTGTTCACAGTTCAGTATAGTGGAGAGCCATATGAGCACAGACTACCCCAATATGATGGTACTTCTCACACCTGGTGAACTTTATGGCAAGAGGCCACACAGGACAATATTCACTAAGGGAGATCTTGTCCACTTTAGGGCTAAGGTGTAGCGATAACCCTTATCGCCGGAGGGCTTCACCGCCCGAGACGTCCTTTCCCAATGGTGAGAGGTGCTGCTGGAATTCCAGAGTCGTCCGTGAGGAAACAGGAACAGCCCTTACAAGGGCTAGTGAACTGTAATATAGCGTTTCCCCCAATAAGAGACAGAACTTCAGTATTGAGGGTGAAGGTGAAGTGTCTTTATTAGTGCCACTCTAGGCCTTATATACACAAGTCTCCATGCAATGACAACCACACTGACCAATATCAGCAGGGCACACAATCCCTCAACTCTGCCGGTGACGCAATCAGTAGAACAATAGCAGGCTGTAATACCATCAATCAGGACAATGCCATTGACTGTGACGTAATGAACAATACACAATGGCAGTCAAAATACAATGACGTTGCCTGTAACAGTATCAAAATACAATTACATTGTCTGGAACCTAATTAAGAAAAGGCCAGTGAATGACCCGGTGGGCAATCGAATAGTGATGACATCCAATAGACAGAGCCTCTGTCACAATGCCCCCTTTTTGTGGAACACCCGGCAGACCCGGATTGACCCTGTTCGGGTTAACGTGGGGCTGTCCGGACTCTTGTTATGGGCAGAGTTCTATGTAAGGACAAGTCTGCACATAGTGAGTAACCGGACTAAACATTGACGTGGGCTGTACATAGGAATCGGTCATGGGTGGGGTCCAAACACTGGGATATTGTGGCGTTGGTGAGTTCAGCACCAAAGTCCTTGGTTGGATGTGTGCACAGGTGCTCTGCTTTCTTATAGCTGGCCCAAGTTTCAATCTCTTTCCATGGAAGCTGATCGGAGAATCCACAATTTTCTGCACATCTACATCATCGTAAAAGTAGACAAAACCATAACCCTTAGAAACGCCAGAGGCATCCCTAATAATTTTGACATTCTTTACAGCGCCATACTTTGAAAAAACATCCTTAATTTCAGGCTGATTAATCCGACGGCCAATGCCCCCAACAAAAATAGTGTTTGGCATACGTTTCCCTTCTGGAAGGACGTAACCTGATGGCTGATCCTCTTCTTGGCTTCTTGTAACAGACATGACGTGATGCAGACGAAACCCCTGGGTCTCCCCGACCAGTGGGCTGGAGTCGGCAGCTCGGGCTGGAGCCTGGGTTGTAACAGGGTTGACGCTGGCTGGTCCAGAGGTAGCATAGGCAGAAGTCATTGGACCTAGATCATTTCCCAATAGTACTTCTGCTGGTAAGTTGTCCATAAGTCCCACCTGTACCCTGCCGGATCCAGCGCCCCAGTCAAGATGTACTCGGGCGGTGGGGAGTCGAAACACAGCTCCTCCCGCCACCCTTACTGCAACGGTGTGTCCAGTGCGGTCTTTGTTCTTGACCAAATGAGGTTGGAGCAAGGTAAGTGTGGCTCCGGTGTCGCGTAATCCTTGCGCGGTGCGCCCATTGACTCGTACCTCCTGGCAATGGTGCTGTCGGTTGTCTTGGATGGCCGCTTGTACGGGATCAGCTTCATACAGTACCCCCAGATACTCTTCCGAACTGCTCTCAGCTTCCAAACAGTGTGCCACAGGAGTACGGGAGGTGGAAGGTTGCTTTTGCCCCCGCGTGTTTCGGGGAGGCTCTAGGGCGCAATCACTGCGATAATGTCCCCATTGTTTGCAATGATGGCACTGAACTGTGGAGAGGTTCGGTTGCTGCGCTGGCCTATGTGGCCCAGAGTCACGAGTTGGCGCTGAAGCCACAGGTGCTTGAAATTTGATGGGAGGTTGTGGTTTTCGAGTGGACTGTTCTGTCCGGCGCGCATCGGTGTACTCGTCGGCTAGACCAGCAGCCTCAGGTAGCGTTAGAGGCCTCCGGTCACGTACCCACTCTCTTAGCTCTGGTTGCAGGGCATTGAGAAAATGTTCTAGTAAAAACAACTGTAGTACATCCTCAGCGGTCGTGGCTTTGCATCCAGTGTCCCAGTGTGATGCTGTACGATGGAGGCGACATGCCCACTCCGTGTAAGAATCCCCTCCCTTCTTTTGGGATTCCCGAAATCGTCGCCTGTAGGCTTCCGGGGTGACAGCGTACCGGGCTAACAAAGCCTCCTTTACCAGATGGTAGTGTGGTAAGTCCGCATCAGGGATGGCCCGGAAAGCATCGGAAGCTTTCCCAGATAGTTTCCCTGATAATATGGTGACCCATTTCTCCGTGGGTACCCGGTGTAAAGCGCACTGGCGTTCAAAATCGGCCAAAAATCCGTCAATCTCGTCGTCACTTTCCTGGAAGAACTTAAATGCTGCAAATGGAATCTTTCTTCCGCCAGTGTAACTGAGGCTGAGAGGCTGCTGGGTTGAAAGTCGCCGATCTTCCCTTCGCTTACTGGCCTCTGCCTCCGCTGCGGCGAAGACTCGGTCGATCAGTTCCTGTGATGGATTCGGGCCATAGACCGACAATCTGTTCCAAACCGCTTGAACGAGAGCAGCGTCTTCATCGATCTCTATATTGGTTTCGGTCCTCACTGCTGCACGATCCATTTCGATCAGCTCGGCTATCAGTTCCTGACGTGGGCGGTTGCTAGCTGACCTTCCCCGGCTCTCGAGTAGATCCTTCAGAGTCAGCCTTTTCAACTTGTCATACTGACTCTCGATCAGGGTAGCACTCTCTCTGGGTACAAAGGACCATCCGACCGCTTGCCACCAATTGTAGCGATAACCCTTATCGCCGGAGGGCTTCACCGCCCGAGACGTCCTTTCCCAATGGTGAGAGGTGCTGCTGGAACTCCAGAGTCGTCCGTGAGGAAACAGGAACAGCCCTTACAAGGGCTAGTGAACTGTAATATAGCGTTTCCCCCAATAAGAGACAGAACTTCAGTATTGAGGGTGAAGGTGAAGTGTCTTTATTAGTGCCACTCTAGGCCTTATATACACAAGTCTCCATGCAATGACAACCACACTGACCAATAGCAGCAGGGCACACAATCCCTCAACTCTGCCGGTGACGCAATCAGTAGAACAATAGCAGGCTGTAATACCATCAATCAGGACAATGCCATTGACTGTGACGTAATGAACAATACACAATGGCAGTCAAAATACAATGACGTTGCCTGTAACAGTATCAAAATACAATTACATTGTCTGGAACCTAATTAAGAAAAGGCCAGTGAATGACCCGGTGGGCAATCGAATAGTGATGACATCCAAAAGACAGAGCCTCTGTCACATAAGGGTTGCTCAATTAGGCTCCAATTTCACAGTAGACAGTGGCGTGTCTAGGGACAACACTCCTAACTGGGTTCTACACTTCCCTGGGGCTTAAGGGTTTCCAATAGGGGCAGCCACACTATACGAAAGCTCAGGCAACTCTCACAGGCCCTGCGCACTCCCACCTCCCGAGAGACCATGCCTGATCCTGGTTCCTGGCACCCCCACCAGGGGGCCACCTGGACCCCATTAAACCCACCTGGACCCCATTAAACTTTCTTCCCCCTTGTACCCAATAAAGCCCTTGTTTAAAGGTAAGGTGTGGGGGCGTGTTTTTTTTTATTTGTTCCTACCACATTGCTTGTCATGCTGGCTCACACTAACAGCTCCAAGAGACACTAAGGGGCTGCTTGACCACTTTTTGTGTGGTCCTGGAGGAATTAATTTAAAGGAGGACAGGCTTTGCAGACCCTGTGCTGCAGAAAATGAAGGAGAAGCATATGCGCGCCTAAAGTGGACCATACCCCACATTTTTACTAGCATCCCCTGAATTGCCCCCATAAAGAGAACCTTTTGCCAATTTTTACTGCTCCTGCTTCACTCTAATCCCAAATAATGGCGCCTGTTTTAGCTGTAAAGCTCCACCTCCTCCATTCATTCCCACTGATGTGTGTGCCAGTGATGTCATGGCCACACCTTTGCAATGGCTGATTGCCTGCCATCTTATAGAGAGGGACAGAAAGAAAAAACAGTGTTCCAAGATGATTCAAAGAGCAAAAAAAACATTTCTAGTTCTACACCTAAGAAGGGAATATCGGCAGAAGCTTTGGCCAAATGTATTTCACAAGTTCAAAGGGTTTTGGCCTGCTTTAATTATTGCTGTTGGGTTTACAGTCCCTTTCTTCTTAGGTCTTAGCATGCCATTAAATGAATATACAAATAATAGATCTACACAAAAAAACTATCCCTCTCCCAAAAAACGCACTTTCAAGATTTTAAAAGCTATTGTCTGTGATTCTCCACCTAGTGTCAAAATGTAACCCCTCTGCCATGTCCAAGAGGGTCCTATTGCTCTACAACAAAGGAGCAAGCCAAGAGACCCGTGTAATGCTTAACATTAAAGAGAAAAAACATGTTATTTAAACAGAATGTATTGAACACCAGGAAATTTCCATGATTCTCAGCATGATTTTTTTTTGGGGGGGGGCACTCAGAGACTTTAGAGTCTTTTTAAAAAGAAATGTCACATTAAACAAATGGTTAAAGACTATTTTGTCATTATTTACTTATTCCCGAACCTCAACCCTGTTTTGCAGTGCTGTGATGGGTAAACCTGTGCAGGGATTTACTTTTTATCTTTCTGTGTGATCAGACGCAGGACGTCATGGTTCTATCTCCCCTACCATACACTGCTTAGTCAGTTAAAAACTTACCTATCTTGTAGATCAAACCTTTGACCTACAAGTTTAGTGTTCTCTCCAGAGAGAGTGAAAACAAAGCCATGCAACATTGTGTTCATCAAGGCAAAACTGCTCTTTTGGGGCAGACCTAAAGAGACATAAAGACCTAAAGGCAAAGTGTTACATTAGCCTGCTTTCTGTTGGCTGTCAGGGGCTGCATTTTTCAGCCAGGAGCACCTTGCATTTTCTGATAAACCATATTGAACCTGCTCCTTTTGGCTGACTCATACTTAGTCTGCTCAATTAATTAGACTTCTTGGAGACCTTCATAGAGGCCGATTCATTAATAGCGCCAGGTAGCGACAGATGAGCGACAGTAGCGTTATTTTCACAGCGCCCGCTAGTATTCGCTGTGCTTGGGCGTTGTTCGGCTGTTGACAGCGACTCAGTCGGTGTGCGGTAATGTTGAATACGGGGTTAGGAGTCGCTGTTTGACAGGTTCCGCGCTGTATGGGAGCGCATGACAGCGAACGGCCATAGCGAACGGCTCCCACCATATTCATTAACAAATCACGCTCCAAAAATTCTCGCGCTGTGAAATGCTTGTTTAAACCCCAGAGCGCTGGCGGCGATGGGTTAAAAGTAGTTTTTAACCCCCAAACAACCATATTTTTAGAAAAAAAAAAACATGTTTTTCAAAACATTTTGTAATATGAATACATTAATATCAGACCTGTAATATAAATTCTGCACAAATTTTTTTTTTAACCTTAAAAAAAAATCTAACATTGCAGAAGTGGTCACAGAATTTTTGACATTTAAAAAAAAAAATTAATAGCAATTAATTATGAATATTTAAAGATTGTTCCATTGAAATGCATTGGAGAGCGCCAGGTAGCGAGAGGTCATACCTGTCGCTGTTCAAGGTCGCTCGCTGGCGCTGTGGGGTGAGGCTGGAATAATGATGAATGATTCGCTATCTGGCGCTCTGTCAGTCGCTAAGCAGGATCGGCTTGATAAATGTGTGATTGCGGAGGGGAGCCGGCGTTCTCGTGGCGGTGAGCGTCATTACCGTTCGCTTACCATTCGCTACCTGGCACTATCCCTTGTTAAATAAGGGCCATAGTCACACAGCAGCATAACATGACTCATCCTGGCATGAGGAGGCCCAGCAGAAAGGAGAGCGTTCATTTGGGCTTATCAAGAAATATAGAGCTGACTGGATGAATGCTGAATGCCACATGGAGAGCAGAAAACAGGCTATATTTACTTTTTATCCTGGAAGGTCCCTTTAAATTCTCTCTTTTTCATGTTATTTAGGCCTAGATATGGGTACTGTATTTTTCGCCCTATAAGACGCGCCTGCACATAAGACGCACCCAGGATTTGCAGGAGGAAAATAAGAAAAATAATATTCTAAACCAAATGTTGTGCTAAAACACGCCATTACAGGCAATGTGCTATCCCCCCATCCCATTCCTAATGGGTAGTGTGGCATCCCTTAGATTACTTACATGAACTCTGTCCCTGCTCTGGTTTCCACCGCTGCCCAAGAGGCAGTGGCAGGGCCGGAGGCCAGAACAGGGAAGCTATCTGTCCCTGCTCTGGCTTCCGGCGTCGGCAGTGTCTCTTGGTGTTTTTGTCAGTGCACGCTGACCGAGAGGCAGACCCGGAAGCCAGAGCCGGGATGCTGACACAAACACTCGACTGTCAGTGCGCACCGGCCCAAAAGGCGCTGGTGGCACAGGAAGCCAGAGCAGGGATGTTGTCTGTCCCCACTCTGGCTTTCTGTGCCGCCACTGCCTCTCGGGCCAGAGCTCACTCTCAGCGGCTCCGGCACCGAAAGCCAGAGCGGAGACAGCGGCCACGATATTCACCCAATAAGACGCACTGACACTGGGGAAAATGCGTCTTATATGGCGAAATAATCAGTAATCACATTTATTTTGCACTACTGGTAAGGACCAACATCTTGTTCTGTCTTCTCTCTCCTGTTATATATATATATTTACCTATATATGTATAGAGTTGTCTTATAATAATATTAATAATAATAATAACAATAATATCTGTGCAGGTAGCAGAGTGTAAGTCCCTTTGTTTTCTGTACCATAATTCTGAATTTGTTTGAGCCAAACAATATATTGTCTGTGCTCCTTCCATTCAATAATCACTGAGTGATTAAAGGCAGCTTTGTGTAATACATCTCTCCTATGAAGCAATAGATCGGCACTATAAAATAAACTGTTAGAACGACATCATCTTTGCAGCATGCTGTAATCTGCAGATCATCACACCTTTTTTTATATCTCAGGAGAGCAGGGAGCGTGGGATGGTCAAACTCTTCTATGGTGGCCTATGGCTACTCGCTATTTGAAAGTGATTATTTCTTGGGCAAGGGTCCAGGCAGAACACTCCTCTCTGATTACCCCGCCATCAATGCCATAAGCACAGACACTCCTTGCAAGCTGAAGCCAACAACTAACATTTGTGTAAAAGGTGGGGACCAGTTGACAGAGCCCATTTTATATAAAACGCAAACACATGTTACATGATTAGATTTTCTATATATACAAACACACGCATACTATAAGAGGGATCGATAGATGTGTGCTGCAAAGTTCACAGTTTGTCTCTATTTAGTTTTGTGTTGGGATCACTGCAATGTAGCGGTGGGGTTAAGTGAGGACCCCTGTTTTTTTTAAGGAGGTTGTTAGCCTCAGGGAAATCCACCCACATAGTGTCTTTATAGTCAGAAGCAGCTGTATTTGAATTTGGTCACTCCAGGTAGCCATAGTTTGGAAAAGACTCAGGCCAAGAAGCCCACCCTATCTACAAGTGACAACACCAGACTCCAAATTAAAGTGTAAACCGGACCAACAACCTTTGCACATTTGGAAAAAAAACTCCCCAAAACTCACTTCCCCCATCCCCAAATTATTGTCACCACTTACATTTGCTCCTGCATCCACTCAAAGCTGAAAGCTGCCTCAGCGATTTTCTCCTGGTAGCAGCAATTTTGAAGCTTCTTTTCACAGCATCCCAGCCGTTCTGCTGCCTGAATTTAACTGACATAACCCCACAATGCACAGCAGCAGGAAACTTCCTCTTTGCAGGCAGCTTGCATGTCCATAGGAGGCCATTTTGTTTTTAAAATTGACTACAGCAAGTTCCAAAAAGCTAAATGAATTTTTATGATCAGCAATCGGAATTTCCCTAGTAAGGGATGCACATGAGCACTGCTTCTTGTAAGGGTGTTGGGCAGGTTAAATTTTTACTCTAATGGTGTTAAAAATCACGACACAGTCCACTAAGTCCACCACCGGGTTATAACTGATAATGTCATCAGAGTCTCATTATAACTAGAGATGAATGGACCGGTTTGCTAGAATCCAAATTCCAAATTTCAGGAAAAGATCGATTTGTCATGAACCCGAATTTCTTAGGGGTTCGTGCTGACCTAACATTCCCTGAAATCCTGACTCACCTTACCTGTCGCTGCCCTCTTTGTCCTGCCACTCGCTTTGTGAACTGGTAAGGGGTCCATGAGACCCCCTATTCCAGTTCACTAGGGGCTGACAACTGCGGGATGTGGGTGACTTGCCATTAACTCCCGGCCCCATTATCTGCCACCCCAAAGCTGGGAGGCAGAAGAGCACACGGCCCCTCGGGATATGTGGGCTGGTAGCCTCGGGCTACCAGACCTGCCTAGCTGGTGCCTGGCTGGTTTTACTGTATAGGGGGTACCCCGCACCATTTTTTAAGGGTTTAACCGTTAAAATATTTTTTAAGTGAGGGGTTCCCCTCTCAGAGAGGTATTTTTTAGGGGGTTAAAAATTTAAAAATGTAAAAAAAACAGCCTGCATAGCCCACAGGCCGTTGGCTCTTCTGCCCCCCCAGCTTTCGGGAATTTGTGAATGCTCGCATGATTCAAGGCCCCGTTCTAAGAAAAATGTCTTAATGCTTACGCGAATATATTTACTTTGCATGTGCGTATGGTTTAGCCGAGCATTTACGGTACTTACTGGCGAACTCAGAAGCCAAGCTTTTACCAGTTTTCGGCCATAACTTGCTGTGAAGTCCATTGTTCTCTGTGTGCCGTGTCCTTCAGTTGCCTTCAGGCACATGCCTTTGTTTTTTCCTGCAATTTTAAGTTGCTTCCCGCTGTCCTCTGCCAGTATACCCATGTAGTGTGCATGTCCTTCTAAATACTTAAAGCGGACCTTCAGCATCATTTAATGAAAAGCCTAAACCCTTAAAAAACTATTTCCCAGCATCTAAAATTAATATATTCAATGTTTCTAGTCATTTACTTCTAATTCACTGGGCTGCAACTCTGGGATACGGGTGCCACCATCTTGTCTCAGTAGCTTCACATACTGAGGAGAGGGGTCAAAAGTGCAGTGGGTGGGGTTTTAGCTGTGTACACAGCCACACACACAACCCAGTACACAGCCCATCTGACCTGGATCCTGTACCAGAATTCACTTCCTCCACTTTTTGCCTCCTTCAACCCTTCCCCGCATACTCATACTCACTGTACCCCACCAAGTCAAGACACCCAAGCCCATGTTCTGCCTTGCAATGCTATAGCTTTAGCATCATTCAATACTCACCCTGTTTATAGGCGCCCATATCCACCCCTGCCTATCATTACTCCCTGCAATGGGATAGCCTCAACTGATGAGCACAGCCATTGAATGGCTGGAAAGCACATTAGGATGGTGCTCAATAGCTCATGGACTGGGGCTGATTTTTGGCCCCTGAATGCCCCTACTGAAAAGTTGGAAACTAATGCCAACCCTGAGACCAAGTGTATTAAATTATGCTAGTATCCTCTGTAAAATGTCATCATGTCATAAATACAAAGATGCCCGTACCAGTATATAGCCTGAAATACATCCAATGTATTTGACTATTATGTGCTTGAATAGCCAGTGGCAGTCATAGACATTTCCAGAAAGGGAAAACCAACACACCTTAATTGATTTTTGAGAATATAGTGCATTGAAAGGTATATACAGCAGATTATGATTTAATGTTGTTACATTGACTGCTTATATCTGCAGATACATGTGGAAGCCACACTGCCCCGACAAGGCACTCTGTGTTTAGTGTGGTCCCTACTCTTAATTTTGAGTCCCCAAAGTTGGGACAGGCAATGCAGACAAATATTTGAGAGCTACTCACCTGGGAAGCTGCCAGCCTCCCTTTATAACACTTCACAGGGAGAAATACATATTGACTGAAATCCTCCCTGTGTGTGTTCATGGCAATTCAAATGAATAAAGGGGGGTGGGAGCAGCTCAATCATTGTTACATTGTCTGAGAGTGATCAAGTGTCAGTTTTTGTCCCATCTGATTTCTGGTCTTTATTGAGTCTAGAGATTTTCAGTAGAGTAACATAAACTTTAGGCTGTCGGTGGACCTGGGGGTGTCCACTATCTGTGGTGACCTGTGTGTGGGTCAGTGCCACCCATTTTGATGGGAGCATATTCTGGGGAGTAAGTTGTCACATTTAGCAAAATGATTAATCCTTTTTTAGGGGATGATGAATGACCACAATAAATCACCTCATACTAAGCATGGCGTTAGGAACTGGGTTCATGGATGTTACACATACAAATATGAAGACTTTCTGTCCAAGTTCCATACATAGAAGTCATGATGGCTACATTAGAGGTAGAATTTATGATCTGTCGCTTTGTGTATTTGGACGTCATCGGCAAAGCATGAAATTTGTCTCGAGTCAACAATAGCCAGAGCAGTGCGCTGATGTTAATGTAATTAATTCCAGGAATAAGTGCAGCTGCATTTCTCTCCTATGGGTTGATGGAGACCTGGCCAGCTCTCCCTGTATTTCTTAGCAGATTTAAGGAGTTTTTAAAGTTAATGCTGTCTACTTAAAACCTGAAACTATATACACAGAATGTTTTAGCATGCAGAAACAATCAAAAGTGAATGTAAGGGTGGAATTATAATTCTCTTCTATGTTGTAAAAATACTATTTATATACTAGTGTTTGGTTGTATACCAGTTTACTACATGTTCACACACTACCGCAGTGACGTGATGATGTTAATGGCCCAAGCTGGTCTATCACTGCACATCATTACCTCTTCTATACTTCAATTAGCAGCAAGCTAGGGTCCAGCCAAACAAGATGGATAGCATAGCAATAACAGGGAGTTTTCAATTAACTATTTATAGATAAAATGCTTACCCTAAAACAAGCAACTGTCAGTAAAACTGTTTACCTGGGTGGTCCGTGGTCACCATACATTTTGTGCAGGATTCCTTTTGATTTAATTACATTTACAGAGAAACCCAATAACACATTGCAACTAATCTGTTACTTTACAGTAGCCGTTAAAGTCTACCTGAAGTCTTAGGTTCCTATACAGAGACTTTTGACAATGAAAGTCAATGGTACTTTTTTACACCTTTTTACACTGTAATAAAAAGTGCCATGTGGCTTTCATTGTCTTCCTAGCTGGTGATTCAGCAATTGTGAAACACTCATGCTCTTTTTTTCTTAAAGTGATTTTTTTACTACTGAGATTTTTTTTTAACTCTTACTGAATCAAGGCCAAATTTTCTCTTAAAACATCCTCAACTCTCTAGACCTAATCAACCACCTTGTTAATGCCTCATTCCTCTATTGTTTAGTATTGATCAAATGTATCATTTATTCATTTGGAAGAATAGCAGCTGTATAGGTATTGATAATAGTATCTTAAGTACATGCTGTAGTGCCCCTAGACTTCAAATATTCTTCTTGAACAACTGGTAAAGTTACAAAACTTGATGTTCACACACTATTTAAAATATCTCACAGTCTTGTTTTTTATTATTTGATCTTATACAGTATACTTCCAAAGCTCAGGTAAGCCCTTAAATTAAGCTAAGGAGCTGGAGAGCAGAGCTTGCGTTGCCCACAAGGCAAGTCTTATACCCACATCTTGCTTATTACTTTTGAGAGCTGCTTATTCCCGCTATTCATCATAATTCTTGATGTAGGGTAGGTGTGTTGGGGTTGTGCAAAATTGAGGTGTGTGCAAAATTAAGTCAATGAGGTCTGGGGGGGTCCAATGCGCCCAAGGGACCTGCCCAGTTGGGTGATTATGAGTGGCTACAGGGTGCTGGTATTGATAGGGGCGTCTAACGCCACTGCTTGTTGTCCTTCTGTTTCTGTGACCTGCATGGCATGTCCTTCTGTTTCTCCTTTGTCACCAAATCTACTTAGCTGCTAATATGTCACCTGTAGTATGTATTGGGCTACTCTATAGAATAACATACCAGTGCTGAAGGTTTGGGTTGGGATCACTGTTAGGGTTGGTGGGGATTCCAAGGATAAAGTCAATAAAAGTCATATTCCACTGGTTAAGTGCAACTATTTGTTGAGCAGTCACGTATGTGGGTGGCATTAATGTGAGGGGGAGAGGTTAGACATCCACTGGAGCCATATGGGGGGGGGGATAGGTCAAAACTGCCCACAAAGACAGATGTAAATTGTATGAGAGGGGTTCCTGCTACAAATCCAACCCTGTGCCACGGGGTAGGGGCTTTGGTGGGAGTGGGGAGAAGAGGAGGGCAGGAACATGTGAAGGCAAGGAGGCACCACAACTCCTCTGTCAGTTTTCTGGGCCACTATACAATCAAAGTAGTATACTCACAGGTGGCCCCAGGCACCATCTTACACACGGCAAACCTGGGGCTCGTTGAACTCTCCTGGCATTTTCAGCATTCACATCTGCAATGGGTACATTCTTGGGTTTTCCTTGGAACTCCCCAAATGGTACTAAAAAGTGTGTGTGCTTAGACGGCTAGACATCTCTGTTTAATAAGCAGCAAAGCAGTATGTGAGAAAGGACAGCAGCTACAAAGTTAGCAGACAGAAGCTGCTAGAGATGACAGCACGTAGAGAGCCTGGGAAAACAGAGCTGATATATAGAACTTAAACTTCCTGGTTTTATCAGTTCTAGTTAGACATGTGCCTGTGCAGAGACTACAGTGAGCCACAAAGAAAGTAGGTTGGGTGCACACAGGGGAAACCAACACACAGAGGGAAAGAATCTGAACATCCTGGCAAGCGAGTAAGCTAGTCAGCACAGTTCTAAAGGAGGGTACAGCCGAGCTTAGGAGAACTGGAGCCATTACACTGAAGACATTCTGTCAGGTACTAATAGATTGTCCACCTCAGCCCCTAAAGCAGTACATGATTGCAGAGACTGCCTTTAATAATGCTGATGCTGCTCAAATAAACGTTGTTATGTTGAATAAAGCTGAATGATGTTGAATAAAGCAAAGGAAAGATACTGGTTAACAGAGTGAACCCTCTCAGGAGAAATCTCGTGTTCAGATTCAGCTGCCCCATACACAGTTCCCTCAAGATCTCAAAGAATCTGCGGCACCCCTCACTGCTCAGTTGTGTTAGTGGCGTGTGGACAACAGGAAGATAGAAAAGGCTTCCTGACATGGCTGCCTCCTACCATGGCAGCCAGTCACAGTGCACTTAACAAGCAGATGTAACCAGCCAAAGGTATTTTCTGCTAAAAACAATCATCACATGAACCAAGAGTCCACTTCCTCAATGATTTACATCTGAGCATAGCTGACTATGAGACAGGATCTACTATTGTGACCTACTCATGAATCACAGGTAGTGGTAGGAGATCATTGTGGAGAACATTACACAAGAACTTTAGCTTCGGGTAGCGCTAACTAAAGGCAGTAAATCAGGGAAAAGAAAAGAAACTTTAAATGTGAATTAGCAATGCCCCCTGTTGCTTAAGCTCTTTGTAGGCCGTGCATCAGAATTTATTCATGATCTAGCTAGAGAGCCCTTATGTACTATTGTTCAAGGAGCTGCCATGTAAATGAAGTGAGTGGAAGCATAAGGGTTAGTGGAAGGTTAGGGAATAGAAAATAAAAAGGACTATACCTAACTCTGCTGTAACTAGTGTAGGAATATTATATAATATAAACAGGGGCATTCAAATGATTTTGAGGGCCTCTGGCATTTCTGAAGTCATTCATCTCTGAGAGCTTCACTTACCAAGCACACAATAAAGTGGAAAACATTTTCTTTTATTGGCAGTTCCACAGGTGAGATGCTTCTATTGAGATATTTCATTACACAAGTTTGCAAACAGCAGCCCAAGGAGAATTAAAAATGAGCCTCTCCAAATTTGTCTGAATTACCTATAGGCTGCTATAAAATCCAGATAAAATAACATAAACGGCCCCATCACAAGAGTAGGAGATTTTTGTTTTTAAAAAGAAATGAAGAAAACACTTTCTTGTGTGCTTAGTAAGTAAAGCTCCCAGAAGTGAACCATTCTAAAATAATTCAGATGGCTCTTAAATTCATTTGACTTACCCTCATATTGGTAAATGTGTGGTATTTAAGTTTGCCTTTTTCACATCTGTCTGGAGTTGATGCTTTATGTCATTGCACCTCCATGTTCTACTTCCTTTAGGAATAAGTCAATCATCTGCAGCATCTTGCTATATTTATATATATACAGGTATATATTTTCTCAAATGGCTACAGATGGTCTTAAAACTAGATTCAGATTGAAAAAGAGTGTGGCATACACTGGCGCACCTATGGCTGTTCCGGGGAGGGGGGGGGGGCTTGGTGGGGCAGCTGTGACGGGGCCCACAGCCGTTTTCTGACAGATTTGTTTACATGCTTTTTTAGCCTCCACCCACCTCCCTCACACTGTATTAAATGACACTTATGTTACATGGTTATTACAAGGTAATATACTAACCAGTAACTTGCTCCGTGGTGCTCATCAAACCTCAATGAATAGCGGCTGGCCAAGCAGGGCAGGGTGGAGTAATAAGCGAGCAATGGCTCATGTTAGGATGAGGGGTAGGAAAAAAGTGGAGCTCTTTCAGGTATGTGTTGACAATCCCAGACAATCCCACTCAAGTTGCATAGCCCATAGACTAGCCGCATGCCTATAAATCTGCTGTAAACTGAGTAGGCCCTTAGTGCTGTCCTTTTACCTCCAGGGTGGATACTTTGGTCTGCCCAGCCTGGTGATAAAGGAAATGTAAGATGTCTGCACACACACATAAATATGTATGTGTCTGATATCTGCTACTTGTTAATTATCACCAGGAAGGCTCAACATGACCCAAAGTCAATGGCTTGCGTACATGCAACATCAGGTAGGCTTCCACTGGAATCAGTAGGTTGGTTTCCTTTTTTTCTAGAAAGTCAGGTCATTTATGCATTAAAGGACATTCAAAATAAATAAAAGCAGATATATTAACTAAGCATTAGGAGATTTATATTCATGTTTTATTAGTGACCCTTATTTTTGCTCAATTTGTAAAAGTTGCACCTGTTTTATATGAGTCCCGAGTTGCCTTTATAAGGATGCAGTGTAATAAGGGCTTGCTGGGAGGTAGGCGGGTGGTCTGGTAGAGCACCTGACAGTGTCATTGTGTTCCCTGCTGTGTTACAGCTATTTGTTATTCAGGGTTTTGTACTTTTTGTTTCACTCGTTACTGCTCAGCACTATTTTGACTCCTCAGCACTGCATCAATTTCAGCCCCAGCCTTTGCAATCTCTGCAATTTTGTTTTTGTCCTTTTTGTACACTTTTAGGTCTTGATTCAGTGAATTTTCCTCAAAATATCTGAAATACCTGAAAATAACGTTGATGTTATGCTTTATTACAGAATACAGTACAATATACAATAAAGAGTGATTCAAAGAGGAGAGAACATTACAAGGTGTTTATAAATGCTTAGAAGTGCTCATATATTAGTTATCATTCCTAAAACATTTACTTCCAGGCATTAAAAAAATCCACTAACTGTGAAACGTATGAGTTACAGAAGTTTTACTTTAAAAAGCAAATGAAATAAGTTGTCAAAAACATATGCGCATGTCATGCTTTAATGCCCCCCTTTACTGAATCACATTTTATTCTCTATTTTGAAATAAAGCAAGAAACATGAGATTTTTTGAGGCATGCTTATTGAATCGATGCCTTAATGTATATTTTTAGGGCATTGAAAGCCATTAAATAAAAAATAACTTGTTATCCATTGGAATGTGAAGAGCATGCCGAAAGTGCGGAGAGCTTGCTGTCTCATTTTGTCAGTATTTCAAGAAAGAGCTTTCTACCTCAACACAAAATGAAGTACAAAGTTTTCGCAATTCTTTTGCACCTTATTGGTCCTTGAGGTGCTAAAGCTTTCCAGGCGAGATACAACATTTTGCCAATGAGGCATTTTCAATACATTACTAAATTACGTACTAAATACTTTAATAAAAACAAAGTATGAAGACAAGTGTACTTTGGGTGAAATATTAAAGGTAAGAACCATTTTTACACCTGTAAAGTGATTCAGCATCAGGTGCAAGAATTGCATAATGTCTTTTTTTTCGGAGAGTTAAAAGCACGATTTACTTTTATTGTCTACCTATGGGTCGATTTAGCAAATTTTGAAAAAAGAGCACTTCTTTTTATTCATTTTTCTTATCACTTTTTACTTCAAAGTGAATTTTTGCACCTCCTGTTAGGCTCAGTCACAGCCTGCTGCTAAGGAAGAGGCACAGCATGACACATATCGGTATGGGACATCAGCAGCATCATAGGATGGGGGAAGAAATAGAGCACAATTTATCAGTAGCACCTGGTAGCACGCCTCTGTTAGTGTTTGGCGCTGTAGGCTACCCGTGGTGCTAGGTGAGTGGAGCTAGTGACAGGAAGCACCGTTGGGGCGGGCCAGAAATCATTTGTAAGTGAACAGCGCCAGTGCGGGAGCTGTGAAACCACGATACTCTGGCATACAGCACCATGTGCAATACAAAAAAAAGGCAAGTTCTGGGTGGGAGGTAGTGTAGTCGTCTAGCTGGTCCAGCAGAAAACAATTCACTGCATTGAGCTGCTAGCAGCTGTGCTTGGTGGCTTATGTGCAGTGAGCGACCGCCGAATGACAGCTCTACACGCACCCATCACTGTAGCGTTGCTGACGCTGGCTTTGTTGCTGTAGACTCTACCTCCTGCCCTGTGGTGGCTTTGCAAAAACCACTGCTGCCAATAGCTTTGTTGCCAGCCCCACGGCCCATCATATGAAAGACTGAAAAACCTCTTGGGCAAGACAATAATCCAAAGGTTGGCGGAGGTCCCATCGACAAGAGCTATTTTGCCTGGAAATTGCCATGATTCAAAGCAATCAAAAACACTTGTTCATATATCATAATAAGATGTTTGGAGATCTCATTTGCTCATGTCCTAGTTTCTGGATTTTTGACTTTTGGCATTATTGACCTTGCACTTGAGCTCAACCTGATAATGCTTGTGAACCTATACTGGCAGCGCTGACCTCAGGTCATCCTACTGTTTATATAAACCTATGCTGACTGTGTCTTGAGCCTAACCCTTGTTTACTCCCAGAATCTACCTGGCATCCTGCTTCTTTTGTCAGTACTATGTTACCCACTCTAAGCCTGGGAGGACCGCAGCCTGGGTTCACCATGCAGTAAGGGGTTGACTTGGGCCAAACGTCAGCCAAGGAATTTAGCAGCCCATGTCCAGAAGACAAGCTGCTGAGCCCTGTCCCCCAGGTGCTTCTGAGCCAGTCAAGAAGTAAATTTGTTAGCTCAAGCGATAGAATTACAGGGGCAGATCATGAGTAGAGGTGGAAATAGCCACTCCTAACAGATGGGTATTCTACAGAAGTGGGTATTTGGGTGTCCTAACTGTACAATGGGACCAAGTTTGAGGGGAGACTAGGTACACAAGGACTGAGGGGGGGGGGGGGGTTACAAGAAGGTGTTAATTAAGGCAAGGGGTCTGTGTGAGTTGCCAGCCAAGCTGGCCTCAAAGCTGTGTGGCCCTTCGGGAATTCTCCCTGTGCTCCCTATGCTCCTGCATGCTTTCTATTTTTTTTTATTTGGTATACCAATATACATTATGCATATATTTTCCATAGACCACAAATTGTTTGAACATAACTGTCACCCTGGGTCCACTTAAAGTTGGGTTTACTTTAACGATGGGTGTTGACAGATCTCCACAGTGATTTGCTAATTTTTAAATTGCTCATTAGGTTCCAGAGTGAAGGGAGGTCAACCAAGGGGCTGCTTCCTTTTCTTAACTATAGATTGTCATCACTTGCTCGCTGGCTTTCAAACTCTTATATCAACCAATCACTAATGCCCAATAATAAAGACTTTACTGACTCCATGAAATATCAACGTTGTCTAATTTTATCTTTTGTATTATCTGCTGCCAGTTTGATAAAAGATAAAATATTTTTTTATATTCTGAAATGTGCAATAGATTGAGTGAGTGAAAAAAACTGCCCTCCCAGGCATATCTCCTGACATAGTGACAAAGCAGATTATTGGAAGCCAGACTGTGTGCCTGGAGGGAAGGCATTTTCATTCAATGTAGATCCCATCTTGGCCTGTTTTGTATAGGCCCATAGGTAAGCCTACATTTAGTTATATAATATGAAATGCTCAGAAACAAAATAAATATTAAAAAAATGTCTTTTTTATCAGCTGACATTCGTGTGCATTTAGGGCAGGCTCCGTATTTACCTTGGTGTATGTGGATATATGCTTAGCTTTGGATAGTCTGCATATCCAGAGATCAGATGTCACAAGATGGGTGGAACATGTTTGTGTAACAACAAGATGGTATCATGTAAACAGCATGTCAGAAGCAGAAAAGGAGCCGGGGCACCTGCAGGGCACAATCATTCATGGTCGCCCCGGCAAGCATCCCCTGATGCCCTCCCAGGTGATGAAAACACGGATGCATGCTTAAAAAGGTTTGCAAGGTTTGCTCAGATGGCATCTAAGGTCATGGCCCCCATATGTCTAAATTGTTTTTGTTGAGCCTTTTTTCCTTTCTCTTAGCCTCAGAAAGTCCAAATATAAATGTTTCAACCACAACCCCAGGGTTTATTCTGGGACCTTAGCTGTTCCCTGTGGCACTGAGGCGTAGGTGCGGCCAGGCAACACAAGCCTTTACAATTCCACAACAGACTTGATAGGCATCTAAAGGAAGCCGGCTTAGACTGGCTGACAGGGGAACAGGGGGATCCCTCAGTGTGCATCTGAGATTAGGGGCTGCTTTGGACCTCACTTACAAAACATGTAATGACATAATCAGTCTACTTCTACAAAGGTGAAAGTTTGACCAACAATGTGTACTCTAATGGGGTCATCCAGGCCCTAAACTTCCTTCATTGGCTCTCTTGAGTAGGCCTCAGTTCCTCTCTGGCTCTGGCTCAGCTCCTCTGCTCCTATCACTGGGGGCTGGGCTGCTCAACCAGGGAGCAATATGCCCGACTGCATCCAGTTTGTGTTGTTATGGATATTGGGCAAAGGCTGAGGTAAAAAAAGAAACACAGGCTGTTTTGGGAAGCTGGGCTGGGGATAGAAAGGTGACTTTATATACTTCCTTCTGAGTATAGGTGCACTTTAACTAGTTCTCTTCTTAACTAAGAAATTAAAGTTAGTGACTTCCCTAGTTTAAATGCAGTTGCCTACGGCATTTTTTAAACCGGACCAACACCCGTTTTTACCTTAACGGGACTGGCTGTGTGGTCATTGTAAGAAGTGAGGGGGGCATCCAGAATGCTGGAGCCCCCCTCACAGGAAACCGAATATATTGCTTGTTTTACTCACCTTCATAACGAGCCAGTGGCGAGAACGGAGTCCTGCCACTCCAGCATTCTGGATGCCCCCCTTACTTCTTACAATGACCACACAGCAGGACCAACACCCGTTAAGGTAAAAACGGGTGTTGGTCCGGTTTAAGAAGCATCAGTGGCCCACAGAGCCACTTTTTTGGCCTCAGCAGTACGGATTTAACAACTAAAAAAATGCTAATGCCGAAGCAACCACCGGCTAGCATCTTATTAACGCTAGTGGCAAAAAGATGTAGTGATTTCTTGTAACTGCAATGAAGAAACGCTGACCCGCGCTGGAAAAATACAACGTTAAAGATTTTGAGGAAAAAATTCATAAATATGATGCACCATAAAAATGGCAGTACAAAATGGCACTCACTGGCGTTGGCATAATCAGCTGATGGGTCCAACAGGCGCTGACATAGGCCGGTCAATACCTAGTGCAACAATCAAAGTATTGCAATGGTGAATCCAGCAATTCACCCAGAATAGCTCCAAACCACCGCACCCCCTCCACAGTAATCAATACATCAACCAAATATATATCATGAATTCATAAATTATTTATTGACAAATACCCATAAGAAGCACATAACAAACAATTAAAAAACATATAACACTAGACCACACATTCCCAGGGGCATCCCAGTTACACCCATAATCCCAACCCTATAAACATCATATTTCAATAAAGTGCCAATATTACAACCAATCCATAAACTGCATTAGTGCTGAATTTGTGCAAACACAATACTATTAATATAAAATGTGGCAAGAGAAAAACAGACTCAAGTATCAGAATACAGTAACAAATGTAAATCATAAACACACACATCACCTGAGTGTATAGCTCTGAGTGTCCCCCAAGAATGTCAAAGTCGAGTGATGATCCCCCCAACGCGTTTCGTGGCCCCCCGCTCACAGGCCACTTTATCAAGGTACAAATGATCCCCCCATCTTGCTGCCCTTATATATAGAGACTTACCTTTTATCACAGGACATGCGTCCGGGCGCGCAGCACGGCCCCGGCCGGAAGCCGCCTGCACGCTCTCGCACAGCTGAGTCCTGTGCTCCAATCGGAGCAACGCGGCCGTCCGGTGACGTCACTGCCCCGCCCCCAGACCGTCCCCCCCTGCCAGCCACACACACCAACACTGCTGACATTGCATGTGTGTTGCGGCCGCAGGAGGGATGGAGGGGACGAAGCTCGCCACGTGACCAGCCCGGGTCTCCATGAGCATGATCAACTAGCCAATGACAGGCAGCAAGATACGATCACTCACCAATCAATCCCACTATCCATACAAATATATGCCCAACAAAACCCACACATTAAAAACCATATTTAATAAAAAATCGAAAAACAATTCCCACAAAGAACACCAATAATAATAACACATATTAAATAAGCAGAATTCTATATACAATAATTTCATTAATAATATCAATAATCATTACAAATACATATATAATGGGTAAATAAGCATATCCCACAGGTATAGCAAACAGGGATATTTATTCCCAAAAAACATTTATCCCCATTAAAGGTCTACAGGTTATGTCATAATTGAGAGATTTTGAGAGATTTCAGCCATATTTAATGGAATGGGGTGACATGGGAGTGGATAGTGGGTAATTGAATAAATTAATTAATTAGTTAATCCAATTCAACAATTAGTATAATTTTAATTTTAATTTTTGAATGATAATTTTTAATCCATCATTTAAATTTTGAATTATTAATTAATTTTTAGATTTTAATTCTCATTAATTTTGTTTCTTAGTTCTTACTTTTTTATATATACATATCTATAAACATTATTGAGGAACAATTGATCAATCCCAATTCAAATATAGCAGCACAATATAATAGAACTATATAAAAGAAAAAAAATATATATATATAAATAAATAAAAATAGTGAATTAAACAATAATAAACAATTAATTAATGAAATAATAATGAATAAATAAATAAATTGAAACTAAATTAATTTATTATTATAATTAATTACTTAGTTAGTTAATTTACTAATTAATTAGTTCCAACAGTGATATCCAATAATCATAAAGTATTCCCCCCAAAATAATAATTGAATAAATATATATTGAGCTAGTGAAAAATAAATATATAAATGAATAAAATAATAAATTAATCAATTAATTTACCAGTAAAGTAATAAATCAATTAATTAATCAATAAATAACTAAGTTGTGATGGGAATTCATCAATATAATAAAATAAATATAATACATATAAAAAATAGTTAAATTATAAGCCACTAACAATTAATTAGAACAGCAAATATTGTACATAAGAATACATTTACATTGTATTACATCAAAAGTTCCCCAATCATGTCCACAATATTCCTTTAAGAGGAGATGTGGGTAGACTCATGTTTCAAGGGTTCCCACTTAAAGAAAGGGAGAAAAGAGACGGATTAGCAAAATTGGGATGAATTACTGAGAATACTGGGGAGATAGTAATGATTCAATCAATGGATGGTATTTCTTATCTCCCTAAGAATGATCCAAAAACAATGTCCTCATTTAGGCCCATAGGGGCCGCCATACCCAATTTATAGATCCATCTGAGTTCCTTCTGGAGTAGGACCTTTTTCAGGTTACCCCACCTTATTCCCAGACTCACTTTCTCTAGTGCAGTTTTTCTCAAGGAGTCTGTTTTTCCCCCATGGATTTTTAAAAAAGTGCAACAATCAAAGTTAATTGGTAGCATTTGACGCAGCAATTGCCAGCGCTAATGTAGCACACAGCACAGTGCCAGATTAGACACTAATGCCAGCGCTCCGAAGCTGGTGCTATTGCCACAAAAATGACACACATCAGAAATTAGGCCCTTAATCACATTTGAGGTTTATTTACCTTCTTTAATAGCACTGCTAAACTAGTAGAACTAGTGGAATGATTAAGCTTTACTAAAACTTCATAGTTGCTTATTGGTATTATATGAGTTATTCTAATGCTTTAAGTTATTTCCTAAAGACAATTTCAATATGGCAAAATGCACCAGGGCCTGATCACATTATGTTAGGTCTCTGCATATAAAGTAAATAATAGAGGTGGAATCTTGAACCTGCCTAGTATCATTGCTACAGAGCTGTGGAACAAAGTTGGACACCATGAATGGGGCAGAACTGTTTTTTAAAGCACACAACATTGAGAGCCTTTTGCTGAAAGGAAGAAAACAAGACAAAGGGCTCTGGTCGCATGAGAGCCCAGGCACGTGCCATTGAAGCGGGAAAGGGTGAGATTTTACATGTGCCCTGGGGGTTTCACACTGTGGATACCCTATGGAAAAGCCAGTGGCCAGCCCTGGAATATTTTTGATCCCAGACTGGCCGTTGGTGGGCTTTGTCCTGCTTTAAAATCCACAGCGAAAGCAGACTGCTGACTTTGCCCCTCCCTGCATCGTCAGGTGACAGGGCACTATAAAACAAAGGACTTTTGTCATTCTGATCTCCATCTCCGAGATCACAGAGAAGGTCCATTTCAACCTACCACTTGCCAGGTGTCATGGCAGCACAGGAAAATTTCTCCCTGATCAACAGAGTTCACTTACCTACAAAGCTCTCTCTGACCAGGCCCCTCCCTACATTTCATCTCTTATCCAGCGTTACCAACCCAAGCACAACCTCCGCTCTGCCTCTGACATTCTTCTGTCCTCCTCCTTGGTCACCTCCTCGTACTACCACCTTCAAGAATTCTCCGATGCCTCCCCACTTTTCTGGAATGCACTTCCCCGCTCTATCCGCCACTCTCCATCACTCCAAGTCTTTAAAAGTGCCCTCAAAACTCACTTCTTCAGACAAGCATATAACCTGGCTTAAGCAACTCCTATAACCTTCAAATGGCCCATGCAGCCCAACTCAAGCTCTATCATTTTTGATCCCACCCCTTTGTCTCCACCTCCATCCTTTAGACTGTAAGGACTGGGATCTCTTTCTTATTGTCTCCTGTGCTCACAACACTTGGGCCCTTATTTAACAAGGGATAGCGCCAGGTAGCGACTGGTGAGCGAATGGTAATGACGGTCACCGCCACGAGAACGCCGGCTCCCCACCACAATCACACATTTATCAAGCCGATCCTGCTTAGCGACTGAGCTAGCGCCAGATAGCGACTCATTCATCATTATTCCAGCCTCACCCCACAGCGCCAGCGAGCGACCTTGAACAGCGCCAGGTATGACCTCTCGCTATTACAGGTCTTATATTAATGTATTCATATTCCAAAATGTTTTTATAAACTTGTTTTTTTTGGTTTCCCAAAATATGGTTGATTGGGGGTTAAAAGACTACTTTTAACCCATCGCCGCCAGCGCTCTGGGGTTTAAACATGCATTTCACAGCGCGAGAATTTTTGGAGCTTGATTTGTTAATGAATATGGTGGGAGCCGGTCGCTATGGCCATTCGCTATCATGCGCTCCCATACAGCGCGGAACCTGTCAAATAGCGACTCATCACCTTGTATTCAACATTACTGCACACCGACTGAGTCGCTATCAACAACCGAACAACGGCCAAGCACAGCGACTACTAGCGGGCGCTGTGAAAATACCGCTACAGTCGCTCAACTGTCGCTACCTGGCGCTATTAATAAATCAGCCTCTTGGTTTAAACCTCGTGGCATCTAGTTTTGTATTGTTCAATGTACTATTTGTTTTATCTTGTCTGTAATCATACCTTGTAAAGCCTCACGGAAGATGATGGCGCTATATAAATAAACACTAATAATAATAATATGAGCCTCTTTAGCCTATAGAGACCCTATCATCAAGGTGATGAGACCACCAATACAATGCCACATTCAAGCAATACCATGGGGCAGATGCTTAATTTAACCAATGAAAGGGTGAATGTAATAATGTGGACCTCAATTTAACCATTTATATCTGTATTGTTTATAACACTAATAATGCATATACAAAATATATTCACAATATGTTTTTATCAGACAGTAAATCTAAGTATTCATATTATTATGTAACTGTCTTCCTAAGGCTTCCCAGGCTAAACATTTGAATCACTTTACAAAGCACCAAACACACCCTGACCTTGTGACTTTAATGTAAATTGATCGTATGTTCCTAATTCTGAAAGCCCCTTTTCACAAATATTAATAATATAAGACATAAATAAAAACAAACATTACTCTCTGATGGGGATACTAGTACATTTTTGGGATGGTCAGAGATGAGATATGTGAAACTTCATAGTTAAAGAAACCATGAAGCAGAAAAACTGAAATGAAATGGTTGTTTTAACTAGAATGAATTGCATAAAGCCCCAAATGACAAGTGTTCTATTAATGTAAGCTAATGCCCAACAATAAATCACATTTAAGAAGAAATACATAATTATTTTGATAGCCACAAGTTTGTGGACAGATTCACTGGAGGACCCTCAGCAGATGTTCCTATTTGCTGACTGGAGCATAAATTGTGGCCACCACAAAGATTTTTTAAATAAAATGTAAGCATAGGTGTGTCTATATTTTGGAGGGCTTCCTAAATAGCACATGCATCCATATATATCCAAACCATGGACTTCTTTCTGTGGTGATACTTTTATATATGTGTGGTGTATGCATATTTTCTTGGCTTCTGCATCACCCACTCTCAGGCATTCTGAATTGTGATAACCCCTGGAAATGTAGAAATTTGGGCCATACTAATACTACTCATCCCCAGTGCTCCTGCTCCCTGTGTCCCATACGACTGCTGCAGCCTTATGGGGTCCACAGGCAGTGGTGGACTGGGGCCAAAAAAGTCAGCCCTGGATTTTACAAGCCCCTGGCTGGCCCCAGACATTCCTGCCCAACACGATGCCGGGGCTATAGCACTGGGGTTTCCTGGCTTGTGGGTACAGTGGGGCTGGGTACAGGGGGCTGAGAGGAGACTAAGGGGCAGGGATTGCATGTGGGTGTTAAAAGCAGCAGCCCAACTGGCCCCAAAGCAGTGCGGCCCACCGGGCATAGTTCCAGGTCTCCAGTCCTCCCCTGTCTGCAGGGTTGGTGCCATGGACAACTTTGTGTACATCTGCCCAAGGAACCCTGTTTGTCATTGGCAGTCACATGGGCCATTTGTGACAGCTTCCTTTTATGCAGAAATGCAGAAGAGTGAGAGCGATTTCTGATTTGCGTTTATTTCCAGGGGTTAATCCGTGGTTGAGCATCCCAAATCAGGATGCTTAGAGGATGGGGGCAGAATGGAAGATTTTTGGGTTCAGATCTGTTTTAAATTTCCTGAATACTGTGGTAGTTTATGGGGGGTTGACACTTTGACTGTGTGGGGGCTCATAAATGCCTGACTGTACTTGTGAAAAGACATTCTAGTTTATATATGCTGACACACAGCATAGAATACTCGTATAATTATCTATTAAAAGTAGTGATCAGTTCTATGTGGTTAAGAGATAAATTCAGCATTTTTAGCTGATCAAAAAGAGAAACCTGGACATTCTCTATTGCTATTAAAAAAAAACAAAATGAATCACCCTTTTTCTTCCCCCCTTTATTTTCATTTTGAGTCAATTTGACTAATGTGAGAAATATTCTTAATGAGTCACACAGTGAGTAGTTCCAATGTCTGCCGTCTTCTCTGCATCTTTCGGGAGGTCTGGGACTAAAAAGGACGGCATAGCTCCTCACTTTACTAGCTTTTCTTTCAGCGACCATTATTCCCCAGAGGCCCTTATACAAATCTTACAAGATTTATTTACTATTTAGTTAGTCATAAAAAGGCTCATGGGCACTCAGCGTCTCCATACTTTATTTAGGGGGCAACAAAAATAAAGCTACAGCTAACAAGCCATGATGACGGAATTGGTTTGGCTCCTCGTGGAATATCAGCAGTGGCTGATGCCTGTCCATCAGAGGATTGGAATTGTATAAGGAGTTATATTGTATATAATACTGTATTGGAAGCAACTCTTTCATTGAAGCACCCATTTATGACCATCCTGGAACTAGAAAATGATCGTTCTACTCGGTTCTCCTTTTGCTACTCAATACTAAACTTAAAATAGATAGTATGGTATAACTCTGTAGTTTTCCAAATATGTTACATTAAACTTCAGGGTTCCTCACATATCTCATTATAATAAACCTAATTTCAAATCAGTTATGGACATGGGATTATTGACAAGTCAAATTATGGGGATAAACAAGACTGGCCATAGGGAGACCTATGAACAGTGGGTCACACTGCTTTGGGGCCATATGGGTTGCTTATTATACCCCCATTCAAATCCAGATTCCCTAGTCTCCCTCCCAGCACCCCTTTACACGACCCCACTGGAACCTTCCAGCCAAGAAACCCAAGAGTCATGGCTTTGGAGAGTCATACCCCTTGCCACATAATCTTTGCCTAGAATATTAAAGCTTCAAGCTGAACCAAGTTTTGGCTTTTGGCTATCTCATCCCTTGCCCTGGGAGCATCACAATTTGTCGTGCCCCACTGTATGTCCCCAGTGTCATTTAGATTGGAGCACTCTCCCACCCCCAGCTTATCTGAATGGCTTGGTCTCAGCCCAGAGACGCTGGGGATGTGGCCGATCTCACTCCCGATTGTGTACATCCCCAAGGGAGCCACTGGAAAAGTTGACTTTGGTGGCAACCCAGGAGGGCTTCACACAGCGGGGCATCCCAATATGGGATACTCCAGGGGAAGGCTAGTGGCTGGCCCTGAAGTCTTTTAGATTACAGGGCCAGCTGCTTTGGGTTTTGTTCAGATTTAAGCACCATCACTTTGGTCATATAACTTGGAGGGCAGTCTTTTAGACTACAGGGCAAGCTGCTTTGGGTTTTGTTCAGATTTAAGCACCATCACTTTGGTCATATAACTTGGAGGGCACTTGGGCTCAGCAGAGATGTCACGGGCTGTTTTTTGCCCTAGCCTGCCACTGGGGGTAAAAAGCACACCCTTGACTTGGCATTGATCACATACAGGAACAAACAATAACTGTGAATCCCAATTGTCACACATTTATCCCACATTAAATGACATCTTTGCAGGGTAAAGTGATTCTTAAAGAGGACCAAAACTCTGAAGAGTCATTTGGCCCACTTGCAATGTTACCAAAGGGGTATACCAATTTGCAATGTCACGCAGTGCCACCCACCTGCCCATGATTCATATTCAGCTTTTTCCAGGTTCCAGTAATGGTGACCACTACAGACTAGTAACAGGTCTCCTCTCTCTCTGCCTTTATTTAAGAAGGGGAGTATATAGCACGGGCATCCATATGTCACTAGCAGTTCTTACTGCAGGGATTTTTAAATTGGACTTCATAGGTTTGTATATCTTAAGCCTACAATCTTCACCCCACTACTTTGATCTGACATATTAAATCAAATAAATATTTCAATGCCCCTGTGGAAATAGTCTTTTCCTGCACCAGAAGCCAGGCCCTGTATGTTGCAGCTTTGGCACCTGGGTGGATCTTCGGGGACTCTTTCATTACCAGAGGCAAGCTACCCATCCCAGTTTCTTGCCAGGGAGTACTGAATGCTTCTGCATGGCAGGTAACTTGGGGTTGTGGGGTGTATTTAAATCAGAGATTTAAATACATTTATCATGTTGTACAGAGTGATGCTGCAGACTGATTTGTACCCAACCCCAATTAGCTGCAATCTATATATTGCCCATATCTATTTTGCTCCTTAATGCGGCCTCCAGTCAAAAAAAAATCAAAAGTTTAGTAAATTGCCCCCCTAAACCCATGACTGGGCTAGCGCTCCATATGTCCTGCGTCACACCTCTCACCTGCCAAATAACGAGTCCAGACCACCATGTCGTTGGAATGATTAAATTTAATCGGCCACAGCCCAACAAATATAATAACACTGTACAAGCAGTAAAGAGTCCCCCCTATAGTTCCGGGTCTGAGAAGCCTAAAAAACCCAAGAATGACGGGAAGGGGAGGGAACAAAAATAAACATCCCGACCCCCACCAAGCGGAAGCCAACATAAACTCGGCCGCAAAACCTCCTAGGCCAGGGAGCTTAATCGGGCTAACCGCCAGTGACCAAAACATCCCCTTCCCTCCCAGAACGCCAACCATCCGAAACTCATTAACCAAATCGTCCTGGCCGGTTTCCAGGGAAACAGCCGCATACCCTACCCAAGGAACTGCTACCTCAGACCCGAAACCCGAGAGGAGACCCGCCCAATGGCTGTGACAAATACAATCCAGAATTCCACAGAAAAGAAAAACAACTTTAACAAAGATAAATAACAATACATTAACATATGTACAAAGTATGACACATTTTTTTTTTTTTTTTTTTTTTTTGTTAGATATAGGTACAACACTCCAAGAATAAATAACAAAATACTGCAGCACCCACAACAGGTGCCCACAAGCATATTAAAATCTTTTTTTTTTTTTTTTTTATATATATACAACATTCATGTACAATAAATAACAACCATACAACTTCAACACATATTAAACCCCCCCCCCAGAACTGTAGCCGAATAAAACCAAACATAACCAAAAACAGGGCGGGAGGGTGGGACCGCTCGTCATCCACGCCGGGGGTCAAAGAGGAAGGGGAGGGGGACAAACGTCCCTTTATACTCCCCCCCCCCTTTGAGGTCACTTCCCCCCAGTGACCACTTCCCCCATGGCTGGTCTGCCTCCGGACGGAGCGCAGGCCAGTCATGTGGGCTGCCCTCCTTAAAGGGACGGCGCTTTCTTGACTGGGCTAGCGCTCCATATGTCCTGCGTCACACCTCTCACCTGCCAAATAACGAGTCCAGACCACCATGTCGTTGGAATGATTAAATTTAATCGGCCACAGCCCAACAAATATAATAACACTGTACAAGCAGTAAAGAGTCCCCCCTATAGTTCCGGGTCTGAGAAGCCTAAAAAACCCAAGAATGACGGGAAGGGGAGGGAACAAAAATAAACATCCCGACCCCCACCAAGCGGAAGCCAACATAAACTCGGCCGCAAAACCTCCTAGGCCAGGGAGCTTAATCGGGCTAACCGCCAGTGACCAAAACATCCCCTTCCCTCCCAGAACGCCAACCATCCGAAACTCATTAACCAAATCGTCCTGGCCGGTTTCCAGGGAAACAGCCGCATACCCTACCCAAGGAACTGCTACCTCAGACCCGAAACCCGAGAGGAGACCCGCCAAAGCCAAGCAGCGCTAAAACCTTAGCGCTGCTTGGCCCGCCACAACTCCACCGCCATATCGATCCTTTCCTTCAATGACATGTTAAACAAGTCGTTCCCCATGTCATTCAAGTGGACCCCATCGGATCGATAGAACCCCCTAATCCCTTCTACCTCGATGTGGCGCACACTCAAACCCCCATTCAGCCTCACAAACCTCGCTATCGCCTTGTTAACCTTAACCCGAACCTTCTCGATGGCCAACAAGTCTCTAGCGTGTCGCCAGGCAAAACGGGGGACAATCTGAGACCACACCAACACCACCCCCGGAAATACACCCAGGAAAAACAATAAATCCCGTGTTATGGACTTGATCAAGTGCCGCATCGGCACCTTCCCCAAGTCATTCCCCCCTGCGTGAATAACCAAAACCCCCGGCGGCCCCTTCCTTGCCGCCACACGCATTGTGTGCTCCCGCATGTCCTCCCAGCACAGGCCTCTCACACCGGCCCAACTCAACCGAGCCCGATCTTCCGGAATGCCCAGCTGCATTCCATTCCTCCGGACCACCGCACGCCGAGCCGACCAGTAAACGTATGAATGGCCGACGATCACGACCGAGCATGCCGAATCTAAAACAAAAAATAGGGAAAAAAGGGGGAAGGGGAGGGAAGGAGGTGGGAAAAAAGTTATCGACCGATCCACTCAATCACCTGTACAACTGATCAATCCTGTCCGGCCGAATGTACCGCCGAAACCGTGCCGATTCCCACCTCCCCAGCCTCTTTATTAAGTCATCCGGCAGCCCCAGCCTAGCCGCCTCTGTTGCGGCCCCAATACGAAACGAGTGGGTACCATATTCGCTGCTTTCCAACCCCAACTCCTCAAGACACTTCCTAAAAACCGCCAAAAACTGGAACCGCGACAAGAAGGAACCATCCTCGTGCATGAGTAGCGGACCGTTCCCACTCGGCCTCACCCTCAGGAACTCCTCGACCGCAGCAGCCGGACATGAATCACATTGCCGCAACCTCCCCAAAAAGATACTAACCCCCCGCCCCCGCTGATCTGTCTTAGACCGCCTTATCCGTAACGCCACCCCTTCCTCCGACGTCACTGCGTCACCCAAACCCAACCCACCGGGTACCCGCTTGCTAGGGCTTACCAGCTCCCCCACCCTCAGGGCCCCAAAGAATGCCAGCGAAAATGCAGCCCTAAACAAACTCACTTCGAAACCCGACGCACAAACCCGGGACAAAACACTGAAAATCCCCCCCAACAAACCCCATGACACCGGCCGCCTGTTATCAGCCCTCCTGTGCTCTTTCCGCCAACCCTTCAGTGCCTGCCGCACCCAAAACGCCTTGGTCATATCCACCCAGCCCTCCAGATGGCACAGGAACGCCAAAGCCGACATCTTTTTGTCAACCGAAGCCGGGGTCGCGCCGCCCTCCAACAACTCGCACACGTACAAGATCAACAGCCCTTGCCTATCGACCTCCGTTCCAGGCACCCCGAACTCCTCCGCCAAGGCCCACCACTGGTGCCACGTCTTTACATATGAAGCCCAAGTAGATGGTGCAACTGACTTTTGAATCAAGCCAAACAGGCGTCTTACAGTATTTCCAGCAGCCAACTGGGGCATGACTCGCCGACTTCCCTCGCCTCGGGTGCCAACTTCCTGAAGCGTTCCCACTGCGAACGAGAAAGAGCGTCAGCTATCCCGTTTTCCACCCCGGGGACATGCGCCGCCCTGCACCACACATTATACCGCAAACAACCCAACACCAGCTGCCTGAGCAGCACCACCACCGGAAGTGAAGACGAAGTCTGCGTGTTAACTGCCGCAACCACCGACATGTTGTCTGACCGGAAACACACCGCCTTGTTCCTCAGCACCTCTCCCCATAACGTCACCGCCACCACCAGTGGGAATAATTCCAAAAAAGCCAAATTCCTCACCAGGTCTGAGTCCCGCCACCGCCCTGGCCAGGGGCCCGCACACCATCTCCCCCCCAAGTAGGCCCCAAAACCTACTGAGCCCGCCGCATCCGTGAAGAGCTCAAGCTCGTCATTTGCCCTCACCGGGTCCTGCCAGTACGCCAGCCCGTCAAAAGACTCCAGGAAAGTGATCCACATCCTGATGTCCTCCTTCATCGCCGCCGTCAACCGGATGAAGTGATGCGGCTCACGAACTCCCGCCGTCGCCAGTGATAGGCGCCTGGTGAACACCCTTCCCATAGGCAAAACCCGGCACGCGAAGTTCAGCTTCCCGAGCACTGACTGCAGCCGCACCAACGTGACCTTCTTGGCCCCCAGAGCCCCCTCCAAACCCCCAACCAAATCCTCAATTTTATCCCTCGGCAGCCTACATACCCTCTTTACCGTGTCGATCTCGATCCCTAGGAATTTTATCGTGGTTGCTGGACCTTCCGTCTTGTCGTGTGCCACCGGCACCCCAAAAACCCCAAAAACATTTAACATGGTCGCCAATAACAACTCGCACACCCTGGTGCCCCCCGGCCCTACGCACAAAAAATCATCTAGGTAATGAGTGACGGACCCCACGCCCGCTCTTTCCTTTACCACCCACTCCAAGAACGAGCTAAAGGCTTCAAAATAGGCGCACGAAATTGAACACCCCATTGGGAGACACCGGTCCACGTAATACCCCCCCTCGAAAAAACACCCCAAAAGATACAAGCTATCCGGATGCACTGGTAGCAGCCGAAACGCAGATTCGATATCGGTTTTTGCCATCAATGCCCCGGGGCCTGCTTCCCTTACCATATCCAAAGCGAAGTCAAACGACGTATAAGACACCGATGACAGCTCTTTGTCTATCCCATCATTCACCGACCCACCCCTCGGGAAAGACAGGTGGTGTATGAGGCGAAATTTGCCTCTCTCCTTCTTGGGCACAACCCCCAACGGGGACACCACCAGATCCTCCAGAGGGGGGACGCTAAATGGGCCCGCCATCCGCTCCAAAGAAACTTCTTTCCCCAACTTTTCCCTAATCACCTCGGGCCGCTCCCGAGCCGATTTCAGATTCTTAAGCGAGCGCACCCTAGGAGGCGCTGCACATGGAATCCGAAAACCCGACTCGAAGCCCTCGCCCAGCAAACGCGCCTTCCCTTGATCCGGGTACTTACTTAGCCAGGGGCCCATCTCTGCCCCTTTCACCGGAGATACCCCCTTTTCCAATACCCTCGGCCCCTCTGCGGCCGCCCCCCCGTCCCTTCTTAAAACATCTCCCAGCTGAGTGGCTCCCTCCGCAGCCAGAACATTCGTGCCGGAATTTACACGAGGGCCCCCATTTGCAGAAGGAGTCATTGAAGGCCCAGCACAAACCCCGCCTGGCCAAATCCGCCCCTCCCGACCCCATTGAAGTGGCGGCCCCTTGAAAGGGGGATGATCCCCCCCCCCCGGCAGCTGGGTATACCCCCCCCCTCGCATTCATCACCCTCAACCACAGCCCTATATCCCTATGATCCCACCCCAACCTCTCACTCACCGACATCCGCTGCCGGAACTGCTCGTCGTACCGAAGCCAGGCCAAGCCCCCATACACCCGGTGAGCCTCCCAAATGACGTCCAGATAACAAAACAGCGACGAGCAGTGTTCTGGGTTCTTCTCCCCAATAACGCTTGCCAGTATAGCAAACGCCTGCAGCCAATTCCCGAAAGTCCTCGGGATCAGCCGAAAACGCCTCCTATCCTCATCCTCTTCCTTCCGGTACTCCCTCCCTTTTTCCCACCCCTCAATCCCAAAACGCTCCAAGGGCAGTAACGTAAATATATCCACGTACTCCCTGCGCCATATTTTTTCCCTCACTTCCTGTTTTAGGTGCCCTCCAAGCGGACCCTCGAAACACACGTAAGTGTTCCCCTTGGCCGAATCCGAAATCGGTAGGGACCTATCCCCCCCCCCTAGCTCGCCCAAACCCGTATCTTCAGCATTCCCCCCCCCCCCAATATCTACCTGCGCCGCCCCTTGTTCCAGAGACCCCCCCACGGCGCCACTCGTCGCCCCCGGCAACCTTGGTGCCCAAACTGCCGCCGGACCCTGCGGCGCCCCCTTGGACCCCCCGCACTCCCCCGAGTCCCACCTGGCTAACAACTCCCTCACCCCTGCCATAAAACCTGCCACCCCCGCACCTATGCCCCCAGACACCCCCTCCCCAGCTTGCGATACTGACATGACATTAGCAAACATTTGTGGCTCACCCTGCGTAGCGCTCCCGCCGCCTGATCCTCCCGTGCGCCGCTCCAAGTCCTGGGTCCCCGGGCCCGACTGGCCCAGGGACCCGCTTCCCGCCGGACGTCCTGACGCCACCGCAGTTCCTGGTGCCGCCGTCACGCTGCCGGAAGATGATGGCGCCCGGGAGCCGATCGCCGCCCCCGACCGCCCGCCTGCCTGGCTGCCGCTGTCCTCCAACCGCCCTCCTGGTGCCTCGACCGCCGTGCCGCCTGACACCATGTCCTGGTCGGCCACCGCCTGCGAAGAAAAAAGGAGAGGCGAGCAGCCGGTACTGGCCGGGAAGCCGAGCCCCCGGCCGCATGCGCGCATGTCCGCAGAGCCTGGACCTAAATGGGAATGGGCCGGGGAGGACGCCATGCGCACCAGCTCCCCCGGCTGGGGGGCTGTAAGGTCAAAGGGCCAGGCGCTCAGGGACGCGGGGACCCGCCAGGCCGGGGGAGCCATGGGAGGGAGGGGGGCATCCCGCGTCGCCGGGGGAAAGGGGTGCGGCGGGGGCGCCGGCGGCCCGAAAAAAGGGGGGTGAGGGGGCGGCGCTCCCGCCAGGGGGCCTGCGCTATGGGAGAAGGGGGGGTCAGCGCGGGGGGGGAAAAGGGGGTGTATATGTGGGTAGTGTGCTGCTTGGGAGCCCCCGCCGGCGTCCCAAAGGGGGAGGGGGAGGGGGGCCCCCCCCGCCGGCTTGTACGCGGGGGGGCGAAGGGGGCGTGGTCGTGGGCGAGCCCGGCCGCTCGCAGTGAGCTCACCGGGCCCGCATGGTCCCCCCCCCCCGCCGGGAGCGAGCTGAGGCTCGAGGCCTCCCGCGGCACCCCGGTGAGTGGCGCGCCGCGTTGGAAGGGGTGGGAGGGGTGGGGGGACGGAGGGGGGGAACCGCAGGCGCGGCAGGCGCCGCGTCCATCCCCCGCCGCGCGTGGCGCCGAGGTGGCGACGGGCTAAGCCGGGCGATGGCCCGGCGTGCCCGTCGGGGGCGGGAGGGGGGTGGCGGCGAGGCGGACTGGGGGGGCAGTAAGCTCCTCACCCAGTCCTCGCCTCGTCGCCCGGCCTCCCTGCGTAGCGCATCCCAAAGGGCCTCCATGGTCACTTGCCTGGGTGGACGAGCGTCAGTCAGACCGCTCGTCATCCACGCCGGGGGTCAAAGAGGAAGGGGAGGGGGACAAACGTCCCTTTATACTCCCCCCCCCTTTGAGGTCACTTCCCCCCAGTGACCACTTCCCCCATGGCTGGTCTGCCTCCGGACGGAGCGCAGGCCAGTCATGTGGGCTGCCCTCCTTAAAGGGACGGCGCTTTCTTTCTATAGCAACCCATTCTATGTAAGCCATATGGGAGTGCCTAATCCATGCAGATTTTGCGAAATAGCAGGCAGATTCTATACTCCTGAACTGCATGGGGTGGCCATCTCGCCACAATTTTGACAGCTCTTGTTCTTAAAAAACCCAGTCCCACAATCAAAATTACACAAACTCTCTGTGAAATAAAGCTTTATCACTAGCCAAAAGTAAAAGGCTATTGGCTGTAATGACTCATCACTGCATCACTGCTCAGAAAGCAGCTGCAGAGGCCATTGCCTTTGATACTGTACATAGTTACATCTGTCACATGATAAACATGCTGATCCCTTTTCTGAGGCACATCCCTTTTTCAGCTCATCTGCAGTGTGTCTGTGTGTGTGCTAGCAAAGGCTTTTCCCATCATTGCTCATGTGTAAGGGCTCTCATGTGTGGTTCAAGATGGCCACATATATTGCACAACATCTGCATGGGTTAAGCCCTCTAAACAGCATATGTCACTGATTGTCAAAGGGGGCTTTAGGGTCCAATGTCCAAATCAAACTTTTAACTAACTCGCTCATAAAACAATAAAAAATAAGCCTACTTCAGTCTCAGTTTCAGTGTCAGGCCATGTCCTCATCCTCCAGCTGGCTATGGTGTCTTCAGCTGGACAGAGGACACTTCCTCTGCCCCGTGCTGGCATCTCGCTCCCAGCCGCAGGGAGGGGCTTATATACGGGTGACGGGTGCAGTAGAAGCGAGATATTTATGCCCGGCACCTGGTTTCCGCCGATCTCTCCAGCTATCAGAAGCTGGGGAAGATGGTCGGGGCACCAGTGATTGGCGGGGTAAGTAGGAGGATAAAATTAATAGAATTATTTTTCATTCTGTGTGTCCCTTTGGGGGCTGTCCGCTTGCTGGTAGGTGACATACCATAACCCCTGCTCCTTTACCTGCATCTCCAAAGCCCAAAAGAGCCTGCGGTCCGTGAGGGCTATGCAGGCTGGTAGCCTTCAGGGCCGGGGGCCAGCCACTCGGCCTCCACTACCTCCCCCGATAGCTGGGTGATTTTACTGGGATAGGAGTGACCCCATGCCAAGATGCTGGTAGCAGGGGCTGTGGATTCTACAGAGATTGGCACAGGACAGTGACCGGGGGACAGTGAGAGAGCAGGTGAGATTTTACTTTTTTTTAGGGCTTTCAGCCATCAGAAATTTACATCAAATATTCCACTAAAGAAGCGAAGTCTGCACGAATAAAACTTATGAAAAGATAAAACATTTGCTGGTGCAGTAAATGACGGATCCTGCACCGCTGACCCAGGAAATACTGATAGAATAGATTTGTAGAGAAGTAGAAAAAAAAATACAATCTATAAATATTTATGATCCATGGTGCCTTAAAGTAGTAGAAGGAAATGTTACTATCCAGCAACAATTCAAATGGTGCAATTGCCCGATCTGGGCCACCTCTTCAAGGGATTCCAAGTATATTTGTGTGTCTTATGCACTTTAAGCAGCTGCTTTGTGTATTTTAAACACATATCTAGCTGACTGCCCACCTATACACCATATATGGTCGGGATACTTAAGCTAGAAAATGGAAAGTGGTAATTAATGAAAAAAAGCTTGGGCACCCCTGAATTAGATTCACTTTACTGACCTTATTTTTACCCTGTGATAATGCCTAAATATTTGTGGAAATAAAGATGTACATACATATTTAAAAAATGTCATTCCTAAAGCAAATGTAGAACTTTACATTTTTAAGAGGAACATTGGTGGTATCTGCCAGACTCTGCCAGACTTGCTCTGCTGTGTGAGGTCCTGACAATCGCCGAGTGAACTCACCTAGCTGATGAGGGCCACAATACCTATACCTGGGGCAGGCATTTGCGAATGCCCGTTATTGGTACGTTTCTCAGCTGAAGATGACGGGAAATGTGCCAGCGGTGCGCTAATATCCCTAGTAGAAGATGAAAAGAGCAGCGCGCGCTGATTGGCTATCCATCCATGCCTTCATCCTGTCAGCGAACTAGGGGATTTACACAGCAAGTCAGGATGTCCCACTAGAGAGGACTAACATTCAGGGGGTTGAAAATCTTCCTCTTTATTAATGACTTGTAAAAATGTAATCTCTTTTAAATCAATATCCAAAATTAGACTTTTTATCAAATATATAAAATGTCAAGTCCATAAATTTGGGGAATCTGTTCTCATCATGTATACATTCTCATACACATATTTAACTTTATATTATATTGGGCACAACAATTTCATCAATTGTTTCCCTTTGATTACTTGATTAGTTGCACAGTTTTTTATATTGATTTGGTTATTTGTGAATATGTTTTTGATATTTTAGATTCTGGGTGCCCAAGAGACAGGAATTCACAGGGATTTTGGTCTACTTTTATATATACATTTATATTCTTAAACATATCCTTTAGTATTACCCTCAATACCTTCAATACCTTCTTCTTTGACAGTTTGAGAGCATTTATGCGCATTTTTGTTGTATTTGTATTTGCAATGTATGTAACAAAGTAAAATAATACAAACTTTTTATATATATATAATCTCTATTCGTTAGAACAGAATTTGCTTTTTGCGGTGTTATCATTAGCTACCAACACTATGTGCACATAGCTTGCACTATGTCTCATCAAAAAGCAATAACATTACATCAAAGGCAAAGAAAGTGTTTCCACAACAGTTGGCACAGCTGCCATTTATCTGTGTAGATGAACATTTGAAAACTATGGTCGCCTCTGAATACACAGCATCGTTGTCTTTTTCTTGACATGCTCGGTCCTGTTATTGTTGTTTTATTAAGAAAGAATTTCCATAAATTCCATTCCATAGAGGAAAAAATGCCCTAAACCAGCATTATATGCAATATATACCACCCAATAGGCAAACTATAAAAAGATACAGATCTCAGATGCAGATTCCAGGTGGTTATATATCAAACTATACAAGCCCCCCTCCCCCAGGGTCTGGGGGCAAATTATAAGGTCACTAAAACAACAATGTACAGCTTTAAGAGTAAAGAATATGTCAAGACCAAGTAAATGAACTTGAGGAGGCATCAGTTCTGCTGTTAAGTTTATGGCATCAAAACTGAAACAAAAAACACATGTTAAAATAAAATGAAATAAGTAAAGTCTGGCAAAGAACTATTTCTGAGGGAGGAAAAAACACTTGTGACAGAGGCCAGAGCAAATGGGAGGATTAGCCAGTCTGGTATGCTGTTATCTTTAAGTTGGTACATTTGTTTGCCATTAACATGCTACAGAAGAGGCCATTCCTGAGGCCTTGTGACTTCCATTTTGTTCGGCGTGCATGTTCTGCATTGGCTGACACCTGGGTTTAATCACCCCTTTTATAGGGTAGTTCTAGCAGGGCGATGGGGAGTCCCGATGATTTAATTGCTAAAATAATTGGTAATTAAGTGTATGGGAAAGAGAGGTGTGAGAGGCAGCTTTAAGGGGCTGTCAGTCATTACACCGTGTACACAGGACGGGTTCCAAGCAAGGTCAATGCCATGATGACTGAATGTGGCTTGGACGGCTTCCATTTCTGCAATATCTGGTGATTTGACTTCACACGCTGCTTGTTTATCTCTCACACAATGACACAGATCTTTCGACTCTGCAGCAAGATATATGTGACACATAGCAGGCTTCATTCCTGATGTCTGCACCTCCATTTTACTAGATTTACCTCACAAGTTTTTCTAGATCCCATTATTTTACACAAATTCTGTGGATTAATAATAAAAAGAGGAGGAATCCCCGGCCTAGAGTTGATAAGGTGACATGCCTGACATTTCTTCTATGTGCTCTAGGCCTAACTCTATGACCAACGCACGCTGGTGCAGGAATGCATTGCTGGAGGAAAGTGGCTACCGGGATGCCCATTAATATGCACAGCATAGAAAGCTGAGAGATTCCACATGCACACCATGGAATTCCCACAACGCAATGAGAATCCGCATGCGCGCCATGGAATTCCCACAACGCAATGAGAATCCGCATGCGCACCATGGAATTCCCACAACGCAATGAGAATCCGCATGCGCACCATGGAATTCCCACAACGCAATGAGAATCCGCATGCGCGCCATGGAATTCCCACAACGTAATGAGAATCCGCATGCGCGCCATGGAATTCCCACAACGCAATGAGAATCCGCATGCGACCATGGAATTCCCACAACGCAATGAGAATCCGCATGCGCACCATGGAATTCCCACAACGCAATGAGAATCCGCATGCGCATCATGGAATTCCCACAACTCAATGAGAATCCGCATGCGCACAATGGAATTCCCACAACGCAATGAGAATCCGCATGCGCATCATGGAATTCCCACAACTCAATGAGAATCCGCATGCGCACCATGGAATTCCCACAACGCAATAAGAATCCGCATGCGCATCATGGAATTCCCACAACTCAATGAGAATCCGCATGTGCACCATGGAATTCCCCCAACGCAATGAGAATCCGCGTGCGCACCATGGAATTCCCACAACGCAATTAGAATCCGCATGCGCATCATGGAATTCCCACAACTCAATGAGAATCCGCATGCGCACCATGGAATTCCCACAACGCCATTACTCTCGGCCTTCCTCAGACTTACACACAGTGCAGAAAAGAGGTTCCAGCAGGGGTTCCCCTGAAAGAGGAACAAAACCTGGGAGATTGAAAATCCAGAGTTTAGTTTCTTTGCAGCAACATAAACAGGGAATATGGAGAGAAATACAAATGTGGTTTTTAAGATCAAAAAACATTTCTACTGTAACATAGGAAATTACTCATGGCCACAGAAGTCAGATGCATCGTGGAGGCTGATTCATTACTAACGCTAGGTATTGGCAGATAAGCATCTGTATAGCGGCGCTTAGAGCGACCACTAGTAGACACTGTAAGCGGGTATCAGGCGCTGTAACAGAGCGTCTCAGTCGCTCTAGTAACCTGGCCGGCATTGATGAATGTGATGTATGTTGGCCACTGTAACACCAGTATTACGCTGCAGGGAGCGAAAAGATAGCGCCAGCTCAGTGCGACCAACTCTTGGTGCTCCACACCATACTATAAAATATATACAAACACAGGGTTGGCGTTATAAACCTGGTCGCTATAGCACAGAGCGCCAGGTGCTGTGTGATTAAAGTCTGTTTTTGAACACATATCCACCTGTAACAGAGCACATTAAATTATATTGTTTTAACGCTGTGACATTAACACTAAATACAATTCTGCATAAAAAACAAAAAAGTCTAAAAAGTTTTCAAAAATGACTTTTTACATATATAGCTCCTGCTACCAATGCCGCCCTGCTACAAAGTGAAATCGCTGCCCCCACAGATTTCCTCTTTCCCTTTTAAGCAAATCTGTGGCATCAGATTGGAAGCAAACCAAAAAGATAGATTAGAGGCCGATTCATCAATAGCGCCAGGTAGCGACAGATGAGCGACTGTAGCTTGATTTTTTCAGCGCCAGCCAGTATTCGCTGTGCTTGGCCGGCATTAGCTTGATGACAGCGACTCAGTCGGTGTGCGGTAATGTTGAATACGGGCTGGGGGGTCGCTGTTTCACAGGTCCAGCGTTGTATGTGAGCGCCTGACAACGAATGGCCAGAGCGAACGGCTAGCTTCATATTCATCAACAAATCACGCTCCGAATGTGCTGTCGCTGTCCATTCCTTGTTTAAACCCCAGAGCGCTGGCGGCGATCTGTACTAACTAGTTTTTAACCCCTAAACAACCATATTTTTTGAATGTAACATTATACATATTTTTAGAATCATTTTGTAATATGAATACATTAATCTCAGACCTGTTAGATCAATTCTGCACATATTTTTTTTTTTTTTTTTTTGACTTAAGAATAAATCCTAACATTGCAGAAGTGGTCTCCGATTTTTTGAGATTAAAAAAAAAAAAAAAAAAAAAAAATTATTACCAATTAATTATGAATAATTATAGATTGCTCCATTGAAATGCATTGGACATCGCCAGGGAGCGACAGCTCATACCTGGCGCTGTGAGGGAATTTGCAGCGGCGCTGTTCGGTCCAGGCGGCTTCATGATGAATGCCGCGCTAGCCGTCGCTCTCGCCGGCGCTAGCCTCATTTTGCTTGATAAATGCGTCATTGTGACCGCCGCCGGGCGTACTTGAGTCGGTAGTCGCCGTTAGCTGCCGCTACCTGGCGCTCGTCAGACACTACCTGGCGCTATCGCTTGATGAATAAGGGCCTTAGATAAAAAGCAGGCACCACAAAAAAAACTTCTTTGGCTAAACCTCAGCAAGTGAACCAGGTGGTGGTGGAGGAAGGCAATGGAAGGTAGGTAACGAAGGTAATGTTGCCAATTTGTGGTGCCTCCGATTTGATACTATAGGATTTCGAACATGCAGGACTGGACCTCATGGCGGCCATGCTTGGGTCATACTACAGTATTCAACCATTGATAATTGAGTAAATTTTATTAGACATTTATTTTCTTATATTTATACATCTGTGTAAGATTATTCCCCTCTCGCCCCACCTGACATTGATGTTTTATGGGGCCTCAAAATTCTTAATGTTACTGCTGCCACATGATATAGGTGGATCACCTAGGTGAAGACTAATACCCCCCTGTAGACAGTGAGTAGCTGCACACTAAGGGGGTTATTCATTAAGGGATAGCGCCAGGTAGGGCCTCGTAGTGGCAGGCAGCGTCTGGTGAACGCTGGGTGCTGTAAGCAATACCACATTTATGAAGGCGATTCTGGTGAGCGACTCTAACAGCGCCATGTATTGTCCGATTCATCATTACAGGCAGCTCAGCGTATAGCGCCGGAACTCTAGCTTCCAGCGCGCCAGGTATTACCTGTCACTTCCTGTCACTCTCCCATACATTTCAATAGACGTTCTTTTTCTTCAATTTAAACAGGGTTTTTTGTGTTTAATTGTTTTTTTTTTTTTCAAATAATTGTGTGACCTATATATATATACACACACACACATACACACAACACGTATACATACACATCTGTTGCCATCAACTTACATAGTATAGCAGTAAAGTGGCAATTACCTAGCATATAATGAGGTTTACACTTGTGTCCAGTGAAAGGTCAGAATGATAATCATGCAAAAGGCGTCCATGCATTAAATGCAATTTGTCATTTGGGGTAGAGGTCAATGATGGCTTGACGTTGTCACATATTTACATTGTTACTAAAAAGGAGGACTATGGGAAACCATTGAATTGGTTGGGTAAGTAGAATGCTTTAATGCAATATGCCTTGTAATTTTAAAGCCCAGACCTTTTCAGCCAATTAATGGGGATTATTAAAAAATTCTCCCGGCCAAAGATCAGATTTCTTAGCAACAATCCCTTGAACACTTAAGGTCATCTGCCTGCAACACATAAAAAAACAATAAGGTGGCAATTGATGGACTTTGAGCAGAAGCTTTGAGCAGAATTTCTAATAATCCCCCCCCCCCACCTCACCAATTTACCAACTTAACTGATATACTGTTAAAACTAAAGGTTTATCCTTTCAGTAGTATGAGAACATCAAACAGCATATCTATTGATTTTTGTGGAGGCCCTGGCTACAAGAGGTGACTATCAAGTGGCCTGAAAAAGGACACCATTCGTCCTAGTCTTAGACCAGGAATTTTCAGCGTATTGATCTTTTTTTTTTACTTCTTCGCTGAAATGCAGCAGTGGTTGGCTAACTGTACCTGCAGCTAACATAATTTTGAAAGTTTGGACCCATAAAACTACCAATCCCCACAAATCATTGATGTTTTAAATTATCAACATGAGCATAAGATAGCTTTGCCAAAGTGGATCTATCAGCATCCTCTGCAGGCATGCCGGTCGGGGGGCTCCCATATGGTCTGGCTGCTGGCAAGAAGCCGGTATTGCAGCTGGTCTAACAGCATCTGTATTGAGGGGGGGCAGAGGTCTCCCCTCCTTTACCTTTGCCATCCTGCTAGCTAATGCCAGGCTGCTGGGCAGGGAGGCTTTTATACCACGCAGGAGAATTTAGTGTTCCTATAAAGCAGGACCCACTGAAAATGGGGTAAGGTGACTGTAACTGTACCACCCCTCCCCACCAGAGGAGGTGGGTAAAATAAAAATATAAAATGTACCTGGTCCTGGCAAGTCACATGTTCCCATCCCGGAAGCAGGGACATGTGTCCCAATTTGTTGAAGTTACTGTCCAGCTGCGCATGCTGGGCTTGATGAGATAGTCTTATAACTTAATTATCTCCTAATTGCATAATGATGAGTGCCATTTGGGACGCCCTGCTGTGTGTATCCTAGTGGTTAGCCCAGTAAATTCACCTTCCTGGCATTCCCACGATACAGGCGAGGTCGACCAAGCACATTGATTGGCTGAGCAGATCGCTGCTTTTGTTCTAGCTGTGGGCCTGCCTGTGCCACCCATTCAGAAAGGCCTGGCACAGGTACGTGCATAGCTGGAGGTTAGCGGGAATGCGGCCGCATCATCTCTGCAGTCCTGCAGTGTCGGGGGCTTCCTCATGGTCTGGGGAATTTGGCGAGTGGTTTGGGAGCAGGTGAGTGGAATGGGCAATAGGGAGGTTTCACACAGTGGGACATTCCAATTCAGGGTGTCCCAAGGAGAGTGGGACTCAGATGGCCCTAGTCTTTTGGACTCCAGGGCCGCTTCAAAATTAATGTATTATTATTACATGTCTGCTAAACCAAAAAAAGGATACTAATCTTTTGTTCTTCGTTCACTTCTGGAGGTGAGAAACTGGATTGTGAGGTTGAGTCCCTGCTCCATCCAGGCTTGATCTCAAGTTACTGGAAACCTCATGATAAAAAAGCTGCCCCCTGCCATCATTCACAGTGATTCTGCCCTGCCCTTTCTATCTAATGCAAGAAGTTGTGCCGAGTCCTGGAAATGCCAGGCCAAGCATTAACATGCTCCCTCCCTTGCAGTGAATGAAGCGTTCTGCAGTCACTGTGCCCGATGGCAGGAGATGGACTGGCAGGAGAAAGTGCAGGGGACCCCTAGCTCGCAAGAGGTCACTGACTGCAGTGGCAATAAAGATCAGCTTTTAATCATCACGGTCAAGCACATAGTCCTTATACTCCAACGGTTAACATTTCAACAGCTCTATGTATGTCACAGTACTCTCACAGTTGGATGACACCTTGCAGCTGTTCCTTAACCAGCTCAGTTCCTCTTTATCCACTTGTTAGCAAGACAATAGCTCATATCACATCCACAAAAGAAAGCAGACATTAACTTCAATCCAAGGAACAGATCTCAGCACAGTTCATAAGCATCCAATGAATTAAAATCAGGTTCAGTTATTGCTCACCTAACTCATAGATCACAACTCACGATTCATCTTAATAATGGGAGTTATATGGGCATAAACCACCCAACTTTGATGGAACTACTCTCTCCCCATCAACTCTTTAAGGTAGGGGATCACGCAGGACAAGATTAACTAAGGGAGACCTTCTCCACCTTAGGGCTATGGCTTACTTGGTTCAGTTCCAGTTCCTTTACAGACAGCAGAATTTCCAGGGACAAAGTTCCCAACCGGGTTCCACCCTTCCGCTGGGCTTAAGGGTAACAGGGGCAGCCGCAAATTACTGGAGATCAGGCACCTCTTGTAGGTCTTGCACGCTCCCATTTTCCGGCGACTTAACGTTTATGCCACAGGCACCTACGAGACTTTCTAGCTCTCTCGACCAGGTCCTCCCAGGCGTCCTGAAACCCTTGCGTGCCAAAGCTGTATTTCTTCCTGCGTTGTGTTATCTGTCACTGCCACTTCCCAGACTTGTGCGAAACTGGGCTTTTAAGGGTGACCTACCCAGTGACCTATCATGGGCCCCACCCAGTATGTCACCCAGTAGTATAAAGACTCCACCCACTCTATATTGTCAGGGCTGAACTCCACCCTCTTCCCTCAAGCCTAAAGTCTAACTCCTTCCACTCTCATCTCTTCTTAGGGGAAACCCAACCTCTTCTCTCTGGTTAAATACTAACTCTGCCCACTTACCTGTCAGATATAAGATAACTATGCCCACTTGTCCCCCTATTATAGGGTAGCTCCTCCCATCCCCTCTGTCCCATTAATCACAATGAAGGACAGCTGTATAGATGGGAAGGGGCTGCCTGTCGGGAAGAATACCACCACGCAGGGCTACCCACCTCCTAATTTGGACCAGGAACCACAAAGGGGCATCCCAAACTGGGAAGAGCTAAGGGATCCCGAGCTGGAGCATGAGATCACCCACTGACCCATCAAGGACTGGGTCCACTGGAATTAGAATGGAGGCTGCACATTCTCTGCCATGGTAAGCACACTTCTTGACTCACCCTTCTAGGCCTTAGAATCACCTATGCCCTCCCCTGCTAGTTGTTTCTGCTCTCCCCCCAGAGGTCCTTGATGGACCACAGCTGAAGCCCAAAACCAAACGTATAGTCTAAAAGACAATAGTTCTGTCAGAACCCCTTCCTTGCTGCAGCATCCCTGCTCCGCAGGTTCCCCTCTACTGACTTGTAGATGTTTGGCGATGTTTGGATTCGGGCCCTATAGAATCCTCAGCATTTGAGCCAGTGCTCTCAAACCAGAGGCATATTTTTGTTTAATCTGTTTTTATTGGCGGCCAAGAAAGGAACAAGCAAAATACAGAATACAATACAATGTTATAGCAATAAAATAGTTAGACAATACAGTAACACACTTACACAGTGCCACAAACATACCAGATTTGCTATCTGCAACCTTATAGGGTTTGAGCTAAGCTCAGAGAGACCCAGATGCAGCGACCGGCCGATGATGATGGACTGCCCAAACATGCCAGACAGCAGGAGGGAGGGGGACCCGCACCCTCAGAGTCAAGTGATATCCAGCCAGGCCAGCTCTTTTTTTCACCCAATACCTGTTATTTAAATGACAGTTTTGTACCTGCAAACAATAACCTGCAGCACCCTTATATATCCTCACAGACACTCCACCCCTTGATAGAGGAGTCTCCTGCTAGCTGCATGGTACCCATCTATAAGATCTCAAAGACAGTGTAAGAATAAGATAGAAACCGAGGAAAGGAAATCGGATAAAAATAAAAAAAAAGAATGGGAAGGGAATGAGAGGGGGTAATGTCTGGGCTAGAGCTGATATACCGACCCTTCCATGTTGCAACTTCAGCGAAGAGCCAGATCTATAGTGCAACCACTTCTCTCATATGATCCACCATGCCCCTTCACAACATTGCTCGGAAACTATCTGAGTCCCGAAGGTCTATCCAGCTAGCCCAAGTCACCGTATATTTGTCTCTGAGGCCTTTATTGTCCAAAATGAGCTCCTCCATTTGCCTGATACATTCAAGCTCCACTCCACCTCCACCTCCTGCGTCCTTCTTGTATTGGGATATGGGGCTCTCTGTAAGGGAGTGGAGGGTTAGTTGAGGTGAGTTATTCACTGTTGTGCCAGTGGTCTCCCTGTATATACCCCAAACCTCATCCCAGAAGGATCTAATGGCTGGACATCCCCACCAGATGTGAGTCATGTTTCCCTCCTCAGACCAGAAGCATATTTGAGTAGCACTGGTTTTGTCCATCAAAACAAAGTAAAGCCTCAGTTTCTGAAAAGTGATACATAAATACCCCTAACTGTATAAAGAGACTAAACATCTAGAAAAACAAAAATGTGACTATAACACATTCCAAAATCTTAAAAACACAGTAAGTCTTCTGACATTCATAAGACTAATGACATCAGAAATATCCGAGCATGCTACATGCAAAACAATAGGTGAAACATTAGCACCTCAAACATTGTATGTTTTTTCTTGCCAGAAAGCCAACTTACACAGTAATCAAGTCTTTCCAAAACATGCACTGAAATCACTTCAAACAGTAACCACAATTTAACAAAAGATAATGTTACTAGTGTCAATGATATTTTAGAAGACCACAAATTATAATCCAAAAATACTACATGTTTTTTTAGCCCTATATGATGAAAGGGGTGAGTAAAGTCTTGTTGTTAAACTTCTTCTAAGGTGGCTTTTCATGTCGATACAAATGTTTTTACATGACATACAATGGCTTGTTACTAGAGCATGCCATCAATACATGCCTAGCGTATCATTAAGTTTTAGCTAGTAAGAGTATAATGCTGACACTACATGGCAGGGTATTGACTCCTTAATGAATACACTTTACAGATATAAACTAGTTACCGGTAACTGTGCTTTAATGCATCAAGAGCCACCTATTTGTCCACATTTCATGTTATTGTGTGTCACCATAGATTTATTGTTGATTTATTATTACAACCATGGTCACAGTGGGTTATTTACTTAGTATGCAGATTTATTTAAAGATAAAAGATTTAAAGATTTATTAAGTAATTATGTGATGAGAAAAACATGTTTGATCACCAGGGGTGGACTGGTCATAGGGATCATAGGGCGAGTTCCCAATGGGCTGGCCTGCTTTGGAACCGACGACTGGGCAAAGCTGTTGACATGCGACCTACCTCAACCAAAGCCTATGCTGGAATTTACTCACACTTCATGAACCCCCCCCTTCACCCCCTCTGACACCTTTCTCTATACTTGTCCACCAGCCAAGGAGCCCCAGACCATGTTCTGCCCCTGTAATGCTACATTTTAGTGTTCTCTTAAGAGTGGTCATATTTACCAAGTCCATGGTCTGTCCCTTCCTTAGCTGATGAAAGCGCTCTTTCATCTGGTCAGGAAGCCCATTAGGGGAGGGATATAGCACCATGGGCTGTCCAGGCCAATAAAATCCTGGTTTTTGTCCCCAGTCTGTCCTTTATGATCACCTTCTGAAAACAGTAGTCACCAAGTTTACTAGGTCCACCAGGAGCACCTGAAACAAGGTGCTTGAGTGCTCACTGACTGCAATTTTCAAACCTTTTAATGGTTAGTGGCTCGCTAAAGAAATTATAAATTGAAATCAGGGATGCAACACCCTTGGCCCCGAGACAACATGCAGCCCACACCGACATCAAGAGCTGGATTAAGTGTGGTCGAGGCTCTTGGGCACAAAATCTGATGGAGGCCCCAGATACAGTGAGCGACTGCCGATTGAAAGCTCTGCACCCACCCATCACTGTAGCATTGCTCGCGGTGGCTTTGCTGCCCTACACTCTCCGTCCTGCCCTGTGGTGGTTTTGGTTGCCCAGGAGCGCAGGGCCTCCACTGCTGCCGATAGCTTTGTTGCTGGCCCTGCGGACTGTCAGACCAAAGACTGAAAAACCTTCAGGACCAGACCATAACACAAAGGTTGGTGGAGGCCCTCTTTGCAGGGTAAGTGGTGTCCCTTACACCCCCTCATAATCTGGCCCTGCTGCCATCAGTTGTGGCACCTAGCACTTTTGGGGAGCTGAACTTGCCTTGCCTGCACTTGGCAGTTCATTACTAAGAGGCCGATTCATTAATAGCGCCAGGTAGCGACAGATGAGCGCCAGTAGCGTGATTTTCTCAGCGCCAGCTAGTATTCGCTGTGCTTGGCCGGGGTTTGCTTGTTGACAGCGACTCAGTCGGTGTGCGGTAATGTTGAATACGGGCTGGGGGGTCGCTGTTTGACAGGTTCCGCGCTGTATGGGTTCGCCTGACAACGAATGGCCAGAGCGAACGGCTTGCTGCAGATTCATTAACAAAACACGCTCCGAATTTATTCGCGCTGTGAATTCCTTGTTTAAACCCCAGAGCGCTGGCGGCGATGGGTGTAAAATAGTTTTTAACCCCCAAACAACCATATTTTTAGATTGTAAAATTATACAAGTTTTTATAAACATTTTGTAATATGAATACATTAATATCAGACCTTTAATATCAATTCTGCACAAATTTTTTTTTTTTTTTTTTTTTACCTTAAAAAAAAATCCTAACATTGCAGAAGTGGTCACAGAATTTTTGACATAAAAAAAAAAAAATAAACATTAATAGGAATTAATTATGATTAATTAAAGATTGCTCCATTGAAATGCATTGGACATCGCCAGGGAGCAACAGGTCATACCTGGCGCTGTGATGGGATTAGCAGCGGCACTGTTCGTTGCAGTCGGCTACATGATGAATCCCGCGCTAGCTGATGCTCTCGCCGGCTCTCCTCTGTTCTTCACTTCTCTTCCTGTCTCACCACTGTCCACCTCCTGTTTACATTTTCTCACCATACCTTTGTCTACCTCTATCCACCTGTGATTACTTCTCCATACCCCTGCTAACCTGACCCCTGCCAATCTCACCTCTCTAAACCTCTACTAACCTCTCCCATGCCCGCCTCTCAATACATCTTCCAGCCTGACCCCTGCTAACCTAACCTCTGCTCACCTCTTCCCACCTCAACTCTGCCCATCTCACCTCTTCCTTGCTTACATCTGCCCATGTCACCTCTGCTCACTTCAACTCTACCCACTTTTGTTCACCCTACCTGCTTCATCTCTGCCCACCTTTGCATATACATAAAAGCATATACAATAACAAGGTTAAAGCTTGCATTTAGTAATCCATTTGCATTTTCACATTTAATTGCGGCTCCTGAAGTGAAACAGTAATACAATGTGGACCTTAGACTAAAATGAAAATCCCTATGCTGAGCCTGCATCAGCCCTGGCAGTAGTGTGCTGTACTGTGCTAGCCATAGTAAACAATAGAAGAATGCAATTCCTTTTGTAGGCTATCATAAGCAAATTTGAGTGAGCTTGCAAGAATACATAATCCTCTTCCTCGGACATAATGTTACATTCAAGCAATGGAAAAAGATCTACCACAATGATCCTGACAAGCTTTTGATGGGCTGTGGAAGGGGGAAGTTTGTGTCTGCAGTAGAGAGAGATGGTAGTGAGCTTAAAAAAGTTTTGGTCAAAACACTGTGAACAGTTAGGTAATCTGAAGATGAAATGATCTCCAAATGGCATACAGTTGAAAAATGCACATTTACTTTTTCTGCCATTTTGTATTGTATTGTAGTCGCACCAAAAAAATATTTTAAACTTTCATCTTTTATATTTTATATATTTTAAAATATAAAAAAGGGAAAATGTGTTGAAGCCCATGGTCAGTGTCCAGTATCAGCCCCTTTGGCAAGTATCATGCTTTTTATATCCAGACAGGAGTCTTTCAGTCTTTGAGGGATTTTCATCCATTATTCTTTGCAAAAGGATTCCAGTTGTGTGAGATTCCTGGCTGGTCTTGTGTTCACTGCTCTTGTAAGGCCAGGCCATGGATATCCTTGATTAGGGGCCTGTGAGGGCCATGGTAAAACCTTCAGCTTGTGCCCTTTGAGCTGGTCAGTTGGGGATTTTGAAGTGTGCTCAGGATCACTTTTTATTTGTAGAAGCCATTTTATTTCAGCTTTAGCCTTTTTCAGTTGCTGTTGGTTATCTGCTTTCAGAATTTTCTGAAATTTTAATGAATTCATTTCCAAAGGACTTGTTTCCAAAATGCATCAGGCTTGTTCAAGGGATGTAGAAGAGGTTTCTTCTTATGACTTTTCCATGAATACCATATTGGTGCAGGTGCCACTGAACAGTAGAACAATGTACCTGTGTGGAGGTCTTTTGCAGTTAATTAGGGGTTCTGGTTTGCCTTTCTAGCAATCCTATAAGCAACGGTCTCTAATTTTTTCTGGGTCTTTCAAACCTTCTCTTGACCTCCACTGTTCCTGATAACTGACATTCCTAAATAGTATTTCAAAGAAAATAGCAGCCCTAAGCTGCTTGGCTATATATTTATAGCCTTCTCCTGCTTTTGGAGTCTCAAATATTTAAGCAGTTAGGCTGCTGCTGTGTTTTGGGACAAGATAATATGATTCTGGGTATTTACCAAACCAAAGAAACACTGAATATGCTTTCTGGAGTTTATTTCATATTCAGCCTGCTTAAAGAGGAACTATGGTCAAAAACGACCATAGTACCTCTTTACTATACAGCAGCGGGGCAGCGTGACACCGGGCAACGCAACCCGAGCTGCTGTATAGTAATGAGAGACTATGGTCATTATTGATTGACCATAGTTCCTCCTTAACTGTTCACAGTATCAGCCAAGGCGATATAAAACTTTTGCATGCCAGTGGACATGGGGGATGTATTTTGTTTATTTCTGTAAACTGTCAGATGAGCCCAGTATTTGTCTATCCTGGGTTTTTCTGAGTGATGCAGCATTTAGCCATGTATTATGCAATTTTATCACATTGAGAACCTTGATATTTATGTGAAATACCATGCTGTCTGGCATAAAAAGTGATGTCTGCAATATTAAAATCATGTATACAGTCTGCAGTTAACATCCTAGACTTGCTGGTGTGTGCCAGGGGCTCAAGGCTTTTATACAACAAACTGAAAGGGCAAATTGGGTGAACTGGCTGTTTTGCGTCTATTGCCTTTAAGTTCTGAAACTTTTTCTAAGTTGCCCAGACCCATAGGCCTCAAATAGTAGCCACAATCAGCTTTGTTATATAAAATAAAGGCAGTCATTTTCCTCCTTTTCAGTTCTCCCACACATATACCAGATCATATGCAATCAAACAAGTCCCCCATTGTTCCCATAGGGGTGTCTGCTGGTGACATGATGCCTGCCATTTCCTGTGCCATCGAGCTCTCCAAGAATTCTTAATGTATCTCTTACTCAGCCGGCTGAACCATTATATTACCTTTATAAATGGTGGGCACTTGTGGACTTGGAATATGAGGGGTCATTAACTGTTCAAGAGGATGGATTGATTCATTTCAGTCCACTATTATACTGCATAATAGACATGCTTTTTCATGCAGCTGAATTTATAAAGTCACTTTATATTCAATTATATATTATTATTATTTGTTTACATGGAAAATAAATCAGTGCGCCCTGGAGTCTCATAGAGTCCAGGGCCGGTTTTGGCCTGCTTTAAACCGGACCTTCACCATGACTTAATGAGAAGACCAAACCCTTAAAAAATGATTCCCCAGCATCTAAAAATAATATATTTTAAGTTTTTAGTCGCTTATTTATTATTCTTTCCCCTGCTGGGATGCAACTCTGTTCAGGACTCTAGTATACGGGCGTCGCCACCTTGCCTCAGAAGCCTCACACAGACTGAGGAGAGGAGAGCGGGATTAAGTGCAGGGGGCGGGGTTATAGCTGTGCTTTGCACAAAGTAGAGCCTGGTTCAGGAAAAGGACAGCAATCCCAGAATGCAGAGTGACACAGTCAGAAGACACTTCCTGTTTGCAGGCTGCCTGATGCTCCATGAGCCACCATCTTGGATGTTTAAAGGCTCAGAAAATGCACTAGCGGCAGGTAGGATGATTTTTAATGTGGGCAATCTGTATGTACAGGGTGTGCGAAATATATATGATAAGCTCTTATTCAGGGTGAAGGTCCGCTTTAAGGTAAACAAAATACACTACACTTGGGTATCAAACTAATTTTCACCAAGAACCACATCAGCATTTTGGTTGCCTTCAAAGGACCAGTTAATAAGAAACATAAAACACAATTTAAAGACCATTGAAATCTATGGTTACAGACACAATAATTTTAAGCAGGGCAGATACAGACGGCACCAAGTATTTTGCCCAGGACATATACAGACGCTGAATTAATTTGGCCACATAAAAAGGCTTGGAGGACCGCATCCTGCCCCTGGGACTTGAGTCCTACGTATTATATGTGCTCTAAAGTAACATTAAAATAAAAAGTAGTATTTGGCAGTGATTCTATTATGGCTCTCTGATGGGTGACCAATAGTGCCACTAACATACCAATAGGATCTCCAAAATAAGTGAGTTTGTACAATGGGCACCTGGGGCTCCCACCCAGTGCCGCTTATTGTGGTGCCATGATGCTGTGAATAAAAGCACTCAGCATTAGATGGCAGTTTCAGTGCAGGCGGACCACATTGGAAGGTGTAGAGCAGGTGTGCCCTCAGAATACCCAGCAAGCACTCATACTGAACTGGACCAAGAGCCTGGCACAGTTGGAAAAAACATTTCCCAAACTTACTTTCCCCATCTGCATGCATGATACTGAAGCATTGTCAGCACTTACATTTGCTCCTGCATCCATGATAACTGACTATGCACAGTAACAGGAAGCCCAGCATCAACTCCTGTTTGCAGGTAGTCTGAAAATGCATGAGTCGCCATTTTGTTTTTAAAATTTACAGCAGCAGGAGTTAGATAAGGTAAAATAATTTGTGCAGCATCTGAATTGCCCTGGGAGGGATGCATATGACACTGTTTGTTGGGTTAGTCTGGTTTGTGATTTTTTGATGGTTGGTCCGCTTTTATTATCTATCTGCAGACATCGGTCTATGTTTATGTCGATCTACCTACTGACCTATCCCACCCTACTGTATGTATAATGAGAAAGCTACTTAAAGAGATGAATTTGACTTTCCTGCATGTTGTTCCTCTCTACAGCGGCATCCCGAATTGGGATGCTCAGCTGTGTGTACCCCCCCAGGACACCCCGCTCCACTCACCTTCCTTCCGCTCCCACGGCGCAGACTTGGGCAAGAGTGAGTCCGCTCATTGGCTAAGCGCCCCACTCTCTTCCGCGCCGTGGATGGCTAAGCTGCCTGGACGGCTAAGCAGCCAAGCAGCGCCCCCAGCCCCATCCCCCGCCCACCTGGCAGCCTTAGCGTGACCGCGCCGCTCCTTCAGGAAGTGTGTGCGTGCATGGCTAGGGGTGAGCGGGGATGCGGCCGGAATGCAGAGGTGCGGCGAGGGCTCCAGAAAAGGGTGTGTGTTACAGGGGGTTCAGGGGGGTTCACACAGTGGGGAATCCCAGTTCTGGATGCCCCAAGGACTGGAACTCGGGAGGGACTCCAGGGCTTTCGATGTTCCTCTTTAAAGTGGGAAAAGAACCTTACGACCAGATAAAATGGTACCAGTACCATTCTGCTCTCTTCATCCAAACTGGGCACTGCCAGCCTACTGCTTGGTGGCACATTCCAAATTGCTATACGTTGTTGCTTTTGGAGAAAAGGAAAGTAGCATTGGGGGAAACTGACAAGTAAATACATACTTCAACTAGTGACCAGTGACCTAATGCCTCCAGAGAGTGTACACCCGTGACCTGTGTAGATTGATCAAGCCCTGTCACCTACTCAGCCCAAAATGAATTATGGGTAATGCATGCCAGGTTTGGATATCGTTTGTAAGGTGAGCTGAGCTAAGTCTTTATAGCTATTGTTTATCTAATCACCATAAACAGGAAAAAGAACAAAAAACAACCAACTGGAAATAAACAAATGTAGATGCCATGGAACAATGGGTAATAGAGATTAATTATAGAGCCAAATGAACCTTTCCGGAAGACATTTCAGCTACAGATCTTCACCATAATATAAACTTTCTTGTGTTTTTGTTATTTCCAGATTTGTAGGTAAGCAATGAATTATTAGATTTTTGCAGTTGCAGGGGTGACATATCTAAAATATTTTATATTATGGTCCTAAAAAAGAACTAGTTATAGTCTATAGTCTGTACTGATGTATATGCACAGAATTTAAATATACCAAAGAGGCAGCCATAATGGGGCGGACTGGGAGGCTTATTTAAAAAATAATCTTGCAAGTGCAAGATGAGCATCTCTTGTGAGGCGCTTTTTCGCCCGCAACGTCAGCTGAACACAACCGGCGCTCTGCACTTGAGCATCTCTGGCCCGGGCGCTACGCAGGGCTTGTATGGGCCTATGCGCTAGCACCGGCTGCCAGCGCAGGAATTGTAGTACATCTAATACTGCACACACACAGGGCCTGCCCCACAGGTTTTACACAGCCCAAATTGCAAGTTTGCAGCACAACCCAAAAGTGAAAAAAATGCATACAAATACAAATCCATACAGCCCAGGGATCCCTTGGTACATGCACCAGCCTCCCCCCCCCCAAAAAAAATTATAACCAACCCAGCTCATTGAAATTTATGGGATAAGGCCACACTGTGCAGGGTGAGAACCCGGTCTTATGTGATACTGTAGGGAACACAGCGCCGGCGCTCATATACTCGCCGGCACTGATGATAGATGGGGCACTACCTGGCACTATCAGAGAAGCTATGGATTTTCATCTTCATACATACACCTTCATACATATACCTTCATACATACACCTTTATACATACACCATACATAAATACACAAAAAAAACAAAAAATTAAATAAAAATAACTTGCCCTACCCCAACACACTTGTCGTTTTTCAACTGTATTTACTATGTAACTATGCAACCTGAAGTTCATCTAGCACTACCTGGCAATAGTGCCTCTTTAATAAACCCCCTAATGTAAAATGACTGAAATAACCCAAGCATAATATTGCACAAGGTAAAAGTTTAGGCATCAGCATGTGAATTAAGAATTCATATAATTGGGAAACCGGATGCCTCCCAAATAGTTGTCTACAAACATCATAAGGTCATCAGGAGGGATGAGTTGGCAAAGGTGTGAAAATAATTGGGTGTTCTCATACCAGAAGCCACACTACATTAAACAGAAGCAACACCCCCGATGAGTCTAAAAGACTCTTAATGGGGTATCTTAAACTGGCATCCCCTCCTTAGTGAAACACTCTGGATCTCCCAATCCACTCACCTCTTCCATGAGCCTGTGCTGCGGCTGCATCACCCAAGCATACCTCTAGCTAGGTGCACCCCCAAGCATGGCCTTTCTTGAATTATCAGCGCGGGCGTGCCCACAGCTACAGTTAGGGGCAGTGATGCAATCCTTGGGGCTCACTCCATTTGCTTTGCCGCACTGAGGCAGCTCTAAGCAGCCCACACATGGGCCGTGGGAAATAGGAAAAGGTGAGTTTACAGGGGGATACACACAGCCAGATTGGAACAAAACCTAAAAAAGCCAATATTTTTTTGGTTTGTTTATTTACTATCCCAGCATGGCAGGCATAATGGCTAGTACCACAAAGCTCAGAGGTCAGTGACAGACCTCCACCCCTGCGGGTGTACCAGCCCTATGCCCTTTGTCGTAGGTCACCTGTTCTCTAGGTTAGCGGCCCCTATGTCTGGTGTACAAGGCAAGTAGCCATAGAGCCATGTTTTTAAGTAAAAACATATACAAATGAAAAAGAACTGGATAGTTTGACCTAATTATTGTCCCAATTTAAGGCTGGCAGAGCCTATCCAGATGTGTAATGTTCGCTTTGTATATAACAATGACCCAAAGCTGCAGCTCATCACTAGTCATAAGGTTTAGTGACCTGACCCAGACTCTGAATAGATTGTGGCATCTCCTGTACTGCACAGACATAAAATCTAAAATAAGTCCTTCCTGCATACATCTTCTAAAAGATTTGGGGAAAGTCTTATGCTTGCATTACGCTTGTGGATAGTGCCCACCTAACATGGCCTACTGAATGCCTTACAGATCCAACATACCTAAACTTAGTTACTTAGATTTGCCTTTTCTTTGTGATGCTTGTGTGATAATTTGTGGTCCCTGATTTAATATTTATCTATATTTAGCCAGGTATTTATTGTATACAGAACATACTAATAATTCATTGTGGCAGAAAGGAAACAGGAAAGGTAATTGGAAGGGGTTAACAGCATAACAGCATAGTAGAACAAAGAATAGAGAAGCCAAGAACAGGGTTGAGGGTCAGGAGAACAACATCTCCAGTCCCATGAAGCTTCTGGCCAGGCAGCCAATTTCAAAACAGCACATGGAGGTGGTTCTGGTCCCAGGTGGATTAGTAAATAGAAGGGAAAATAAAGGGATAGGGTTTGGGAGAGGGGATGGCTCTCCCTGGCTAGGAGCCTTCTGCACAGGCAGTCATTCCAATCTGAGGAACAACTTAGAATGGATCCACATCCTCGAGTTGCGTTAAAAGCCAGCACTTGGTGTGGGGGGGGGGGGGGTTAATTTAAGAATTGGTTATGTAGTTTAGCCTAGGAATTTTCCATTTTTAGCACTGTCAGCCTGTCGCTTAGGACTTTTTGACCAGTTGTGTTTCTTGGGGCAAGGACAGGATTAAGTGTGGTGGTGGCCCGTGGACACAAAGGCTAGTTAAGGCCCCCGTAAGCAACTGTAGATCATTCACTGCCCTTGTTAGCTATTGGTGGAAGCCCCAAGTGGTGGAGGCCCAGGAACCAGTGCCCAGGTTCACCACTACTTGAAGTTGGTCCTGTTTGGGACTATTAGTAAGATTAGCAAACATCTTCCTTCCATCTTCCTTCTTTAGCTTAAAGTAGACCAAAACCCATGGCCATTGGCTAGATTCCTTCCCTCCGGGGCATCTATATTCTGTATGCCCCGATGTGTGAACCACCCCCCCCCCGGTCCCCCGGTTGCCTGGTATACTCACCTTCCCCCCTGGTCCAAAGGTATATGCACGAGCAGCAGCCACATCCCCGTTATCCCTTTAGCAGGAAGAGTGCCTGTGCCAGGAATTTGTGAATGCATAGTCCCTGTTAGAAGGTAGCAGGGATTCAGGTGCTGGTGCATCTGGTGGGCTTGGCTGCACTTGGCTCCTTAGACTCACCTAGACGAGCTCACATCAGCGCAGTCAAGAGTGCTAATTGAACAGGAGGCCAGGCATGCACCGTAGGACTGGGGAAAGGTGAGCTGGAGTGGCCGGGGATTTCACACAGTGGGCCATCCAGCATCGGGGGGCCCCAGGGGCAAGGGCCAAAACCCTGTGTCATCTGCTAAATGTAAAACATGACTAGGGTATGTTACACTTACCTAAAACAATATACATTTTGAATGTGTTTTAAACAAAATATAATGCAGAAAAAAATGAGTTTATTTTAGAATCTACAATGATGCATTTTGTCATGTGATTCAAGACATTGGCCTCGATTCACAAAGTGTTGAAAAAAACTCTCATGGTAGTAAAAAATATAATTCATGAGAAAAAAGCCTGAGAATTTCACTGTTAGTGAATCACCAGATAGGAAGACAACGAAAGCCAATGGCACTTTTTACTACAGGTAAAAAGGGGTAAAAAGTTCAATACTTTTTCCAGGAGTAAAAAAGTGCCATTGACTTTCATATCTAGTGATTCAGTAACAGTGACATTCTCAGGCTTTTTTCTCATTAATTGAATTTTTTACTACCATGAGAATTTTTTTCAATTCTTTGTGAATCGAGACCATTGTACCTAAGATCTGCTGTGTAAAAAACTGATCTGCTAAGGAAGTAAATTACAGGATCTCAGGTTCATTGCTGCATTGTAGTGAAAGGTGCAAATGCTTTTCAGACATAAATTGTTAAGTTATTTTATTGCTTTAGTATTCTGGAGATCGTCAGTGGGTGGAATTTATTAGACGCTTTGACAGCTCACCCTAGGGTGTTACTGAAAAGTAGAGGGCTTAAGAGTTTTTCCAGAGGGGAAATTTTGGGGGGTCATGGTTGCGGGAATCGGGTAAACTGTAACAACACAGATATAAAAAGCATTTTGTGTTTGTGTGTGTGTGTGTGTATTTATGTGTCAAGCAATATGTACTTTTTTAAATAGCTTTACAATACACTTGAAAATTTAAATGTCCTCCTTTATAAACATCTATAAAGCACTGTGTCCTTATTTTTTTTTACAAATGGATATGTAAAGTAAAGTGCAGCGCTTAACCTTGCAAAGCATCTGGGACAGTAAAATATAAAATATTGAAACCACATTCAGAGGCTGCGTCTGAACAGTGCGGGATTACATGTAATTCTCTCAATATAACATCTTGTCTTTTTTAGTGAGCGAAATGATTTGTATTTGAAAATGTAATTTAAGGTCAGGGACGTTTTAAGAGGTGGTGCTGAGCTGAGTGACAGCGCAGTCGGGATAGCTAGAAATACCTTCATTCTTCTGTCAGTTCTTCATATTTCGGCTGTAAATAACTGTAAAATGATAAAAGTTGGAATTATATAAAATATATATTTTTTCTTTTACTAAAGCCTCCTATGATCATATATATCAGGGTATATATCAGTTTACTAAATACATATCTAGCATTACATGGATGAATGTGATCCTTCATAACAAAGTGACTAGTTGCACAAGTGCATTAAAAAACAATTGTCACACACATATATATCACATGGAGCCGTCACCTGATCATTCTGAAGCTGTGTGAAATGTAGAGAATAAATGCACCATTTGGGGTAAAGGCTTCTCAGCACCAGAGACGCTGTCAGAGATTTTCCATTTTCAGATGGAAAATTTGAGCAGATTTTCCAGCAATTTTCGCTTACTAACGCCATTTTTGAATGGAAACATAAATTTTCCGAGCCCATTCGACTGGACGAATTTAATTAGTCAGCTTTGTTGAATAACTTGAAGTTACTTAAGCTTATGTAACTTCTGGACACATAGACGCCCACCAATAGTTATGCCCACTCCCTACCCCTGTGTAACCTGCCCCTCTCCCTTCCCGGCTCCATTGATGCACAGTAGGGATGAGCGAACCGGTTCGGACGAACCGGAATTCGCTCCGAATTTCAGGGAAAATTCGATTCGGCATGAACCCGAATTTTTTTTGGTTCGTGCCGATCGAATTTTTCCTGAAATAAAAAAAAAAAAATGCCGGCATGGTGGGAGCGTGGAGGCCGGCGTCGCTCTCAGGCGCCCTCTGATGACGCGTCCTCTGATGACAGCTGAGAGCGGTGCCGGAGCGTGGAGGCCGGCGCCGCTCTCAGCTGTCATCAGAGGACGCGTCATCAGAGGGCGCGTCATCAGAGGGCGCCTGAGAGCGGTGCCGGCCTCCACGCTCCGACCATGCAGGTAAGTGTTTGCTTTTTAAACAAATGCCGGCATGGTGGGAGCGGGCAGGCCGGCTGCGCTGTCAGCGGGCCGGCGGCGGCCCGCTGACAGGCGTAGCCGGCCTGCCCGCTCCCACCATGCCTGCATTTTTTTTTTCCGATGAGCGATTCGTGAAAGTTCGATTCGGGCGAACGCGAATATCTTGGGGAAATTCAGCGAATCGCCTGAATCGAACTTTCAAGAAGTTCGCTCATCTCTAATGCAGAGTCCAGTCCAGCTGCATCTTTACTTGGTGGTGCTGCTGCCATATTGGCCGAGCAGCAGGATCAGCATGATGCCAGCCATGTCCAGCGGTGCTCTTGGCTGTTCCCTATATACTATATGCCTTATGATTCATATATATATATATATATATATATATATATATATATAGAGAGAGAGAGAGAGAGAGAGAGAGAGTTATATTGCTTATTGTATGTATTATTCACTGTATTTCTATATAATGATTAGTATCTGATTCCAGCATCATGCCTGTACTCTTTACACTGGTATATGATCTATTGGGCCATGGTTACATGTAATGAGATCATAGTCATACTGCAGGAATAGTAAGCCCAACGGAGTGAGACTGACCACATGCTGTCTGTTACATATATTCTGTACTAAAATGTACCTATACATATACCTATAGACTGGTGTTTAAGATAAGGTTACTGGTTACATTCTTATATTTTCCCCAAGGTGCTTGAAGAGGAAAAACACCAACCTCGATTTGGGATGCACCACTTTGTGTATCCTCATGGATCGCCCAAAAACTCTGGTTCCCACATGGGCCGCTCTGCCGATCATTGGCGCTCGTTTCATTCAGATTTCCTTTGCTGCACTCAGTGTCAGTGACAGTGTGGCAAAAGAAATCTGAATAGATTGAAAGCCTCTGGCCATATCCCTGCCCCTGACCCTCACTACTCATTCAGAAAGGCCTGGTGCGGTCACACCCACAGATGGAGGCACACCGAGGATGCGCATTAGAAGCATTTCAGAGCAGTTAGTTGATCGGGCGATCTGGTGGGCTTCACAAAGTGGGGCATCTTAATTCGGGATGCCCCATAGAGAGGTATAGCAGTCTTATAGACTTAAGGGGGTTGTTGTTCCGCTTTAAACTCCTCTGGTCTTCCACCATCAGGGTGTGAATGCATTTGAATAGTATCATAATACTTTGGCAATATATAGAAAAAAGTTGGTGTGCATTTTATCCTTATGCTTAGTACTTTCATGTGTATTAAAAAGTAAAAGCTCAGTCAGATACAGGTAGCAATTCATAATGTAAAGCACTTTGATTCACCAAATAATTCACATGACTCCCAAAGACTAGCATTGGAGTGGCAATGTACATTTAGCCATAGTCTTATGTGAATAGGGGCTGACAATGAATGGGCATTCCCTGCCAGATTACTTCACTCATGTACATGTTACGCATTAAAGTGAACCTATAACTATGTAGAAACTATGCAGTGCCAAAGCCCACAGCCCTCATCCCTACTTCTCCTTGTCCCATCTTTCATTTTGTCTCCAGCAACGGGTCTCCTATTAGAGGAGCATTAGCGACCAGCTGTTCAAAATCTTGCCTTGATCTCTTTATCTCTTAAACTGGACTTTCATTGTGCATTTTAATATGTATTCATTTATTATTACATTTATATGTATATGTACAAATATAAAAAACACATGTGAAGTGTGTATGTTGCATTTATGTACATTTTAAAAGCAACTGCACCAACACACAACACAACTATCTGCCTGTTATTCATGATTCCGATTAGGGATGCCCCATGATTATAGTCAATGCTTATTCCCACCCAAGCTGCACTTACCAAGCCACAATGCTTCACTGTAATCTAATGTGATAATGGAAGAGCACACAGTAGCACTGTCTGCTCCCCTGTTGTACATACTCTCCATAGTCTGCATTGCAGGGGTGCGCTAAGCTGGGGATACCACAACATGAACTTTCTGTGCCACATTAGAATACAGCGATAAGTTATGGGATTCCCCTTGGAAATCATGAATACTAAACCAAAAGTAAAATACAGTATAAACTTTGGTCCAGTTTAAGGTACCTTTTTGGCACAAAAACTTAAAAATGTGCAGCCTCAGGCTTCTCACTAGGTTAAATATTTCCTTTAGCAATGTGAAGTTCCTGACCACACAGATCCATCCATTATAGTGTCATGTTGATATTTCAGCTCTGGAAAATTAAGAAGAAAAAAATATAGTTTCCAGTTATTTTTTTTGTCTATGTATTGCCTATCATTAATATTAATCATTATGAAATCATTGATGCATCCTGCATATTCATTTTTTATGTACAGAAAAGGCCATATTCATGAAGCTCTAGCGCCAGGTAGTGCCCGTACAGCGGCAGGTAGCAGCAGGTAGCGTCAGGTGGCGGCAGGTAGTGCCTGTTAAGAGGCAGGTAGCGGCAGGTGAACGCCGGAGACGGCACATTTATGAGGCGGAATCAGGTGAGCGACTGGAACAACGCCATGTAGCGTACGATTCATCATTATCCCAGGCTCAGCATACAGCGCCGGCGTTCAGCCTTGCAGAGCGCCACGTATTACCTCTCGCTACCTGGCGCTCTCCCATACATTTCTATGGACGATCCTTAAATCCCCTTTCCTGATCCCAATTTTCTTTTTTTTTAATAAAATCTCAAAACTCTCTGACATGTATCCTGGCCTAGAAAATGACATTTTTGAAAACTTTTTTGATTTATAATATTTTTATGCAGATTTGTCCTTACCGTTCTGGTATTAAAGTGTTCATGTTACAATGTAATAACAATGTAATTCCATATGTTTTCGCTTTGTTACTAGTAGATACATGTTCAAAAACAGACTTTAATCACACAGCCTCTGGCGCTATGGGCTACAACAACCCGATTTTGAGCGCCGCCACTGTTTGAGGTTGTTTTTTTTATGAATGTGGTGTGTCAGTCAAACTGAGCTGGCGCTACCGTTTGCTACCATACAGCGTAGTACTGCGACTCACACAACATATTCATCAATGCCAGCCAGCGACTGAGGCGCTCTGAAACAAAGAACTATGGCCGAGCACAGCGACTACTAGCGGTTGCTCTGAAATCCTCGCTACAGACGCTCATCTGTCGCTACCTGGCGTTAGTAATGAATCAGCCTGCCCGCTTCTAAGATAATTAATGGCCTTTTTGCCTATCCTTCTGTTATCACACTGATGAGAGTATGAATTACAATTTTAAAAGAAAATTAGAGTAGTAATTGTTTTTTGCCCTGAAATGTTGGTGGTAACTAGCGATCGCCTTACTAGCACTCCTGTATAAGATGCAATTTTGGGTAACTGCTTGCTACTTTATACATCATCACTACTGTATTGATTATTGTATATACCTTATGATTGGGCACCATGATTTAAAATAATATCATGTATATTTACTAATGAAATGATGGCTACTGATCTGATCTTATTTTTGATACTTACCTGCATATGTACCTATATTCATGTTTCCTTAATCATTTGGCACAGCTTTCATGTAAATGAGACCCTTTGGAATGTAGAAACCATTGCACCCTTATTGAAGGGCCATATTATAGCCTTTTCTTTTTTTATAGTGTTATTGCTGTTGTTTTGTGTATGACACGTTATCCAATATAATTTTTTACTTGCATTCAAAATAAGTGGTGTGCGTTTTCCTATATTATTTCTTTGGTTTGATGTTTTGAGGCCCTTAGATAGTTGCTTCTTGACACTGTACCCACTCCTACATCAGGGATGTAGCTGGGGGGGGCAGGGGGGGGGCAGGGGGGGCACATGCCCCGGATGCAGCAGGTCAGGGGCCTGAGAAGAGGTGGGAAGCACCATTTTGAATCTTTTGCCCTTATTCATCAAGCGATAGCGCCAGGTAGTGTCTGACGAGCGCCAGGTAGCGGCAGCTAACGGCGACTACCGACTCAAGTACGCCCGCGGCGGTCACAATGACGCATTTATCAAGCAAAATGAGGCTAGCGCCGGCGAGAGCGACGGCTAGCGCGGCATTCATCATGAAGCCGCCTGGACCGAACAGCGCCGCTGCAAATTCCCTCACAGCGCCAGGTATGAGCTGTCGCTCCCTGGCGATGTCCAATGCATTTCAATGGAGCAAGCTATAATTAATCATAATTAATTGGTATTATTTTTTTAAATTTTTTTTTTTAATGTCAAAAAATCGGAGAACACTTCTGCAATGTTAGGATTTATTTTTAAGTCAAAAAAAAAAAAAAAAAAAACTATGTGCAGAATTGATCTAACAGGTCTGAGATTAATGTATTCATATAACAAAATGATTCTAAAAACATGTATAATGTTACATTAAAAAAATATGGTTGTTTAGGGGTTAAAAACTAGTTAATACAGATCGCCGCCAGCGCTCTGGGGTTTAAACAAGGAATGGACAGCGACAGCACATTCGGAGCGTGATTTTTTGATGAATATGAAGCTAGCCGTTCGCTCTGGCCATTCGTTGTCAGGCGCTCACATACAACGCTGGACCTGTGAAACAGCGACCCCCCAGCCCGTATTCAACATTACCGCACACCGACTGAGTCGCTGTCATCAAGCTAACGCCGGCCAAGCACAGCGAATACTGGCTGGCGCTGAAAAAATCACGCTACGGTCGCTCATCTGTCGCTACCTGGCGCTATTGATGAATCGGCCTCCCCGCCCCGGGTGCCAGAAAGCCTAGCTACTCTTCTGCTTACATCAAAATGACCCCCTTCAATAAGCAGCAATAAGTTTGTTGTTTGGAAAGTGAGCATGAGAAATGGATTTTAGCAGTCTTTTTTTTTTACATGAATAATTAAAGTTTTAGATCCAAAGCAAAATTTGATTTTTACCCTAATTGATTTTTCTTAGCTCTACACATTGTAATAAACTATTTTTCTTAGAAGACTTTTCCATCAGGAACATTTGACCTATGTAAAATGCAGCTGCCTTTTGAAAACACCGTTTTGGGCTTTCATTTTATAAACTCAGAAGTACACACCCTGTGTTTCATGGTAATACATCCCTGGCGAGATAAGGATTTCTTAATTTACTAGAAAAGCTTTTATTTCTATATTGGTTTGCCTGCCAATTGGGAAAATACATGTTTTTGCTCAATGTTGGGATTCCAATAGGGGCTGACTGACCATAGTGAGGACATGAAGAATTTCTGAACAGACATATTGATTTAGAGCAGGCTGGGCCCATGTCACCCATAGCCTGTGCCAGAATTTACTCCACCCCTCCACGCCATGCCTTCTCCCCAACCCAGACACCTCAGCCCATGTTCTGCCCTTGCAATCTTATAGGCTCAGCATCATTTATGGGGGGCATATCTGCACCTGCCATAGTATCTGCCTATAAAATACTGAAGCTCCAGTACCAGTGCTTTAAGAGTGTTGGTATCCACCATGCCAATAATCTGTCCCTTCAATGTTGTAGCCTAAGCCAATGATTGCACAAATTGATGAGCTGGGGAAGCACATTTGATGTGGCTCAATGGCTATTGGGCTAAGACCAGCAAAATCCCGGGCTGATTTTAAACATTTAGTACAGATTTATAGACAGTTAATATCCAATCCAGTCCTTCCTTAGTATTTTATGTCAAGGATCTTTACTGCTCAGTAGTCTCCCAACTCAACCCATGTTCAATTATTATTATTATTGTTGTTTATTTATATAGCGCCATCAACTTCCGTAGCGCTTTACATGGTATGATTACAGACAGGGTAAAACATATAGTACAGAGAACAATACAACATTAGATGCCACAGGTTAAAACCAAGTGATGTGAGCACAGGAGACAACAGGGAGGAGTGCCCTGCCATTGCGAGCTTACAGTCTAAAGGATGAGGGTGGAGACAAAGGGGCGGGGTCACAAGTGGTAGAGCTTGAGTATGGCTGCATGTGCCATTGAAGGTTATAGGAGTTGCTTAAGCCAGATTATATGCTTGTCTAAAGGAGTGAGCTTTGAGGGCACTTTTAAAGGCTTGGAGTGATGAAGAGTGGCGGATCGAGCGGGGGAGTGCATTCCAGAGAAGTGGGGAGGCACAGGAGAAGTCTTGAAGGCGGGAGAAGCAAGGAAGAGGACAGGAGAATGTCAGAGGCGGAGCGGAGGTTGCCCTTTGGTTGGTAATGCTGGATCAGAGATGAAATGTAGGGAGGGGTCTGGTTAGAGAGAGCTTTGTAGGTTAGCGTTAGACGTTTGAACTGAACTCTATGGGAGACAGGTAACCAGTGGAGGGATTGACAGAGGGGGACAGCGCTGGAGAAGCGACAGGAGAGGTGGATGAGGCGAGCAGCAGAGTTTAGAATAGATTGGAGGGGTGACAGTCTGTTTGCTGGCAAACCACAGAGGAGGGTGTTGCAGTGGTCCAGTCGGGATATGACCAGGGAGGGCACTAGCATTTTAGTGGTGACAGGTGAGAGGAAGGGACGGATGCGAGATATTTTTTTGAGTTGGAGACGACAGGAGGTGGCTAGGGAGTGAATGTGAGGTGTGAACGAGAGAGAGGAATGACGCCCAGGCATCGAGCTTGATGAGTTGCAGTTATTGTAAGAGTATTTACAGAAATTGTGGTGTTAGAGAGGGGAGGGGAGTGAGATGGTGGGAAAATGACCAGTTCTGTTTTGTCCATGTTTAGTTTAAGGGAGCGAGATGTCATGAAGGAAGAGATGGCTGTTACAAGGGCAGGTGTTCTTCTATTGCTATACAGCAGACATGCCCTCTAAATAAAACACCTTTTCTCACTGCAACCATCACTGACCAATTGAGTGCTATGACACTGGCAATAAAACCTATTTAAAGCAGACCTAAATTCGGATGCCATCTGCTAAATATACTTGCAGTATCAGGACACTGAAGAAGGCTGCACATCGGGGGAGGTTAAAACCTCCCCCAAACCTCACCGATCTGCTGCCACCCCTTCCGGTTTTACCTTTGGGCACTATTTACTCACCTCATTGGGGGATCCATCTTCTGGGTCCTCGGATTCTGGGCAAACTTCCGACTTCTTGCATCCCATCAGGCACTGTGCATGGCCCCCTCGCACCTCTGCAGTGCCCATGAATGGGATGCAATGGAGCCATCCGAAATCCTGCAAGACTTCGCTGAGCGGCGCGGGGCTTTGAAGTCTGTCACTTACAAACAGCTAAGCCGAAGGGTGGGGGCAGAGGATCGAGCCCTGAAGATGTCGGATGTCGCCGCATCCAAAAGGTAAGTAGAGGCCGATGGGGGGGGGGGGGGGGCCTTTTCATTTTTAGTCTGATGTTCCTCTATAAAGTGTTGTGTGCCTCCTGTTGCCTATATGTTTTGTGGACAGTACTCAATAATAAAGAGGTACCTCTTTGCTGTGCGGGTATTTAGCTGGTAGGGATCCTGCAGCGGCCCCAAGGGCTGCAGGTTAACAGTCTGGAGATCCACTTTAAAAAGAATATACATTGTAGGGTTGCGGTGCTGCTGTTTAACACAAAGAATAAAAATCATCATCATCATCAAATTTCGAAAGGCAAGTGCTGATTTGCAGACCTACAATTAAAAATACCTTTAGCAAAAGATTTCAATTAAAAATATATATCTGGACCCTTTTCTCCATATGTTTTAGTCATCAAAATTGACATGTGTAAATAGAGAGCTTTTTCCACAGTATTCATGGAAAAAAGGTCTAAAACAGGAAAAAATGTGGGTCACAGCAATTTTCCATAATAAATCAGGACCCAAGGGAACAAATCAGTGGAATCATCCAGACCTCAGATTTGAACTCTTGTTTAATATTTTAATTACTGTCAAGTTGTATTCTTTAGCCATTTAAAATTTTATCTCATTTTAGGAATTAACTATGAATCAAATTTGTTTTTTCGTTCCTGGCTGTGAGGACAAATTAGCGGCTCCTATAGTTTCTTCTGAATCTATTATGATTTACCAGAATAAGTCATTATTGTATTTCTAATTCTCGTCAGTAGCCAAACTAATCTAGTGTTCTGGGGTGTTAAGCTACCAGCTTACTAGTCTCATTTCAAGGAGGCCAACCAAAATGACTAAGCAGCTGATCAATTTAGGCTTTTGGCAGCCACTTTTATGTAAAGCGTGTGTGTGTCTTAAGACCCCACAAGCACATTTGTTTAGCAGCAGGAAACCTTTGATGAATAACCTTCCATACTGAGAATGTTGAGGTAGGGGAGATGTTTGCAAACCCCATAATCTATTTATGGAAGTGGAGCATTTAGCTCATCCCCTCCAGCAGAGTGTAAGCAAGCGGCTCATCAGTCAGCTAGAGGCACGGAGGAGAAGTCTGCACAGCTCTTCTGAAAACAGCTCAATAAAAGCTAAGTGTGGCAGGACCATAAATCCCTTAACTATAGTACAGAAGTCAGCCTTGGGGCAATACGCTGCGAAGAGAAGGACCTAACCTCCTGCTGGAGCTGGTTTGTATTTGGAGGTGACACTAAGGAGATAAAATAGCTCTGGAGGCCATGACCCTGTCTATTTGAACTATAAGTGCCATCAGATTATGTTGCTTCTAGTGTCTATAGTTACAGGTAGTTCATAGTAGCCAAGTCACGAAACAAACTGTTGCTTTATGGGTCATTAACCTGCAATATGTCATAATCCATGGAGACCTTAGCTCAAACGTTTGATTTATTTAATATATAAAAGGAACTATTTCTTTTTGCATTCCACGCACATACATGTAGTTCGCCTTTTGTTTACACAAGTAGGTGATTGGAACCATGCCTCAGGTATATAAAACATGAAGAATGTGTCATTCAATATATACCAGCTGAATAAATGAAAGATGCTTACCTGCGTTATAAAGAATTTGATGAGAGAAATATGGGTCCCACATTTCTGACCATCTTCCAAAAAGATTTTCTCGTCAGGCTTTATCTGATGTTCCTCTGTAAACATCCCCCCTCCCCACTGCCTGTTGGATGTTGGCGTTATCTAAAACACACACATCCAGCATAATTCCTGACCCCTTTTCACCCCCCTTAGCCGTCGCTGAATAAAGGCTGCAAACCTTAGCCGTACTCACTCTTCTCCATCCCTCTTCAAATGTCCCACGTTGCTCTTCAAATTTTGCGGGACTTGCACCGAGTGTCATTGCAGCCTATACACTGTGCATGTGTGAGATCTGAGGGGCAGCGCAGAGCATGACGGGATGGCAAGATGGCACTGCCCTACGGTGACAGTGCAGGACCGAGGGATGCCGGAGCGTGATGCGACCAGACAGGTAAGTTTAAAGTTGTTTAATGTTAAACCGCAGGGGCCGGGGGGTCGAGCAAGTCAGGTTTGGGGAGTTTTTATTGACTCCCCAATACCTGCAATATTCCTCTTTAAAGGGCTATATTTTTATTTTCTATTTTCTCGCAATTTTTAAAAGAATTTCCCCTAGCAACAATGTGTTTACCTTAGCAATGCACATCAAGTTGGTGTTTTGATGTACAGATCAAAAGCTTCCTGACTCGGCTTGCTGATCGTCTCATTGGCTGAGGTAGAGGCGACAAGTTTAGTACCATCTGCATTAATTCATCTTCTCCAGATGGGGGAGAACACAGTCTTGGGTTCTACTAGCTTAATGGTTATTGGTAGCGTATTCAACAGGGGAGGAAACTTGTTAAAGTGCTTTACCAAAAGGCAGGAGAGCCACTCCTACTCCTACCGAGTATATAGGAATATAGGAAACTTTGAAACAGCATGCTGATAAGTACACAGGTATGGCTGCACAGTAACAGGAAAACAATTAGGCAGAACAACAAAAACCCAACAGAAAGAGTGTTTTCCTTTAAGTTGTCCCTAATGGTCTAAATCCAGCATTGGGCTTCATAAAGACCAATTAAGGTTTGGTGAGCTATTCCAACACACTACATCTATCTCAAAAAATAAATAAGTAAAATAGAATTCAATAAAGTGTGTATAGCTTTTCTGATTTTATGTGTGAGAGTCTGTCCTACTGATGTTGCGAGCTTGCTGTCTCTGTATAGTGAATGTGTCATAGGGACAGGGGTACTCAACTGGCAGACTGCAGGTGCCTTTGTCTGGACTCGTGCCCTGTAGCAGCAGTGCGGTCCAGCTCCCAACATGTCAGGCCCAGGTAGCTGTGGCTTTAGGGTCTGGTCACTGATGCTGGGGCTGTGTTGGTGTCTACAGGGAGATCCAACAAGTCCAGATGCCACCCAGAACCTGTGGAACACAATGAAACTATGGCAGCTGCCCGAAGTGCGTTTCTTATGTGACCGCATGCTGTGCTCCACTTTTTAGCTTAGTACGGCCACTGTTAATATCTACTGTGCTAACTTATACTACATAAACAAGCATCAACCCTTTCTCCCAGGGCAGCGGTTTATATTTAGAGCCAGGTAAGACAGACACAGAAACAGCTGACTTCATCAACCTATGCTCTTGGGGCTTAGTCTTACCTTTTTACATTTTCATATAGTTTTCTGCCATCTCCCATGCAGATTCCTTCTGTCTTATGCTTGGCTGGTAGGAGCAGCAAAATTGATCAATCAAAGTTGGCTTTACGGGGCAAAAATCAATAATGGTGGCACTAGGCAAAATTGTACGTAATTTAAAAAGAGCTGGATGGCAGAGTGCATAATCTTACCAGTCGGAAAGTTTTAAAACACCAGAGCCGTGGCAATCTTTTAACCAGACTAACACCCCTTTTACATGGGTGTACAGGGGTGTTGGTCTGCCCCAGGAAGGGCACCCCTATAGTCGGGGTCTCCCCTCTCTTAACCCCCTGCAAACCCCTTTAATCTTACCAGTAACCACGATCACCAAGCTTCCACTTTGTTTGCCGAGAATGGGACACATGATCACCACTGGCTATTCAAGTTGGGGGAGTGTGATTAAGGTTAAGATTTACAGGGTTTAGAGGAGGTTTTATAAAGAGGGGGCAATAATTGGGATGCCCCCGAGATGGACCAATACCCATTTTGATGTAAAATGGCAATTGGTTGGATTTAATGGGGAACAAAACCCACCGGTGGCTGGCCTGGAATATAAATCAGGACGCCCAAATCAGAATATCCTGCTGTGTGAAACCCCCCAGGGCCCCCATAAAAACTCACCTTTCCCCGCTCCAATGGTGCATACGTGGGCTCTCATCCAATCAGAGCCCTTTGCCTTGACTACATAATCCAGCAAAGATCTCTGATTGCTTTCAATAAGTGAGTCGCATGCCCTGCATTCTCGGCAGCATGCGTACCGGGGATACAGGGGATGAGGCAGCACATGCCCCCCATTGAATTCAACAGATCCCTTTTGCCGAATGATGTATACACTGCTCTGATTAGACCAGAGCCAACACATCCACCATAAGGAGTGGGGAAAGGGAAGTTTTAGGGGTCTAACGGGGGTTTTACACAGTGGGGCATCACAAATTGGAATGCCCTGGAGGCACAGAACAAAACCCAGGAAAGTCTAATTGCCAGGTTTTGTGCTGCTTTAAGCCTGGACAGACCCTTTCAATAGATTTGAATAAATTTTGAATTTGTTACTTGCGTTTAAGATTCATGAAGTGTAGGGATAATTCTTAAAAAAAAAACACAGTGAATAACAGTAAGAGAACTTTAATCCACTGTGCCCAAGCCCTTAAATGGCCCTGTCCTCCTGCAGGACACATTCGTGTTCTTTCTTCTCCAACAAAGAAATTGTAGATATTAAAGATTTCCCTCGGCATGATCCATATATCAATTCTTTGGCCTGCTGCTGATGCCTCTCCTTCCACCTGGTTTGCCATTATATGTTTCCTCATTCTCTGTCCTATTCATCTCAGTCTGTCCGGACCCGTATATAAATTTGCTAGTTCTACAAGACATTTTAACCTCCATATTTCATTCTCAAATATTTGCTCAGTATATTTTTTCAGCACATGTTTGCTCTCAATGCTTGGAGCTTTTTCTCATCCACCTCTAAAACTACGTTTGTAAATCAAGTCTCACAGCTGGACTGACGATAGATTTACTCCTAAGATTGGGGGACTACTAGGTTTAATTACCGATTGTACTGTATTTTTTTTGCTGTATTATTTTCAAGGTACATAAGTTCATTACCTTCTTGCATTGCTACCAGAAATAGTATTTTCCCCTCTTACAGTGGACCAAAACCCAGGATTTTGACTATCCTGGGTTTTGGTCCTTGCTGTGTGAAACCCCCGAGGGTGTCTGAATGAACTCACCTCTTCCCTGTCCTACGGTGCATGGGAAGCCGCTTATCCAATCAGCGCACTCGGATCCGCTCGAGCCCCTTCAACCAGGAGCTCGTCTAATGCGAGCATGCTGGTGGACGCATCCTCCACTATTAACTTTAACAAGGAGTATGCCCGCGCCGGCCATTCACAAATGCCTAGTGTGGGCACGCGCCCTGCTAAAAGGATAGCTGGGAAGTGGCCACTGCTCGTACATGCACCATTGGACTGGGAACGAAGGTGAGCTTTCGGGTGACCTGGGGCATTTCACACGGGGGGGGGGGAGCCTGCCCTGGAGTCTAATAGACTCCATGGTGGGTTTTGGTCCTCTTCAAAGGGATTCTAAACCCAACAGCCATATATAACCAGAAAGCAGCTTACCTTATGCCATGTGCCTCTCCTCCATTTCCTGTAGCGCCGGATAGAAGCAGGCCTCCAAATATGTTTTTACATATAATCAAACATTTTCAGGTGCTTTGAGATGGGTCATTATTTACTGTTCCTAAGGTGGGTAAGGTGTCCAGTTCAACTACATATTTTCTATTTCCCCTATTTTTCCACAGGTAATATGGATGCTGATCTGCAAAACCCCTACCCAATGACCCCAACCCCCATCCCACCCACCCCTGTGGTTGCAGAGCAGTAAGTATTTTGTATTCCGGATGGGGGGTGTATTGCTGACAAGATATAAACGACTTTAACTTTGAATAGTTGTTGAAAAAACCTTGTTGTTTAATCTTTCCCTTACATCCCTCTCCTGTGTTAAGCCCAATTTGGGTATTAAAATAAAAAATTCACTCACCAGATCAACACTTTTTAAGTACTCAGCTTCTGCGCAGAGAACCCCCCCCCCCAACAGGATCACGGTGAGGCAATTTATTGATGCCCAAATCGAACTTAGTACAGGGATAGGGAGGGGAATCTTGGATTCATTTTAATTGACTCATTTAGCAATTAATACATTGGAAATAATATTTAAATACAATTTCATCACCAAGGATTTACATTCTCCAACTTACCAATATTTTAAAGTGGACCAACACCCAGGATTTTCACTATCCTGGGTGTTGGTCCACTTCCGTGGGGCACCACGATGGGGGACAAGCGAGGTCCGTCGACGGACAATGTGAGAACGCCCGCTGACGCTTCTGGCGCGTCCCTCTTACAGGGAGCGCGCCCGCGCCGGCCATTAACAAACGGCCGCGCATGCGCCGTTGGAACGAGGAACATCTTATAGATTCCCGGGCCGATCAGCGGTGGGTGTTGGTCCACTTTAAATGGAAGACAGCCCTTGCATTATCCTGCATCATGGGTTTTAGCTTGTTCACCCACATGTCGATAGCTAGGAGTCTTGATGGTAACCAGGAAAAGTTTCTGCGCAATGCATCCATCCACAGATGAGCCTATCAGCTTCAAGCTAAGCAATGTAAAGAGGTCACACATCCGTTTCTAATAAACAGATGTGGGGCCGCAACGTGACAGGCTCGGTGAGGAAACCAGATTGCTGGAGCCCCTGCGCAATGTGCCCCACAGCACCCCACAAACCTTACCTTAACCTTGATCCTTGGCCAAAATGTGGCCTCGTGATTGGCTGCAAGCTTATATTCTTAAAATATACTACTCCTGTATTATTTTATCTTTGTTTTCCTTTAGTTTGACATAGACAACTCTTTGTGGGCACAAGACAATCTAAATCACCATCCTGAAACGACAATACTTTGATTTATACTTAACCTATTTCTAGGTTTATTTACCTAATCCACCCATGAAAATCCTTTAGGTTTGGCAACATATTATCGTTTTACTGGATGGCACACCAACTCATTCTGCTCCTTGCTGAAAAGTCTTATATACCTGTGAGACTATACGACTGCTCATGACACTACAAGAAAGTAGACGAGACACCTAGGCAGCTATATCCTTATACTTGTACCCAACCCCTTTTATTCACCCACCAACCCCCTACCACTATATCCAATATTCTTCTGCACTTTGACAATACCAAATGTTTTTTGGACCTGCCAATACATTTTTTTAAACTGAATTTAGTAATGACTGGTCTAATTTGTCCGCCACAATGCATTGTTAGAGCAAAATGCAAAAAGAAAATGTGGCCTTAATTTACATGTCAGACCTTCTGTGGGATTTCTTAAAATTATGTAACAGTAATCAACATCATCTGAAATGAAGCATGACGCATTCATTTAAGTACAGTAAGTATTTTTAGTGGGACACAGTACATGTGATCTTGAATTTAAACAAGAGATTTGGTCACCTTTTTTTTATTGCCTTTAATATCTCAATATCCATCTTCAAAACTGACAACATGTTGTCATTATATATAAGCAGATCAATTTCCAATGCCTATCTAGGTTGATAAAGGTGGCTGGCAGAAACCCAAACAGTGTCAGGTCAGCTGCTGGGAAATCCTGAGCAGCAGATGCGACTATCAGTGACAACAGTTTCCTGACTGGCAGGTCCTGGTGGCAGGTCCATGGAAGGGAACTTGCCATGACCTGGATGAACTGAGGTGGGTTGTGATGGAGCTGAGCTAAAGAGGAAGCCTGAGCCAAAGAAGGTCCAAGGCTGAGGTTGCTGTGAGCTCAGAATTCCAGTAAGCGAATACACATGGTAAGCTTTAGTGGACCCGGCAGAATTCCTGGAGCATAGATGATGGCAGCAATCGTCGCGTATCATTATATCTACTTCTCCAACCTGATCTCATGATGCCTTGGATTGGCTGCCTGAAAAGATAGCGTCTGGTTCAGGAACATTGCATCCATCTCTAAACCCTTTCCCTTATGTTGTGTACTCTGACTAACCCACTAACCTCTTCGCTGGACCACTTCCCTCCTCAAGGCTGCACACAAATTTTATGCTGGTCTAAAATGAATAAAAACATGTGGTTCTGTGTGTATTTTACACAATGCTGAGCATGTTCTGTAAACTATCTACCCTTTAAACTGGTACAAAAGTCATAGTTCCCTTGTGATTCCCATCTGATGCAATGTGCATCACAGTAGGGTAGGATGTACATTTAACCCCTCCTCTCATTGTCTAGCATATTTATATTTTTTTATATTTAACAATTTATTGCGCTCCTTTAAATTCACAAGAAATCCCAGATGTATACCTAATCTGCAAAGTAAATATACTCTCAAGATAATTCTAAGCTCATTCAATAAATGAAAGTTAATATACTGGTACAGTTCAAGGTGTCCTAAGTCATGACAAGGTGCCCTATGACAGGGTGCAGGGTAACTGTGTAGTTTGGGCTTAAAGTAACTCTGTCACCAGATCTGATCCTGAAAAAACTGCCACATAAAACTCCTAATAAATAAAAATAATACATTTTGTATTTTTTAAATAAGGTACATTTGCATAAATCTCCAAACCTTTTCTGAACAACCAGACTAGTCTATTGACTCAAATAGGCCTACTTGCTACTGCATTGCCTCAAACTGCCATGCTGAGCCATCCTACTGACAGAGTCACTTTCAAAGCAAGTTGATCTAGTGGCATATTATTTACTCCAATATACAGAAAACCCCCTTCAATGCCCCCCACCTACACTTGCCTTCTCATCTTACCTCCGTTTTCCCTGCCATCTTCCTCCAAAAAAACACAACTTTATTGGCTGTCATTTGAAATATTCTAGATATTAGATGACAACCTCATGCTGTCAGTGATATATGATGTAAAAAAAAGCCAACTGGAGCACTGAAACCTTGAATCATTAGACCTGTTCACCCCTACACCATACCATGGCATTATCACTGCCTGTCTCAATCCATACAGTTATATGTACTCATGAGACCTGAGAAAAATATTATGAGTAACTTCCAGCTGACTGATTGCCCTATAGGAGGCAGGGTCAGTTCTGCTCATGCCAACACCTGATATCTGCTGTTGACTTTACAGTTGCTCTTTTTCTTTATAGAGCAATGGCTGCTTTGAATAAATAGGCCTATGCCTGTAAGTTAGAAGGCTTCATCTTTCCTGTAACTGATTTCTCCAGGTCCACCCCAAATTGGGATGTCCATCAGCTGGAGGTCTCATATAGAGCCCGAAATATCAGGACACACTTCCACACTTCTAATGTATCTCTCTTGATCGTCCGGAGCCTTAGTATTCACCACGTGGGTAGGCACAGTACAGGTTCATTTGTCTGGTGGACAACTTTGCTCACCAGCTAAGCTGTGAAACCATAGATATGACTTCTGTGACCATGGGGGTAATGCAAATTTGGTGAAGCCAGTGTGACTTGCATTTCAGTGTGCATCTCTGTGAGCTTTTTAGCATTGAGACACAGAAAAGTGCAATAAAAACGCAAAAAAAAAGTTTTTGTTCTACCTTTTTTCCTCAAAAATGACCTGTTGCTGGGATGGGGCATTTTTCAGGTAAGACGCATCATTTTTACGCTAGATGCAGGCTGCAATACACACTGCAAGTCACACTGGCAACATCATGGGAATCCTAAATTGGAATGTACAGGAAGTGAGGATAATGGGCCATTTTGACTTTGTGTCTACTTTGAAGAGCTTGCTCTGGGCTTCCAGCACCCAACAAATTTCTGGTTTGCAAGAACAAACTGGTAAACGGAAATCCAACCCCTGGGCGATGAGTCCAGATGGAATCCATCCCAGAGTTCTAAGGGAACTTAGATTTGTGATTGCAGCCCCTCTGACTGATTTACTTAACCATTCCCTTTCAACTGGTGAGGTTCCAGATGATTGGAGAATGGCCAATGTTGTACCAATCCAGAAGAAGCCAGTAATTACAGGCCAGTTAGTTTAACATCTATAGTGGTCAAATTAATGGAAACACTCTTAAAAAAACAGATAATTTCCCATCAAAAAATTAATGACCTGTTAGGACCCAAAACAGCACGGCTTTACTGAGGGCCGATCATTTCAGACCAATCTTATTGATATCTTTGACAATGTCACTAAAGTGTTAGATGAAGGTGGTGCTGTGGATATCGCCTATCTGGATTTTAGCAAAGCCTTTGACACTGTACAACATAAGGAGCTCATAGATAAGTTATTGAAGGTAGGACTCAATCCCTGGATAGTTCAGTGGATTTCCAGTTGGCTGAGGGATCGGTATCAGAGCGTTGTTGTTAATGGTGTGCAATCTGAACAAAGGCGAGTTACAAGTGGTGTGCCGCAAGGCTCTGTCCTGGGCCCCATTCTTTTTAATTTATTTGTAAGTGACATAGGAGAAGGCTTGGTAGGAAAAGTTTGTCTGTTTGCTGATGATACAAAGGTTAGTAATAGGGTGGATATTCCGGGAGGTGTCTGCAACATGGAAAATGATTTAGCTTTACTGGATAGATGGTCAAAACTGTGGAAACTAGAGTTTAATGTCTCTAAATGTAAAATCATGCACTTGGGTAGAAGGAATCCCTGCTCTAAGTACCGTATGAGCAGTACTGTGTTATCCAGGACCTCGGAGGAGAGAGATTTAGGGGTACTGATTACTGATAGCTGCAAGATGAGTGGACAGTGTAGCCAGGCAGTGGGAAAAGCAAGCAGGATGATCGGCTGCATAGCTCGAGGCATCACCAGTAGGAAGAGGGAGGTTGTGATGCCGCTGTATAGAGCCCTGGTGAGGCCACAGCTAGAATACTGTGTGCAGTTCTGGAGACCTTACCTGCAAAAAGACATTATTCAAATAGAACGGGTCCAAAGGCGGGCAACGAAAATGGTGGAAGGACTTAAACTTAGAACTTATCAGGAGAGACTTAAAGAACTTAATTTGTACAGTCTGGAGGAAAGAAGGGAGAGGGGGGACATGATTGAAACCTTTAAATATGTGAAAGGATTGAATAAGATTCAGGAGGGAAGTGTTTTTAAGAAGAAACTTAATGATAGAACAAGGGGGCACAACCAGAAGCTAGTTGGAGGGAAGATCAGGAGCAATGATAGAAAATATTATTTTACAGAAAGAGTAGTAGATGCTTGGAACAAACTTCCAGCAGAGGAAGTTGAAAAATCAACAGTCACTGAATTTAAACATGCCTGGGATAAGCACACATCTATCCTAAGATAAAGAGTACATACAGTATACACATAAGGGCAGATGGACCGTATGCTCTCCTTCTGCCGTCAACTTTCTATGTTTCTATGCTATGTTTTCTATGGTCTGACCAGGAGCTGAATCAACCAAGTTTTTGCTTGACAATGCCCGCAGTATCCATTTAACTGTTATGTTGCACCGAAAGGTGGTGCCCAGCACAGGATACAGTACGTGGTTCCTTTACCAAAGACACATCTGGTCCCTATAATATCTATGACTATTGACAGATGTTTTTGTTACACATGGATACACCAGTTGGGAAAATTCAGTTCCAGGGAAGTTATCAGAAAGTGAATATACCCTCAAGATTTGCAGAATTAGACATTTTCCTGTTTTACAAGGTTTTCAGAAAAATTCATGAAAGTTAAAGCTGACGCACAAGTATCGTTTCACCCTAATTAGCCAAGTAATTGTAAGGCTTTAGAAGGGGATTAGATGTTCTTACCTTACTACACTGTTTCTTGTCCACAACATTCAACCATTCTCAGTTTCCTCTAGAATGCTCAAGTTCTTATTAAAGTGGACCAAAACCCAGGATTTTGACTGTGTGAAACCCCCAGGTCGCCCAATCTGACTACAGCACGGCCTCTCATCCAGTCGGCACACTCAGATATGCTCCCACCCCTTCGTCTAAAAGTTTGATTAAGGCAAGCGGATCTGAATGGTCTGGTGGCCGCATCCTTCACTACCCTCTAACAGAGAGCGTGCCCGCACCGGCTATTCACAAATGCCTAGTGCAGGCACGCCCCTGCTAAACGGAAAGCGGGGATGAGGCCACTGCTCGCTCATGCGCCGTTGGACTGGGAAATAAGGTTTCTGGGTGACCTGGGAAATAAGAGTTTCTGGGTGACCTGGGGAGGAAATCTAGCGGCCCTGGAATCTTATAGATTCGGGGCGTGGGTTTTGGTCCATTTTAAGATGTAACCATCACAACAAAAAGAAAAAAACGTGGAAAAAACCCAGAAAGCAAAACGCAGAACAGGTCCTGGGCCACCCATCACATCAGTTACATTTCTTGCACCTAAGCATGTCAAGTGGATGACATGTTCTTTAGCTTTCCTACCATTTATGGTACAGATCATGTTCTGGACTTCTGAGGACTTGATGCAAAAGTCTTAAATTATCTAGGAATGATTCAGTAAAGAATTTTACATGAGATTAATTGCATAAGGATGTTGCTGAGTTTGGCATCACAGTTAAATCGGACCAATACCCTTTTTCCCTTTGACGGGTGTTGGTCCCTCAGACAGAGAATAAGAACAAGCTCTGGGAGCATTCAGAATGCTGGAGCCCTCCAGAACATAACATGGGCCACAGCACCCGATATCCACACCTTCACTTCAGAAAAGGAATCCCACGATTGGCTGCCAGCGCAAGTGGGCAGGGTGTTACAGTGGCTGGCGACAAGGATGCGACCATGGGCCCAGCGGTTGCAGGACTCCTTTCCCGGCGTTGCCACGAGGTGAAAGTAAGTATATCAGCCATTTTGGGGGGTTATGTCCAGAGGGGTCCAGCATTCTGGATGCCCCTCAAAGCTTGTTCTTATTCGCTATCAGCAGGACCAACACCCGCTGTAACCAGTGGGAAAAGCGCAGACAGATGATCACTGAGGGGAAGCAACTGAGATTGTGAGCATCTGGGTCTCCTAGCAATGACAGCAATGGCAGAAAAGTGTTTAACTTTGAATTATTGTGTGTGTGTGTGTGTGTGTGTGTGTGTGTGTGTGTGTGTGTGTGTGTTTGTGTATATACACATATTACAATCCCTATTGAAATTATCCATACGTAATACATGGTGCAGTGTGGATATATAAAGTACTAAAGTGGACCAACCACCTTACCTGCAGGCCCAGCCTCAGGGCATCCCAATTTGAGCATGCACCCTGGGGACATGAGGAAGGTAAGTTTCAGGGTTATCAGGGGTGTTTCACACTGTGGGCCCTATGGACAAGGACCAAAACTCAGGATAGTGAAAATACCGGAATGTTGGCCCCCCATAGCAGACTCAACACTGTGTGCACTTGCCTGCTTGTTGGCCAGGCAATTTGTGCAATGTCTTAAACAATCTGCACAGTTAAACAAGGTGCTGAATTACACCAAGGAAAAAATCATGAGAAAAGTTATTTTCTCACAAAAAAGTGAAAATAATAATTTTCAAGGTGCTGAATTAACACTATTGTCTCCCATCCCTTTGCTAAGTCTTCTTTTGAAGCTCTCAGATATTCCTGCATCCTTGCTTACTCACAACCCTGAAATAGGATAGCTTGGGAAAAAGAGGTTTGAGTCATTATGAAAATTAACAAAAGTCAGACATCATGTACTTTTGGTTGACCTCTGGCTATTGATTCATAACTATTCTCTGGTTAAAAAAATGGAAAATACGGTTTAGATTTGGGCTCTGGTTCATGGAAAAGATACCCTTGAACTACAAAAAGTACAGTTAGGGGCAACTGAATTAAGGGCAACCTTTACCCATAAAGCACCTCAATCCAATTAGAAACTTGTACTTTGCAAAGATTGCAAGGTGAAATTTCAGTTCATTACACTGGGTCATGGGGGGTATCCAAGTGATTTTGGGAGCCCCCTGCGAGTTAGAGACTTCGCACTCAATACAATCAATTTAAAAATGTAATTATATATATTTCAATCCTCTGCATTTGGGCAGTTCTACAGATGAGGTGCAGATTGTGAAATGAGAGAGAACAGCAAAATTAAAAATGTCAGCCTTTGGGAATTCCTGCGCCTTCAGCAAAGTACAATTTTTAGGTAGTTGTTTCAATATTTGCAAAATAATAAAATATGTACCTTATGAAAAAGAAACAGCATTTCCCTTTTTGGCTTCACACCAAAATACAAGCAGGCGCAGAAGATATTTTTTTTTCCACTTTGAATAGAATATTTTTCCACTTTGAGTGTTGAAATTGAAAGTCAAAATCACTGGTTAACCCCCTGAGCATCTGTATAGAGACACTGAAAATCATTTGGATAAAACCACTTTGCCTAGATTCAGTAAGACTTGAAAAAAAAATCTCATGATAGTAAAAAATTCACTAAAGCCTGAGAGAGCATTGTTGCTGAATCACCAGCTAGGAAGACACTGAAAGTCATTGGCACTTTTTACTACAGTAAGGAGTAAAAATGTTCACTGCTTTTCTTAGAAGTAAGTAAGTACCATTGACTGTTGTTGTATTCCTAGCTGGTGGATTCAGCAACGGTGATATTCTCAGGCTTTTTTTTATCATAAAGTGATTTTTTTTTACCATGTTATTACCAGTATTCAATTCACCTTACTGAATCAGGGCCATAGTCTGGTACAGGATAGGGGCAGACAATTAATTTCATATTCAACAATTATATAACAAAGTATGGAGCAAGTGACACAAAGGAGATGATTAGTGAGGGGGATGATCACTTTAGATAAATATGTACATGGTTTAAATAATAATAAGAAAATCAAAGGTCAGGGGAAAAGACACAGGGTCATTTCTCAGAACTCAACAGTAAAAAAGGTTTAAGCTCCAGCAGAGAAAAGAGCTATGGGGGTCCTGAAATTTTCTTCTGCAGGAAATGGTTCTACTATATCAGGTACATTTCCTGAATGAGCAACATATGACTGAGTACCTACAACTCTAATTAGAAGAATGTTGATCTGGGGATAAATCTGATCTCCATGATCATTATTAAGTGGTCTGCAAGGAATTATTTCCTTAATGAAGCAATTTGGACCACACCTTTATTGGGTTTTATGTCTTCCTCTAGACTGAGGCTCCTTTTTGCGTTAGCTTCTTCCTGATGGCCAAATGATTTTTTTCCTTAAAGAACTATTTAGCTATAATAAACACTTTAGCTATACAGTTTATTTTTTATGGTAATTTCCTAGTCACTGGCTTCCACCCGTAACAGTCTTAGAATAGATAATATGAATCCCTTAATAAACCCCTTCAGAAATGTACAGATTCCAATATTGTATTTCTTTGCGGAAATGAATATTCTCCTAGTTTTTGTTAGTCAGGTATAATGTGCTATTGATTCTAGAGGGCTAAGGTAATAAACGCTTCTGAATGTTGGAAGAAATGACTTGATCCTCTATATCCGGATTCACCAGTCAGGAGTCTCAGATTAGAACAGGAGGAAGCCAGCACATCATGTCCCTTATATTTATCCAGCTGCCGCCTCAATGGGGAAGACTTAGCCTAGCAATTTAAACAAACAGAATATTGTCCTATGAATTAACCTCTAGTCTGCCATAATATTGTTGGATGGGGAAATGTCTGTAGGATGTATAGGAATTCTGTGTTATAGCTGTCCCCGAAAACAGAGGAGCAAGCCAAATTATGGAGACACCCATGTTAGGCTTAATATAGTGGGACCAAAAATCCTATTCAAGGGTACAATGTAAATAACGCTTTTCCTAAAACGCAAAGAATTTACATACAGTGATATACAGACCAAGAACAACAATCTACATCTTTCATTCCTAATGAGTATGTGGAGCCATGTAAATCATCTTTTTTTATCTTTATGATATCTCAGACACCAATAAAGAGCCGACTGAGCATGCTATTTTCGAGTTTATCTTCTAATTGTTTCACAGCCATCATCATTACCACAAGGTTGGAAGTGATGGCTGTGTAAAGTTTAGATGGGGAGCCATATTTATGAAGTGTCAGCGCCCCATTTTTGGCCTCAGCGGCATTCAGCGTGGGATTTAAGAAAGAAAAAAACCACAGTGCAGATGTGGCCGACGGCTGGCGTCTTGTTTGACACTAGCGCCGAAAATGATGCAGCGTCCAGCGCTCTGGTTGAAACAGCGCCAGATGAAAGCTGACGCTGTTGCTCATGATCCTATAGAGCACAATGGGCACAATGTGTTTCATGCTTAGAATTAATATTAAACATATTTTATGTACAGAACTTGCATTGGGACCTTGATGGGCCAACAAGTTTTTTAGGGTGTCATTCAAATGTATTTTAATGGCTTCTTTTGCTTAACAATGTGTAATTTGGACACCAACAACTAAAACACAATCTAAACACACTGTAATATTTGTCCCCTTTGTCCCTGGCAGTGATTTCTTGTAACTGTAATGATGAAACACCAACCAGTTCTCGGAATAATGGTAGTATAATGTGGCGCTCACTGACGCTGGGATAATTGGCCGGTGGGTCCAATAGATGCTGACATAGGCTGGCCAATATCTAGTGCAACAATGAAGCTAATTACTAGTGTTTGGTTCAGCGACTGCTAGCGCAAATGTAGTCCACAGCACAGGGCCAGATAAGACGGGAATGCCAACCCTATGAAGCTGGTGCTGTAGCCACTAACATGATGTGAACATCATAAATAAGGCACTTAGGCCCTTATTTATGAAGGAATAGCGACAGGTAGCGACTGGAGAGCGACCGGTAATGACGGGCACCGCCACGAGAACGCCGGCTCCCCACCACAATCACACATTTATCAAGCCGATCCTGCTTAGCGACTGAGATAGCGCCATATAGCCACTCATTCATCATTATTCCAGCCTCAGTCCACAGTGCCAGTGTCCGACCTTGAACAGCGACAGGTATGACCTCTCGCTACCTGGCGCTCTCCAATGCATTTCAATGGAACAATCTTTAAATATTCATAATTAATTGTTATTGTTTTTTTTTTTTTTTTTAAATGTGAAAAATTCTGTGACCACTTCTGCCATGTTAGATATTTTTTTTAAGGTAAAAAAAAAAAAAAAAATTTGTGCAGAATTGATATTACAGGTCTGATATTAATGTATTCATATTACAAAATTATTTAAAAAACGTTTTTTTTTGTTTCCAAAAATATGGTTAAATTAGGCTAATGTTTTTAATTTGTCTGCTACAGTGGAACCAATATTCACCTCCATAGTCAGTCTAAAAGGTCCCACAATGGTAGTAGACGTAAATCCAAAGGATGATATCTAACTAGCTTGTGGACCTGCGTCAGATAACATTCAGGGTCAAGCTAAAGCAAGTGTACCGGAAAATGCACCGTGAGCGCACATTTGGGTGTGCAATGCAACCTACATCTTGGTGAGCTTTTTAGATTTAACACACCAAAAATGTAATAAAAAATATTTGTTCTACATTTTCTTTTAAAAAAATCACCTTTACCTGTGATGAAGATGAAGACCATAATTTTTCTAATGAGTTAAGGATAATTTTTGGAGAGTTTGAAATTAACAGCAGCCTATGGGCTATGCTGAGTTTTTTTTTCTGCATACCCCAAAGACTGTTATTCCTAGACACTCAAAAAATTATTCTTACATCATTGGGAAAATGATGTACCTCACCTGTACAAATGCCCCATTACAGGGGTAGGTGAGTTTTTGGAAAATATTGGAACAGAAATGTTTTATAGAATTTTCTTGTGTGTGCAAGTACAAAATCTCATGCAGATGTAAACTTTAGTTCAAACCCAAAAGCACACCCAAAGGTAAGCTTTCATCCCCAGATCTTTAGCATGAACCCGAATGACTTGAATTCCTGAGACTCCAGGGCCCACTCTGAAGGTGGCCTGTAACTTCTACCTGACCTGCCCGACCTGACCAGAGTTAATGACTATCCAGTGGCAGTGGAGGAAGATGGGGGCTCTTTCCAGGAAATATATCACTTACCAATTTATAGCACAGCCTGTAGCAATAAGCAGACCAAGGATGGCAGCATCAGCTCAGCTCTAATCTTTCCCCCTTTAGTCACATCAAATTATTCAGCTCCCAGATTTGAAAGCGATGGGCTGCAGAAAGCATGCTGCCGGCATTCAGAAGCAGTGAGTACAGAGAGGTTTGCTATAGAATTGTTTAGTAAAATAATACCAATGGTATTTCAAGCTCCCCACCAGGGCTGGCCTTAGGGTAAGTGTTGCCCTGTGCAACATCTTAGGATGGCACCCCCTATAGACACACACACAAAATGGAAAGTGAGCAGCAGGGGAAACACAGAGAAGAGGAAGATAGAGAGATGGGCGAAAAAAGAGGGAATGCAGAAAAAGAAGAGCTGAAGATAGACAAGAGAGAAATAAAAGGAAATGTGGAAAGGAGATTGAAAGAAGCATAAAATGAATGTAAAAGGAAGAGTAAGTGAAACCAGAGAGGATGGAGGGAATGTGGAAATGAAAACAAGATGGAGTAAAGAAATGTAGAAAAACAAGAGATTGGAGGGGAAAGAGATAAAATGAGAGAGTTAAATAGGTAAAGATACAAATTAGAAAGTCAGAAAAAGAAAGAAAGAAAAAAAAAAAGAAAAAGCGAGAGAGAAAGAAAGAAGTGAGAGAGAGAGAGAGAGAGTGAAAGAAAGAGAATAACAACAAGAAACATTAAAACAGATGGAGGAACATTAATAGGAGAAAGATGTGAAGAAGCTGAAAAGGGATGGGAGGTAAGGGGAGACAGGAGGAAGGTGGCAATGGAAAGATTTGGATATGACGTGGAAAAAAGGGGGAAATCAGAGAGAGAGGAAAATGGAGGGATCAAGCAAAAAGGTAAAAAAGAATTATAAAGAAATGTGCAAAAAAAAAATAAAAGATATTTTGGAAAGAGAGGTCTACTGGTCCAGCTGAGAGCTCCTGGCGCCCCCTTTACAGATAGGTTGTGATGGCGCTCTGTGCGGTTGCACATTTCGCACAACCCAAAGGCCCCTCATGCTTCCTGCTGCCACACTAGGGATATTCTTTTATGTGAGAACTAGTGATTTCATCCTCCAGGGCAGTGGTACCCTTTAGGCTGGCTTCATACGCGTACGCCTATGCCATTTATTGCAGTGGAGGAGGCCTGCCGAGGTGGGGTGTGCTGAACCTGCCTTGGCATGCCTACTCCATTGCAATGAATGGAGTAGGCACGTGGGGGTAGAAACAAGGCCCCCAGGATGCTGCCATAAGAGGCCTGCATGCTGGTAGATGGAATCACTGAACTCCCACCCTTGTGTATGTATGTAGAAACTGGTCACTGGACGAAGGAGGTGCACAGGCACATTGAACCCACACAGAAGAGCTGTGGTGGACAAAAGCTGAGTATGGTTTTTTTTATTTTTTGATCCCTCTATATCTTACTTTGTATCCCAACTTTATTTTTCCTTAGGTCATTCATCTGTCTCCCTATTGTCCCTATTCTCACTGTTCTATCACTCTTTATCTCATATTCCCGCCTTTCTTTACTTTTCTTTCTTTCTTTATTTCATTTATTCTTTTTCGTCCTTTGTTTTGTTCTCTTTATTTCTTGTCACATTCCTTCAATCTCCCTTTGTTTTTTTCTTCATTATCTGTCTCTCCTTTCTTTTTCTACATTCCCACTTTATTTCCCCCTCTAATTTTTCTTGGCCTATCCATCTCTCTGCCTCTCCAAAGGTCGGAGGACATGACATCTTGCACAGGGTAATGCCGGGAATCTGTATGTCACAAGTAGTTTGTAGAGCCGAGAAAACACAAAGGCAGCATTTGTGGTTTTTTCTTTAATCCCCAGGGATGATTTGGCACGAGGGATGAGTAATCTGTTCTCTCTCTCTTAGAGAAATGCACTGTGCGCAGGAGAAATAAAAACACAGAGCTCTCCCGCACAGCATTGCGATTGAAGTGATCACAGTTCATTTCACCACAAGGGACCCTCACCATCCATGACGAGTGTTTACCTTGGCTGTCCCAAGTCAGGGCACCCACCACAGAGCAAGGGGACCCCGGGGCATCACACACTCACATCACACAAGCAATCCTGTTCCATTTAACCTTTCTTGAGAACATTTTTGGTAAAAGTGCCTAAAATGTTACTTTTGTACCCTTGGTTATTTTACCCAATGTAATGGAGGCACATAGTTGTAGTGCTGGGCTTTGGATCTGTACATAAGGCCACTATTAGCCAACTAAATTGTTTGGAAAAGATATAAGAATCCCCTTTAGCTATTGTGTACTTCACAATTAATGTTAGAGGTCTCCTTTATCAGAATTATGTATTTTGACAGTGAAAGAATGTTTCCTCATTAACTCCTTTAAAGCGGTCCCACACCCATTTTCTAACAAACGGCTGTGGGACCGCATAGTGACAGACTTGGATGGGGGAGGATCCATATTGCTGGAGCCCCCACTCAATGCCCTCCCCACCCCCGCAACATCCTGAAATTCTTAGCTTAACCCCAATCCGAAATGTGGTCCTCCAACTGGACGACATAAGGTCACGCGGTCCGGCTCGGACCGGCGGCCGGTAAAGACAGCCCATGTGCCTGCCATGGCCAATTGCAGGATATTGCGTTTTGGTTGAGGGTCAAGGTCAAGAAAAGAATTTTGGGGTGTTGTGGGGGGCATTGCGCAGGGGGGCTCCAACAATCTGGATCCCCCCCAGCCTGTCATGATGCGGCCTTGCACCCATTAGAAAATTAGTGTGGGACTGCTCAAGAGCCCTTTAACTCTAAAATGAATGTAATGTCATTTTTACATTTTCTTTATTGTATTGTAATGAATGAATTGTAATAACATAGAAAAGAAGCCTTTGAAGGTTGATTAAGTTGAAATTTACTCAAGTACTCCTTTTTATACAAATTATTTATTTAGTCATTGTTCTCCTCCCTTTTTTATGGAGAGCTCCAACTTGATACACAGATGTTGCACTAAAACATATATAAGAGGAATTCTTCCTCTCTAAAATAACATTCTGTTAAAGGTACCCCCTAGCATTACAAGGAGCCGATCGGCATGGGTTTTGGTCCACTTTAATGGGATTTGAATTCTGGTGATGCAGAACCGGAATATTGCAAACTATATTGCAGAACTACACTAGAACAGAACAGAGGCGGATTTGGATCATCATCACTATACAGTTCACAAATGTCACATAAACATATGATTACACAGAGCTCTCAATAATCCACCGTGATGTACTTCAATCCACACGTGTTAGCACACAGGGAAATCCGCCACCGATCAATCAAGCCTCTTACCAGACATCTAGTATAAACCAGCAGAAAGGTATGATCTCTCAGTTGAATCCCAGTTTTCTCTGGACTCTTCTTTTAATCCTCAGTATGATCTTCAGAGCGATCAGATTTTAATTAATGATCAGAAACCAGAGATCATTCAATTCTACTCCAGAATTATATTCAAGGATGAAAACTCGACATCCATGGATCAAAAGTGGCTCAAATTTAATTGACCGAAGGCCTCTGCCGCCAGCACCGGAACCACCTCTCTTACTTCCGCATCAGACAGCCCCGCCACTGTTTCCTGTTTTTACTGAGGATTAAAAGAAGAGTCCAGAGAAAACTGGGATTCAACTGAGAGATCATACCTTTCTGCTGGTTTATACTAGATGTCTGGTAAGAGGCTTGATTGATCGGTGGCGGATTTCCCTGTGTGCTAACACGTGTGGATTGAAGTACATCACGGTGGATTATTGAGAGCTCTGTGTAATCATATGTTTATGTGACATTTGTGAAATTTCCCATGCAAGGACTGGAACCTTACATCTCGCACCTTGAGCTCCGCCTTTCTTAATAGATTGGAATAAATTGGACTATTTGATTGTAGTTGTGAGCAGCGCGGTATTACAACCTATTTCTTTCTGTGTTATCACTATACAGTTGTCAGAGCCTAACGTCTGGACTATGGTAATTTCTGATCATAGTTCCTCTTTAATGAGATGAATGTCCTGGTTGGTGTTAAAATACTATATCATAAAAGGAGGAACATGCCATTCTTCATTTTAGGTGCTTAATACCCTGCTGACAGATAACATACCTGCTGTGAGGGGCCTTGTGGCGGCACATCTGCATTCTCTCTACTTATATTCAATGCATTGCACTCCTGTCAGTTTATGTCACACATGCTCAACCCGCCTCCTCAAGCGCCACCAACAGGTCAGGTTTTGTATATTTCCACACAGAGGCACAGGTGATGTAATTGGTGCTCAGACAGAGATATAGACTGAACCTGTGTATTCATAGGAAAATCTTCAAAATCTGGCCTGTTGGTGGCCCTTGAGGAGGAGTGTTGCACCCCCTGGTTTATGTCTTCTGAATGTTATGGTTTGGGACTTTGGGAAACTTGCCAGAAGATTCTTTATAGTGAGAGAAGGTTGATAAAATATTACTGTACCGTCTGTACCTTGAATTACTTATCCTGGTGGAGGATCATGCTCAAAACATTCTCATTTTGGGTTTTCAGTCTAGTTTAAAAGTATTTGGAGACCTTCTTGTGTCATGGAGCTCTGTATAAATTGGAGCTCCTGTCGCCTATCGGATGAATTTCCTCCTGGAAAAGGTGGGTATCACTCACTGGTAGGTTAGGTTAGTGTCCCTGTAAACCGGAATGCGTCCTGGAACAGGGTCACCAGGGAGGTCTTAGGGCAACTTTAAAATGCCTACACTGCTGATTTCTTTTAGATTTCTGTCTACTTCATTTGCAGCTGGGCTCTGAGAACCTAACCGACACTTCCACCCTCCCTTGTCCTCATAGTAAAAAGACTATGCAAGTCTTCTCTGATAGGGGACAGGAAATAGCAGCCTGCACTGCTCTTCTATTGGGGAAGGTAGCAAGCACTGCTGAGTCTTACTCTTTCTAGTCCCCTGATTTTTTTTGTTCTAACTACCACTGGAGAATATCACCGATATAATGCTACCAACGTCATTATGGGCTTCTGCAAGTGTCAGAAGGTCTTGGTGCAACAAATAAGGACATCCAACAGCAGCCTACTAAGCAATATTTAGGAACCGCTCATATTGCTGATCAATTTTCATACAGAATATGTGCCATTTCTATCGTTTGTACTATTGCTTTTCTGTAAACACTGACTTTTTTTGCTTTATTTCGCTTTCCAACTTTGCTACCAGCTGTTAGTAACAGGGTCCTCCCATTAAACTAATATATATTAGTACAGGGACTGTGCTTAAAGTGGACCAACACCCAGAATTTTGACTATCCTGGGTCTTGGTCCACTTCCCCGGGGCACTCTGATCGGGGGAGCCCCGCTATGTGAAACCCCCCCCCCCGATCGCTCGTAAAAACTCACCTCACTCCGCTCCAACGGCGCATGCGGGGCCGCCTGTCCAATCAGCGCGCTCGGAGCCGCTGTGGTATGCGACGTACAACCACAGTGGCTCCGAGCACATTCACAAATGGTCAGCACGGGCACGCACCCTGCTAGAGAGAAGCGCGAGATGCGGCCCGCGCATGCACCGTTGGATCGGGATCAAGGTAAGGTTCCTGGGTGTCCTGGGGGTTTCACACGGCGGGGCATTCTGATTTTGGATGCCCCGTGGGGAGGGATCGGATCGGCCCCGGAATCTTATAGATTCCCGTGCCGATCAAGGAGGGTGTTGGTCCACTCTAAAGGGACAGTCCAAACTGAAAAAAATAAAGAGAACTTGCCTGCAGGAGGCAACCCTCCAGTTTCACATCTGTCAGCTCCAGATCCCGTGACAGTGCCCTCCTCACCCTGCCCTGAGCATTCTGTCCTGCAAATAAAATCAGTATCTCACGCGCCATATCCAGGGCCAGTAGAGAAGTGTGCTATCACTACCAGAACCGACAGAGTTGAAACCAGAGTACTGCAGCCTGCAGCACTCTGTAGGATTGAGTCTGTACTTCAACAGGTAAGTGCTTTATTGTTTTCTGTTTCCAGCTCAGAAAAGGACTTTAAGTCAATCTCTCATTTTGCTTATTCGAGTCATTCTCTATGTGAAAGTTACTTTAGCCCAATAGGAGGGTATGTGTAGCAGCTTACTGGGGTTGTATCTCTATGTTATTTCAATAATACTTTTATGAATCTTCTACATGGAAGATCCTCGCATTCCCCAGAGACTGACGCACTGAACACAGATGTAGATCTGCTGCATAGTTCTGGTTTGGATTAATGCGATTAAGTGCGGCTTATGGGTCATTTTCAGATTGTGTTTCCAAACATCCAACCGGGGCGTGATGATCCTCGGCAGGGTAAGATGAGGTAGAGGGTAACACTCTGCAAGCTGAAACTAGAATGTGTAGGATTTAATTGATAACAAATGGCTTTCATTGGGCTCTTTGGCCTATCAAGCATGTATCGTTTTTCTTTATGAATTCGACATTTATGGAATTGAGGCTCTTACCTAAAATTAGAATGGACATTTCCATGAATAACGCTGAGATTATATTTGTGGATGAATTCATATCACCATTATGTTGCCAAGAACTCTTATGTGAAGAAGCTTAAAAATCCTAGTGGGATTTATCAATTCCATCATGAAGCCAGATAGTGCTAAAGAAGAGCCATCATACAGATCACCAGACATCACCATCTATGAGTCTTACCAAGGTCAATACCTTAATGCAAGAAAGATGGGTATGTGAGCTAAGAAGTGGCAACTCTGTTATAACTAGTGATTAGCTGGACCTATTCAGTCCAAGGACCCTTTGGCTAGCCTACAGAAAAGCATTGCTGTTTTACATCTGGGATCATTATCTGGGATGGAACCATCTCTTTTTTTAATGTATTGTAGTAAAGGTTATATCTTAACTTTTTTCACCCTGGAGAACTTTTTGCTTCTTCTTTTCAGATTTGCTTATTGGATTACAGCTTGCCTTTGTACAATTATCTTCTAGGAGGCTTTACTAATTGGGTTTAGAGGTGAGCTGAGCTGTAAGCTGAGAGGTGGAGACCATGGCCTATCACACAAAAGTATCAGAGAAGATTTTCATTACCCCAAATAGGCTCAGTGATACAGCTACGACAGTAACTTTGTAGAGTGTCTTTTAGTTAAGAAAGACTTTCTAGGCAACCATCACTCCAGCCCCCCCCCCTTGCCTTGCCTACCTGCCCTGACATTGAGGAATTCCATACCTCACACAGGATCCTACAGTGGCCACATGGACTGTGCACAGAGCAGCCTCCCCTACTCTGTGAAGGTGTCCTCCTGCTCATTCAAGTGCATGGGCAGACAGGCAGTACATAGAGTGTGGAAGACGCTCAGTACAGCAGATCCAAGATGGTGGAATCACCGGATAAACAGAGCAGGATCTAGGTGAGGTAAGGAGATTTTTTAATTGGGGGGGAGGAGGGTTACCTGGTGACTGGACTTCCTCTTTAAGATGATTGAAGGAAGAAGAGCAATGCAAAGCAGGGGACAAGACGAAAACAGAAAAGAATAAAAGGGAAAGGAATGTACCCTGCACACTTTGGCTCCTCATTCTCAAAAGCATGATAACTCCCATTTTAGGGCCAAAAGAAGGAGTGAACCAGGGCTCCCACCCTGGGCCTCTACCTCCTGGTAACCTTCACCACTTGTTACGAAGTGCAGCAATTGACTAATATAAGGCTCGATTCAGAGGCACATTCGTCTGGACTTTCGTAGCTGTCTGTGAAAGTTTTTGTGTGTGTTTGTCATTTTATTTGTTTTTTTCATTCATTTTTCATTCGTACAAACATTCGGGCTAATGTGTATATGCACTTTCGAAGGACGAAAGCAAATCGGATCATTTGCGTGAGTTCGGATCATTTTCTCATCAAAATCTGATATTTTGCGTTCGTTCAGATAACTTACGTTATTGCTATGGGCTTGCGTCTCATTCCGAGAGCTGATTTCCGAGGGACCACCACCCTATAAAACCGTTTCATTTGCGATCCCCTTACGGGACCATTTTGACCTCGGATACCTTTGTAATGAACCAGTTGTGTGCCTTTGTGGAGGAGCATCACGAGCTCCAGCTAATGGGAATTGAATGTGTCAGCAGGGCCAAGACCAGATTGCACCGGCGACGCATGCATATCGATGGCATGCATGACGTTGAGCTGTTCGAGCTGACCCGACTTAACCGCGCTTCCCTCCATAAATTGTATAGTGAGCTGCGGCCATGGTTAGCCCGCACCACAAGGAAGGGGCAAGCAATTTCAGGTATGACCAAGATGCTTGACTGCCTGCAATTTTTGGCAAACGGCTCATTCCAGAGGCTGGGTGCCCTCTCCGTGGGGATCTCCCAGCCTACGCTGAGCCGCACACTATCCGAGTTTTTGGAAGACATGGCTACCATTAGCCAGAAATATATTTATTTTCCTGACGACATGGTAGCTTGGAACATGCTTAAGCTGGCATTTTATAATATCGCCGACATGCCCAAAGTCATGGGTGTGATTGATTGCACCCACGTTGCCTTAGTCCCTCCGGCAGCCGACGAGTACATCTATAGGCAAGTTCAATCGGTAATTTTTTAATATAGTTGACATAAATGGTATTTTAAATATCTCTTAATCCCTCCTTGTAAATAGTCCCTGTGAAATAGCTTACACTGTATATCTGTTAATCCCTCCTTGTAAATAGTCCCTGTGAAATAGTTTACACTGTATATCTGTTAATCCCTCCTTGTAAATAGTCCCTGTGAAATAGCTTACACTGTATATCTGTTAATCCCTCCTTGTAAATAGTCCATATGAAATAGCTTACACTGTATATCTGTTAATCCCTCCTTGTAAATTGTTCATGTGATATATTTGGCCGGATTTAGTGTCATCAACGTTTTTCATGTAGCCCAAAGCCAAACATTTGCATGTGGACCTTAATTTGTCATGTGAAAGTTAATATTTAGTTGATACAACATACATATCCTTTGTAGGACGAAAAAATAGTTAGGTACTTAGTTAGTGTTATTTGTATTGGCCAACATGTTTTTTGGAGGATGTTAGGAGTTATTGTTTGAGTAATTTACCTAGCCTTGCTAATTTTTATTTTTTTTTTCCCAGAAACCGCAAAATGGGCCACTCACTGAATGTCCAAGCAGTGGTGGCCCCGGACATGCGGTTCCTTAGCGTCCTCGCGGGGTTTCCAGGCTCATCCCATGATGCGTACATCTTGCGACCGTCGGTTTGAGTCTGGAGAATTCTCTGGTGGATGGCTCATTGGTAAGTTGACGCAAATAACGTCATTCACTTTTCAATGTATGTCTATGAATATAGTTTCGGACCCATGTCTGAAGCTATGGCTGTTTTTACCCCTTGATGACATGTTAAACCGGACCTTAATGATCTTTAGCAAAGCACAAACCCTTACAAAATGAGTTTCCACAATTAGTAAATAATATATTTCTACTTTCTAGTAAATTACTTTTTATTCTTCCCCACACTCGGCTGCAATTCTGTTCTTGATTTTATGATAGGGTCTGCACCATCTTTGCTCAGAAGCATGACACTTACTGGGTAGAGGAGAGTGGGATAAAGTGCAGGGGGCGGGTTAGAGCTGTGCTTGGCTCACACAAAGCAGATCTGGTGTCCTGAAAAGGTAAGACATCCAAGAATGCTGAGCAGCACAGTCCTAAGCCAATACCTGTTAGCAGTCTGCCTGATTTGCCCTCATCCGCCATTTTGGATGTTTAAAGGGTCAGAACATGCAGTAGATGGTGTAAGGCTGTTTCTTTAGCAGAGAAATCTGTATGTACAGGGTGTGTCTAAAATATAAGATAGGCTCTTACGACCTATTTTTTTAATACATTTTTGTGTCATGTGTAATTTATGTTAGTCTTTTCTTATTCTTTCAGGGGATTTCGGCTATCCACTACTTCCCTGGCTGATGACGCCCGTCCTTCGGCCACAGAATGGCGCACAGGACGCCTATAATCGTGCACACCGGAAGACCCGGGCTGTTGTGGAGAGGGCCTTTGGTCTGTTAAAAACACGCTTCTGGACCATACTGGGGGAGCACTACAGTATGACCCCAAAAAGGTCATAGACATCACACTGGCCTGCTGTGTCTTACATAACTATGCCATCATGCAGCGTGTCCCCCGGTATTTGGATCTGCCCCCCTCTCCACCCAGCCAGGACCCAGAAGACCACTACCATGGTACACCTAGTACCTCTGGCCAAGCAGTTCGGGCCAATTTGATTCAGACACATTTTGCATAATTTTTGTTGCCTGTGTTTGTTTTGTGCCTGTAATTATTATTTGCTCCTCTAATTTTGCCTTGTAAATCTTTTATTATTTTTTGGTGTATCAACTAGTAATGAGTTAATTACTAAAATATTCACACATGATCTGAGACTCATGTATTTTTTTTTTTGCCCTGTTTGTTTAGGAAAACCTTAAGTAATCTAAAAATAGTTTTAAAGTAAAGTAAGTTTTAAAGTAATGCACTCCAGGCCGAAGTTTCAATCCTAAATAAAATACACAGATATAGGGAGCAAGCATTTGCATGTCAATATTAGCCCTATAATAAATAGGGCCACATACACACCCTCTCCTGCTTGGCCACATTTGCCACAGGCACAGGTGGACAGCAGCCATACCTATGCCACAGGCACAGGTGGCCCATCACCTGGGCATGTGTGGCATTCATAATCTGCAACTGTTCCAACATGTTTCTATTGGTTGTTCGAACTTCATCCAGCATGGCACTGAAATTACTAGTTAAGGTGGCCATGTGGGTGTTGCTAGTTTGAACTTCCTCAAGCATGGCTGTGAAATTAGTAGATAAGGTGGCCATGTGGCTGTTGGTCGACCTAAATTCTGTCAGCATGGTGTTTAATGTATTATTTAAGGTCTCTAGTTGTGCATGATGCTGCTCTGTGGTTCTTTCAGTTAGTTGGCAAAATAAACGCCTCTCATGGTGCCATGCTGACTCCATGATCGGCACGCGCCTTCCCTGGGAAACTGGGCGACGTAGCTGACTACGCCTCCCAATTCCCCAGGTTGGAGCGCCTGCAGATGATGGACGTCTAGGCCGACCAACAGCCACAGATGTGCTTGCAAAATCCTCTGCAGCAGACCTAGGAAAAAGGGCAAAAACGAAAGCCGACGTTGTAACATGAGAAAATAAAACGGAAAAGTCACGCTGGAAAATGACATTCTCGTACTCGTCCTCTGGCATACGAACGGACGAAGACTTTACAGAAGGCTTGCAATGCATGCATACAATCACTCGTACACTCATACGAGAGCGGGAAAATAAAAAAAAAAAAAAGATCGACACAAAAACGAAAGTCTTTTTTTGTCTCTCTGAATCAACCCCATAGTCTATTGAGGAGTTCCACACTTTCTTTAAAAGAAGTATTGAGGACAGTTTACCTCCCAAATCTAGACACACATTTTTAACACATCCAGGCTCTAATCACGCTTTTAGAAAAAAACAATTTTCCATGTCTTATTTCAATCTCATGAACGAGTGCTCTAACAAATAACTATCAGACCAGTCTTCTTTGTCCAAATGCAAAACGTTCACTTGCATGAGTCGTATGTGCGTTCACTTGGTTAACAAAAGGATCAGTTTATCTGTTTAGAGAAATGGGTCATTAACATTGCATGCATCCGGTTCATGTTAAGATTTTTTTTCTTATTAATCACAATATTCAGGTGCATCATTTTTTCCTCTTTTTAAAAAGTTAGATATGTGTGATTGTTCCAATGTCTGACTTTACATCCGCTGTTGTTTTATAAATAAACCCTCATAAGGGCACTTATGGTGGCAGTCGTGACGCATGGCATGTCCATTAAGGCTCCTCCAAACATACTACATGGTTGTTTTTAGTTTCCAGAGGACTTATTTCCCAAGAGACCAGTTTCAGTAACAAAAAGAAATAATCTATTCATAGTCATTGGCATATTCGCTGGGGGTTAGCAGAAACTAAAATAGATACATTTATAGGAACTTGTCCAGATGGAAATCATCAGTAACAGAACAAAGTGCAAATATCACAAACTATCCACATGTGGACTGCGGAGAATGTTGATATCGGAAGGATGCTGGTGAATACCGTACATGAAGTTGAAGACTGTGTATACTATTTTTCTTATTTTGAAATGTGTTTTATATACATGTTTCCCTGTCTTGGTATGAAGTATTACACGGCATCAATCATATTTAACTTTAGGGTGCCTGTGGAGTAGTGTGAAACTGTGGTGAACTGAAACACCAGCCAAACACAATCAGAAGGAGTAGCAAGCCTGTTTGAGAAGACGATTAGCAATGGCATACCTTCATCGCCATCATGATCAAATATATTATATCTTCATTGTCAAATGTCTCATATATTTTGCCAAAGGATCGTTCCTACGTGCTTTGTGTAGACTCAGTTTAACGTACAAGCCAACCAATAAGGCCTTTTTAAAGCTCCTATCCTTTTCCGTAAAAACTAAGAAATGTCTGCTGTCCCGGCATTCACCCAACCTATTTAAAGTTATTAGAGGCCCTACAGTATTCAGCAATTTAGCCTGGCCTTTACAATTGCTGCTCAAAACCCTACCCATTATCTGCTACCAGTCTGAGGATGGGGTAATTCAGCTAACAATTGGGCTGATTCTCGGGGTCAATGGGCTGGTGGCAGGATACATGGCCCTGTGACCTGTTGGCTCCAGAGCTGCAGAAGGACATGGGACGATAGCACTTACATATCGATTGTCTGGCTATAACAATACAACAGTGATTGCAGTTTCCTAATCAACCAACTTTACATAATGGAATGCACCTGAAACCTTCTCTAGACATCATTGTTTAAAAAAAAAATGAGAGAAAAAGCGTATTTCCCCCTGGCTGCATCAAAAGCAATTTTGCTAAAGCGATATCGTTTGCAAAGCCCCTGACTTCTATGGTATTGCTATCGCCCAGCCAAATGCCTGAAAATGCTGCATGCAGGAGTTTTCATATCGCCCAGCAAACTCCTAGCAATCACAATCGGCAACTTAAAGCTACCATTGAGCCTTATTTGTGACGTGCATCATTTTTATTGATATAGCACCAGCTTCAGTGCGACGGCATTCCCATCTTATCTGACACTGTGCTGTGGACTACATTGGCGCTAGCAGCCACTGCGCCGAACGCTACTAATTAGCTTTGATTGTTGAACTTAGATATTGGCCGCCCTTTGTCAGCACCTGTTGGACTCAGGCGATTATCCCAGCGCCAATGAGCGCTACTTTGTACTGCCATTATTCCAGCGCTCCCAGGCATATTTATGAAAATCTTTGGCGCTGTATTTTGCCAACACTGGTCAGCATTTTTTCATTACAGTTACAAAAAAATCACTGCTGGGGACAAAGAGGACAAACAGTGCGTTTAGGCTCCGTTTAGCTTGTTGGTGTCCAAATCACACATTGTAAAGCAAAAGCCATTAAAATCAAATTTAATAACACCAAAAAAAAAAACATTTTGGCCCATCTAGGTCTTGTATTTCAATTATTATAAGTCCCAATGCAAGTTCTGTACAAATAAATGTGTTTAATATTAATTATAAACATTAAACACTACAATCATGAGCTACAGCACTAGATGCATGAACCAGAGCACTAGATGCTTATTTTCGGTGCTAGTGTTAAATAAGACACTGACGTTTTTTTCTTTCTTAAATGCCACGTGAGTGCCACTGAGGCCAAAAAAGTTGCGCTGTGTGACACTGACGCTTCATAAATAAGGCTCCTCGGCAGCGTTTGAGGGCAATTGAAATCACTCGCACAACTCCCCAGTGTAAAAGGAGCCTTACGCTTTTATAATACTGCAGATCATGATGAAATTATGGTTGTTTTTTCCAATTTGACAATAAATTGCTCAAATGTCCCTCTCCCGAAAACATTTTCTATGGATGCCCATGGCAGAGGTGCGGTACTTTGGATTTCAATACTTTTAGACAAAAAATACATTTTTTATGAATGATTGCATCTGACATGCACCAGATAAACTTGGAAGACAGTCCAGGAAATGATGATGTAATTGCATAGAATTTATGTAGGGATTATACGATATGTCTTCACAAAGATTTGATACATGGTTGGTCCCAGGCCAGCAGAACACATAACAAAAGAAAAGTAAGAATGCGTAGAGAGAGGATCACAGGACAGACAGGCCAGGCTAACTTTTACCTCCCCTGCAGCCAGTGTTTTTTTATTTTATTTTGGATAGTCCTCTGGCCCTGACTAGATAAATAACAGCAGACTTATAAGAAATATGCATCACAATAGGCATTAAGGCCTGATGAAGCTTAGCACCCATTAGGCTAATTCAGTCCTTTGTCACTAAACACCCAGGGCTACACAATTCTCAGCAGTTTTTTAAAGCTCACTGTCTACGGCAGTCTATTAGTCTGGCCATGGCTATGGGCTTTATTTACCCCAGGGTATATGATAATATTCTGGCACCTCTGTGAGTCTGGGAAAGGTCGTTCTATCCCCTTCTCAGACTGAAATTGAACAGGTGATGGTCCTCTACAGACCTACTGCCTAGTAGCATAACGTGCTACTAGGGTGAGGGTGCCACTTGAGCGCCTCGTCCTAGACTTTCAACAGTGCTCCTACCACAGCGTCGGCTTCTGGCCGGCGTCACTTTCAGCTGTAGTGCTCCCGTCCAAGCAGCATTCGCAGCGCATGGCTTATATAAGCCTATGTGCTAGCGGCACCTAACGCCAGCCGAGAGCGTCACAAGCGCTTCAAGGGGGTGCTCAAAAAAAGGGAATTCAGACACACAGCACCTGTTGGATTCCCAAAGTTTTGTTTCTTAGGGTTTTTTTTTCAATTAAAAATAGGAATTGCATTAGGGACATTAGACAAACATGACATATCTTTCTCACGTCCCAAATTACAAGTTTGCAGCTCAAAAAAAATGCTAAAAATGCATATAAAAATAATCCCGCCCAGGGATCCCGTGGCGCATGCACCAGCCCCCCACATAATAAAATAAATCTACTAAAATGCTTAAATAATTGTAACCATCCCAGCCCACTGAAATGTATGGGCTGGGGCCACACAGTGCAAGGTTAGCACCTGGTCCTATCTGGCACTGTAGGGAACTCAGCGCCGCCACTCATCCCATCACTGGCATTGATGATAGATGGGACACTACCTGGCGCTATCACAGGCACTCTGGCTTTTTGACATGATAAATACATCTTTTTGACTTGGACCTGACATTCATCTGGCACTACCTGGCACTACGTGTCCTTAGCCTTTCTAAAAATGTAACAGGGTCCTGGTGCAAATATTAAATGGGGCCCTTTCCAGGATGATGCAGTAAAGCTAGACCACTAAAGGCTAAAACAGCAGAGACAATGGTTGCATCTTTTCTCTAAATGATGCCAAGTGAGCACAAATCTGATCAATAAGGAGGCAGAGCAACAATGATGAGGCTCCCCAACAATGATGAGGGCCTCATGGGCCCTGTCGCAGCTGCATCCCCTGCACCACCTATACTTATGCCCTGACTATTGCTCTGGGGATAGGTGTCAGGAGACTTTTCCAAACATATACCCTCATATTAGTTGGGAATATATGTTTATTAAATGAACATGACATGGTCAGGCACACACCTGCCAGGACCTCTTATTTTTCCAAAAACAATTCTGGTTAAACAGAAACTTTAGTCTCTTCTTTAGAATCCCCTGGAGGATTCTCATTTGTAATGCCTTCACAGTTAAAAATCCACAGGAAGCCAAAATCATGTAATGGAATCAAGATGATCAAGCCTGTTTCTAGGGGAGGGGGCGAGCAGATAATGGCCTTGGGAGCCTGGTCAACTCCTTGGCGGCGAAACCGCTATGATAATGGCATAATTATCTGCCAAATTCCGTAATTATTCCCGATTCCGTAATTATTACCCCATGATAATGGCCTTGGGAGACATGGGAGCCTGGGTGCCAAGGCCATTGAGGCACTTTTATCCCAGCCATCCTGTTGTTTGCAGATGAGTAAGGGCCATTGTTAGTGGTGCCGGCCATGAGACAGGTCCCTCAACCCCCACATTGGGCTCAGTAATAGTAGAGGGCACTCTCTGATGGTAAGAAACAGACACAGCATGGTATGGGGCAACAGCAGAGGATGGGTGAGGATGGGCTGATTTATTCTTTCCAGCACTGAGCACTATTCCGTCTATAGATGTGCACTGAATTGTATCATGTTTTCTATTGGAGGAGGTGCACTTGCCGAATGTCTGCCCAGCTATTTCCAGTACATTAATGTAGGTCCAATAGGATATCTCTGATGCAGGGCTCGCTGATGGATTACAGGGTTGGGTAGGTTAGTTTAGCGTCCCTGTGAACTATCACCCACTTAACTACACACTAATGTGGACCTAAACCAAGCTCTAGCCTGGCTTAAATACTTTTTTTTTACTATCCTGGTGATAGGTCCTTGTCCCTGGGGCATCCACATTTGGGATGCCCTGCAAGTTAAATTCACCGAGGTCACCCAATAAACTTACTTTTCTGACAGTATCCCCAGTTAGGATGCCCCAGGGGCAAGAACCAAAATCCAGGATAGTGATTGCCCCACCTTAAATAAGGGGGCCCTGAAATGGTTGCAAACTGCAATTCTACGCACAGCTCTACTGTTGGTTTAGATGTTGCTGCCGTAGGTGTGTAGCCATCGCAGGGACCCCAACAAAATAGGTCCTGATGGAATAAAGGGAGCTATTGCTTTACTATTGGGTTTACCAGTGATGAGATTGGATTAGTGTGGCTTAGAACCCCTGTAGACTGTGACCCCCCCCCCCCTCCAAGGACAGAGTTACATTTAGGTATGTTTCAAAAGTACCCTGCAACCAAACCAAGGCCATTTCTAGTGGTGGGCGAGCTGGGTGATCGCCCTTGATGCCATTGTGTATCCTGGGGGGGGGCCTTTATCCCAGCAGTCATGTTTTCTGTTTAGTAGTGTCAGCCATACATCAGGCCCCTTCTCCCTTCATTAAGGGCTCAGTAATGAGGAGTGGGCTCTGTCTGCTGTTAAGGACTATTTCACCTACAAACTGCCCTGCTTACAACAATCATTTAATCCACAATGGATAACTAGATGAGCAGGCCTAAGCCAGTTTTGCCTCCTGTCAACAGGCAGCTCATTACAAAAAATGTAAAGTAATTTGTCTGTGAAGATAGTTTAAACAAGGTCACGGTCCATGGTCTGCTGAGATTGTTCAAGAACATTCTATCCCGAAAATCATTTGTGTAATCATGCTAGCAATTGTCCTTGAATTCTAACCTCTGCCGAGTCTTTCAATGTTAAATCCACAAAAAGGAACAATCAGCTATCTTTAGAATGTGAATATCAGGCAACAGAATGGTCTCCGTGCGCAATATTTTAATATATATTTATATAGTTATATATTCTCATATATTAATAAGGCTATATTAGTCTACAGTATATTGTTTTCTATTATATTGTTATATATTCTCACATTTTTGTTATACATAATAGTTTGGTATTATAGTGTATTTAATTAAAAAGTATTAGAATAGTTTTAGCTTTTTTATTTAACTTACCTTTTTTCGAATATCAGTGTTTCAGCATGTGGCTCACTATTCCAAGCGTGATGACGAGGTTACTAATGAGTGACAGGGAGGGGACACTGTGTTCCATTTGTGAGTAAATGTAATGCTATATTTAAAATGTTAACCCCATTATAAAATGCTGCCCGTTTCATTTATGTGGTGACCACAAATAAAGCCCATACAAAAGAAATGCAATGGGTGACACAGGGAAAAGAAAGGGGCCACTGGCAAAGAACCTCATGTTTTACCCTAGGTCTTTATAACAACCATTAATTTTCTCTTAAAGCGGACCTTCACCTTGAATAAGAGCCTATCTTATATGTTTCTCCCACCCTGTACATACAGATTGATCACACTAAAAATTCTATCTGCATCTACTGCATTTTCTGAGCCTATAAACATCCAAGATGGCAGCACATGGAGTCTCAGGATGCCTGCAAATAGGAAGTGCCATTTGACTGTGCAGCTCTGCATTCTGGGATTGTTGTCCTTTTCCTGACTCCAGCTCTGCTCTGCCTGTGCAAAGCACAGCTGACAAACCAGTTCGCTTCTCTCTATCTCCGATGAACCTCAACCTGGAGAAGAGGCATTGTCAGCTATGCAACGTGTGGGTGCCAGAGTTCTACCTTACTGTGATCAACTGATTTGGTGATATTATTTCTATTATTATTACTTATAACACTTTATGATTGTTTGCTTCTCTTTTATTCCTTATATGGTTTTGTGGCGTATTTGTGGATAATTATGTGGATGAATCCACTATGGGCCTTATTCATAAACGGATAGTGCCAGGTAGTGCCTGTACAGCAGCAGGTAGCGCTAGGTAGCGGCAGGTGAATGCCGGGCACGGCATGCAATAACACATTTATGAAGCCGAATCTGGTGAGCGCCTGGAACAACGACATGTAGCGTTCAATTCATCATTATCCCAGGCTCAGCGTACAGCGCCGGCGTTCATCCTTGCAGAGCGCCACGTCTAACCTGTCGCTACCTGGCGCTCTCCCATACATCTCTTTCCTGATCCCATTTTTTTTTTCACCAAAAAAAAACACAAACCTTCTGACGTATCCTGGGCAAGAAAATGAAATTTTTGAAAACTTTTTGGATTAATAATATTTTTATGCAGAATTGTCCTTACAAGTGTTCACGTTACAATGTAATAACAATGTAATTGCATATGTTTTCGCTTTGTTACTAGTGGATACATGTTCAAAAACAGCCTTTAATCACACAGCCTCTGGCGCTATGGGCTACAATTACATGATTTTGAGCACCGGCAATGTTTTTTTGATGAATGTGATGTGAGTCAGTCGCATTGAACTGGTGTTATGGTTCGCTCACATACAGCATAGTACAGCGACTCACATATCATATTCATCAATGCCGGACAGCGACTGAGGCGCTCGGAATCTGTCGCTACCTGGCGTTAGTAATGAATCAGCCTGTTTATTGGTAACTTGTTTTTGGGTTTAGGCATTTCTTGGTTTGTTGTATTTAGAGAGGGCCTCTTGAGGCCAGCATTAACGAATGGTTGAGCACTTTATGAAGCACTATTAGCATTTTATTAACCCCTTTACGTATATATTGCAGTTTATCTCCGCATTACTTTACACTTTATTTGTTTCAGTATGGAGAGGCTTTTTTTTTAAATCTAAGCAGTTTGGGTCTGCTTTTGTGTTTTTAATTGTCTTTTATATAGATGTATTTTATGCTGTGCAATTATTAATAAAATTTGGGATAGATTACTAAGTGATGTGGTGTAATTTGTGGGCAACTTTTGCTCCCAATTGCCTTTGTTGAATATTGTTCATACACCAGTAATTTGTTAATCAGTTAATTTGTGTGTTTGAGTTTCACACAGTGGGGCATCCCAGAAGCTGGCCTACATAGGCATTGATCCCCTTTAACCCTCTTTATTCGTTGTCCAACATTTTAGATATTTAGAATATATCTATATAAAAATATTGTTAAAACACTTTCAACAAAAAAAATGATATGAAAAGCAAAAAAAAAAAAAAACCATACTCGTGGCTGCTTTATTTTCAAATAATGTTCCTGCCGGTTATATATGGGTACGTGTCATCTTTGTATTATGTGTATGGTTTGCAGCTGCCTGATTTTCCCATAGTCATTAATTCCAGACACCAGAAACTGTACTCAGAATGTTTATTTCCAATAACAAACTGCAATTAGCAGTGACTGTCAGATATATTGATATATCTGTCTTTACTGTGTCTTTTACTCTAATCTATGAAGCTTGAGCTATGAAAAATGCAAACTGAGCAATGTTTTGCTACAATCTTGTCTTACGTTCCCCTTGCGTGTCCATTGTGGAACAAAAAGGCTGACCTGTTGTCACATATCATGTATTCAGTGACATAAAACATGAGATTGGAGCTGTTGAGACATTGAACTTAATGTAAAGTGGCTGGTTTATTAGAAGCCCTGCCGAGGGGAGCTATTAATCTCTAAACAAAAATATAGACGGGAGCCATAAATGTGCCATTAGGAGCTCGGGAGGGCCTATTTATCCTGTCCTCCTCTGAGCATGACAAGGGGATTAATAAACTCAAGAACAACACATATTAACATACAGCAACAATAGAGCTGTTGGTACTAATTACAATCATTGCCAGCAAACAAGGAGCCTCTTTGTGACATTCCTCAATAGCAACATGGGCTTGGTTATTATGCAAATGACATAATGGATCTTTACCCCCCTCATTGCTCACTTTCCTGCAGCACTAGTATTCTGTGGTTGAGCATAGCTTGTCTGAAGTGCATATTTTCATATCATGAAATCAGATCATTTAGTAGTTCAAGTACCTGTAGATACCTCTGGTTACCCAAATGTATGTTCTGATATCAGGTGGGATAAGTATTTTGATTCAGGTTTCAGATTGGGTCTAGCTCTGATTAATCAAAGGGGGAGAGTAGTGGGCTGCAGATGGGGCTTCAGGAGCGTGATTGCAGGTAAGGCTTGGGTAAGTGCCCCTAGCATAGAGGTAAGAATCAAGTCCTATATCCTACATATATCAGTTGACAGTCAGTATAGCTAATGTAACTCTAAGTCACGGGGTCATCAGAAATGTGTGGACTACAGTGCATGCAAACTCCTGTGCGCATTATGAACGCACACATTTCTGTGCACAATGCAGATGCACAAACTTCCGCACAAAATTCACTAAAATTGGCACATAAGGCTTTTATATAGGAAGCTGAGGATCCAAAATGGCACCAGACAATTTTCTTTGCCAAACAGCACCAATTTTCTTTCCCAAAATGGCACCAGACACTTTTCTTTGCCAAACAGCACCAATTTTCTTTGCCAAAATGGCACCAGACAATTTTCTTTGCCAAAATGGCACCAGACAATTTTCGTTGGCAAAATGGCACCAGGCAATTTTTTTTGGATCCCACATAGCCGTACCTCTATTCCTGAAAGACATTTGTTCCTGAATCTGCTATTTATTGCCACCCTTTTCTGGGCTCTAGGCATTTTGCTGCCTGCCAACGATCTTTGGTACAGACTCTACCTTATGATTATTTGCTGCCAGTCTATGACCTCTTGCTATTGACCTCAGCCACAATTACAGTCTGCTGCCTGTGACTTTGGGCTTATGTCTTGGCTATCCAGCTTCTGCCAGTCCATCAGCCTATCCTCTCTTGCATGGGGCTCAAATGAATACAGGTTTGCCCTTAGATTCTGAACCATTGGGTTTAGTCATGGGTTCCAGGTAGTAGTCTCCAGTGCCCACCTTGCTCGCTCGGGACACTTAATCGATTTCCAAACTGGTCACAGGACAAGATGAATAGGTTCAGAATTTTAAATTCATAATTTTCTATAGCATCTTATTATAGTGCTGGATATTTCACCCAGGGATTTTGCTGCACTATCATTGTCACCACATTCCTCCAAGCCACCACTGCCACCTCTGTTTTGCTATGTGCCCCTCCTATATCACTCTCCTTGAAATCAACCTCTATTTACCTTTACATGCCAGTTCTGTTTACCCCCTCCTACTTTCCCCACAGCAGGTGATGGGCCAGTGGCCCCCGGGCAACAAGTTGAGCATATGTACAGTAAGTGATAGTCTTATTGTATTATGTGCCTTTATATTTTTGAAGTAAATTCTATGGTCCAATTTTTTTAGGAAAAAAACATATTTAGGAAAAAAACAAGTGTGGCTAATGCATTTAGATTAGACTAACACTTGTCAGGGAAAATGAAATCCCCCAGAGCTACTGATGCCTGTGGTTGCCCATATAAATCACATAAGGGTGACTTCAAATCAAAAGCCTCTTTGGATGGCCCTGGAGTCTAGAAGATTCCCTATCTCTGGGTTATTCCGATGAGTGTAGTATTTTTCTTAATTTTTGTTCTTTCACCTTTTTGCCTAGTTGGGTGAGTAAAAACAGCCCAAAGTTCGGGTCTAGCAAGTTCAGCTGAACTTTGAATAAATGTTTAGGTTCAGGGGGGGTACAGAAAGACTCCCATGAGTGAGAACCCTTCTAGTGTCAGCTGGCAGTGCTTGCACTAGGTGTGTTCTCCATCATAGGAGCCGGCAGCCATCTTTCTGACGCCTCTGCTAGGGCCCATTTTAGATGCCGCCACCCCCACTGACCAGGGAGAGGATTGCGGGGCCGAGGTGGGCTACAGAAGAGCTTTCTGCTGTTGCACCCTTAGGTGAAGCAGCTTTTCCGTGTTTGGGCTGAACGTCAAACTCAAACACAGATTTATGGATAAAGTTCGTGTTCGGATTTTGGAAACAGAACTCGAACTTTGCGGTTTGGGTTCACCTATCACTAGTCATAACTGTTTATTGCCCCCCAAGGAAATTACACTACTATAACATTACAAAAAAAAAAACATGCCTAGGGGGCTATAATCAAGAATCAAAGGTTCTTTCTATCTCTGTTCACATTTGGAATGGAGGAGTGGAAATGAAAGTAGGGGCAAACTTTGGATTCCTGCCAAAACATCTACAATGCATTGCTAGAAAATAGAGAAGGGGCACATGGGACAGGCTTCAGATGAGCTCCTTACTGCCCAATGTCTGGACTGTTACTTCAAACACTGTAAGGCATGGTAGTAGCTTGTTTCCTCAAGCTATTCACCTACTGAACAATTCTTTCATTACAATTGAGGCTCACCTCACTGGTACATGCCACTTTGATTTACAAACGCTAAAACAATCACAGTCAGATGAGACTGAATCAGTGGTAATACTTGTGACGATCGACCCATGAAAAAGAATATAGTTTTGGCTGACATAAAATAACTTGTTTAGTGCATAGGACGATACCCTGGACCCTACTGTCTCAGATCCCTAGGTGAAGTGCACAGCATGAGCAACCTCACAATCGATAGCTATTACGAACAAAACTTCAGCGTCCGAGCGCAAATTGCCCACTCACTCAATGAATGGTGGATGTATCTGTTCATGGAAAGAGTTCTTAGTCTTAGCAGAAGGGAGCACCCCAGGATCGACTTTCTCTGGTGTGTCCCAATAATGAATTCCATCTCTGGGCCCTGAGAATAATTTCCTCTAACAGTTCTCAAAAATGATCCCTCTGGTGGGTCTCAATAAAGATTTTCTTTTCTGGACCACAAGAATGATTTTCTCCGGTGGGCCCCAAGAATGATTTGCTTTGGCAGGCCATGAGAATAATTTCCTCTCTTGTGTCCAAAGAGGGTTTTCCTGTGATGGTCCTTGAGAATAAATTTCTCTGGTGGGCTCTGAGAATTATTTCCTCCACTGGGCCTTGAGAATGTGTTTCTCTAGTGGGCTTCAGGAATGATTTCCTCCGATGGGCCCTGAGAATTAATTACTAAGGTGGGTCCAAAGAATGGTCTCCTCTGGTGTGTCCCAAGAATGATTTCCATCGATGGGCTCAGAGAATAATTTCCTCTGCTGGGCCCAAAGAATGATTTCCTCTGTTGGACCCCGAGAATGATTTCCTACGGTGGGCCCCAAGAATGATTTGCTTTGGGTTGTTCGGTGAATGATTTCCTCAGGTGGGCCTTGATAACAATTTCCAATGGTGTGTCCCAAAAATGATTTCCTGTGGGGAGCCCCAAGAATGATTTCCTCTGGTTTCTTCAATATTGATTTCTTCTGGTAGGCCCAAGGTTCTCTAGTCCAACACTGTTATCTATTATCTATCCTTATTCCCTGCATTCTTAGGAATGAATTCCTTGTATGCACGTGTATAAATACTTGACGGGATTAAACTGGTTTGATTCTTATTCTGATAGCACGTTTAAAACTAAATTAGTATAGTTGCTATAGTGTATTAAGTTTAAGCTATTAGGAAACTTGTCAATCAGCTAATTAGACTCTTTTGGTTTACAACTGAACTAATTAATATTACTCACTTGTAGAAATGAGACCCCTATACTATCTTTAGGCTAACGGCTTTGAAAGCACTTGAAGGACAAATGAAAGTTGTCTTTTTATTTTACAAGCGTCTCAGTGGGGTTTTGGTGGCTTATATAAACAGGCTGCTTTTTTTTCTGAACATAATGGTCCCCAGAAGACTCCTTCTGATTGATTGGAGCCCAACAGGAGACATTGCTAACATCTTATTTACTTTTGTGACAGTTTTATACCAGAAGGCGCCTGCATTCCTCTCTCTGCTAAAAACACAGCTCCCTCTCCCACTCGCCCTGGCAGTCAGCCCTTCTCCTACACCTCACAGACCCCCTGTCTCAAGGCTCGTCTGCTCTGTGTCTTTGTTATGGGGTCTCTTGGGGAAAATCGGCTCTACAAACACAATGACTACTAGCACTAGGCAAAGTGAGTCTGGTTTCAAAGACTTTGAGGTGGAACTTTGATATGCAAAGTGCAAGCATATCATGAATAAATCAGTCTACAAACTTACATAAGAGTTTGAAAGATATAGTCCCATGGAAATGTTATTTATTTTGTGCTACTAAAAAAATGTTATTCTTCAATTGAAAAATGAGGATAACTTTAAAATGCATTTTCCACTTAAAACACCTATACACATTGTGATTTGGTTCTGTATAATTCCTGCAACAATGGAAAAACAGGTGGCAAGACAAGTATGGTGATTTGGAGCAGACATGGTGAGGTCAACACAGAATGATTGATCAGAATCATTGGAAATCATGACAGATTTTATACATGATCAATGGCTGGCGGGCTGGCCGTTGGGGTGTGTAGATGGAGCACCAGCACGGGGGCACCGTCATCACAGGGGCATCGATAGGACATCAGATTTGCACTTCGCCATTGAGTTTTGGGTGTAGCAAAACATTTTCTCACTCAAATTGTCTCATTTTTTCTATTCATTTCACATTCTGTCTCTTTTTTTCATTTCTTCTCACTCCTTTTTTCCTACATTATCTCAGCCTTCCTGATTCCCCACATTTCATCCATCTTTCTCTCATTTCCAAATTCCCCATCTTCTTCTCTTTTCCACATTCTCTGCATCTTTAACTTGTTTCCACAGTTCTACATTTCTCTCTTTTCCACATCCCTTCCTTCACTTATTCTTTTCCCTCTTTTGTTTAACATTCCCTCTTTTGTTTTATCATACCCACATTCACTCCACCCTTCCCTCTTTTTCAGTGTCCCTCTAAATTTCTCTATTATCCACTATTATTTCTCTATTATAACTACTAATATTATCCACATCCAATCCATATTTCTCCCTTTTATAAATTCTATGCCTGTATTTTTTAATTTTTTCATCCTTTTTTTTTCACATTTCCCTTTTGTTTTCTCCTATTCATATTTCCTGTTTTTCACATTCACTTCATCCTTCCCTCTTTTTCAACGTCTCTCTAAATTTCGCTCTTATTCCTTTTCCCTCCATCTTTCTTTTTTTCTGAAGTCATCTATTTTTTTTCTCCAATATCCTATTTTTTTCACATTCCATCCATTGTTTTCTCGTATCCAAATGTTCTCATTTTCCTTTCTCCACATTCACTCCACACTTCCCTCTTTTCCACATGACCACCATATTTCTCTCTTTTCCACACTCCCCCTTACATTTCCTTTCTTAACTACATATTTTCTATTTTGTATTCACTTAATCTTTTCTTCTTTTTCCCACATTCATTCCCTCCTCCTACTGTTTCTCACATTTCCTCCCTTCTCCTGCTCTTTCTCACATTCCCTCCCTTCCCCCGTTCTTTCTCACATATTTCCTCCATATTTCTCCCTTTACCACTTTCCCATCTTCTTTTTCTCTGCTCCACATCTCCCTTTCTCTCCCTTTTCCTTCTCTCCCCCTTATTTCTGCTGTCTCTTGATCCCACTTTCTGCTCTCCCTCCATCGCTAGGCCAGCTTTGGCATATATGCCATTAACCACACTGTACCTTTGACATATACAGCATTTAGTTGTTAACTTGCTTCTCAAAGTCAACTGTTAAAATGATAATGTCAATATGGCCCTTTTTTCAGCCAAAATTAATATTGATTTAATTAGATTGATAATGATAATATTCAACTATGATTCTGACAGTAGATGGAAGATCCATCACCAGATGTCAAAGCTAACTTACGGAGCAAAAGCATGTCCAAAAACCAGGCCCCAGTGTGTTATCGAGTACAGAAACAGAGCTAAGTGTCATACATGGGTATAAGTCAGCCAAGCTGGTGATCTAGGGGTAGGTAGAGCTTGCAGTCATAAGGTTAGGCTGCAGTCAGGCCAACTGGAGTAACAAATCAGAGGGTCCACTAATAGAATCTTTTAAGGACTTGGTCAAACAGAGGTAAAGGGGGGCTGGAGTGTTTACCATGTCGGCAGCATGGCCGGGTAGCCCTTAGTGCTGATGGAGCACAGTCTGCCATTGGACCAGGACGATGGAGGGGCAGAAAGGTTAGTATCCCTGCATAACAATGGAATTCACCCAAATCAGAATACAGGCAGAGCTAAAATAGTGGGATGGCATATTGAAGAGGACTCTCTAGCCTATAAACTACTTGGCCAGTCAGATCTTTAGGACAATGGCGAGCAGTGAGCCTTTCATGGGGAAAAAAGGTGGCATGCAGGATTCAAAAGAGGCAACGTCTGCTTGATGGGCGGACCTGGGCTGGATCCAAAATGTCAACATCAAAAGGCCTGGAGAGGACATCTGGCCATGTGTTCTGAGTGGCTTTGTAGTTAACAAAGAAACTGAAATGCTTGAAGAAGAGTGACCAAAGGGGTGTTTGGAACTAAGTTAAAGTCAAATTTTACCCAAACATTGGTCATCTGACTTGGTTTGAATAGAACTCAATATCAACAATATTTGGAGGCAATCCAGCAACCTTAGAAAGCTTTATCATAATGGACTGGCCAACTGTAGCCCATTGTTCCAGACTATTAGCACATTCAGTATACATTATATTATATTTATCATAAGGGATGTTCAAAAGGATCACTATCACGAAAAAATGGGCCAATAATAAAAATCCATATACATATGCTGGATGGAGGGAGGAGGGGTCACTTATACACCCGGCGGCATCATAAAAAAAAAGCCAGCCTTGTTTTTTTTATTAATGGAATTAAGAGGAAATCAGTTGACAGGCTCTGTCACCCCTGATAAACTAAACCTGCCCCCCTGGATTTCATTTCTACCAGAAGAAGAAAACCACAAGCTTGGCAGGAGTTTTATTAAGTTCAGGTGTATAAGTGACCCATCATGATAGTGCTTCTTAAGGTCAAAAATGATCCTAGAATTTTATTAACCCTTGGTCAGCCAATGACAAGCCCACTTGCAATGTGCTTCTCAGTTGCTCAACATGTGCATTTATTGCTGAGGTTAGCATTGCAGAGACACTTTAATATAATAGGACAAGAGGCTATTGTCCCCAGATATGATGCTATTGCTATAGCATTGCAGGAGCAGAACATGAGCTGGGGGTTACAGAGGGGCTCAATATGGGAGGGATGAGATAGGGAGAGACTCAGGAGGCAGAAAGTTGAGTGGGTGTTAGAAACAGCACCTGGGGTACATATTGCAGGCATGTGATGGGGAGACCCGTCAGGCTACAAATGTTAGAACTGGCGAGAGGAAATGTATTTAGACACAGGCTCCAGGTGAGATGGGCTTTATATTTGAAGCTTCACCCAGCAGAATATGCCTTCCCCTGTCTATTATATTTGTGCTACTGTTTTTTTCTAGCCCTTCTATTGTTGTCTATTCATCATCATTTGAGTAGTCAGTGGACACATTTATTAAATTTTTTAGTTGGCACAATGCTCCTCAGAAATTTGGTGGACTGCTCATCCAAAGAGTCCTTAGTAGTTGCTCAAATGAAGACTTGATTTTTTTTTAGGAAAAAATGGAAGGACATAGTATTTCTGTAGTAGAACTATGACTGAGGATGATCAACGTGAAAACAAAAGTTAGCACCTGGTTTCCTAGTTTAATGCTGTTGTCAAGCAAAGCTTTCTTGAGCTTCTCAATGAAGAACCTGATTATCTGTAAAGTGATCCGTTAAAAATAGCCAGTCATAGTAGTAAAGATATTTTACAGATAATAATTTCACAATCCAAGAGTTGCTTTGAGACTAAAGGGTTGGATCCAGTGAAATGCAGTGAAATGCACTTAAAAAAGGTCATTGGTTCCGAAATGCTGGAGAAAAGAACATATGAGCTGGTAATGGAACTAAAGATTTGAAGATATATATCGCTCAGTTAGATTAAAAAAATGAAGAAATATGTTGCAGAGGAAATATGTTACTTAGATGACAACAGATTGATGCAAAAGAACTTAGAAGATAAATTATGTATGTGTCATTAAAAACTAAAGGACATCACTAGTTATCCCCAATGCATTTCTGCTATATCCCTAATGGAAAATATAAATACTCTGGCCATTACCCTTAGGGCGAGGGAGATCCAATAACACTCATCATTGTCTTTGTGGCCACTAACACTTTGATTGAACAGACCAAGCCATCCATTTTGGGAACCATCTACAGCTTTGATGTCCCCAGAAGAGACATGCTTGTCTACAGGCTTATTCTACTTTAAAGTGGAAGGCCAAGCTCTTGTGACCACCAGTCACCCCTCCCTCACCCTATGCTAAGCCCATTTAGGGGTTTAAATAAAACAACTTGCCTGATTATCAAAATTCTACCCTGAAGGCTGTAAGGGCATGGGCTCAGCAAGCCATACTTGAGTGTCAGTTGAGTGTCAGTCGGACTTGACCAGTTCAGTCACACTGATGCACAGGATTGGGTGACTGACCTGTCAATCAAGGTCCCAGCATAAGCTTCAGTGAAGATTGCCTGTCCCTCAGGAAGCAATTTTTTTGCCATTGCCCAATTTTTTTTATCATTTTGTTAATTTGGGCTCAGCATGGTGGGGGTGTTAAAATGCTTGGAATACCTTTTTAAATACATTTTTCGGGCAGGAACTTTTTGTGAACTAATGCCTAGACTTCATGTCTGTGTGCTCTAGTGCATGAGGCTCCCCTGCTTATCTTACATTTGCTCTTGCGACATTGGTCGCTCATCCACAGCCCCCGTATGTGAAGGCCGAAGCACTTCGACGATCGGGCCTGCAGACGGGCTTACCTGTGTATGTTGGTGTATGAAGCACCTATTTAAGCAGCTCTGTGCTTCCTGTCCAAGATGGCTGTGCTCAGGACCTGAAGTGCAAGCAGAACGGTGCTGGATACTGTGTGAGGTAAGCTTATTTTTTGTAACTCAGAGCAGAGGGGTCTATTTACACTGGACTTCCACTTTAAAGTGGACCAATACCCAGGATTTTGACTATCCTGGGTTTTGGTCCACTTTGGTGGGGCACCCCGATCGGGGGTGCCCCGCTGTGTGAAACCCCCCAGAACTCCCGTAAACACTCACCTCCCCACGCTCCTACGTGGGCGCTCGTCCAATCAGAGAGCTCAGAGCCGCTGTGGTATGCAACCACAGCGACTCTGAGCGCTGGAGGCCGCGTCTCGCGCTTCCTTCTAACAGGGAGCGCGCCCGCGACGGCCATTCACAAATGGCCGGCACGGGTGCGCGCCCTGCTAGAGGGAAGCGTGAGATGCGGCCCCGCGCATGCGCCGTTGTAACGGGGTTAAGGTAAGGTTTGTGGGCGTCCTGGGGGGTTTCACCCTGGGGGGCATGGACTTAAAGTGAACCAACACCCGGGGGGGGGATCGATTCCCGGGCCGATCAGATCCCTCCCCGCAGGGCATCCGAAATCCCCTGGGTGTTGGTCCACTTTAAGTCCATGCCCTTAAACGAACAAGGTAGGTGTCACCCCAGACCCCAAATAAATGCCAAATTTGTAGGAACATCATTAGTATCCACAATTTCAGTGAAATTTAAGCAGGTCTCACAAAAATATCACAAGTAAAGGGGCTATGGACCTTCCTACAACCCATAATTAATATACATAGTGCAGGGGTGGATGAGCCAGGCACCAAAAATACAGACAAAGTCCAGCCCACCACAAAAAGCACAGAAAAAAATACAACTTTCTTTGCTTGTGCCAAGAGGTGATAGCTCCCTCTGCTGGTCATTAAAAGAACAGTCTTTCTTTTTTTATTCTTTCTTGTTTCAAAGGGCCACACCAGCCAGCATGGCCCATTTAACAAGTCACCCTACCCTGCAAGGCACCTCCTCTGCAATTCAGTTGCAAGGAATGACCTATTTCAGTGCTGGATGCCGTCATCTTTCCTACGCCCATCTGATGCCAGCACAGAGCGGCGGTGTGATCATTGCAGGGGAAAGATAGCTGCACCCGGCACTGAAGTCGACTGATCCCATCTGCTGCATTGCAGCATTTCGGCAGTAAGTGCTTTTTTAATGTAGCCCCGCCCATCTCAGCGCTAGTAAAGAGTGGTAGGGTGGAGGAAAAACGGGCCATGCTGGCTGGTGTGGCCCTTTAAATGTGTTTTTCCTCTCCCACCCCCCACATTAGAGAAGCATGTTAGCAGTGTGGTCCCTTATATCCAGGAATGGACACATCAGGGCTGGAAGAGGAATTTCCACTCTAGCTTATCTTGTATTTTTTTGGTGGACCCACAATTCAGGCTATTCATTTTTAAACCCACATCATATCATTTGCCTGAAAAAGGCTTTTTAAATATAAACACGTCTAACCCAGGTCAAATTATCTGGCTTTTTTTTTTTTATTATCAGCCCCGCAGGAAAAGGGGGAGGTAACCCAAGATTTAAGTGATACTATAATCAGAGGAAGTTTATGTCGTCACCTTCCACCCCCAGGCCAGTGCCTGTTTTTCTATTTTTACTTAAGCCTTTGCCCAATATTGAGACTAACAGGAAGTAGTGTTATATTGAATGTCACAACATGCTAATTACCATAGTTCAGTTACAACTAAATTGTCACATAATGGCAGTTAGGTTGAAGTGCACCTCATTGATGAGTTGTGTCTACTGTAATTGAATGCATCATTGCTTTGGGTGGGGCTGCTTGGCCAGGGAGCAATATGGCTGACTGCATCCAGTCTGTGTAGTTATGAATATTGGACAAAGGGTTTAGTATGGCAGGTAATGACATAATCTTCCCTTATATATCACTTTAAGGGCCAAGCCTCAGCTCCTATGCCCTTTGGCACAGGTTCAATTCCCTTTCAGGGGTTCTTGACCCATGGCAATAAGCATTCTGCATCCCCCTGGCTGGAGGGGTTTTCCGGTAATTGACCAGGGGCAAGCCAACCAACGGCACCTCTGGCAGGTGGCTTGCCACCCTCTCTACCTTTTGTACTGGTATAAGGTCCATTTGGAAGTAGTGAAAAAATAAGAAAACGCAAAGCATGCGAAAAATGTTTTAATAAACTAACATTACACTTTAATCACCTCCAGTGCCAGGCGTCATCCTCATTGAGTCACGCCTGCTCCCATTGAGTCCTTGGTTACTAGACCCATAGACCCTATGGACCAAAACCCTGGGTTTTGACAATCCCCGGTTTTTGTCTTTATGCCTGGAGCACCCTGATGCTGGATGCCCCACTGTGTGATACCCCCCAGGTCGTCCACCAAAACTCATCTTTTCCTGGTGCATGCGAGGCCTCTCATCCTCTCATCCAATCAGCGCGCCCGACTGCACTGATCTCAAGTTGTCTTAGAATTATCTAGCTGAGCAGAGATGAGCACAGCCAAGCACACTGGCGGCCGCATCCCCGCTGCCCTCCAACATGATGTGTACCAACGCCAGTTATTCACAAATGCCTGGTGCGGGCACGCATCCTGCTAGGTGTATAGCAGGCAGCGGCTTGCGCATGTGTCGTTGGAGAAGGTGAGGTTACTCGGCAACTGGGGGGTTTACACAGCAATCTATCCGGAATCTGGATTCCCCCAGGGAGAGGGAGTAAGCCTGCCCTATAGTCTCATAGACTGCGCAAGGGTGGTAGCCCAAAAGGAGAATGGACAAAGCTTTCTTAAATAAAAAAAGGGATATACAGGCAAAAAGGTTTCCTTAATTCAGATACAGAGGACTAATCGGCCGGAGGGCTTTCAAACTGGATAAACCCCTGTTTAGTTTTTGTTCACTGTGCCTGAGAAACCCATGTAAACCACAAACCAGTCCCTGCGTGAGGTAATGAGGGTCAGATAACTGCTGTCACAAAATTAGCAGGCATGTAATAATAAAAAAAAACACTTTAGAGAAGCTTATGTTGGCTGCTGACAATGAAATTGGAAGGGTACAATCAATATTGGATTTATTGCTTTCTTACTGGCATGAAGAGCAGTATCCCCTTTCATTTTTCTCTTCAAAGATGGCTTCCACCTAATTGTAATTGTTTGGTCTGGCCTGAATCCCTGGATCAGTCACTTCCATAAGGATCTAATAAAACCTCTGATTGGCTCAATATGTCACTGGGAGGGTGGCCGGTAACAGGATATATAAGCTGGAAGAGATCTTGGAGGTCTGCAGCTTCCTACACAGGCTTCTCAGTGACATCCAGTATATGGCCATGATTGCAAATAGAGGCTACTGGGCAGTAAAGACATAAAGGAGAGCCAAATGCATCACCAATGAATTATGAAGTTTGGGTATTCATCTTGCAATTTTATTTTAAATATTATATTGCACTATTTAATGCCAACATTAAAAAAATCAACTCTCTCTCATTCACACCTCACATTCATTTACTAGTCATCTGCTGTTGTTTCCATCTAAAAGAAGAACATCAGACCTAAAAAAAGGGGACAATCCCCCCCTATCGGTCCCTACATACCTTTTGGATGTCGCCGCTACCGGCTGCTATCCTTTGCCCCCCGCTGGCTTAGCCTTCCGTAAATGATGGCACGGCTTTAGCCGTGCTCTTCAAAGTCCAGCGCCGCTCAGCGAAGTTTCGCTGGATTTCGGGTGGTTCCATTGCATCCCATACATGGCCTCTGTGCAGACGCAAGTTCGGGGGCCGCGCACTGTGCCTGATAGGATGCATTATGGCGCTGTCCATCAGGAGTTTACCGAAATCTGAGGGACCCAGAAGATGGATGCCCTGGCGAGGTGAGTAAATACTGCCCAAAGATAAAACCGGAGGGGGGGCAGCAGATCTGTGATCCTCTTTAAAAACAACTCCCACTCCTATCCCTTCCTCTTACCTGACCTCACTAAGATTCTAGTGCACCCTAATCATTTCCCTACTAGACTGGCACCCCTCCAACCTATGCTCAGCTCAGACTCTCTGTCACCCTACTGTGGGTGGGGAGCTCTGGTTGCAGAGAGGCGCAGACCAACATGTGTGCACATTTAGATAGAATATGTCCTGCTGTGCATGTGCACACATTAGCTTGACCAAGAAGACAGAAAGTATCCTTGTGGACCAGGTTCTGTGATACTCTCCACTGCAAGAAATGAATCTAACCTCTAAGTTTAACCTCTCTACAACCAGGCCCCATCCGATATTATTTCACTTAACCACAAATACCAACCCACACACATCCTCCACTTTGCTCAGGACCTCCTCCTGTCCTCAACCCTGATCACCTCCTATTTTTGCAGAGTTCACATATGCCCCTCCTTTCTCCTGGAATGCCCTCCCATATACAATGCACCACTCCCCAACCCCTCTAAGTCCCCTCAAAACTCACCTATTCAGACTGGCTTAAAGGGAAAGCCCACTTTCAATGGATTTTTTTGAACATGTATATTTTGTGTGCCAGAAGGTGCTCATTTTTTTTCCTTTTGTTAGCAAATGTGTGTTTTGTGACTACCTGTAATGTGTTACCATTAGCATCTATACACCAAGTTCTACAAGATGAGGAAAGTGAGCCCTGTACACACTGAATGCTGTTGCAGTGGCCTCTACTAAGGTTAGGTAGATCACTCACACTTACATAAGCCCAACACACTTAAAGGGCCAGGCCAGTCAAAATAAATTGTGTGGTTCGAGGGAGTAGCCATGATGGAATTACCTGCGGCAGTAGCTCCATTATCTTATACATCTTAATAGAAGACAATGGGGAGCTGCCACAGGTAATTCCGTCATGGCTGCCCCCATAAACCACAAGATTCATTTAGACTGCACTTGCACTTTAAAATTCAATTGATAGTGGACTTTCTTTTTTAAGCAATCAACTACACAGTCTTGACACCTTCAGAGCCACCATGCTTGGTACATTCTATTTGTGACCTACCTTTGTCTCCACCCCATAATTCTTTAGATGTTAAATTAAACACCCCCATTATTCTTTAGATGTTAAACTCACAAAGCCAAGGCCCTCATTCCTGGTATATTCTTGTATCAATATGCATTTGTAGACTTTAGTCACATCCGACATGTAATACTGTGTGTATTATTAGTATACCCTGTCTGTAATTTCTGCATTGTATAGCACCACTGAAGATGATAATGCTACATGAATAAACAATGAAAATAATAATTTATTAGCGTTCAAACAGCATATTACTCAAAAGGTGGGGCTACAATTAAGAATTCCAGCCTTGGTGTTTTTTGATTTTTTTTCCCCAGGTCTTTGGAAATGTTAATAATTAGGCTATTATACTATTAAAGTAACTGGATAGTGTATAGTAATTATATAAAGCTGCAAGGTACTGACAAGTTGGTGCGACGCTATGCAGTGAGCATCTGGGATTAGTCAAATAGTAAGTGGCAACACTGTAAATGGAAGAAACTTTTACTCTAGGCCTCCCTTGAAACTTTATATGTTTTAGTTGCCCATAGTAGTTAGAGGCCTTTAGCTTCCCATAGTAAATTCACTGCCAAGGACACTGGCAAAAGAAGCACAAAAGCTCAACAGGTTTTACAGATCCTGACAAGGCAGTTATATTGTGGACAGTCACAATCATTAGTGGCCTTATTACAGTTCCATGAGGGTGGCACTATTGTAGTACTATTCACCATCAGGAATTACTAGGCCTCATACAGAACCCTCTTTAACCTACCTCATTAATGTGCCTCTTCCGAAGCTTCCTTTTTGCCCCAATACTGTTAAAGGATTCCATCTTACTGGGGGGGGGGGGGGGGGGGGGTGGTTGGACGACCATGTCCAAGGGACTCCTTCGAACACACTGGGACCTCCTTACTCTGCCTACTGCCCAGTTTCAATAAAGGGTGAAAGATATAACCCAAGGACCTCCTTTACAGCCCAGCACCAACCCTAAGGCCACATATAATTCAGCTTAGCTTCATCTGTCTACTTTCCTGGGGTCAGAGTATTGCTCAATGCCCCTCTCTAAAACACGCTAGAGCAGGGGTGTCAAACTCAAATACACATTGGGCCAAAATTAAAAATTCTAATTAAAAAAGAGCCGTGAGCCAACCTTGATATTTATTGAAAAAATGTCGATCTAACTGCGCATGTGCACAACCAATCGGTATGCTTGGCACAATTCAGGTTTATCTTAGCCATCTTTTCTTAGACTTAGCTGAAGAGAGCTATTGTCGACTAGGGGCAGATTTAAAGCAGACCAACAGTCAAAAATGACTTAAACCAGACCAACACAACACACAGTGATCATATGCATCCCTCTCCAGGGCAATTTAGATTGCTGTACACAAAAATTAATTTTTCTCCTGCTGGGGTCAATTTTAAATACAAAATAGTGGTTCATGCATTTGCAGGCCACCTGCAAACAGGAAGTGCTGCTGGGCTTCCTGTTACTGTGCATTGTCAGTTGAGTCAGTTGGGAGTGGAAGCTCCAAAATGGCTGCTACATTTCTTTTCCAACTGTGCCAGGCCATTGGTCCGGTTTAAGGCAGGAGCACCGCTGCCCGCATCCCCCGCTATGATCAAGCTTGGGGCCAGCCTTTACAAAGGCCTTGCGCTGGAACAAGTTCAGCTAAAGGTATTGAGCAGCCGTTGGAATCGTGACCAGGTACATTTTACCTGCAATGGGGGGGGGGGTTAAACAGCAATTTAGAATGCCATGGGTAGTATCGATAGGGCAGCCCTGGAGTCTTATAGACTTCAGGGCAAATTTTGGTCCACTTTAATCAGGCAGCCCTGAAGTCTTTTATACTTCAGCCAAATACGTGATTGGTCAGCCAAAAGCGTGATTGGCCTTCTTGAATGCAGCATTCCCATTTCCATGATTGGATGGGATAGGGTTCTCTGCCTTTCTTTACCTCATGCAGTCACCAGCTCAGCCTGGTTGGCAGTTGCATTTGGGGGAAGTACTTCTCTACTACATCATCATAGGGGTGGGAGCACAGTGTACTGGTGCATCACTTGGCAGTGCCACACACAAACACAAAGATGTGCTTCCAGTGTCAGCAGCCTTAGACAGACTAGGCCAGCTAGAAGGGGTGCCACTGCCATCTGCCAGCTGTCTGGAGTGCCGCATCCAGCCTTCTGGCCTCGAGTATGACATATGTGCTCTAGAGTCTTCCTTACCTGCTAATGTCCATGCATATTGTTGACCCACCAGGACTGCCCAGGGACCCCTTATGCAACCTTCAACCTGAAAAACAAACTTAAATTATATAGTGAAGAAAGATGGGTGGCACCCGGACATGGCATCGCCTGTGCCAGGATATCAAGTGCCTAATTTCTGTCTTCTGATCCTATACCCGGAAAGGAAGTTCATGTAATCACATTCTTTCCATATCCCAGTGCCCCCAAACAGTCTGTGTTTTTTTACTTAAGCCTTACTAAAACAGAACAGGCTCTCCTTCTCATGTGGGGGAGCATGACCATCTGTGTTGACCAGTATTCAATAAATTTGGTGAGCTTAGAAGTAACTACCCATAGGAGGTATTTATTAAAGTGCTTTATTAGTCTTAATAACTTACCTACACTTGTGATAGCATAGTCCTCTGGCTAGGAATGCACCCGAGAGGGGTCCCTGGAGTTGAAGGGGAGCCCTGAGATACCCTGGGTGGGAGGTTGGAGAAGGAAGATTTATTTAGAAGTTTATAATGTAGATGTAGTTACTTAGGTAGGCCACTAGTTGCCCCCATAATATAAGAAATAGCAGAAGTAGTTGAGTATAGTTACCTAGGTTAGCCATTATAGGGCAGAAGAGAGATAGACTATAAAATGATCTGCTGAAGTGAGGTTCTAGTGAGTTCAGCTGGACAGGCATGGGAATAGAGCCCTGGGCAGAAGCAGGGCCAGATTAAGAGCATCCCGGGCCTGGTGCTGAAGAAAGCAAACAAAAAGAGATAGTGAAAATAGATGTGGAAAATAAATATAGAGAGGAGGAAAGAAAGTAGGGGGTGAGAGAGAGAGAGAAGGAGAAAGGGAGTGATACAATGAACAGAATGAAAGGGTGAAAATAGATGTGGAAAATAAAGAGAGGGAATCAAATATAGAGAGAAGAAAAGAAAGTAGGGGGTGAGAGAGAGAGAGAAACGAGAGAAGGAGAAAGGGAGTGACACAAGGAACAGAATGAAAAGGTGAGAGTAGGTGAAGGAATGGGAGGAAGTGAGAGAGAGAGAAAAAGAATGGTGAAAGAAGGAAAGAAAGTAGGGGGTGAGAGAGAGGGAGAAAGGGAGTGACACAAGGAACAGAAAGAAAGGCTGAGAGTAGGTGATTGAACGAGAACGAGGGAGGGAGAGAGAGAAAGAAAAAGAATGGTGAAAGAGAAAGAGTGAGAGAAGGAAAGAAAGTAAGAGAGCAGGACTGACAGACAAGACAGGGTGCTGCTTGGGAGGGGGGTATATGTGGGTCCCCAGACGCCCCCTTGGCTAGATGCAGGTGCAGCTCCTGCCTCCCATCCACCAATCAGAGCGCGAGCTTCACTTTCCGGGGAAGGAGGCAGGTTGCCATGGCTCCGGACCGTCACTTTAGGAAAGTTACCTTGTCGTAGGCTCCCCAGGATAGAAGCCGGGCGGGAAGTGCAGCGACATTTCCATGTCAGGACTGTTAGGAAGTCTGCCAGGCTGCGCTCCCAGCGCAATGCGCACTCTCACGGATGGGGGAGTTCTCCTCAGCTCGGGAGGAACGGCCCATATCAGCTCCTGTACTGTCAAAGCGGAGCGTCCGATTGGTCGGCCAAACAACTGGCATGATGTCAGCGCCCGGGCGGGGAATGGGCGTGGTTGGTGTGTACGAGCTGCTCCAGACGCTGGGCGGGGTGAGTTAGTGTTGGCACGTGCGGGGGCCGCCGCCTCTCCTCAGCGGAGTCCCGGGTCCTCATCCTTCTTCATAGCCCAAGCCGGGCGTCCACGCGGGCCGCGTTTGCAGGCTGCTGGGCCTGTTTTAACGTAGGGCCTGGAGCGGCAGCTCCGTCCGCCCCTACGTTAATCCGGACCTGGGCAGAAGTCAGCATGTAGAGAGACGTTCTTGAAATACAGAGTGCCTGGGTCCGTTTGTATTGGTGAGAAGGCGTGGGGCACCTGGTAGAGAGCGCCCATGAAAAACTGCTATTGGAGATCAATAGTAGGAGATGCTTAGTAAAGAAGGCCCTAATGCCCTAGGTTGTATTGGGAAGGAAACTATGGTTGTTTCGGCCCTAGGTCGTATTGGGAAGGAAAATATGGTTGTTTCGGCCCTAGGTCGTATTGGGAAGGAAACTATGGTTCCTGTGGAACCATTCTTGATAAGTTTGTGCTGAAGTGTGAACTGTTAATTCAAGAAGGGGGCTTCCTGTAAAGAGAACCATGTGCTTTAAGTCTTCTATGCATTAACCATTTTTAAGAAGCCTCCTAAACCTTTGTTGACAATGTGGGCCCACACCCTGGCAAGCTTCCTCAAGATATGAGGAATGTACACAGATATTACAGATAAGTTGCTAATTCTTATCAGCCAGAAAATTCTTATCGCTCAAAAAAGGTGGTAGACTGGAAGGAAAATGGTACTATCACAGGGTGAATCTGCGGGTAATTAGATGTTGGGATGTTGATAAAGGCTGTGCCTTACTGTGCAAGGTGATCTTGGTTATTTCCCACAGTGCCTGGTGTCACATTTCACCAGCTCATTCCCCATTGTGCCCCAAGCTATTCACTTTAGCACTCATATGTAATGTTGGTTTGGTCAGATGTATTCTGTAACTCTGCAAGGTATTCCTGAAGTAGCCAGGAGACTGTAGAGGGGGCGTTAGCAGTCAGAATTGGTTTTTTTATGTCTCATTTATCTACACATTCCCAGTCTAACTTCTATACACTTTTGCCTGGGTATGTGAAATGTATATAAATACATAGATCAGTGGTCTGATACATGTACAAGGGAGAGACACATCAAAAGGAAATTTAGAAGAGTTAAAAGGCAATTTAAAAGATAAGAACTCATACATTTAAAATAAAAAACGACAGCTGAATTTCACTTCCAAAAAGTAAGTCATCAGTCTAGAGTACTTACACCTCATGCACTTTCCATGATATTTTACGGTTGACTATTAATCCAGGCTTATGAGCTTCTTGGCTGAATCCTGTCTAAGGTATACCACCAGAAAACTCTAAAACCCTTATAAGCTTGAAAAAATAAGTTTATCTTATCTAACAATGTAATAGTGACAACCATTTTAAAATTTCAACACAATGTTACCAGGGGCCCCAGTTCAAATAAGCTGTAAACAACTAAGGGATTTATTTAAAGCAGACCAAAACCCAGCGAACTTGTGAAATACATTGGGCCAAAGCCCCTGCCCATACTCTGTTCTTAGGGTGTAGAACTAGAAATTTAAATTTTCGTTTTAGTGAATGGTTCTGGAATACAGTTCTTTTTGCTGTCCTTCTCTGTGAGGTGGCAGGGGAACAGTCATTGCACTGGTGTGACAATTACATAATTGCCACCCACAACAATGACAATGAATGGAGGGGTTGGAGCTTTACAGCCTAAATAAGTGCCATTATCTGGGATTAGAGTGAAGCAGGAGCACTAAAAATTGGCAAAATATACTCTTAATAGGGGGAGCAATTCAGGAGATGCAAGTTAAAAATGTAGGTTTTGGCCCGATTTAAGAAATGCTAACGCCGCATAGCATCAAGTAGCGGAAGGTGTTCTTCGTGATTGCCACCAGTAAATCATATTTATGATGCAAAAAAAAATGTAGCGCCTCTCCTAGTGTCATGTAGCATTCTATACATCAAGAGTGCCGGGTGCTTTGTTAGCACTAGTGCTGTGTTCCCTACAGCGCCATATCATATCAGATACTCAGTGTCATTCTCCCATAGACTTCAATTAGCCATTCCAGTCCTGTTTTGTTTCTGGTTTGCGTATTTTAAATTTTTTCTGCTCAGTCAAGTGACACGGGATCCCTGGCCTGTTCAGAATGTTTTTTTGTGTTCATGATTGTAATAAGGTTACCTGCTGCTAACTTGTCTGCCAATCATGGGTCATGCCATTTGTATTTCCCAATGTAATTCCATTTTTTTTCATTTGAGCACTGCAGCCACCCCCAGTATTGCACATGGTCCTGTATGCCTCAGTACTGTGGTCTCACAGCGCCCCACACTGGCCCAACACAGCGGCGCTACCTGTCACTAGCTCCATTGGAAAAAAACAAACAAGACACAGCGCCACGCATTGCCTACAATGTCAAACACTAACAGTGGCGTCTGCCTGTGGCCAGTGTTGCAGCTGAGGTGCTCTCTCCGCAGACGCTTAAGTGGCGCTATGAGACTCTAGTGATAAACTGCTCCCTAAATTTCCCACTTTTCAAGATGTTGTGGTGGTGGTGAGTTTGGAGTGTTTAATTATTGCTGACAGTAAGACAGATACCCTACAATGCCACCAAGATTTCGGTGCAGCAGGGGGTAGGGTTGCAAGGCAAAAAAGCCTTGGTTGAAGAAGACTCAGAGTAAGGGTGGTGGCAGTGGTTGTACAAGTGGCTTGCACTGACTAGCCTGAAACACAGTGTGTTTGCTTTCCCAAAGTCTGTGATAGTCAGGATGGTTTTTGCTGCCATGGTGTGGTTCCAAGTCCACTCCATTGGAAGCTAATGCAAACAGAAACTCCATAGGTTAATTATAGTTGGCCCACCCCAACAATCAGGACAATTTCTAACCAAAAATGCCATCTGTCTAATGCTATCTGCCAAAATGCAAGATCATGAGCCGTGCCAAAGTCAGATACCAGACCAGAATCATAATCAGAAGGACAATAAACCAGTGGAGGTACCAAAAATGGGAGCAAAGGGAAAGACATGAGCCAAATCAAGAAATTACGAGAAAGTCTGAACCACAGAAGCTAGTTGACAGCAGGGCAGGGGCCGGGATATGTATTTACAGGGTAAATAATTGCACATAAATCTTGCAGCATGATGTTCCTGTGCTAAAATATTGTCCCTCACCATCATTATACTGTCCAGGCACTCAGAAACTTCAACTGCCGCCTACAAAACTGACTAGCGAAGCAGTGCTGCAGTGAATGTGTGCAGTGTAATTCATCACTGTGACAGATCTGGGGGTAGGGACAGAGCAATGTCCCTCATTTCATCAAAGATTGGTGCATGGGCTCCCAAAAAAAACTGGGGTACATGCACCATGTGGGACTTGATCTCAGAAATGGGTACATTTCTGAGCACTGGACCTGGATAAAGCAGTTGCGGGGGGAGAAAAGGTAATTATTGTCTTTATTTGTTTTAATATGTTCAATACTATTAGGAAAAAATAGTGGCAACTACCACATTTTAAAGCAATTCAACACCCATTTTCTACTAAACAGGGGCTGATCACAGTCTTAAGCTTCATGGGGGGGGGGGGGGCATACAAATTGGTGATGCTTCCCCTGCTGCCACTCTGAGGTATTCTTACCTGTTCCTTGATTCTCAGATGAAAAGCAGCTCTGAAATTGGCTGCTGGTGATCACATGGCCCAGAATCAGCGTCTGAAAGCGATGTGGACCACGTAATCACTATTGGCTAATTACATGGGTTACATTTCACTGGGGTAATGAGGAGCTGAAAAAAAATCTTGGGCTGGTGTTGATGTTGGTCAATCAAGAGGCCACACCCTGCTGCTGGACCAATACCCATTTGTTCTAAAGTGTCTCCATTTCCATTTGATTTCTGTGCATATACTACCACTACTGCTTTTCCACTTAAAATCTTCCAACCCTCATTTTTGAAAAATGGTTGTTGATCGCATTTGATCAAAGCAATTTCCGATACCACCTTTCATTTACCCCCTCCCCCCCTGCAAGATCAATTTCTCTTAAATCCTTCACTACCTTTGTGACAGTGGGCCCCCATGATTGCCCAGCAGCAGTCATGTGTCTCAGAGTCCGCTTCTGGGATTCTGGCTGCCAAAAGAACTTTGGACCACATGAATGTTGGTGGGCAACCAAATGGGAAAGGACTGTGGGTGTGGGATTACTTTATGAATAGGCAATGGTGTAACAAACAAACAAAAAAAGAATGTTAAATGAATCTAACCCTTCCATACTCAGATCCAAAGAAAAAGTTTTGGATTGGAGCTGGACCCGAAGGCACTACTGAAACATTATCATTGTACATTATCACTGTACTTATAACAATGATCGCCTGAATACTATAAAACTGACCTAATACAGTTTTTTTTCTCTATTTCAGTGACCATGCTAAAGCATAATTAAATGGAAAGAGCAAACAAACTGACACAACCATGGACACGCTGTTCTCTTATGCAAGAATCCAAAATGACTGTTGCACAGAAAGTATAATAACCAAACCAAAGTCTGTGAAAGTCTCAGATGATGGATCTTTGTTTTGTTCCCAGCCATTATTCCTGTCCTGTATGTAAATCAGGTCACATTACAGGCTTACCCGAGGCCCAGATACCAAAATGGGTGCCTGGTGTAATTCCTCAGGCACCGACTTCCAAAGTAAACAGACGTACATTTGTTTTTATGCCTCTCGGTCCCCTGGAGGAAGTGGTGGTGGTGGGGGGGGAAGCCTGAGATTCACATCTCATCTACAGAAATAGCAGACTCCAAGTGACCCCCTCCACACATCTGAAATATGCAGCAGGCTGGTGGGACAACAACATTCAGCGCAGTCGTCAGCTCAGCTAGTGTTTATTTGTTTCTCTGTACATGACATGATATGGTGATGGTGCAGGATTTATTTAGTAGAATCTGCTTGTAATATGGGCATAATAATAATCAGGACACTTCTATATCAAAACAACTTCGTTCATAATTGTGTGTAAAGGTGGACCTCTCTGTTTATATTTAAAAAAAAATCAAAGTTATGGTAGACAAGTATTGTCATTCCTTGCATTGCATTTCTTAAATGGGCCTTGGCCAGTATCAACGCTTCTGCATGACAACTGGGTATCCTACTCATCTCCCGATGACATAGGAGCATAATTACTAGTATTGCTCTGTGTTGCTCTCAGAGGCATAACTAAATGTGTCTGGCCCATAGTGAAACAGTAAATATAGCCCTCTTGGTTCAATCCAATCCTTTTTCACCAGGAGATTGTCAATGTAATGACTTTTGGTTGCAAAAATGATCATTGGCCCGCAGCACTCATCTCTTGTTCCCTTGCCAGGACCTGCCTCAACGTAACTGCAGGTGGGCAATAGCATTTGGGCTTGCAAATCACTGTGCAATTGTCCACTGGCAGTCACATCGGGTCCAGATTCACAAAATAAGGAGGCACTACGTACAGGGTGTATGAGACTGTGCTTGCTGGAGGGGGGGAGGCTATGTGGGAGTCACCACCTATTGGGGTGACCCCCTGCTGTGAACCAACACTCATTTCTTTTGATTGATTGTCGAGTTACTTTAAACATCCTTAGACATGCATTTTTCTTCATAGTTCTTATTCCAATAGTGGCACACTATTTGTAATAACAAGCTGGAGTCACCAGTTTGAGCTTCAGTCCTAACTGGTCAAAAACAAACCCATAGAAACCTTTTTTCGTGGTATGGCATTGGGAAGCACAAATGGCTTTCCTGGCCAGGGCTGCCATCAGGGCTGGACAACCAAGACTTGATTTTAGGACTCAAAAGGGTCCATCAGAAATAGGGGGGTCATGATGGCAGCTTGCCCTGAGACAGGTGGCGTGGTCTCTGGGTTAGTGTAGCCAAGTTGCAATTTAAAATTCTGCAACCAACCTAACCCATAGACTCTGTACAGCCTATATTGTGTCTTGACCCAACCCGGTTTATTTGAGACCCAGTTCAAACTAGGGGGACAGGGATCATATAGAATTCATGAGGTCAATACATTGGAATTGAATAGGGAATTTCTGATTCCTGTTCTTGGCAACAAAGATTAAACTTAAATTTGGAAAATCCATATAGGATTCTCCTACACCAAAATAAGACAATCTACATTGCCTGTGGACTGCTTGATGCATCTGTGGGTTTTTACCCTGCCCTGTTATTATGAAAATCTTTTTAACAGTTAATAGCAATATCTGGTTCTGAACTAAATCAAGGTATTATTATTATTCAACTTGAATCTAAAGTGCAACACTAATCATTAGCAGAGTATGGCCAGACGAGAAGAGGTGCTATTAGCACAGCAAGATGCAAAACAGATCGCATGTGACATTTTACAACAGCAGACCAGGAGCATTGGGGAGGGTAAAGAAAGCAATCTGTGTTTTTTAGTTTTACCAGACATACTTTCAAAGTCTTATATTTTGGGGGAAAGGAAGTTCAGCACATGATGGCAGATACTCCAATAGCAGTACTAGTGGCTGCAGTGTGCGCTGCAGGTTCCAGCTTTCAATCATAGAGAGCTTGTACACAAGACAATTAGTGACCTGGCTCAAGGACCCATTCACTCATTCAAACGGCAGGGTGTGGAATGTCTACTGGCCTGCTATACGGGCAGGAGACTAACCAATGTACCTGACCAAGTACAGCAGAGACGGTGCCCAATGTCTAGTAGCCCCAGTGGGACCCCACAAGGTTAAATCCAGCCTGGATATTCTCTCTGACATTCAGTACATTTTTTTTGCTTAATCTGTTTTTATTAAAAACAGTACAAAAAAAGAAATAGTAGAAATACCAATACAAAAAAGATCCACATTGTATTTTAGGCTTTATTATCCTCATGGGAGGGCACAACGTGTTATAATTTATAGTGTACAAATATAAAGGCATTAGAGGTAACCACGTAGGTAGACTACACCATGCAACACAACCGACTTTTGAGGCAAAGGTCCTCGGGGTATATAGTCTCACGTGGCCTTCAAAGCAGATATATAGGAGTTAACCTGATATTAACAATTCTGTTAGATATCTTAGGCATAGCTCAGATTGTAACTACCTCTTGAAACGTATATATGTAATAGGGAGAATTAAATAGAGCAAGAAGGCAAGGGGAATGCCAGAAGGGGAGGAACAGTTAATGCAGTCATTTCCATTTGTGCATGAAAAGCTTTTGATGGTTCAAAGAATTGCCTTCATACAACCAGAATTTCTGTAATCTAGCCAGCCTGCCCATGTCACCATGTAGCTCCCGTGCAAACCTCTATAGTCAGCAATCAACTCTTTTATATGTCTAATATGTTCAACTTCTTTCACCCATTCCATGAGGGTCGGAGTTGTGCTGGACTTCCAGTGACAGGGTATGGTTATGCATCCAGAAAATATCGGAGAGCATCCTTCTTAAGCTGAGCTATGGAACCATTCGTTAAAGATAATTGAGCTATTTGAGGACAGTTAACTAAGGTAATTCCCATGATTTCAAAATAGACTTTGAACACTAGAGGGTCGATTCATGGTCATTGCGAAAAAGCGTTCAGGCGGATTGCAAATTATTCTGCATGCGCCTAGGCACATGATTCATGGCTGTGTGCGCACGCAGATTTTATTTCCGCCAGGGTGGACAGGACCCCATTTTTGATATCTGCATTGTTCTGGGGTCTTTTTCCACTTGCCAATTCAGTATGTGTTTAAGAGAAGGAGAAGTCTTAAATTGGTACGGGCTCCAGTTTGGATTTCTTTTGCTGGGTCTGGACATCCTATTGTATATTTTGTGGGGGGTATCGGTCTCTGAGTCTGTGGCACAATAATCCAGGCCAAGAAGAAAAGATGGAGTCCTGCTTAAACATCAATGTTGTACAGTAAACACAAGATCATTCACATTGCAGTAATTCGAATCATTGCACATAAGACAATTCTATGTAAATAGGTTGTAGTCGTCTGTTCATTTGTTTGTAGCAAGTATTTCCATTCAGCTGTATTTAAAATGTATCTGCTTCCTCATTACACAGGTTATTTTACTTCCCAGCTATAGTATATGGATATAGTACAAGAATCAGTGATTCAAAATCAAAATATTTCATTACTTTTCACTATAAATGCCCTTACTTATAAGATGCTGTGTGGTTTCTTAACTAGGGGGGTAGGAACGGAGTAATTGGAGAGTCCACCTCCTGTTCCTACAACATTATAATCATATCCAGTGTTTTTGCTTTTGATAAAACAGAAATTGTGAGATATTTTTGGTCAATTACCTTTTTTTCCCTTATTTTTTTTCAGTTTTTTCTTTCCATTTTTTCTACAGGAAAAAAACGGTACCTGACCAAAAATATCTTACAATTCTGGATTTTTCTTGTGTTTCTTCTAACTTTTATTGATTTTAAAATGTTTCCTACCACCTCCCTGGTTTATATGTGACTGATCATGCCAGACTCCATTGCTAAATAAAAAGCATGTTGAAGTATGTTGAAAATTTGCTCAACAACATTTAGACACACCTGTGAAAAACTGGGAGAATATAGTCAGATGAGATCAAAATTGAGCTTCTCGGAAGCCATAATACACAAGAGTAAAGTCTGGGCATGGGAGCCTCAAAATGTGGGTCTGTTTTTCAGCAACCATCAATGTCATGCTTTATATAATTCAAAGAAGGATAATTGACTGTAAGCTCGCAAGGGCAAGGCTCTCTTTCCTATTGTCCCCTGTGCTCACAACACCTGTTCGAACCTCGTGGCATCTAGTTTTGTATTGTTCCCTGTACTTTGTTTTATCTTGTCTGTAATCATACCTTGTAAAGCGTTACGGATGATGATGGCACTATATAAATAAACAATAATAATAACCTGACAAACGTACTTGGTAAAGATCTTTTGCCATCAACCAGGATGATGAAGCTGCAACAAAGGTGGTCATTTCAGCAAGACAATGATCCCACACAGCCAAGGAAACTTTTGAAATTGGGTTCAGGGAATGAAAGTACAGCTGCTAGAATGGCCCAGCCAATCACCTGACCAAAATCCAGTTGAAGATCTATAAAGGAACCAAAACAAAACACGAGTTCATAGAAGGAACCCACAAAACATTCAGGGTTTGAAGAGTGTTTGTGTGTAAGAATGACCAAAATCTCACCTGAACAATGCTTGCAACTAGTTTTTCCATATAGGAGGCGCTTAGAAGCTGTCAACAAAGGCTTTTTATGAAGTATTAAAAGCATTTCAGTAGGCATGTTCAATAATATTTCCGTATGCCATTCCTCATACACATACAGATACACTGTCTCATACACATAACTGTATCTATCATGTTAATAGCACCTTTAAAAAATATTTACTTAAGAAATAGGTGACTTTATAAGGGACAATATTTAACCCACTGTATATAATAAGGCATGTAATAGTATTTTCAAGGAGTTCAGTTTACAAAAAAAAACAAAGGTCCTTTCTTCGAATTCTATATTTTGTAAAAGCATGGTCAAACTTACTCCAAAAGAAAAGAAACATTGTGTGCTTTTCATTTCCATTATACCTAATACAGTCTTAATGTGAGGAGTATTAGTATTTTTTAATCGATCTCATTTCAAGTATTTTCAAGGAGTAGATAATATGAAATTGGTAATGCATCACTTAAGGGTTTATGTCTTTCAGAAAGAATTCATCTAAGCATGGGACTTGGCAAATCCAAGACCTTTCAGCACCTTTATTTAGATTTTATTTAATAGTTTTTTTTCTATATTTTATCCTCACAGCCTTTCCAAGACCACCAGACTGATAGCGCATTGTTCAACAATAAGATCTTTCTTAAAGTAAGGCACAGGTCACAGTCATTAGTATACATTTAATTCCATTTCTCTTTAGTAGAAGTTCCCATTTCTCAGCAGTATCCTGTGAGCAAAATCCTGTGGTTGTCCTACATTTATTGCTGATGAACCTGCACAGACTTCCAGGTGAAAAAACATAGAAGATGGAGGATTTTGTACTGCTGAAGTCCAGGTTTCCAGTCTACTGGTTTTCATCTAATACAGCAGCCCAACTTTCTTCATGGGGAGGTCTGAAACTTTTTCTTGGCTGCTCTGGTCTGGTGTGCATTATACAATAATTAATGCTACATAGCCTGTAGTTTTTAACGAAGGTCCTTGCTGTGCAGAAAGCCGCTGTACTGCCAGCTCTGGCACACTTAATGCTATAAATATACGTGCGTAAAGTGTTAATCATATACACATGCTGTGCACGCTTGCTGATGGTAATCATTATTGTTTTTGCGCCAACCTGTCTCATTTCTTATTATAGCATACTGTATCTTGTATGAGTTTTAGGCTCAATGCAAGTATATGGTTTGTTAACTTGTTGAACAAGTATGATGAATTTACATATTTTTTATTAATTGTGTGATGAATTTGTATATTGAGATGCATATTCTGCTTATAACTGTTTGCAGTTTTGCCACAGGGAACGCATACCTGGCTGTGGTCGGTTTCCCGTCTGCAGTCAGCCTGCCTTGATTCTGTCCTATAGGGTTGATTCAGAGAGAAAAAAAAGACTTTCGTTTTTGTGTCGATCTGTTTTTTTTTAATGTTCCTGCTCTCGTATGAGTGTACGAGTAATTCTAAGCATGCATTGCAAGCCTTCAGTAAAGTCTTTGTCCGTTCGTATGCCGAGAATGTCATATTCCAGCTTTCGATTTCCATTTATTTTACTCATGTTACAACGTCGGCTTTCGCTTTTGCCCTTTTTCCATCGTCTCCTCCCACAAATACTTTACGTTTCCCGTTAGATTCTGTTTCTTTTTACAATAAATAATCGTCCAGACGAAAATCCTTACGACCTTACGCCTGCGCACTACAAACTTAACTCATTAATGTGCTCGCCTACATATTTGGTTCATTCACTTGTGCTACAATGCTTAGCTAAATCACTTCGCGCTCAGTATATTCTTCCATTTCACACCCCTAAAACTTACCCAAATCACTTTGCGCTCAGTATATTCTTCCATTTCACACCCCTAAAACTTACCCAAATCACTTCGCACTCTCATTCCTCTTCCATTTCACACCCCTAAAACTTACCCAAATCCCTTTGTGGTCTCATTCTTCTTCCATTTCACACCCCTAAAACTTACCCAAATCACTTTGCGCTCAGTATATTCTTCCACTTCACACCCCTAAAACGTACCTAAATCACTTCACGCTCAGTATATTCTTCCATTTCACACCCCAAAACTTACCTAAATCACTTTGCGCTCAGTATATTCTTCCATTTCATACCCCTAAAACTTACCCAAATCAATTCGCGCTCAGTATATTCTTCCATTTCACACCCCTAAAACGTACCCAAATCACTTCGCGCTCAGTATATTCTTCCATTTCACACCCCTAAAACTTACCCAAATCACTTTGCGGTCTCATTCTTCTTCCATTTCACACCCCTAAAACTTAACCAAATCACTTCGCGCTCAGTATATTCTTCCATTTCACACCCCTAAAACTTACCCAAATCAATTCGCACTCAGTATATTCTTCCATTTCACACCCCTAAAACTTACCCAAATCCCTTCGCGGTCGTGTGAATCTTTATCTCTAAAAATTTCTTGACCCATTCTTTTTGGTAACCAACCCTTAATTAATGTATATCAAAAATGAAATGACACAGAAACAGATATTTGTTTTTTTTTTTAATAACAAATGCCACTTTGTTTTGGCCTTATTTTTAAAAATGTTTTTTTTTTTTTTTTTTTTAATGTTACAACTTTAATTTTTTTTTTGTTTTAAAAAAAGAAACATTATAAAAGTATAAAATTTTGGATAAAATTTAAAAAATGTTAAACTATATACATAGCAATGGCAGGACCCAGAACATTAGTCATCTTTATCTGTGGTCCCCAGCGCAGCTCCTGCATCTCAGCCACCAACGCAAGGACCCTTGCACTCAGTTGTGCCACTCTGGCACGTATGGTCGCTGTATAAAAAATATATAAAAAAAATGTGTTGGCAAATACATGTTTATCAGCTGGGGATGGAATGTTTATTAGGTTGCAAGCTAACTCATGAGGTCATATGTAATTATGCAAAGGGATTAATCAAAGGAAGAGGGCATATGTAATTATGCTAAGGAATTAATCAAAGGAACGGGGCATATGTCATTATGCTAAGGAATTAATCAAAGGAACAGGGCATATGTCATTATGCTAAGGAATTAATCAAAGGAACAGGGCATATGTCATTATGCTAATGCCATTGACTATGGCTTTAGGTATCTTGGTGATCATGTCAATTCCCACATACTCAAAATAATGACATTACAACTTACTTCGTTTGTGGCCAACATCTGCTTCGGGGACCACCCTCGGTTCTGGGACCTGCCACTGCTGGAAAGTTGAGGCTGTAGAGACATGTCAAATAGGGTCACTTCTAATGTCTGAGTCAACAGTAAGCAAATGACAATTTGAATGTGTGTGTGACATCATCCACCTTCTACATGTGCCTCCTGGCCCTGATCTGCTGCAGTCCCTGCTCCAGATCCTTCACCCGCTACGGAATAATCTATAAAAAGAGATTAAGGGAATCAGCGTTGGTTTAAACAGCATGTACGTGTGTGCAGTTACATTAAGAGTCACATACCAGAGGCTAATGGCTCCGTCGCTTGGTACGACTCCTTGGTACGCCCCTCCTCTGTAGCAAGGTCCAGGGGCTGGTCAGAGGCCGCTACAGAGGAGGGGTAGGAACGTCGCCCTGGAGATCCACCACCTTCACTTTCTGCTGCAGATTCATGCAGAACTGGTCAGCCTGTGCTCCTCCGGGTGCGTCGGATTCGGTATTCCATTTCCAGCACTAGAAAAGAAAAGCATTTATTATAATAAGTCCTACCTTCTGTATTATTTACATCTAGCATGCATGTACTTACTTGGGAAATGGAGGCCGAAAAATTGCCACACCCGGGGCATGTGGAGCCATTTCAGGTCCGACCAATGCTGCATGATCTGCGTATGTGTGAAGGTGGTGTCCATCTCCTGCTGGATCCGGAAACGATCTCCAGGGCGACGTTCCTCTTCTCAAACGAGTTGGGCAGGTAGTCGTACCTGCGCTGAAGCATCGTCTAAAAAACACAAAATAAACATAGTTGTTAGATCAAACTGCATACAAATATCTGTCACAATTAGATCAGTTGACTAAATGACATTCCCAGACACACTTCTAGCCTCAAACTATCCTTCTAGATGGAAGTTACTTGGTTCGCACATGTGCGTACTACTGTTTTGCACGGAGTTTTACAAACCTTTAAAACAAACTTTTTCTTCCTGCGCTTCCGTAAGGCCTAGGCATGCATTTAGATGGAAAATCAAGTCCTTACAATACAAGCAAAAGCAAGTCCTTACAATACACTTATACATAATCAGCTCTTGTTGTTGGCTGGTGAAGATCGTGGGCGCCATCTTTCTTCTTGTCCGCAGCAGATAAGTAATGCCCCAGTGGTTTCCGGGTTCTGCACGGCCGGACGAACGCATACGCGAACGCATAAGTGTCGTACCCAGGCATTAGTATTTAAAGGGTCTTGGACACACAGCTCATTCTCTTTGAGAGTTTCAACATGCCAGCTGAAAAAGCACTCGGTAAGGCCACACCAGCCAAGAAGGCCACCAGCAAAAGGCCACAGCGGCCTGAGGAGCCTTCCTCACGTCCGACCACTCGGTCCCATTTACCAACTCCGAAGGTGCGGAAAACGTGCAGCCACAGTGGCCAACCCAAGGCGACATTACCCACCAAGTCCGCTAAACCCAAATCAACCAGCAAAGCCAAGGAGGGAGCGGCTAAGAAGAAGCCAATAACAAAGCAGGCAGGTACACCCACAAGAAAGGCCACTAAGAGGGTGAAAAGCCCCAGCCCAAAAAAAACACCTGGCCTAGCACATCCCTTCAGAAAGCACGCTCCACTGGCAAGGCCAGTAAGAGCCACAGGCCCAGAAGCCCCAGCCCAGCCAGCTCTGCATCTCCTGAGCCACGTGGTAGACACACCCATGGCCATGGAACCACCAAGAGCCACAGGCCCAGAAGCCCCAGCCCAGCCAGCTCTGCATCTCGTGAGCCACATGGTAAATGCACCCATGCCCATGGAACCACCAAGAGCCACAGGCCCAGAAGCCCCAGCCCAGCCAGCTCTGCATCTCCTGAGCCACGTGGGAAGCGCACCCATGGCCATGGAACCACCAAGAGCCAAAGGCCCAGAAGCCCCAGCCCAGCCAGCTCTGCATCTCGTGAGCCACGTGGTAAATGCACCCATGGCCATGGAACCACCAAGAGCCACAGGCCCAGAAGCCCCAGCCCAGCCAGCTCTGCATCTCCTGAGCCACGTAGGAAACGCACCCATGGCCATGGAACCACCAAGAGCCACAGGGCCAGAAGCCCCAGCCCAGCCATCTCTGCAACTCGTGAGCCACGTGGAAAACACACCCATGGCCATGGAACCACCAAGAGCCACAGGCCCAGAAGCCCCAGCCCAGCCAGCTCTGCATCTCCTGAGCCACGTGCAAGTACCTCCCAGGGGCATGGAACCCCAAGTGACAAGAAGCAACACACCCTCATGCACACCCTCTCCTCCTCGGCACCCATTTGCCACCAGCACAGGGGGAAACCAACTATCCATATGCCACATCCACGCCTGGAAGTTCTGTGGCCACCCAGGCAAGGACCCCCAGTCCGATTGCATGTCCAGTCCATTCGTTCTCAAGCCACGTGTCCCATATTTCAACACAACAGAGCCAGCCCAGAATGTCCCCCGAATAGCCTACATACTGCCTACATACAGCCCGAACAGCAAGCAATAGGCCGGACATTGCGTCGAGGACAGTTGAGTGGCAGGTTTGGTGAGGCACAAACTGTTGCATTGGCAAGTGGGCTCACACTCCATTATGACGAGCTATATGGGTGAAAATCTAAATCTACAAGCAAAATGAGAAAAACAGAAATCTTGGAGGAGCTCACCAGACAGGTCAGTGCAGCGGGGGAGGAGCTTAAAGATGTGGAGCAGATACAGCACAAAAGCTTCCCCACAAAATTAGAGTTTACATGAGCTGAGGAGATGGTGCTGGCGTTGATACATCCCATGGCATTAGAGGGCCTCTCTGGCCGACGGGACATGGACATCCCTACCATTCCTGCTGGTTAGTAATGTTAGTGTGTATGTGAAATCTTTTAAACGTGTAAAATGAGGCTCACAGGATAGGGAGTGGCTTGTAGGGGAGGTTACACTTTTAGCTGGGTGTTTAATATCTGCGGAATGTTCATTTTCAAATGTTGCTGCCCATACACGACCTTGGACAGTATTTATGGTCACTATTAAAGTTTTTATATTAGCAAAGCACTGCCTGTTATGTGATTCTACTCAATCATATACAACACTTCCTTTTTTGTCTTTATCCCACTTGTGTTTTAGCTGTGCTTAGGTCTAAAATACTTGATATGGGGTCAGGGAAAGGTCTACTTAGGAAGAATGCCCACCAGCATACTCTGAAGACAAATGCTATTTGCAAGCTGAATGTGGGCCCCTAATGGACCTTTAGGGATGTGTGAAGCCTCATAACATGCAGTACATGCTTGTTTGTATTATTTAAGGTGACCAATGTGTATGTACAGGGTGAGGCATACATATAACAGATAATGACATTCATAGTGAAGGTCACCTTTGGGGGAGTTGGCATTCCTGCTTGGCCATGTGTTTTTTTAAAGCACATGTAGTAATCCAGATCATCAATGGATTTTTGGTTGTTTACGTGCCTTTTTTTTTAAAATACAGCCCAGCATCAAGCCTCAGCAAGTGTGGAAGCCTCATCCAGTTTGACCACGCCATCAACTTCCATGCTGCCTAGGAGCCAGGATATATAGGGTAAGTGGACTTTGCTGAAACTGCTGATGCATGTGAATGAACATGACTAATTTGCATAACAAATATATTTAGGGCCCAAACTGAATCTTTTTTTGCACATGTCCCAACAGACCCACACACTGATGGAGGAAATCCAGGAGATGGAGGAGGATGCCTTGATGGGACCTTAAGAACTGACCCCCCTGGAACCTAATCTGCCACTGTCCCAATATGCTACTGCAACAAATCCTCTGCAGTAGAGTGAAGCTGGACGCATGCTGCCAGCCCATCGTGGGCAGCATGCAGAGACTGAGCCTACAGTCCCCAGTGGTAGCTCTGCTTCAGAGGATTTGCCGAGCACATCTGCGACTCTTGTTCGCCCTAGGAGTCCAGCATTTGCAGGCGCTCAAACCCGGGGAATTGGTAGACGTAGTCAGCAACATCGACCAGTTTCCCAGGGAAGGCGCGTGCCGATCCTGGAGTCAGCGTGGCGCCATGACAGCCGTTTATTTCGGCAGGTGACTCAAAGAATCACAGAGCAGCTTACTGCACAATTAGAGACATTAAATAATTCACCACCATGCTGACAGAATTTAGGACGAGCAACAGCCACATGGCCCCCTTAAATAATAATTTCACAGCCATGCTCGAGGAAGTTCGAACTAGCAATAGACTCATGTTGGAACAGTAGCAGATTATGAATGCCACACATGCCCAGGTGATGGGCCACCTCCAAGGCCCACCACCAGGGTTTTATGGCAACACCCATTTTAACAGCTATTTGACCACATCTTTCCTCTACATCCCCACTCTATTGACCTGTCTGGTGAGCGCTACCAAGATTGCCTTTTTTATGGCTTTGCTTGTATGATTTTGATTTTCGCCCATATAGCTCATTAGAGTGCTGAGATACCCCACTAGCCAATGCCTGAGCTAAAGCCTCAATGAACCTGCCACTCAAGCTGCCATGCTGCAGGCTTGGGCCTAATGAAATTGTGTCTGGCTCACCCTGTTTCTAGGCAAGATTGGGGAACATTCTGGGCTAGCAAACTACTACCTTGAACCATGGCAAAGATTGGACTGGACTTGCATTCAGACTGGGGGTTATTATTTGGGTGGGCCACTGACTTACAGGCGTGGATGTGGCATAGGTATAGCTGCTTTCCACCTGTGCCTGTGGCAAATGTGGCCAAGCAGGAGAGGGTGTGTATGTGGCTCTATGTAATAATGGCCAAATATTCACATGCAAATGGTTGTTCCCTATGTCTGTTTAGTTTATTGTTTATTGAAACTTCGACCTGGAGTGCGTTACTTTAAAACTCCTGGATGAGGCCAATTGCTATGTGCCATGAGTCTGCACCAATGTTATTTCTGTTGTACTATGTATGTACATGAAGTCTGCGAGTGCCCTTCAACATTTCAAAATTTTCATATTTCAATAAAATATATTGAATGTGACTTTAGATGTTGCTGACTAAGTTGGTGCATTAATGTTTGTTTGTTTTTGAGATTACTGAAGGTTTTTCTAAACAAACATGGCAAAAAAAATGCATGAGGCTCAGATCATGTGTCAATATTTTAGTAATTAATTCATTACAATTGTTTTAAAAAAAACTATACAAAAACATTCAAAAAGCCAAATGATTTTAAAAATAAAAAATTACATGTAACAAACAAACACAGGAAAACCAAATTAGGCAAAATGGGCCAGAGGCACTAGGTGTGCCACGGTAATTCTTTTCTGGGTCCTGGCTGGTTGGAGAGGGGGGCAGATCCACATACCGGGGGACACGTTGCATGATGGCAAAGTTGTGGAGGACACAGCAGGCCAGTATGAGATAGATGACCTTGTTGGGGTCATACTGGAGTGCCCCCCCGGTATGGTCCAAACACCTGAAGCTAGTTTTTAAGAGGCCAAAGGCCCTCTCCACAATGGCCCGGGTTTTGTGGTGCGCACGATTGTAGGCGTCCTGGGCCGCATTCTGTGGCTGAAGGACGGGTGTCATCAGCCAGGGAAGAAGCGGATTGCCGGAATCCCCTGAAATAATAATAAAATACTTACATAAATTACACATTCCAAACAAAAATTAATGGACAAGCGGTCGTTCACCCTGACTAAGAGCCTATCTTAGGTTTTAGCCACACCCTGTACATACAGATTGCTCACCTAAAAAAATAGCCTTAAAACATCTACTGCATGTTCTGAGCCTTTAAACATCAAAGATGGCGGATGAGGACACTTTATCCCGCTCTCCTCTACTCAGTAAGTGTCATGCATCTGAGAAAAGATGGCGCAGACCCTATCATAAAGTCAAGAACAGAATTGCAGCCGAGTGTGGGGAAGAATAAGTTAAGTTACTAGAAAGTAGAAATATATTATTTGGAAAAGCTGGGAAATCAGTTTTTAAGGGTTTGTGCTTTGCTAAAGATGATGGTTAAGGTCCGGTTTAACATGTAATCAAGGGGTAAAAACAGCCATAGATTCAGATATGGGTCATAAACTATATTCATAGACATACATTGAAAAGTGAATGACGTTATTTGCATCAACTTACCAAGGAGCCATCCACCTGAGAATTCTCCAGACTCAAACCGATAGTATAATCCGAAATTGGGATGCCCCGCTGTGTGAAACCCCCCCGTACGCCCACAAACCTTACCTTCTCTGCCGCCGCCACCTCTCGCGCGTCCCTCTAGCAGGGCGTGCACCCACGCCGGCCGTTTGTGAATGGCCGGCGTGGGCGCGCTCCCTGTAAGAGGGACGTGCGAGAGGCGGCGGCGGCGGCCCCAGCTTGTCCGTCGCTTGTCCGTCGGCAGTGAGGTATGTTTTTGGGGGCTTTCTGGGGGGTTTCACACAGTGGGGCACCCCCGACGTGGACCAACACCCAGGATAGTGAAAATCCTGGGTGTTTGTCCACTTTAAGCTATACACTATAAGCTCTTTCACAGGGACAAATTACAAGGAGGGATTACGGGATACACTGTAAGCTGGTTCACAGGGACAAATTACAAGGAGGGGTTACGGGATACACCGTAAGCTGTTTCACAGGGACAATTTACAAGGAGGGATTAAGCTATACACTGTAAACTGTTTCACATGGACAAATTACAAGGAGGGATTACAGGATACACTGTAAGCTGTTTCACAGGGACAATTTACAAGTAAGGAGTAATAGATAGGTAAAATACAGTTTGTTTAAACTATATAACAAAATGACCGATTGAACTTACCTATAGATGTACTCGTCGGCTGCAGGAGGGACCAATGCAACATGGGTGCAATCAATCGCACCGATGACGTTGGGCATGTCGACGGTATTATAAAATGCCAGCTTAAGCGCGTTCCAGGCTACCATGTCGTCAGGAAAAAAATATATTTCTGACTAATGGTAGCCATGCCATTCTAAAACTTGGATAGCGAGCGGCTCAGCGTAGGCTGGGAGATCCCCATGGAGAGGGCACCCAGCCTCTGGAACGAGCCGTTCGCCAAAAATTGCAGGCAGCCAAGTATCTTGGTCATACCTGAAATTGCTTGCCCCTTCCTTGTGGTGCGGGCTAACCATGGCCGCAGCTCACTATACAACTTATGGAGAGATGCGCAATTAAGTCGGGTCAGCTCGAACACCTTGCATGCGATCGATATGCATGCGTCGCCGGTGCAATCTGGCCTCGGCCCTGCTGACACATGCAATGGCCATTAGCTGGAGGCACTCATATTCCTCCACAAAGCCGCAAAACATAGTGAAAGCAAGGTATCCGAGGTCAAAATGGTCCCGTAAGTGGATTGCAAATGAAACGGTTTTATAGGGTGGTGGTCCCTCGGCAATCAGCTCTCTGAATGAGACGCAAGCCCATCCCAATAACGGATTTTGATGGGAAAATGATCCGAACTAACGCAAATGATCCGATTTAGTTCCGTTCATTGAAAGCGCATATACGCACAAGTGGGAAAGAACGTACGAATGGAAAATGGGACTAAAAAAGCAAAAAAAATGACAAACACACACAAAAACATACACAGATAGCTACGAAAGTCCAAACGAATGAGTCTCTGAATCGAGCCTTATGGGCGGGAGTTGGCGCCATTACTACCCCTGTTTGCACGCTTCCACATACAGCTCATAGCGTGCCAGAGGGTGGTTCTGGCCTCGCTGCATCCCTGAACAAGGAGGTAAGTCTCCAAAACCTGATTTGTCAGGACTGTTGTGTAATTAAATGACAGGTGTAGGTTATTCAATGAAATTCATGTTTGAAAGGTGGAACGCCAAATTCAAAGCTATATGTAAGTGATCTGAATGCACTAAGGATTATGTCAAGGACCGGTTGGTCCGAAACGCGTAGACATTTCAAGAGATCACCTTTTTATGACATTACCTGTTGGCTACAGCAGTTTTTAAAATATTGCTCAGAATAAAATGTTTGAGTTTTAACTTTACATCCTGGTGGTATATGGTTTGTTCATGTTTTTGGTAAAACCTTCCATATACAGGCTAGTGTGCTAAGCGTCCTATGTAATGTCACTGCATTGTGCCTGGGCTGCGGCAAATTCCCACCAATCTATCTGTATAGCATGTCATTAGCTTGCTAGTGTCGGAGGTGGGCAGGGTGTGCAGAATAGCCAGGTTTTGTGGGTATATTAGTGGTGCCATAGGCTGTCTGCACACATAGCACTTGTTGCTATCATATGGGAGATTTATCAGACTTATAAAAAGAGAAGATTGCTGGCTTTTTGGCCAAAGGTGGCAGTTATTTGTGAAACTGTCCAATGTAGGGACTGTTCTTGTGCTGCTATGATGAAAGTATACCATGAGTGGACAAATGGCACCATTGCAAGTAAGCATTGCCGACACAGCATCAGCAAGTGACGTAACCATAGGGGGTGCAGAAAATCAGAGGGATTCATCACTCGTCCACCTTATTTATTAGATTTGTGTTAACTTTGGATTTTTCAAACGTGGTCACATTTACTTGGATAGAATGCATCACTGCCATGAAGATAATGCATTAAGAGGTAGTTTATATTTTAAGTATTTTACTTTTTAACATGTGAAGTGCTGGACTCTTGTTTGTATCTTTTTTGTTGTGTAATTTTTTAGCATTTGTGTTTTGTTTTTTAGTCAGACTGCGTTCCTACATATGTTACAATTCCACTACAAAACACTTTTATTTGTGGATAGTACAGGGCAGATGCATCAGCCCCTACTGAGCGAAATCTACCGCTAATATTACGTTATCAATGTAACAAAATATAATTAGCATTGATAAATGATGGGCCTTATTTATGAAGTGCACAGTTAAGAGTAATTTTGCAGACACACTACCCCTTCTTAAACTCTGGCATCTATTTTGGCGCCTTTATTTTTACAGAATGGTGCTACAAGTCACAGCGTCTGATGTTGAATTATCAGCTTGGATTGGTGCACTAGGTCCGGCCTGTGTCAGCATCTGCTGGACGCTCATGCTAATTATAACAGCGCCAATGAGCACTACTCTGTACCGCCATTTTTAAGGTGTAACATTCAATACTGATTGAAGGGAAGCCTGTGAATGGGGCATAGCAGACACACACACACACAAGGGCATGCCAAACCAGTATGTGGTCTGATTGGAGTTCTAGACAGTGATGGCACATTGTGGGCCCTGGGTTGCCAAGAATAGGGTCTAGTGATGTCCAGTATTTCCCAAAGGGGCCAGAGCTGTATATTGCACAGGGTAGAAATAAGATGTCAGCACCTTGTTACCCCAAGTGCTCTATACACAGAGAGCTGGGGGTAAACAATGCCCCTGGCATCTTAGTTTCATCCTGCAGAACCTGCAGCTCTGGTTGGCACTTTTGTCACAGATACTGCCTCTATGGCATGTACGCCCCTGGCCTTAAACACTACGATAATAGTGCTATGTGTACTATTATTTATAAGCAAGAAACACTTCAGTACAGTTCTCCCTATTGTGGTTTATGGGATCTATGGTCAGAAATGACCACAGTCTCTTTTTATTATGCTGCTGCAGGGCAGCACGGATTGGGCATATCTTCTGAGCATCGTTGCCATTAAAAACCAAATGACCATCCAGGTACTTCCCTTTCCTGGAATCCTTCTACGGCTTCCTTAGAGCATCTTATCAGCTTGCATGGCAACACCCCAGCAGTACTGATCGACTAGGTCACCGACTGCGCTCATAGGCAGCTCACGGCTGTGTGGGTGAGTATGTGTGTGAGTACATGGGAAGCCATTTTTTTTAATAGTGGCAAAGATGCTCAGCGGAAAAGCCAGATCCAGACATCTCCGCTGCTGAATAATAAAGAGGGACTACGGTCATTTCTGTCCATAATTCCTTTTTAACATAGAGCTCCTCTCCAAACTGGCAAAGCTAAAACAAGAGCGCCGGTCACCACAAACTATAATGGCACTAGTGATAAATTAACAGCAGCCTGACAGACATCAGCTGAGTCTAATTATTGTTTGATAATTTGCACACTGAGTGCCACTGAGGCAAAATATTGGCACTGAGTGGCATTGACTGCCACTGACGCTTGATAAATCACGCTCTCCATTTAACACCTTCTTGTCCAAAAAACATTAAATTAAAATCTATGCATCAAAGTGTGAGAATCAACATTTTCCAATCCAGTTTAAGGCATTTGGATAAAGGTGTGGTGGATATAAAAGGAAATACATCTGGAAACGTCTGCATGTTAAAATAGATCAACAGCCTTCCCCATAACTCACTTGTCCCATCTGCATGCACAATGCTGAATTATTACCAGAACTTATATTTGCTCCTGCGTCCATTTAAAACTGAGACACTGCCTCACCGATTTTCCCCTGGTCTCGGACCATCTTGCAGGACCTGGGAGGCTTTCCCAGCATGCCATTCATGCTCATGTCTAGATTTAACAGACATAACCCAGAATGCACAGTGGCAGGAAGCCCAGCAGCACTTCCTCTTTGCAGGCAAAATGCAGCTCCATAGGACATCATTAAAGAGGAACAACATCAGGGAATTTCCCACTCCTGGGTTTTGTTTCTCTCAGACGCAACATCCTGTTTGCCCCCCCCTTTCCTTGCCAATCCGCACGGATTGGCAAGGAAACTCACCTTTCCACTGTTACTATGGTGCTGGCATGAAGATTGATTCACATGCTTTGACATATGGTGATGTGAGATTTAGGGCCTTATTCATGAAGAAATAGCGCCAGGTAGTGTCGTGTAAGCAGCAGGTAGCAGCAGGTGAACGCTGGACAAGACACACAATTACACATTTATGAAGGTGATTCTGGTGAGCGACTGGAACAACGCCATGTAGCGTCCGATTCATCATTATCCCAGGCTCAGCGTACAGCGCTGGCGTTCAGCCTTGCAGAGCGCCACTTCTTACCTCTCGCTACCTGGCGCTCTCCCATACAATTCTATGGACGATCGTTAAATCCCTTTCCTGATCCCAATTATTTTTTTTATTTATTTTTTTTAACTCAAATCTTTCAGACATATAGCCTGGCCTAGAAAATGCCATTTTTGAAAACTTTTTTGATTAATAATATTTCTATTATTGTCCTTACATGTCTGGTATTAAACTGTTCATGTTACAATGTTATAACAATGTAATTCCATATGTTTTCGCTTTGTTACTGGTGGATACATGTTCAAAAACAGCCTTTAATCACACAGCCTCCAGCGCTCTGGGCTACAACTACTCGATTTTGAGCGCTGGCGGTGTGTGAGGCTGTTTTTTTGATGAATATGGTGTGAGTCGGTCGCACTGACCAGTCGCTACCGTTTGCTCCCATACAGCGCTGTACTGCTTATATAGCGACTCCCCACAATGTATTCATCAATGCTGCACAGTGACAAAGGCGCTCTGAACTAGTGAACCACGGCCGAGCACAGCCACTACTAGCGGGCGCTCTGAAATGCCTGCTACAGATGCTCATCTGTTGCTACCTGGTGTTAGTAATGAATCAGCCTGCCTGGTGAATATCTGCTTAAAGTGGACCAACACCCAGGGGGGATCAGATCCCTCCCCGCTGTGTGAAACCCCGCAGGACGCCCAGAAACCTTAACTTATCCTCGTTCCAACAGCGCATGCGCGAGCCGCGGACACATCTCGCGCTTCTCTCTAGCAGGGCGCGCACCAGCGCCGGGCATTTGCGAATGGCCGGCGCGGACGCGCTCCCTGTTAGAGGGAAGCGCGAGATGCGGCCTCCAGCGTGCTCAGAGCCAATGTGATTGTCCGTCGCTTGTCCGTACATGCCACAGCGGCTCTGAGCACTCTGATTGGACGAGCGCTCGCGTAGTGTGGGGTGTGGTGAGTTTTTTAGGGCGATCTGGGGGGGGGGGTGCCGATCGGGGTGCCCCGCGGAAGTGGACCAAAACCCAGGATAGTTAAAATCCTGGGTGTTGGTCCACTTTAACCCCTGGTTCACTGCTGATGGCTCTGCATCCCTATATTAGAGATGTTCTATCCCTAGTCACCAGCAGGTGTTGCTCTGTAGCTGGTGAGCCCGGGCTAATTAGCAAGCTCAGATGTTACGTTTCTGTTTCTCCATTTTGCTGTATCAGATAACCCCACTCCATTGTGTGCTGTGCATTGTGCTATGTCACAATTAAAGTGCAATTCAAACTTAGAGGCCGATTCATTAATAGCGGCAGGTAGCGACAGTTGAGCAACTGTAGCGGCATTTTCAGAGCGCCCGCTAGTAGTCGCTGTGCTTGGCCGTTGTTCGGTAGTTGATAGCGACTCAGTCGGTTTGCCGTAATGTTGAATATTGGGTGAGGAGTCGCTATTTGACAGGTTCCGCGCTGTATGGGAGCGCATGATAGCGACTGGCCCTAGCGACCGGCTCCCACCATATTCATTATTGCGCTGTAAAATACATGTTTAAACCCCAGAGCGCTGGCGGCGATGGGTTAAAAGTAGTTTTTTAACCCCCAAACAACCATATTTTTGGAAACCAAAAAAAACAAGTTTTTTAAATAATTTAGTAATATGAATACATTAATATCAGACCTGTAATATCAATTCTGTATTATTTTTTTTATTTTTTTCCCTTAAAATTATTTAAAATGGCAGAAGTGGTCACAGAATTTTTCGCATTTAAAAAAAAAAAAATTTAATAACAATTAATTATTAATATTTAAAGATTGTTCCATTGAAATGCATTGGAGAGCGCCAGGTAGCGAGAGGTCATACCTGTCGCTGTTCAAGGTCGGACGCTGGCGCTGTGGGCTGAGGCTGGAATAATGATGAATGAGTGGCTATCTGGTGCTATCTCAGTCGCTAAGCAGGATCGGCTTGATAAATGTGTGATTGTGGTGGGGAGCCGGCGTTCTCGTGGCGGGGCCCGTCATTACCGGTCGTTCACCAGTCGCTACCTGTCACTATTCCTTCATAAATAAAGGGCCTGAGTCTTGCTTCTCTCTCAGCCAGTTTCAATTATTGTCAGCTTTCTTCTGTGGGATCCAATGCCTGTGAATCCCTGAACTTCCATTTACATTGTTTTGTACAAGGGCTAAAAATAATTTTAAATATTTTAATATTAAAAAAAAAACAAGATGGCGGCTGAGATGGCTACATAGGCATCTCTTAGTACCTGTACTGTGTAACATGCTAGATGTTCTTCCCTTCATGTTTATGATGTACTAATGATTTTAAACCGGACCTTCAGCATGATTTATTGAAAAGCCCAAACCCTTAAAGAAACCACTTACTTATTATTCTTTCCCCCACTGGGCTGCAACTCTGTTCAGGACTCTAGGATACGGGCGCCACCATCTTGCCTCAGAAGCATCACACTTACTGAGGAGAGGAGAGTGGGATAAAGTGCAGGGGGCGGGGTTATACTTGTTCTTTAGTCAGACAGAGCAGAGCTGGGATCAGGAAAAGGCCAGCAATCCCAGAATGCAGAGCAGCACAGTCAGAAGGCACTTCCTGTTTGCAGGCAGCCTGATGTTCCATGATCCGTCATCTTGGATGTTTAAAGGCTCATAACATGCAGTAGATGCAGGTAGGATGATTTTTAATGTGAACAATCTGTATGTACAGGGTGTGGGAAACATATAAGATAGACGCTTATTCAGAGTGAAGGACCGCTTTAATCTTTTTTATAGTGTTTTACATTTTAGTGGATTATTTAACTTGTGCTATGCTTTTCTATCTGCCTATAGAATGGTGGAGGAATATGATTTTGTATGCACTGTAGGACAAGTAGTGAGTGATTGGAAAGTATATATCTATTTTTCTAATTGCATCGACTGCATGAGCTGCACATTAGACATTACTGGTCCCACAAATGTGACAAGGTGGGTAGTGGTAACTTGTAGGCATTTCTCAACCATAACCTGTCCCTGGCAATATTGTTTTATCACAATCACCATGCATGAGTCCATGTTGAAGACTAAAATGGAATCTTCATTTTTCCTGATTATGTCGAATCATTTTGGCAACGTGGCTTAATTTTTCTGTTACTACACAGATTTATGTCAATGTTCTAATTAAATTACACAAGGCCACCAACAGGTTCTAGCACATTTTTTCAGGCAAACCACTTTTAGGAAAGAACATTTAATACAGAATCTACACCAGGGCAATGGATTCAGCATGAAAGCATGTACCATCATTCACCAAAAGTATCACATGTTCACCACAGCTGAAAGCTCCAATGAGCTATTTCACTGATTTTAAGGTTTCAAGACTACCTTCTTTAGGTTAGACATGATGTTCTACAAGGAGCCCAAAAAATGACAGTTATCCAATTCAATTCAGTTTTATTGGTTCACTTTGTAAATCAAAGATGTACAAGGAATTCTTTTTGCCATATACCGGTATACAGTGTAAAGTGATAAATCAGGCCCTTTGTTTATTTAGCTCTTTTTACCCCATTGATGGACAAGGGTGGCAAAGGTGCTGGGTTCTTCCTGAAGTCCACTGTCATCTCAACAGTTCTATCTGAGCGTATGACCAGATTGTGTCTTGAACACCAACTAATTAGGTTCCCAACTACTCTTTAGGAGACTTCCCCATTGCCATTTGTGACGAGGCCTATGACTATCTTATCAGAGTCATTCAAGGAGGTGCAAATACGGAACAGGAGGGGTGACAGAATGCAGCCTGGAGGCCCAGGCCCTAATATGTCTGACACTGGACAGAGCCAGCCCAAGTCTAACCATCTGAGATGCTCACTTAGGAAGCTTCCTGTCCAGGTGCAGATCTATTGAGGAATGGCCATGTTCTCCACCAGAAGGTTCGGAACTTAAATGTTGTTAAAAGCCAGTTTATGCAATTTATACACAAGGGGGTATCTTATGAAATGATCCGCCAGTTTATGCATTTATTTTATTTTGCATGTTCTGTTGGTGATGTCTGTGTTTCTGGGAATTACTTCTACGTCTTTAGTTGCGAACCCCATAGGAATCAATTTTATTTAGGGAGAGATTGTCACTTAAAGCGGACCTTCACTCTGAATAAGAGTCTATCTTATATGTTTCCCACACCCTGTACATACAGATTGCTCACATTACAAATCATCCTACCTGCATCTACTGCATGTTATGAGCCTTTAAACATCCAAGATGGCGGCTTATGGAAGCCGCCATCTTATCAGGCAGCCTGCAAACAGGCTGCATTCTGGGACTGCTGACCGTTATCTGACCCCAGCTCTGCTCTGTCTGAGCAAAGCACAGCTATAACCCGCCCCCCTGTACCTTATCCCACTCTCCTCTCCTCAGTAAGTGTGATGCTTCTGAGTCAAGATGGCGGCGCCCGTATCCTAAATTCCTGAACAGAGTTGCAGCCCAGTGGGGGAAAGAATGATAAGTTAGTGACTAAAAACGTAAAATATATTAATTTTAGATGCTGGGGAACCGTTTTTTAAGAGTTTGGGCTTTTCATTTAATCACGCTGAAGGTCCGGTTTAAGGTTTTTTAAGCATCTTTAACTTATTTTGAAGCTTAACATTAGAATGTTCATCAGTATGTGAATAACAACTAATAATAATGTTTTTACATTAGTTTATATTTTCAAATAAACTTTTATTCTTAAGCCTTTCAAACAACCCAGATGCCCCCAAAATACATCACATATATTTTGAGTCCCCTCCAATGCCGACATATGCTATAAAAAAGGTGATTTTAGCAAGATTTCATGATTTTTGCTAATAATTTTGCCACTGCAGTTTCTGGCACAGCAGTTTCGAATTAAATACCTGTGACTTTCGCCAGCTAAATGCAGCAAAAACACAGGAAAATGCACTGAATCTGTGCTCAATGGTGTTCGCTGCAGTAAGTTTTGCTTACTCAATGGTCTGTGACGCATCCTTCGCACATCAGTTGCGTGTCTGGCGAACATGTAAAGTAGCGAACAGTGATATTTATAATCTCTAATAAAAATATTGGAGATTAATGTGCAGCAAATATTAATTAAATCATATTTTTCCGTCTTTTAGTAGTGAACATTGTAAATCATCCCCATAATGCCATAACACAGCAACAAACAATAAAAAGTTAATTACGATCATCCAGGACATAAATTTGACAGGCGTGAGAAGGCCACATTAAATATTGGTGTCTGTTTCCTGTTAAAAGAGACAATTGTTACAAATTTGTAACTGAATTACTCATATTGGGACTTAAAATTGAAATGAATATTTTGGCCAGTCTGCAGCGTATGAAACCTTTTGCATAAATGTATATTTCAGTTCTTTCCTATCGCTCTGAGTTTTGAAATGTCCCATCAAAATTGTCAAGTTGGATACAAACATCATAATCTCATTACTTGTATGACATACTCCAGTTTCTGGGAAAATGAAAATCATTAGCTCACTAAAATTAAAATATTGCATTTGTTTCATTATATTGTTGTTGTTATATTTCAACAAACAGATGATGAAATACATTTTTTTACACATGTCTACGGAAGGGCAGAAAATAAATAAGAGCTATTTGATGAATAGCAGCTACAGTACCGAAGAGATAAGTTTTGGATGCTTTCATTTTATGCTGTAAATGGGAAGCCGTACTCATAGCTGGACAGCCAAAGTACATCCAAGATAAAAGCTCCATTTTATTTCACAATGCCAAATTACACAGCAAGCGAAACACAGCAGAAGATGAAGTGATATCATAGAGACAGTGATGAAATGCAGTTTTGCCGATAAATGGCAGATAAAATGTAATGTATACAAGACTTCTGTGATTTATTCAGATACCGAATGATAACAAAATAGTATCTAAATGCTGCAGAAAATAACCCAGAAATTATCATTTAGGAAAGATAACACAAAGTCTGCTGTATGTCAGGGTGCAACCGGCCAGCAGGCTGAAGAAGTCAATTCAGATTCCAGTTCAAAGTTTTTTCCTGTCTGCAAGCTTGCACTATCAATGGACCTTGCATGTACTCAGATGTCTAATTTATAGGCCCACCTTGGCCAGCTGCTTGCCTTTTATACCTAGTAACACTCAGGGCAGCTAGAAATTAACTGCTCAGCATTCAGATAAATGGTGTGGACCAATCTACCGGGATTTATGCATCTGAATCCTAAGGACTCTGAACTCCACCCAAAAGTGCCACCACTGTCGCACAGGAGCAGAAGTTAGGTTCTGGAGACTAACTTGGAATTTGGGATGTCTGGCTGTGGGCCCCCCTCCCAGTAAAACGCACCTTCTCCCAGTCCTACGGCTCGGAGATTTTCCAATGAGGAGTGCAAGCAGATGCATCCCAGAATATTTGGGCTGCGTGCGCGTCCCCGTCCCAGCCATTCTTATCGTGCATGCTGCTTGGGATGCTGTTACTAGAGATTTCACTGGCATTTCACACAGAGAGGCATCCCAAATCGGGGTGCAAATGGGAATTCCATGGGGTGCAAATAGGGGGAAGGCCAGAAATTGGTGCTGGAATCTGCCCTGGCAAATGTGCAGGAGTTTGTTCCACTTTACAGCCGCTGGATCCTTGTACCTTTTTGGAGTAAACTTTCTTTTTTCTTTGAATCACACCTTAATTTAACTTGTTCTGAAATAAAGCCTGAAATGGATCTTGTTTGGGTGATATACTTTAAGTACAGTTTACTGAATCAATAGCATAGTGCACTTTAGATTCCATAATGCACTTATTGCACCTGGTGCAAAATCAACCGTTCAATTTAGCACCAGGTGCAAAAAGCTCGCTACAGGGGCGAAACTATAGGGTGTGTGACTCCACTGGTACACTACATATTTCTGGGGAGTAAGAAGTGCCATTCCCTTTCATTTCCCAGGTAGTTGTCAATTCAACACGAGGTTCAAAACTTGCATGTTCCTTTGATTTTTCACTTAAAGTGCACTTTTTATTCAAAATACACTTTTTGCGCTTGGAAATATGATCAGAATGCCCCAAGTCAGAAGTTTCTGAAGATTTTTCAGACACGTCACTTCATCAAATCTTGGCAGTATATGGACAACTTTGCTGTTCACAGGACTTTGATTACCTGTCTACACTAATATCATCTAGACTGGATAAATGAATTTGAATGTGGACAGGGAAAATAGTTGCATAGTCTCCCAAACATACCGTAAGAAGGTTCCAGGTAATTCCACTCTTTATGCCAGTAGCCACCATCCCCAGTACAATAAAAGGTATTCTCTATGGGAGGAAGGTTTTAACACCGTGTTTTAACAGAGTGTGATATAATACACAAAGTCTAGTGGCTAGAGGCTACAGTCGTGACCTCTTGGAAGCGGCTGAGGAACGAGCCTGATTAAAGAACAGGGCATCTTATACTGATCACATTATACTCACATTTTGCCAAAGTTAAAAGAATCATTCAGTTTAATCTTGCTTTATTAAAATCAAATCCAGAATTAAAAAAAGGAGTCTTTAGGAGGGTCAGTGTGGTTGCCAGGAGATCCCCGATGTTAGCCATGAGTTTGGCACCTTCTGAGTTGAGTGATCCAAACCTGACATCAGAAATATGGCTTGCCATAATTGGCTGCTAGGGTGCCCCGGTGCACCTGCTGTTCATTTATTGAGAAGGGTGGTAGTTTTCATTCATATGCTACAGGAAAAATTTACTACATTAAGGGGTTCTATAATTGCATGTCCACTGATGTGATATACTCGGTCTCATCTGGCCCCTGTAAAAGCAATATGTAGATTGTGCAACAAGGAAATTTAAACAAAGATTCTTAGAAAATGTCGATGTTTTTTTTGAGAGCATGCACGTTCCAATGTCTCCAGACACTGGGCAACCATACACAAAAGCAACATGTCAACTCTTAAAACCCAGGTTATTGATAAAGTGAGGATGGGTCCCGGGGGGGGGGGGATATAGGCAAGAGACTCTTATCCACAGAGGCGAAGTGTATTTTTGATTTATCAACTAGAATACCACATGTGTAAAAGCATAGAGTTAGTACTTTCCAGCCATAAGATAGACACACCTCTTGAGGGCTCTCTCTCATTTGCATACCCATGTTTATCATATATGTTTTTTCTTTTTGACATATCCTCCACTATGCAGATCTCCTCCTATCTTTTCATAAAAATGTATCTAGCAATGAAGACACATACCGTTACATGCTATTACCCTTTTCATTAATAAGTGATATTTTTACCATAGAATCTAGAGTCTAGTATGCAATAGTGTGGTATTAGAAGGATTTGGGGAATTGGGATGTTACCCTCATCTAAGACGGAGTAATTAGTAGCATTCTGGCATCAGTACTCATGAAACTGGAAAGATCAATTATGGGCAAAATATAGAGGGCGTAGTGGTTATATGTACCCACTACTTATTTTATATACATCTTTATTATATGCAGGAGTATGTCTGTAATCGCCTTTAAGTTCCCTATTTGCTAAGATTGTAGTATGTTCCATATATGCAGATTTGTTATGTATGTTTATTAACTATATTGATGCTATGGTATGCCTTATTTTGTTATGGAATTTATTCCTTACATTTGTATTAGAGGTTAAAACAAGGTTTTAACCCTACCAGTAGCCCTTATATACCAAGGGTATTATGTATCTATTTATATATAATTTATATATTTCATTCTTAGTGCCGTACATCCATCTATATTTTAGTGCTTTCTGACGTTGCTTGTTTTTAATATATAATTCCAGCACTCCACCACATCACCCAGGGCTCACTCTACCCATCCATAGATCCTGGCCATACCGCTACTTAGTTTGAGTCAGGCTGAGCCTTCTCTTTGTAGATTGGCTGGCCAGAGTGGTGGATTCCCGCTCCCACCTCTGAATGGATATGGGTTTATCCTTTCTTGAATACGTATGAGTGACAAACGGGCAGGAATGTACCTGAAGTGTTTACCAGCACAATTCTGGGCGAGGATTTACCATTTGGAACATAAAAGAGGTGTGTCAGGACTGGCATGGACAGGGTCTTGGACCGGAGATCTGCCAGCCTTCATCGCTCCAAGTCTGCTGCTCTGACCATTGTGCTGCTTGCTTTGGTGTGGTTGCTGTGTGTCTGCTGGAGTGGTATGGTTGTTCCCTAAAGCCATATTGTTTGACCCCACCTGGCTTTAATCATGTCATTGAGGGTCCTATAAATGCATGTACTTGGTCCCACCCCTTTTGTTGTATCATTGCTTTGTGTCCTTGAAGCCTAGCCATGCTCTCCAACCCTCCTGCATACTTCCGTGTCCGTGTGGGCCTTCGGGCCTTCCTGTCTCGAGAATTTAGGCTTATTGCCTTTAAGTCCTTGCTGGGCCTTGGGGCCTTCCTTAGCTTATCTCTTGTCTGTACTGGGGCTCATAGCCCATCATAGTTCTGTTTCCGCCTGTACTGAGGCTCAGCTCCGCCACAGCCTGCAGTGGGGCCCAGCTCTGCCACTGCTGGCACTGGGGCCCAGTTTATTCATCCATGTCTTGTGTATGTTTGCCCTGTGTTTCCCCTTCCCAAGTCTGCGACCACCAAAGGACTGCCCGGGGCCTGTGCAACCCCACCTTAAGGAGCTCTGCTGAAGAACTGGATGGATTACGGGCTCTCTGAGTACCGGACCACCCATGTCCTGGGTGGTCAGCGGCTTGCTTCTTTAGTGGCGCAGGCTGGTTGTCTGTCCTTTGTCCATCTGCTCCAAGTCAGCTACCCAGCTTCCTTCATCCCCAGACAGTAAACCAGGAATTTCCCACACACACCTCAAATGCCTGGCGAAAGTACTTTTCCCTAAATGCGTCACCATTGTTATGCTGTTTGTCACTAATGGGGATGTTGCTGTTTCCATACATGGATTTTAAAATGGATAAATAGATAGAGGATTTTACGGGAACTGGTGAGCTGAAGTTTCTGATGTTTCAGGCGGCCAGAGCCTGCTTCTGTGCTAAGAGGTCACCTGCATCTGCATTAAAAGGGGTAGAGTGCTGGTATATTTTTTTTGTGCAACAGTCATCCAGCCCGGAGGATGTCTTCTCCTGAACATCCAATCAAACTCAATGCACAATAAAGTGGAAAAAATGGTTTCTTCAAATCAGGATATTAATATGAATTACTTAGTTGAATGAAACAAATTGTTCATTATTTAGGAACAATAATTCAAATAGAGAATCAGACTAATTTAGGTCTCAATACTACACTACCCTATAGAGCATTATTACTTACAGATTCATTTAAAATGTCTGTACCTTACCCAGATATTTCATTTGTGCCCTAATTGGGTGCACAGGGTTTACAATGTAAAGTTTTTGCTGCACTTTACGGTATGCCAAATTCAAGAAGCTCTCCAATATTTATTAAATAGTGGTCAAATGAGGTGGGAAAGGCTGTATCATAATGTGAGTCTATAAGTATATATAATATAATGACATAATTACTTAGCTTATTTGTATTCTGCTTAATCTGTTAAATGACCGGGAAATTGGAGCACTACAATAACATAAGCAGGTAATATGAATATCTAATATTCTGCTGCTTTTTTAGGAATGCCTTTTTCCTGGCCCCTAAATGAGGGTTCCTTTGGGAGGAATCAGGCCCTTCTTGACAGAGTCTTTAAAAAACACAGATATTTTGTGAAAATAACGTGTCCTTGTCTGGATGCAACCTTTAATTAGGAAAACATTGCTTTTGTTTAACATCATATAATTCAATAGGTCAGATTACCTCTTAAGCAGAGGCACCAGTTCAACATAAACATGACAAACGCCATCTGCATGATCAGCAATAACCCCCCCCCCAAAAAAAAATTACAGAAACCAAGTAAAAAATAGCATAACGAGCTGTAATTGATGCACACACACAGATATAATGTATCAATGTGATGTTTAATGCATTTCTTATAAAACATTAATATACATATACAGATCAACAACATATTGATTGAAGTCTACCTTGTAATAATAATGACAAAGCTTTACATTCACAGGATGTTTAAAGTGGACCAACACCCAGGATTTTGACTATCCTGGGTTTTGGTCCACTTCGGGGGGGCACCCCGATTGGGGGTGCCCCGCTGTGTGAAACCCCCCAGAAAGCCCCAAAAACTCACCTCACCACGCTCCCACGTGACCGCGCCGTCCAATCCCCGCCGACGGACAAGCGGGTGACAGCGACGGACAAGACAGCGCGTCCGCCGCCGCCTCCCGCACGTCACTCTTACAGGGCGCGCGCCCGCGCCGGCCATTCACAAACGGCCGGCGCGGGCACGTCGATAAGGTAAGGTTTTGGGGGGGTTTCACCCCGCGGGACATCCCGATCTTGGATGTCCCGCGGTGAGGGAGGTGATTGGCCTGGGAATCTTATAGATTCCCGGGCCGATCACCCCTGGCTGTTGGTCCACTTTAAAGGGATTTTGATGAGCAAGCTTAAAAATCTTCTTTAATATATTAGTGCTTATTACGCAAGTTGTATCTTTGGGTAATACTCTTAATATTTAACAACTACAGTGCCCTCAGTCAATTAAAAATTAAATAACTTTCAAACCTGCTCATGTATGAAAGAAAAAGTAAGTTTTTGGTCTTTCTTAGGAGAATAGTATATGTGCATAATTTTTTGGCAAGTATTAGAGTGCAGAATTATTATGTTTTTTTTTGTTTTTTTTTTTATATTTAATCTTATAACTGTTTACTTTTTAAAGGGAACACAAGTTGTAGTTGCCATTAGTGTAATTGACCTTTTAAGCACTAGACATTTACTAAGTGTTTTTTTAGCACCTTCTAAATACGCCACCACTAGACTGACGCTTAGCATTAGTTGTCAGCACGGCTGAAAATATTGACAGCCAATCATAACAATGCTACAACATACCCGAGAGGGTGCATATGCTTTAGCTCGCCACTCTCCCTAGACAGCTCTTTTCTTGCTCTTTCCCCATCTGACATTGTATATTTGTTCTCTCATCACTCACTAAACATTGCTCACACGCCATCTGTGAAAATTCTTCTGCTCACTTTGTAAGTGAGAGCCTCCATCTTGCCCTTGTGCACTCACACAAGTTAAATAGTCCCCTCCATTCATTGTTCAGTGTTTCACTGTCGTTCTATCATCTGCTCATCGGCAAACAAGGGTTCCACTTGCCCCTGCTGAATTACTATATAGTAATGACCACACATCCTTTACGCGTCACAATATTCCTACATTTGTACATTTTTAGCAAATGTTAGTAAAATGCTTTATAAAAATGTTTTCATATTTTTAACAGCAGGGGGAAAATTAGCGTGTCTTATGGAGCAAAGTCCCAGCCGATGGTGAGAAAAATCCTGCAGCTGGGGGTTAAGCAGGGGGTGGGTTGAGGCATTCATAATATACTGTATCTACACACAGGGACGTAGCTAGTGGGGGGCATGTGCCCGGGGTGCAGCAGGTCAGGGGGGCACAAAAGGGGGGCTTGAGCACATGTGTGGATGCCATTTGAAATCTTTGTCCTGGGTGCCAGAAAGCCTAGCTACGCCTCTGTCTACACAACATGCATTGGAAGCAGCTGGCGGCGGTGGTGACTTACTGTTGAAATGTTAATGGCGCTGATGCCGTCCTCAGCTGGTTCCCCTGTGTGCCCTGCCCCGCTGTGATGTGCGGATACAAGCATACATCTGGGAACAGCTTAAGATGAATGCAGGAGGCAGCACCACCATCAGCCTGGATGCCACCACCGATCACCCCCACCCCCCCGCACTCACAACTCAACCCCCTGGCAGCAGAATGTTTCACACTTGCCTACTGCTGACTGCCGGTAGGGCCCATCACTATCACACAGCTCACACTTGCCACCATAAAGAGGCACAGAGATGGGGGTTGAGTTTATGAATGCTTATCTCTGCATTGCGCTTTATGGTGGACTGCAGAAAAGTACGACACAGTGATGGGGGTGCAGCAGCGAACAGGGCAATAAAGGGGAGCAGAGCAGAGAAGCGGGTGCAGCGGGTAAAAGGGCAGCGATGGGGGGGGGGGGGAGGCAGCAGGGAACAGCAGCATCTGGGTCCTCATAAGGTAACTCATTAAAAGGTAATGTGCTGGTAGGGGGTGTAATAAAATAAATTCATGCTTGAGGGCTGTCATATTTTTGCTGGAGTGCAGGGTGTGGAGCTGTAATATTCATCCATTTGTTTCAGATTATTATTTTTTCTTACTTTCCTCCTTTAAATCCTAGGTACAATTGCCATGGAAATAATATATAGTTATCACAATATTTCTACAATGTATTATTCATATTTAACAATAAGGTCAAATGTTTTGTAAAAATTAAATAAAAATGATATTTCATTTATTGAATCATTGTCACGGAAATAAATGGAAAAGCATTGTGATTGAGATGAGTATAGGGCAAACCCTGAGATTTCAGCCACAGGGGCATCCTAGGGGGTAAAAACCCCAGGATTTCGCATATCCCAGGATTTGTTCCAGGGACATCCTGATTTGAGATACTCAGTTGTGTGAAGCATTTGTTCCCTGGGTCTACTTATCATATACCTGCTGCCACCCCTCTAGTCTTTAGCATTTGATGCCCTACATATGAATAAATGGTATAGAATGCTGAACGAAAACAGAGAATGGCTGAGTGCTGGGAGTGGCAGACATCCCTTTAGGTGTGCATGTTCATGCCAGCCATTCAGTTAGGCCTGGCATGTGTGCCTGCATCATCCGGGAGGATGCCGACACTGCCCGAGCATGTACAGTGGGATCACTGAAAAGGTAAGTTTTTCAGTGATCTTTGGGTTTTCACACAACAGGGCATGCCATATCAAGATGCCCTGGAGAAAGTCAGAGCAGTGACCCTCTTATAGACTGTAGGGCTGGTCATGGTCCTCTTTAGTTGCATACATTTTATGCTATTAACAGGTCAGCGGATACTGTAACTTGGAACAGAAGCCATTGAAAAGTGTTTACTTCAAGCTAACATTTAAGTCATTAAAAAAGACTTTTAGGACTTTTTCATCTGTCTATAACAGGGATACTCACTACTCAGCTTCATAAGGTTTGAGCAGAACATCAACTGCTGGAGGGGAGTGGTGCAAAAGTCTTTCTGAATAGAATTTACCAAATATACTGGCAGGCTGATTCATTACTAGCGCCAGGTAGCGACAGTTGAGCGTCTGTAAAGAGGCTTTGAGAGCGACCGCTAGTAGTCGCTGTGATCGGCTATGGTTCGCTATTTCAGAGCGCCTCAGTCGCTGGCCGGCATTGATGAAAATATTGTGTGAGTCGCGCTAACACCAGGACAGCACTGTATGGGAGCGAACAGTAGCGCCAGCTCAGTGCAACCGACTCACACCATATTCATCAAAAAAATAGCCCCACACAGCACCAGTGCTCAAAATCGGGTCGTTGTAGCCCATAGCGCCAGGCACTGTGTGATTAAAGTCTGTTTTTGAACATGTATCCACTAGTAACAAAGCAAAAACATACGGAATTGTATTGTTATTACATTGTAACACGAACACTATAATACCAGGCATGTAAGGGCAATTCTGCATAAAAATAGTATAAATCAAAAAAGTTTTCAAAAATGTCTTTAAATAGGCCATGAGAGGTCACATAATAACTTGATAATTAAAAATAAATAAAACCCTGTTTAAAGAGAATAAATGGATCGTCTATTGAAATGTTTGGGAGAGCGCCAGATAGCGACAGGTAATACCATGTGCTCTGGAAGCCAGAGCGCCAGCGGAATACGATGAGCCGTCTGTGATGATGAATCCGTCGCTACGTGTCGCTGTTAGAGTCGCTCACCAGATTCGCTTTGATAAATGTGGTATTGTGTACAGCGCCTGGTGGTCACCGTTTGCTACCTGTCGCTGCCAGTCGTTACCTGAGGCTGTGGCTTGATGAATAAAGCCCTTACTTAGCAGCGCTAATGCCAGCCGTCTATTTGGTTAGCCGTTCTTAGTGAAGTGCCAGGGTCTTGATACATCCCTCCAGTGGTGTGCTTCCACCCACACCAGATAATTAGTGAATCTGCCAGTCCTGGACTCTTTTAGATTTCAGCGCAATCAAAAGGGACTTTTGTTCCACTTTAAATAAACAGTGTACCCATTTTTTGAAGTTGAAACTTACCTACTCCCATGCTGCCCCTAACAGCTATGTGTCACAGGTGGGCTGATTTGCTGCTCTTTACTCTAATAGCTGATGGAGCTCAGCATGATTGGCTTGGGGTGCACATCAGCTACTTGTGCCAACAAATGGCTGGCTGTAGCACCCTGGACTAGACAGTGTGGGGGCTAGTATGATACTGTTTCTCTTTCCCCTATCCCCAATGACCCTCTTTTGCCCCCCCCCCCCCACTTCCCCATGGTTGCCAGCCAGCCTTTACCTTTACTTGCTGGCTGGCAAATTTCAAATTCTTTAGCCGCAGTGTCAAAGCCAACCTGCATCCTACACTTCATTATGGGGTCGATTCAGAGCCAGGCGAGAAAACTGCAACATGCAGAGCGGTGTAGACCTGGCTGGAACTAAGATTCCGATTATATGGTGCTGCCAGAAGCGGGGGTCATCTAATGAAGCACAGTGCTCTGACACTGCACCACTCAATTTCCTATGATTATTGCAGGTGGCATGTGTGGTGAAGGTGCCCCCACCTTGAAGCTTCGGCCAAGCTTGTTCTCTGGGATCCAGAAAGCTGGGGGCCGTGGTTCACATCCAGACTGTAATCCACCAGATGAGTACCATTGGTCTAATAAGTATATATAAAAATAATATATAAAATATTTATTATTGGTGTGTACTACTTGCGGTGAGATTAAACCAAGATTCCTCCTCTGTGTACTTTTAGATCTTGGTAATGTATGCCGGGGAGGCCCCTGAGGGCCACCATGCTTCAACCTTCGGCAAGAGAATAAATTATAGAGAAGGAACTGGAAGCGGAGCGTACAGGAGAGGTGACCTGGCAGTGGTAACACATTGTACAGAGTTTTAGGTTCAGTGTGTCTGGCTATAATTTTCCCTGGTTGCTCTTTGCTTCAGTTGACTTGTCAGGCCCTTCTTTATGCTGTTATGTTATATACTACTGGGAAAAGATCTGGGTACCAGCCGCTGAGTTACCACACTGTGCCTCGCAAAGGAAAACACAGGACCTCAAACGTTCATACGATATGGGTGTTTCCAAAGATGTCAGCGGCCCTTCTGCTAATATTTTGCACAATAAGCCATGCAGGGATGTTTCATGATTTTATTTATTCAAGCATGGAGAATGTCATATTTGTTTCATTTAGCGATACATCTGTTGAGCGGCTTCATCGATCTTCGTAGATCTTATACAAATCAGCGAAACCTATGGGAAAGCTTTGAAAGTTTTGCATTTCATCTGTTGTGTTTGCTCAAGTAAAATGTACCAAGTATAATCAATCTGACTTTAGAGAGACTTGAAACATAAGGGAGATAAAAAATCCCCTGGCTAGAGAAGTTCTTGCCAAGATCATTGCCTAACACTATGATTACAGGGCCACTGCCTGTTTTAAATACATTTCCATATGAATATATATATATATATATATATATATATACACACACACACACACACGCACCTATATCACTGAACAAGGGAATTGTTTCAGGCTGCCACTCCTTCATGAAAAGAGATTTCCCAAGTAGTATAGTATGTGGTAATCCAGTGAAAAATAAAGTTACTATTTTTACTTGACTAAGGCAATAAATATTTTGTCATGTCATAGAAAAGTAAGTTCACGCAGGGACATTTGTATTTGTAACTAGTTATACTAGCCCAGACATGGTCAACGGTAGCTGGGTCCTGGTATCCAATACACCACCAGCCTCCTGCCACCCGTGTGTCCAACATTAACGATAGACTTTCTGTGCAATGCTCTATTCAGTGGTGGGGGTGGGGAGGGACTTTAAAGGCTCCAAAAATGGCCCAATGATAAATATCCATATAAATATGCTCGATGGCAGGAGGAGGGGTCACTTATACACCCAGCATCTAGAAATATCCAGCCAGGTTTTTTTTTTTTTTTTTTTAATGGAAGAAAGAGGAAATCCTGTCACCTCTCATAATCTAAACCTGTCACCCCTGCATTATATTCCTACCATGTGAGAATAAACCACAAGCTTGACAGGTGTTTTCTTCAGTTCGGGTGTATGAGTGACCCCTCCTCTCATTAGCCAACGCGTTTATATGGATTTTTAATACTAAAAAGCAATATGAGGCTGCACCGGACCATGAATTTATATCTATGTATAGTGTGCACAAAAGGGTGTAACCACTATATCTGAAAAAGAAAAAAGAAGGTCCCACTCCTCCTTCCACAACACCCACTGGGATATATGGCACCACTACTTGATTATATAACAATAAAAAGTGTTTATTGATAATAATGTCACATAATCTACATACACTAAGGGCTGATTAAAAAACACCAAAGACGTTGTCAACATTGTCAATAAGGAAGGGAGAAAACACACATACAAGGGGCAGGGGGAAGGTGGATGGTACAATATAGTTGATATGGTAAATGTTACATAGCTTATGCTGCCTGGCTAGTCAAGAATAAAGTGCTATAGTGCATGTCAATAATCATATTTAAGAAAAAAACGTGTTACAATTTATCAAGCACAAGTGCAAGTGCAAACCTAATAACCCTAAAACCTATACCTGACCATAAGTGTACTAACACAAGATGAGAACTAGCTGGGAAGGGCAAAGAAATGACACCCCCAATAATTGAGAAAAATAACTTACATCAAGAAACGACCACCAGCCCTCTGCCCCTGCGTCTACGCGTTGCGTGACGTCACCAGCGTCACTTCCTCAGGACTTCATATTTTTTCTTAAATATGATTATTGACATGCAATATAGCACTTTATTCTTGACTAGCCAGGCAGCATAAGCTATGTAACATTTACCATATCAACTATATTGTACCATCCACCTTCCCCCTGCCCCTTGTATGTGTGTTTTCTCCCTTCCTTATTGACAATGTTTTGTCTTTGGTGTTTTTTAATCAGTCCTTAGTGTATGTAGATTATGTGACATATGGATTTTTAACATTACACAATTTCACGTTAATGCTCCTTTAAGGATTTAAGTCAGCCATAGAATATATCTTGCCAAGATATAGGTAAGAATCTTACCATTGCTTGGTAACTAAGTATCAGCAGAGCATTACAGGTAGGTTGGATTTTACTACAGACATTTGACTTACTTGGCTCACTCATCAGTACTTTACTAAATGGGTCATTTAAGATCCTGTTGAAACATGGAAGTGGGATGGCAGAAAAATACCATGTGCTGCGTTCATCTGTTCTGCCCTTTTTTCTTTGCAACATTTTTAGGTGAGGATAGCCTTGTGTTTATCTCAAGCGTATTCAAATTCACTTACTGACTGATCTTGTACCTCTGCTGGACCTCGGTTGTATTCATCCATCAGTTTTCTGTAAAATAATAGTTTAGAATATTACATTTGAACATCCCTTCTGCAAGTTTAAGTTTCGGGCCATGTTTGCATTAGAAATTAAATATGGCAAATACTGTTTTCTTGGACCTAATTCTTTTCCATGTTTAAATGGTAGTCCTTCCAGACTTCTTCTCTTTAATCCCTCAATGTTATACCATTGGTGTTGCCTCTCTGGACTTATAATATTCCAACTAAAGCTTTATATAGTAGAATTATAATAGTCTGTGTGCTCCCACTGTTCCATCGGGCAGGCTGATTCATCACTAACGCCAGGTAGCGACAGATGAGCATCTGTAGCAGGCATTTTCAGAGCGCCCGCTAGTAGTCGCAGTGCTTGGCCGTGGGTCGCTACTTTATAGCAACTCAGTCGCTGTTCAGTAATGTTGAATACATTGTGAGGAGTTGCTTTGACCAGTACAGCGCTGCATGGGAGCGCATGTTAGCGACTGCTCACAGCGACCGACTCACACCATATTCAGCAAAAAAACAGCCTCACAAATCTCTGGCGCTGAAAAATACTTGTTTGAAGCCCAGAGCGCAGGAGGCGGTGTGTTTAAAGTCTGTTTTCAAGCATCTATCAACTAGTAACAAAGCGAAAACATATGGAATTACATTGTAGCAACATTGTAACATGAACACTTTAATGCCGACCTGTAATGTCATTTCTGAGGAAATATATAAAAAATGAGAAAATTATGAAAAAACTGCTTTTTCAATGCCAGAAGAGGTCACAGAATTACGTATTTGTGATTTTTGGGAAAAAAGAGAAGAAAATGGGTGAGCGACAGGTAGCAAGAGGTCATACCTGGCGCTGTGCAAGGCTGAACGCCGCTGCTGTTCATTGAGGATGTGAAAATGATGAATCAGACGCTACATGGCGCTATCCCAGTCGCTAAGATTCTGCTTGATAAATGTGTAATTGCGTGCCGTGTCCGGTGTTCACCAGTCGCTACCTGTCGCTACCTCTCATTAACCAGCCACTACCTGACGCTATCCCTTCTTAAATAAGGGCCTATTGGTGCATCCCAGTATTTGCCTTTTCACAGGATGGTCACATGGCAAAAAGCACCAACCAACCATTCCCTCTGTAGTCCTGGGAAATAGTATATCCTCTTCCAAAGGATATATTTTCCCCCAAGTCCATTATTTTATATCAATAAATGTTTCACATGATGCCATTTCATTTTTAGTTTACCGTATATACTCGAGTATAGGCCGACCCGAATATAAGCCGAGGCACCTAATTTTACCACAAAAAAATGGAACAAGTTATTGACTCGAGTATAAGCCGAGGCGGATTTTTTCAATTGGAATTGGAGTTGACACACAGAAAGAGAGACACACACAGAAAGAGAGACACACACAGAAAGAGAGACACACACAGAAAGAGAGACACACACAGAAAGAGACACACACACAGAAAGAGACACACACACAGAAAGAGACACACACACACACACACACACCATACCATCCAAGTGTCCCTGATTTGGAGGGACTGTCCCTCTTTGAAGCTCATGCCCCCATGTCCCTTGTTGCTCTTCTTTGTCCCTCTTTGAGGTGTAACATGCAGATCTGCATTAATAAATGATTCATTCCCCTATTCAAAGTGTTTCTACTGTAAGTAAGTAAATTGTCCCTATTTCCCACCCTGAAACCCTGTGGGTACCTGCTGCTGCTGCTGCCGCCGCCGCCGCTCTCAGATGCCCAGGTGTCGGGGGTCAGGGTTTGGCCGAGGTTACCCTCCTCCGTTCCTCGCCAGCCGTCGCCGCCGCCGCCGTCATTCTCACACACACATCAGCACTTCCTGGCTGTTGCGTGCTCGTCATCGGTGGGCGTGCCCCATATGGCAGGCGTCCAATGAAAACATTGGACGCCGCCCATTGACGACCAGCGCGCAGCAGCCTGAAGTGCCGGTCAGTGTGTGAATGTGTGTGCTTGTTTGTATGAATGAGAGCGGCGGCGGCCGGCCCTGGACTTGAGTATAAGCCGAGGCGGCTTTTTTCAGCCCAAAAAGTGGGCTGAAAAACTCGGCTTATACTCGAGTATATACGGTATGTTTTATTTTTTTCTATGTTAATTACATGTTTTATGTCATATATACCCACAGAAATAGTAGCCCTGTTACATAGCCTATAACCATTTCCTGTGAGCAGCCAGGCATTGGGATAGTAATAGTGATGAGCTTCAATTTCAGTTTAAAAAAAATGAATATCTAAACAGGCCTTGAACTGAAAAAATGGCTGTTTGCTCCATCACTAATATTTGAGTAATAAGTGGGTGAGATAATGTACCCCAACAAGGAGAACTTAAAGCGAACCAAAATCCTAATTTTTAACTGGCATCACCTGAATTGCTCCCTCTATGAAAATTGCCTTTTGCCAATTATCACTGCTCCGGCTTCACTCTGATTCCAGATAATGATGCCTGTTTTAGCTGTAAAGCTCCGCCTCCTCCATTCATTGCCACTGTTGTGTGTGGCAATGATGTCATTGCCATGCCTATGCAATGATGGATCCTTTGCCATATTACAGTGAGGGATGTATTCCAGGACGATTTGAAAAGCGAAAATATCTATTTCTAGTTCAACACTCAAAGGAGGGATTATAGGCAGGGGCTTTGGCTAAATGTATTTAATTTTATAGTTCAGTGGGTTTTGGTCCGCTTTAAATAGGAAGGTCAAACTTTTAGTAACCCCTCCTAGCTACCCCCCCCCCCATTTAGACTTTAAAATAATAAAGCAACTCATCTGATCACCAAAATACTCCCTTTATGCAGGTGGTGGTGGCAGCTGCGGGCTTGACTGACAGCTTGATTTCAGTGACAGACCAGTATAGTCATAATGCTGCACAGCTTTGAGTGACTGGCCTGTCAAGGTTCCAGCATCAGTTTCCATTCAGCTTGATCGCCCCCCAGTGAGTATTTTTTTACATTATTGCCCAAATTGGACTTAGCACAGGGGGGAAGGGGTGGGTGGAGTGTTTCTAAATGCTTGGACTTCCTCTTTAACCCTTTTGTTGCCAAGCACGTAACACCTACGTGCTGGCTTGGCTGGGCCTTAAGTGCCAAGCCCGTAGGTGTTACGTGCTTGACTTTCCTCGCTTGTAGTTTAAAAAGTAAAAATAAAAAATACTCACCTGACCCCTTGTTGGATCCGGCCGGGTCTCCTCTTTAATTTGGTGCCATCCGATCCCCCGTGGGGGGTCGGATGGCTCCAGGAGAGCCCCCGGAATAGGCCGCCCCCCCCGCTTCTGCAGCAGCAGCTTCTAACTGTAAAAAAAAAAATAAATAAAAATGACATTCACTTACCTGTGTGTGCGCTGGCTCCCACTGTCCCTCCTCTTCACCTGGGGGGCCTCCGATCCCCCCCCAGGACTTACCGATCTTCAGGAGAGAGCCTGGGAGGCTCTCTCCTCTCTTCTTCTCGATGGCGGCCGCCATCATGCCTCTAAGCCCCGCCCCCTTGGGGGCGGGGCTTATGAAGTCATCCCGGCCCCGATCTCAGGCTTCAGCCTTCTCAGCTTCTCAGATGCCGGTGATCGGCACAGGGGAAGGAGGTGACAGGAGATCCTCTGATCTCCTGCCTCCTCCTTCTCCTGTACCGATCACCGGCATCTGTCAGCACAGCATCGAGGGACAAGAGCTTGCAATCGAAGGTAAGTACAGTAAAAAAAATTTTTTTTTTTCTAATAAAATACTTTTTATTATTGTGTCGTGTTTTTTTTTTTAACAGTTAACCCTTTGTGAGCTGGTAAGGGGTCCATGAGACCCCTTATACCAGTTCACAAGGCTGGGGGGGTGGCAAGTCACCTGCCCTAGCGGGTGGCTTGCCATTAACCCCCGCACCCCCATTACCTGCCTCCCCAAAGGCCAGGGGGGGGCAGAAGAGCCCGGGCCCACATAGGCTATGTGGGCTCGTAGGCTGCAGGGTGGGGGGGCCACCAAAGCTGGCCCCCCCACTCTGTGCCTACAAGCCCCCATAGCTGGTCCCGGGCTGGTTACTTTGGGTAAGGGGGACCCCACGTCATTTTTTTTTTTTGGATTTTGAAGGGTTTTTAACCCTTCAAAATCCAAAAATAAATGGGGTCCCCCTCCCCGGGAAGGGGGACCCTATGTCATTTTTTTTTTTAATTAACCATTTGTCATCCAGCAGCTATAAAAGGCTTCTGGGCAGGAAAGGGTGTCTACCTATACATATGTGGTATCGCTGTAACCGGGAGAAATTGGGGTTTCTCACGCAATAAGATTTTATTGACAAACTTACATTTTTTATTACAAAAAAACTCTACAAATTGTAAAAAAATATTTTTTTTTAATTTTTTTTCACACATTTCACCCAAAAAAATTGAGAATACACCTAAAAAATACAAACAAGACATTTCATGTTAAAGCCCAGACTCTGTTGAAAAAAACAATATATAATTTTCCTGGGAAATCCCTGGAAATCCTTTCAAAAATGACAGTTGAATATGTGTAGCGCAAAATAGTGAAACATCGTCTGGCAACAGGGAGTGGCACATGCTGCAGGTAGGCTGGCAGCGAAAGGGTTAATGCCCTAAGTGTATATAGTGCAGAGTATATTATTATTATAGTATTATAGTATATTATATATTATTATATTGTATTATAGTATATTAGGATCATGTCTTTTGGATAATTATCACACTGGGTATTCGACTGATGATCATGCTGAGAAAGCAACCGGTGAAAGGGGGTAAAAATGAAACAGTTATTTATGAGTGCCTTGCAGCTCGTGTGGGCCTGAGCTTTATGGCCATGGCCTTTTCTATTGTAACTATTATCATTAGTATCGGAGAAAGCTGGCAAGGGCAGGGCACGCACTCCTACTGTACTTCTGCATCGGTATGTAATGTTTATACTTCTGTTATACTGTAGCCTTTTTTTATAAGTATATTACATGCCTTACCATTCTGTAATCTCTACTATGAAAAGATGCTGGTGAGCTATAAATTAACAATAATAATTTAAACCATTTTGAACCACTTTCTAAAGAGTCATAAATATCATGTGCTAGACTTTTCTATTTGATTATATAACCTCTTAATTGACATGATGTTAGATTATATTATTTAAAAAAAAATGTAAATCCACCTCTAAAAAGGATGACATGGAAGAAACACATTTGCATAAAAATGTTGCAAAATCTCCCCCCTGGAGGTAACTGGATTTTTTCAAAAGTAATCAGGCAATGTCTGCAGGCGTGTGTTTATTTATACAGAGGAAGAGTTAGGAAAACTGATGTTGTATTCTGCTCCATTCTGATTGTAAGAAGGAACCTTTTCACTAGCAGCTATTTCCCAGTATACCAGAAAAACACATTTTAAGGGCAGCTGCCTTACAGACCACTTGTCAGTCTTACAAGAGATAGGGAACAAAGTATGGTACGGCTCTCATATGCTTCCATTCCAAAAATCCACACAAGTCTGAGCATCCTTTAGGGGCCTGATTCAGCACAGGCCGATAACAACTCACCTTCAGCGATCCACAGAATCTGCAAAAAATGTTGCCCCATCCCTTTTAGAACACTAGTCAGGTGCCCTAGGCATGTCGGACAGCTCCCTCTTTGAACGGGTATAATGGGCCCATGGTCTATAATAGGTCTAAATAATAACTTTAATAAATCTAACTTAACAATATTGACCCCTCTACCTCTTCTTTCCTTTGTCCCCACTCGCAGAGGTCCCCTGGGTCCAGGGCTCCTTCCAGGTCCTAAAAAATGCCCCCGAGGAACTGAACAAACCCAGGAAAGTAAAAATCCAGGGTTTTGTTCCATTTAAGGGTTTTCAGAACTTTAGTTAATTACCTGCTGTGCGTAAAGACATTCTCAGATGTTGCTGACTCACTGGGCCCAGAGGTTGCATTTACCTAAATGAATAGAGAGCATAAACACAAAAAAGCTCCGGGAGTTTTCCTAACACAAGGCACTTGTAGAAAGTAGGCCGACAGAAATAGTAAGAATAGCAAAAAAAAACCAAGACCCCAGAAAACAATTCAAAAATATTTATTCAAAAATTCAAAAACTCTGCAATATGGATCAGATGATATTTCGGGACCATGCAAGGCCTCGTATTCAGGCAGGGCACTGATTATATGTGGTTAGACCAAAATAATGACAATATGTAATAGGAACACCCATGTGATGTCATACAGCACATCCATAATATGCCCCCCCCCCCCCCCCCCCACAGAGCCATATTATAGTTATATGAACACAATTGGCAAAGTGAATTTCAACACCCTTGCCTCCAGGTCAACATGGTGCCATCAAAATAGCAAGCAATCACAAAACCTCCATTAGACAAGCAGGGTGACTGCTATATACAATACCTGGTCTTTCAATTGCCCCTTCCTCAAGGTAGAAGACTATGTTCGCACATCTACAGGGAGGCCGCTAGTCGCTGTGCTTGGCCATTGTTCGGTTGTTGATAGCGACTGAGCCGGTGTGCAGTAATGTTGAATACGGGGTGACGACTCGCTATTTGACAGGTTCCGCATGGGTGCGCGTGATAGCGACTGGTCAGAGCGACCGGCTCCCACCACATTCATCAAAAAATCACGCTCAAAAAATTCTCGCGCTGTGAAATGCATGTTTAAACCCCAGAGCGCTGGCGGCGATGTGTTAAAAGTAGTTTTTTAACCCCCAAACCTCCATATTTTTGGAAACCAAAAAAAAAAAAAAAATTTTTTTTTACCTTAAAAAAATTAACTAACATGGCAGAAGTGGTCACAGAATTTTTCACATAAAAAAAAAAAAAAAAATTAATAACAATTAATTATGAATATTTAAAGATTGTTCCATTGAAATGCATTGAAGAGCGCCAGGTAGCGAGAGGTCATACCTGTCGCTGTTCAAGGTCGGACACTGGCGCTGTGGGCTGAGGCTGGAATAATGATGAATGAGTGGCTATCTGGCGCTATCTCAGTCGCTAAGCAGGATCGGCTTGATAAATGTGTGATTGTGGTGGGGAGCCGGCATTCTCGTGGCGGTGCCCGTCATTACCGGTCGCTCACCAGTCGCATCACCTGTCGCTATTCTTTCATAAATAAGGGCCACAGTGTTATATACATTTTATTAATAATACAAAATAAAATATATAAATTAATACATAGGGGTGGAGGAACACCATCACATGAACCAGAACAGACATAAACAGCAGATTTGCCCCAAACATTCATGGCAAAACCCACAAAAAAGGAGAAAATATGGAAAGTCTAACAACATGTATTAAACACTTGGTTTGTATTCGCTCCTAGAGATGCTTGCTTCTCAAAGCGTTTGGTCAAGGTAAAAGCCAAAGTTAATGAATCAGATGACAGGTCTCTGTTGAATTGTCATTAGGTGTGAGCTGAATGATAGAGCCTTAAGAAAACATGTATTGTGTTTTGTAGCAATTACAGAAATAAATGATACTTTAATAGCTCGGCCTTGCTTGGGATATAGTTACAGACAAGATGATAAGTGACGGTAGCTGGAATATGGCATTGGCAGCTGAAGCTGCTGCTCTTCTACCTGTATGAACCCACATATTAGACGACACAGGTCACTGAAGTAATGAGCTGAGTGAAAGTAATCATGTGCAAACACTTTATCTTGTGTCAGCCGATATACAACGTAGTCATATATGTGCTTTTTAAGCACTTGTTTAACATTATATTTTATGTCTACTTTGACTTTTAGTTACAGAATAAGAGCAAAAAAAAAGGCATTTAAAATGGGGATCAGTTTTAATATTAGAATAGTAGACTATACTTAACATAAGTGTTGACTGAATGAGCCCTCAACCCTTATTTTTAAATATGTTATAGCCTTAAAAATCTTATGTATCACCAGAGTAGCATGGCAATCACCTAAAACATAACCATTTTACACAAAATTGGTAGTGTTACAAAGGTCTGAAAGCAGCCTGGCCATGCGAATAGCCAATGGCCAATTGCAGAGACAGATTTCACCAAGAGGGCAGGGTAAAAAAAAAAAAAAAACAGGGCTGGCGGCAGTATAAAATAGGTGTTGATAAATGAAACCCCCTAAAAAAGCACATAAATAAGTGTTATCGCTTTTTGGGACACTTTTGTATTTAGAGGAAATTTGGCTTAGGTACAATATAGAAATCTGAAGCCTTGACAAGTACGGCCTGAATTGCGTACCCCCAGTGGTACACATACTACTGGTTGAGAAACACTTTGCTATATTATTGTCTTCATATTAACTTTAAGTATCTGATTATGTCATTAATGGACGAAACACGTGTATAGACATATATACTACCTAGATATTTTAAACATTTTTGTTGTAGAAAAAATATTTTAATAAGTTGTAATAATATTTTTTATAGGAATTATATAGAATTGGCTCCTTTCTTTGATTAAAATACAGCTTCTGATACCTCTCTTTTATTAAACTGGGCAGCCCATAAGGTATATATCAGAGGGGTTCTGATCAAATGGGCAAGCAGAAAGAAAAGGAAAAATTCTGAAGCACTTAAACAAAAGGAAGTATTATTAAATAAACTATGTAAAATTATAAAACAAATGCACACAAAGATATTTCTCATAAAATTAACCAGACTAGATTGGAGTTAAACCTGATTCCTGAGGAGATTAACCCTCAGGAAACAAATTACATCCTTTCCTAATTTAAGATTATCTTCAGGTAATTAAACCAGTAATCCACTAAGGATCCTAGATTCATTTTCCAAAAGTTGTAACAATCTATAAGCTGCTCTCACTTCTTTTGATAAATCTAAAGCAGATCATTTTTTTCAAGATTCCTCAGATATATCAGAGATTCATAAGGATATTTTAGAAAAAGCGATGGAGGAAGAGGAGATCAAGATGGCGATAAAGCAATTGAAGGCCTGTAAGGCTCCTGGACCTGATGGTTTTACATGTATTACAAAACATTCCTAAAATGTTATCACCTAAGTTTGCTTTATGGTTTAATAGCTTGAGGACTGATGAAGTGAGATTAGGAGATTGAAATAAAGCACACATTAATATCCTCCCAAAGCCAGGAAAAGATCGAGGAGATTGTAATCACTATAGACCCATTTCCCTGATAAATACTGACATGAAGCTTCTTATTAAAAGGTTGGCATTAAGGCTTAATTTCTTTCCTCTCAGTATATTCATCTTGATCAGGTGGGTTTTATCCCAGGAAGGCAGGCCTCAGATCAGTTAATAAGAGTAATCGATTTGATTTCTGCAGTTCACGCTAATTAGGATAAAGGAGGATCAAGAAGGGCTATGCTTCTCTCATTAGATTTGCATAAAGCGCTGGATACATTGACTTAGGATTATATGTTTTATTTTTTGGGGCTGACAAGGTTTTGGAACTACATTTAAAAATACTTTAAGAAATGTATAAAGGGATCCTTATGCAGTTATAGGGATAAAAGAATTTGAGTTGAAGTCTATTAATATATACAGGGGTACTCGACAGGGTTGTTCTATGTCGCCATTATTATTTGTGTTGTCAATAGAAACATTGTCGAGAACAATTAGGATTAAAAAGAGATGTTTTTTGGGGGAGGGAACCTAAATGTGCATTTTTTGCTGTCTATGTTCTATTGTTTGTTTCCTCACCCCACATTTCACTTCCTAATTTATTTCAGATGCTCCAGAAATGTAGCAAAATTTCAGGCTTAAAATGAAATGATACTAAGGGCCTTATTTATCACGGGCTAGCGGCAGGTAGTGTCTGACGAGCGTCAGGTACCGCCAGCTATCGGCGGCTACCGACTCAAGTACGCCCGGCGGCGGTCACAATGATGCATTTATCAAGCTAAATGAGGCTAGCGCCGGCGAGAGCGACGGCTAGCGCGGGATTCATCATGAAGCCGTCTGGAACGAACAGCGCCGCTGCAAATTCCTTCACAGCGCAAGGTATGACCTGTCGCTCCCTGGCATTGTCCAATGCATTTCAATGGAGCAATCTTTAATTAATCATAATTAATTGGTATAATTTTTTTTTGTGCAGAATTGTTCTTACAGGTCTGATATTAATGTATTCATATTACAAAATGATTCAAAAAACATGTATAATGTTACAATCAAAAAATATGGTTGTTTAGGGGTTAAAAACTAGTTAACACCCATCGCCGCCAGCGCACTGGGGTTTAAACAAGGAATGGACAGTGCCAGCAAATTCGGAGCGTGATTTGTTAATGAATATGAAGCAAGCCGTTCGCTCTGGCCATTCGTTGTCAGGCGCTCACATACAACGCTGAACCTGTGAAACAGCGACCCCTAAGCCCGTATTCAACATTACCGCACACCGACTGAGTCGCTGTCATCAAGCAAACGCCGGCCAAGCACAGCGAATACTGGCTGGCGCTGTAAAAATCACGCTACAGTCGCTCATCTGTCGCTACCTGGCGCTATTAATGAATCGGCCTCCCAGTCTGAGATTTGACACGCTCAGACAAGAGGTTCCTAATTTAAAACAATTCTTTAATCTCATTTGGAAAACTGGTATTAATAGTATTAATTATCTTGGGATCCAACTAACCCCTCAGTTTCATTTATTATGTAAAAACAATTACAAATTATTATTTCATTATTTGAGAGGTGACATGGATTCCTGGTCTAGCCTGAGGCTATCTTGGTTGGGGGACATTAGGGCAGTTAAAATGACTTTGTTACATAGACTGTTATATTTGTTAAGAACTTCCTATTATTATCCCCAAGTCAGATTTAAAGAAATTTGAATGTGCTGAGATTTATTTGGGCAGGCAAAAGTGGAAGAATAAATCAGATAATTTCATATATAGCAAAACATAAGGGGGGCTTTGGTACCCCACATTTATATCGTTATTATGTTGCTGCTAAATTAGTCCAACTTACACAGCTCCACTTAGTGGAGAAAAGCCCAGCTGGGTAATTTATAGAGCAGAAAGCATGTGATTTGTTTTCCATTGCTTCTCTAGTGTAGATAGCTAAGGTTAAAAGGCCAGCTATCTAATTGTAATAATAATAATTCTAATCATTAGCTCTTTGGGATACTATTAGCAAAAAAATACTATTTTGTTTTGTTGTTAAGTGACTTTAAAGCGGAACAACACCCTCCACAACAAGGGTGTTGGGGGTCGCCGGTGCCACCACTATCTGACTGGCTCCAGCATTTTGGTGGCTCCCCTGCAGATAACCCCTCCAGGACACCCGTAAAACATACCTTTCTCTCCATCGCCGCAATTAGCTGCCCAGTGCTCATGTGGGCAGTGATGTTTTGGGCACCGAATGTCCTGCTCACGTGAGAGTTGGGCAGCCAATCGTGGCACTGTGTTCCAGGCGGGGGGAACAAGAGGAAGGTAAGATTTACGGGCATCCTGGGGGTTTATGTGCGAAGGGGGCTCCAGAATTCTGGACCCCCCCAGCCTGTCAGATAATAGCGGCACTGGCAGCCACCAACACCCTCACCACGGAGGTTGTTGGTCCGCTTTGATTTGTGTTTTAAATGTATTTGTAATTGTTTGAGATTCTCTGTCGACTTTTACTTTTTATTTCATTTTCTGGTTTCCAGCTCCCTATTGATGAGTTATAACTACTTATTTTTGGTTAATGCTATCGCCGTTTTGGTATTGCCCAATAGAGGGACAAGTCCCGTACTTTGGATACAAAAACATGTAGATTTACGTACAGTATATGTGCATTTCATAACATTTGATGTTGCAGAAAGCTATAGTGTAAGTTACTAAGGGTCAAATTTAAAACAGACAGAATAGAAAGCAAATTTACAAAACAAATTACTGAACATTTTGGAAAATGCATATTGCATCTGGGAGCTTCATGTCTATGTAAAGGTCTCACAAATGCACACAAGCTTATAGCAATCTTTAAATTCAGACTTATCTGGCAGCAGATATCTCAACATGATGAAGCTTTCGGTGGCTTCTTCATGTTCTTATCAATTAAGAGCAGCATTTCCTCTCTTGTCTTTGGTATATCTGACATCTGCTTTCACTCAACAGCCTTAAGGATGAAAGTGCAGCAATACTATTCTACTATAGCTAATTTATTATAGCCTGCAAACACAGCTAGAAGCTACTCCTGCCATGTTCAACCACCCAAGGGTCTTTCTTATAGAGCAGCAAGAATTCCTACAGACTGCTCAGAGATTGATGGCCGGGGAGGCCTGGGGACAGTCTGAATTATTGCATAGCTAAATGTCCTGGAACATTTCTAAATGGCAATAGGGAGGCACTTATGTCAACTTCTGTCTGGCCAAGGGTACAAATGTTCAGCCATATTACATGCTTTGAAAAACAAAAAACATCCATCTGTATTGTGATCTCACTGACAACCTGTCATCACCCTCTACTACTTTTCTTATTTACCAAAAATTACTGTATTTTTATTTTTGTATTGTATGTAATTTAACACATTTTGTACATTAAATTGTATTCATTTATTTATTCATATGCATTCATATTTTAGGTTGCAAAACGCAAAAGCAAAGGAAAGCAGGAAAAAATGTTTTATTCTATTTCAAAATCAAAACCCCCTACACCTATGATGCAGTGCTTCAACAGACAAACCTCTTTTGTAGTTTTTTGTATTATTGTATGCCTGTAAGTTACAAATTTGTATTATGTCTGAAGAAGAAGTGTAAGGTGCTTTGTAAGCTCACATTTTCAGTCTATTGAGTTAGTCAATAAATATATTACCTTAACCTTGGATTTCCTGCTTACATTGATTGGCTAACACTTACTAACTTACAAACTCACAAAATAATAATTACAGCGTCTCCTAAATAAAAATGTAATATTCGGAGATTCTTTGTTGGGAGAAACCTAATGCATGGTAAAGTTCTCAAAAATCTTCTTCCATTTTTGTAGACAGTGTGCCAACATTTCTTTACAACCTTACACCATGTGGTGTATTCAACCACTTTTAAAGTAGGAGGGGTCACTTATACACCCGGACTGAATAAAACCCCCGGCAAGCTTATGGTTTTTTCTCTCATGGTAGGAATAAAGTCCAGGGGTGACAGGTTTAATGTATCAGGGGTGACAGGACCTGACGGCTGCATTGGGCCTGTTTGTTAAATTGCACACGGATGCAAAAATGTTGGTGCTGAGTGGTATTAACAGGTGCTGATGCTTGATAAGCATGTCAAATTACTCAAATCTTCTACCCTGCAGCATGTCCTAGTCCAGCTGTTTAGGTTTAGCCTCCATATAATAGGCTGAAGTGGGCTGGTCACTTCACTGCTATAACAACAGCCTCTTATAACCATCAGCCACTTAAAACAACAGCTTATAATCTTTGTCCTGAGACCCTCTGTTGCCAACCATTTTTTGCATTGTTGGGAAAGAGTGGTGATTTCAGGGGAATACCCATGACCGGACTTCCGCTTTAAGGTGAGAATTCAAATTACCTCTGAAATATCAGGCTAGGGAACTGGGCCCAAAGAATGGGGAAGATACTAACACCAGTGGAGAGGCATTTCTTGCGTGTACATAACAAGACAAGCTACATATGGTGACCCTGGAAAATGTACAATCGGGCTTAAAGGGAGACAATATAAAATATTGCAATCTGAATTAAAGTTGATCACTCGGATTTGCACCTCTTGGGTGTTTAGGTAAGTCACTGGCATGTATCATGTGCTTGTCACTGTAAGAATGGCTAAAACATATTTTTTATTAAACCACAGTAATGATTTTGTTGATTCTGGTACTCATTGTGGTTTCTTCTGCAGTACAACACATCTGTTTTGGATGAAATTTGGGAAAACAGTGGTCAGAGGCCATTTAGGTATTTTAGAATTTTCAAGTGAGATGTAGAAATACTGTTGCTTGGTGGCAGGCTTGATATGTTGTCCTTTAGACATTTTTGGGCATCATATATATTTATTTAATTCCTTGGATCTGTGATCCTTCAGGTCGCTATGGGACTTGTGTGAAATTTAAACAATAGGGGTGAGGCATGATTTGTTGTCGGATGTATACATATAATAAGTGGAGATATGGACTTCCTGTTTAGTGAGACCTGTGCAGCAAGCAGAATACAAATGACAATCCTCACCTTAGGATGCATGATGGTTGGGGATCAGTCTTCTGAGTTTCCCATTCAAGTATATATTTTTCTAGCATAAGGATTTAGTTTGGAGTAAAAACGTTGCCTATTATTGTCTTTGTTTGTATGTTGTATAGTTCATTTGAGCATGATTATATATGAAATATTTTTTAGAAACTTAACTATGGCAATTGGGGGCATCCACTGCACATGGAGATGTTTAATCTACTACCTACTAACCTACTACCAACCCAATTCATTAACTAACCATTTAAAAATAACATTAGTACAAATGTTTCACTAGCTTAACTTGGATAATGTGTTTTGGAATAAATACCTAGAATTAGTGGATAGTGGAACAAAACCAGGAATTTTTACTTTTCTGGGTTTTCTTACTTGCCGCTGGGTAGGGATGAGCGAATCGATCCGGACGAACCCGGATTCGATCCGAATTTCATGAAAAATTCGGTTCGGATCGAATCCGAATTTCCCCGTGCTTCGATCGCTCGAAGTTTTTCTTTAACATCCATTCATTTACATTACAGGTATTCTCAGATGGCGGACGGGACATGTCCAGACATATACCCCGCTCCAGTGCATGCTGGGGCAGTCACATGCAGCCTATCAGCAGCCAGCAAGCCCGGTGTCACAGCGCTATTTAAGGCGGCGGACATCTTGCTTTTCCTCATTTCTCTATTGCATTCGTGAGAGACAGGACACTGCTGTAGTCAGGGAGAGACAGTTAGAGAGACAGGGACAGACAGGGACAGGCAGGAGACAGGCAGGAGACAGGCAGGAAGTCAGCGAGAAGCAGGGAAAGTTAGGAAAATTCTGAGGCAGTCACAGGGAGATTTTTTTTTTTCATCCAGCCTGAGTGTTACTGGCTGGCTGACTGGCTTTGTTAGCTGTTTCAGGCTACTTTTGATGTGCATATATACTGAACTGATCTCAAGTCTGCTGTGGGAACATTACCATTTTGTAAAATCTCATTAGCCTCTGTATTTACTCTAAGCTGCACACTTATTTAAAGTAATTTGGCCTGTATGAGCCTGCTTAGACACTGTTGCTGTGTGCATATATACTGATCTCAAGTCTGCTGTGGGGCCATCCCATTCTGTAACATACCATTAGCCTCTGTATTTACTCTAAGCTGCAAACTTATTTAAAGTAATTTGGCCTGTATGAGTCTGCTTAGACACTGTTGCTGTGTGCATATATTCTGATCTCAAGTCTGCTGTGAGGCATCCCATTCTGTAACATACCATTAGCCTCTGTATTTACTCTAAGCTGCAAACTTATTTAAAGTAATTTGGCCTGTATGAGCCTGCTTAGACACTGTTGCTGTGTGCATATATACTGATCTCAAGTCTGCTGTGAGGCATCCCATTCTGTAACATACCATTAGCCTCTGTATTTACTCTAAGCTGCAAACTTATTTAAAGTAATTTGGCCTGTATGAGCCTGCTTAGACACTGTTGCTGTGTGCATATATACTGATCTCAAGTCTGCTGTGAGGCATCCCATTCTGTAACATACCATTAGCCTCTGTATTTACTCTAAGCTGCAAACTTATTTAAAGTAATTTGGCCTGTATGAGCCTGCTTAGACACTGTTGCTGTGTGCATATATACTGATCTCAAGTCTGCTGTGGGGCCATCCCATTCTGTAACATACCATTAGCCTCTGTATTTACTCTAAGCTGCAAACTTATTTAAAGTAATTTGGCCTGTATGAGCCTGCTTAGACACTGTTGCTGTGTGCATATATACTGATCTCAAGTCTGCTGTGAGGCATCCCATTCTGTAACATACCATTTGCCTCTGTATTTACTCTAAGCAGGCCCTGTCTGAAAATCTCATTTTGCAATCTATGTTATATTGTGAGCTAAATTCGCCATGTTGCACCATTCTTTAGAGTGGCCCTCGGTGTAAATCAGAGCAGCAATAGTTTATATTGGACAATACATTTGCCCTGTTTTGAACCATTATATGGAGCAGCCCCTGAGTAAACCTGGGGGGCAATAGTTTATATTATGAGGTAAATTCATGGTTTTGCACCATTACATAGAGCAGTCCCTATATAAACCTGAGAAATAGGTTATATTGTGTGAGTTAAATCCGCTGTTGGTTTTGTAGCATTCTATAGAGCAGGCCCTGTGTAAATCTGAGGGGCAATAGCTTATATTGTGAGGTAAATTTGCCATTTTGCAGCATAATATAGAGCAGCCCCTGTGTAAATCTGAGGGGCATTAGCTTATATAGTGAGGTACATTTGCCATTTTGCTTCATTATATAGAGCAGCCCCTGTGTAAATCTGAGGGGCAATAGTTTATATTATGAGGTAAATTCATGGTTTTGCACCATTACATGGAGCAGCCCCTGTGTAAATATGAGGGGCAATAGCTTATATAGTGAGGTAAATTTGCCATTTTGCAGCATAATATAGAGCAGCCCCTGTGTAAATCTGAGGGGCATTAGCTTATATAGTGAGGTAAATTTGCCATTTTGCTTCATTATATAGAGCAGCCCCTGTATAAATCTGAGGGGCAATAGTTTATATTATGAGGTAAATTCATGGTTTTGCACCATTATATGGAGCAGCCCCTGTGTAAATCTGAGGGGCAATAGCTTATATAGTGAGGTAAATTTGCCATTTTGCAGCATTGTATAGAGCAGCCCCTGGGTAAATCTGAGGGGCAATAGTTTATATTATGAGGTAAATTCAAGGTTTTGCACCATTATATGGAGCAGCCCCTGTGTAAATCTGAGGGGCAATAGCTTATATTGCGAGGTAAATTTGCCATTTTGCAGCATAATATAGAGCAGCCCCTGTGTAAATCTGAGTGGCATTAGCTTATATAGTGAGGTAAATTTGCCATTTTGCTTCATTATATAGAGCAGCCCCTGTGTAAATCTGAGGGGCAATAGTTTATATTATGAGGTAAATTCATGGTTTTGCACCATTATATGGAGCAGCCCCTGTGTAAATATGAGGGGCAATAGCTTATATAGTGAGGTAAATTTGCCATTTTGCAGCATTATATAGAGCAGCCCCTGTGTAAATCTGAGGGGCAATAGTTTATATTATGAGGTAAATTCATGGTTTTGCACCATTATATGGAGCAGCCCCAGTGTAAATCTGAGGGGCAATAGCTTATATTGTGAGGTAAATTTGCCATTTTGCAGCATAATATAGAGCAGCCCCTGTGTAAATCTGAGTGGCATTAGCTTATATAGTGAGGTAAATTTGCCATTTTGCTTCATTATATAGAGCAGCCCCTGTGTAAATCTGAGGGGCAATAGTTTATATTATGAGGTAAATTCATGGTTTTGCACCATTATATGGAGCAGCCCCTGTGTAAATATGAGGGGCAATAGCTTATATAGTGAGGTAAATTTGCCATTTTGCAGCATTATATAGAGCAGCCCCTGTGTAAATCTGAGGGGCAATAGTTTATATTATGAGGTAAATTCATGGTTTTGCACCATTATATGGAGCAGCCCCGGTGTAAATCTGAGGGGCAATAGCTTATATTGTGAGGTAAATTTGACATTTTGCAGCATAATATAGAGCAGCCCCTGTGTAAATCTGAGGGGCATTAGCTTATATAGTGAGGTAAATTTGCCATTTTGCTTCCTTATATAGAGCAGCCCCTGTGTAAATCTGAGGGGCAATAGTTTATATTATGAGGTAAATTCATGGTTTTGCACCATTATATGGAGCAGCCCCTGTGTAAATATGAGGGGCAATAGCTTATATAGTGAGGAAAATTTGCCATTTTGCTTCATTATATAGAGCAGCCCCTGTGTAAATCTGAGGGGCAATAGTTTATATTATGAGGTAAATTCATGGTTTTGCACCATTATATGGAGCAGCCTCTGTGTAAATCTGAGGGGCAATAGCTTATATTGTGAGATAAATTTGCCATTTTGCTTCATTATATAGAGCAGCCCAGTTGCCATCTAAATCAACTACTGTCCGGCCAGTACAGCTTTTCCAGGGCAAACTCTGCTAGTTGCGGACACAAGTCAAGTTTGGCTTCCCAGCAAATCCAGTGGATCCTGAAGGTGTGTTGGCATGGTCATGTCAAGGTATGACATGACCTGCTGTTTGAGGTCCAGCTCCAGGTCTTCCTGCTGCTCATGAGTAGACTCACTATGCGGGTGTAGAAAGCTACTCACTAGCGACTGAAGACTGAGGCTTCTGCTGATGGAGCTGCTGCTGCTGCTCCTTCCACCCCCCCCAGCAGCCATGGCAGTGGAAGGTGATCGCAGAGGTCCCCCCGAGTCAGACCTGCGGGAGTATGGGCCATGGCGCAGATAAGACATCGCCCAACTGACTACGTGGGATGTCTCTTTAGTAGGTCAGTTTGTCCTCCCTCTCAGTGGGCGTAAAAATTGCCCCCATTTTGTGCCGGAAGTGAGGGTCCAATAAGTTGGAGAGCCAGAAGTCTTCCCGCTGACAAATGGAGACAATTCTGCGCTCACTAGTACGCAAGCATGTGAGCATGCATTGTGCCATTTGTGCAAGTGACTCGGAGGGACTACCTGTCTCCATCTCCACTGTAAACTGCCACGGTGTGTCTGGGTCCTCTGTCTCGCCTTCCTCACAACCCTCTAGCTCCTGTGGCTGCTCCTGCTCCTCCTCTCCTGTCAGATGACTAGATAAAATGGTCATTTTGTGAACCCTAAACTGTGGCTTGCTGTGCCCCACCCCCTCCTCCTCCTCCACTTCAGCCCCCACAGGCTTCATGTGGCTGTGAAATGTATGTGCCATGTCTCCAGTGCCCTGACCAGCCATGGTTTCCAACATGTGTTGTAGTACATGAAGCAGTGGAATCTCATCGGTCATCTCATAGTCCTGGCAACTGACTAATAAAGTAGCTTCCTCAAAGGGCCTGAGAAAACGGCCGGTGTCACGTATGAGCTGCCAATGGTTTACATTGAATTTACACAGGGGTGTCCCCCTATCCGTTTGGATCATCCAGAAATCCGTGATGGCTTTTCTCTGTTCCTATAGTGGATCCTGCATATGGAGGGTTGAATTCCAACGGGTGGAAACATCGCAAATCAGACTATGTTGGGGTACACCGTTCTGACGCTGAGGCTCAATAAGGTTGTGCTTGGTGGTGTAGGAGTGCCAGAAGTGCATGCTAACTTTCTTTCCTGTTGTTCGGATGTCTTTCAGATGGGGGGAAGACTTCAGAAAACGCTTGACAACTAGACTGAACACGTGTGCCATGTCAGGACACATGACTCTGGCTTCCTTGTCGCAGCGCAAACAAGATTTTCTTCCAAGTGTCAGTAACCATGGGTCCAAATTTGCAGTTTTCGTGGATTAAGCAATGATTTCATGGATTGAGTTCTCATTTTTAGTAGTTCCTCCCATGTGTGACTCTGTTGGTCAAGGAAAACCATGTGCAGAACAGCGTGAAACCACAATCACCAAGGGGGCCTAAAAGGATATATATTGTCCACCATGAGTCCATAGTTACAGCTCCAGACGTAGACAACACTGTGCACTTTGGTACACACTGACAGGCTAAAGGACTGGCCCACCTTCTGTTCAACAACATTTTACAGGGCAGGTACTGCCATCTTCGCAAAGCAATGATACTCTCCACCTCGGCTCGGCACAAGCCATCAGTTCTCTGAAAGGTCCACCACTGGGTAATGCAGCAGGCTGGACTTATGGTGACGCTGTCTGAGAGGAGAAATCCCTCAGACATCAAGATTAAAAATTCCAAGAATTTTTGAGGGCTAATTATTCAGAGGCAATGATACCTAGTTGTTTCTGATTTAATTACAAGGTGGAAACACACCCTCAAACAAAACTTCACTTTGGCAATACTATTGCATTTGTTTATTCATAATTTTATGTATATATACTAACTAACCTACTTTTTCTCCACAGGATTGTGGATGCTGTATGAAAAACTGCCACATCGCCGAGTAGCTGATTTTTCCTACCAACAGTCCGCAATAATTCACTGCTGCTGCTGCTGCCGCCGCCACCGCCGCAGACTCCAGGGACCCTCTTCCACTACCTCCGCTTGCAACACCTCCTCCCACGACACTCTCCTCATCACTAATTGCCCGGCTAGTGGAAGAAGAGGCGAGTGTCTCCTCCACTTCTTGGCTGGACAGTAGCTGCTGAATTTTATGATTATCAGATCTTCATCAATGGATAGTGGAGCTGAACCCAAAGCATAACAACAGACAGTTGACTGGGGGTGTCAGATGCCACTAGTGATGCAGTGGACTGCTTTTGCAGCACTTCGAGACAAAGTTGCTTCATTGGCTGACACAATGACTGGTAAAGCTGTGGAACATATGGTTGAAAAGCAAGAATAACCATTTGTTTTTATATGAAAAAGACCCTGGTTTATACATACATTTTTTTTCCAGAGACTGCCCTGCGTGGAAATGAATGGCGCATGGATCAGCCAAGCTTTCCTCACAACAATGCCTGATGTATTCCAGTAGATTGATGACAGGGCCAGACCAACACTAAAGAAATATGGATCGTGCAAAACAGATTTAAGGCGCTGCTCTCCAGTTACAGACATTCCTCCGCGTCGGACCACAAGTAAGTATTGATAAAAAATCCTTTACGTTTCTCTTACTTTTTATTAATATTCTTCGGATAAGACGGATCAGACATCCAGATTAAAAATTCCAAGAATTTTTGAGGGCTAATTAGTCAGAGGCAATGATACCTTGTTGTTTCTGATTTAATTAAAAGGTGGAAACACAGCCTCAAACAAAACTTCACTTTGGCAATACTTTTGCATTTGTTTATTCATAATTTTATGTAGATATTACAAACTAAGCTACTTTTTCTCCACATGACTCTCCACAGGGTGTGATTCATCCAATTTTTGGGCTCCAGCAGCCAACTGCAGTGTCTCTTTCAAGCTATGTTTGGGCCCCTGCAGCTGCTGCTGCTTGCAACTCCAGGGTGTGATTCATCCAATTTTTGGGCTCCTGCTGCCAACTCCAGTGTCTCTTTAAAGCAATGTTTGGGCTCATGCTGCTGCTGCTGCCAACTCCAGGGTGTGTCAGTCAATTTTTGGGCTCCTGCTGCCAACTCCAGAGTCTCTTTAAAGTAATGTTTGGGCTCCTGCTGCTGCTTGCAACTCCAGGGTGTGATTCATCCAATTATTGGGCTCCTGAAGCCAACCCCAGTGTGTCTTTCAAGCTATGTTTGGGCTCCTGCTGCTTGCAACTCCAGGGTGTGATTAATCCAATTTTTGGGCTCCTGAAGCCAACTCCAGTGTGTCTTTCAAGCTATGTTTGGGCTGCTGCTGCTGCTGCTTGCAACTCCAGGGTGTGATTCATCCAATTTTTGGGCTCCTGCTGCCAACTCCAGTGTCTCTTTCAGCCAATGTTGGGCTCCTGCTGCTGCTTGCAACTCCAGGGTGTGATTCATCCAATTTTTGGCCTCCTGCAGCCAACTCCAGTGTCTCTTTAAAGCAATGTTTGGGCTCCTGCCCCTCATAGTGATGCCACTTCAACTCTCTGCAATTGTGCCGCTCTGCGAATCTATTAGCGATGCCTCTGATCTGCATGTGATATTTATTTAAAGTATTATTTAACTAACCCAGCACGCATCCTATGTGTGTTACAGCAAGGCAGAATGGTTTACAACCCTATTGAGGCTCTAGGAGGCTCAGAAATAGCCGTTTTTAATAGCGATTCGTCGCAAATAAATTCGGGTCGAAGCGATTTTTGTCGGAAAATTCGGCGAATCAGTCGAATCGAATTTTTCAAAAGTTCGCTCATCTCTAGCGCTGGGCATCCAAAACTGGGATTTCCCACTATGCGAAACCTCCAGATCGATGCTACAGCACAGGGCAGGCTCTCGTTCAATCAGAGCCATTTGCAGAGCAAAAGTAATGCTCAGCAAATGGCTATGTTTGCAAGCAGGACTTCGGCAATTGGGATAGCAATGCAACCCTTAGCAACGCATATTCCCACTCCCAGCCTATCTAAATGGTTCCCACTCCCAGTCTATTTAAATGGCTGGGGGAGGGTCACTCTCACAGCCTGAAGATGTGGGGATGCGGTCTTTGTTTACAGAAGCAGGTGAGTGTTGCAGTGCCAGGGAGGGGGGTTTCACACACCAGATCGGGATGCCCTGGGGGAAGGCTAGTGGCCGTCCCCTGGAATCTTTTACATTCCAGGGCTGTGGTACAAGTGTTTGTTCCACTTTAATCAGGAGCACCATAACTGTTCCCTCCAAAGAAAATATGCATTTTTTAAATCAAAGTACTTGTCTTGTTCTTGTCTCTACATATATACTTCTTGTTTCTTGTTTCAATGTGATTTATACTTAATGAGGATGCCCTATTCAGACTTACTTAACTAACCTTGACCTGGTGGCATGTAAGAAAATATGAAATATAAACAATTTTATCATCCACCGCAGTCAGTAAAGCATGTGACCAGTTTTAAGTTGATTTTGGAACTGGAATTTGGGAAAATAAAGTTTTCTTATTATTTAATAATTACTTTGCTTTAGATAACGTGATGCAGAAGCTTTAAAATGTAGTTTATATCAGTGACAGAGAAACAGTTAATGAATTGTGGGTCCCAAAAGCAAGCAAAGTATTTCTAAGAAGGTAATTAATCAATAAGTACAAACAGCTATATTTTTCATTCAGTTATGGCTTGGGGTGAGCTTTGTTCAGGCTCACCCGAGGAACACTCAGGAGCAATTCATCACAGCTGCTTTTAGGAGCGTGAAGCTACCACACACACACAGAGATAGAACCACACTCTCACATGTAAACTCACATATACATCATTTACACACAGAACAGCGTGTACATATAATATAATGTTACTTTTAGTGATGGATCCTAGCACCTTGCTATGATTTTACCTATTTATCACAGTACCAGGATATACAGTATCTAGGTTTTCCTATAAATATGATTTGCATATTTACATAGCACACCAGGTTCAAAAAGACACATTTATCAAAGTCAAATGCCAGCAGTTTCGGCCCCCTGGGCAACCGCAGATGATTTCTATATGAATTTAACAACAAAACAAAAAATAGGTCTTCTGTCCCAGGTTTTAGTGCACTAGGAATCAGGGTATTAAAGCAGGAAAGTTTAGGATAAATAGTGACTATACACTATATGTGTGCTCTTTTTATTCAGAGGATTAAATTTGCAAGTGGAGATACATTTCATGTAAATATAATAGTCTTAATAGACTTTCACTGAAAACATCCAGTTAATCCACTAAGGATTCTTTTAAAATTCTCAAATTTTCGATGATATGACAATTGTTAGATTGATCAGCAATGACAACAATCTAGTGTTATAGTGAGATAGTCAGCAAATTGGTTCTCTAGAGCTCCCCCAAAACTCTCCCCTATGCATAGAAGGAGGGATGGCAAATACCAAATTCCTGGTCTGACCCTTGACGTTTCGGCTGTGGGGAGCCTTTTTCAAGAGGACCGCTCCTCTTGAAAAAGGCTCCCTGCAGCCGAAACAACAAGGGTCAGACCAGTTATCCATCCAGTGCTACAGCCTGTAAGCCTGCTCTTTTTTGCATATGTAAGCTGAACTACTAATATGCATATTGCATTCAACAGAATGAATTGAGGGTCCATCCTCCATTTTTCCTATGGGCAATTCTCTCTCTTACCTGAACAGCCACCAATACTACTTCTCTCAAGCTTTCTGGACTTACCCATATAATTACACCACATGAACTATAATTCCCCTCTGTGCTGGCAGTAGCACCTATGACTACTAATATCAAGTGGTCCACTGTTGATTTGATCATTTTTCGGTTTATAATATATTGATCATACCTGTATATATCTGTATATATCTTTTGTATATACACTGATGTACCACTATTTTCACCAGCATTAAAATATTCTTCTTTTTGAATGCATTAGTGCGCATGGGTGTACAATCTTCCTCTCCTATCCCTATATGTTATGTTGGTGCATATAGAGTAGGCACACCTTGGATTTTTTGAACCCCGATCTTTTCTCCTAAACATACTTTCGTTATGTACGGTGTGCTTTGACCTATCATTAATACTGTAAATACCAAATTCCTAGACACAACCATTTACTCACCTCACTACTATAAAAAGCATAAACAAGAATATATTTTGTTGTACTATTTTCTTCTTGTTTTTTTATACTCCTGTTCTCTTTCACCTTTCATCTCCAAACATTTCTTGTATAAATGCCTAAGTATACTTGGTGCAATAAATTGATTCCGATTGGTGATTACTGAAATGCAACTTGGGTAGGACACAATTGTTAAATTTATAAATTCTCAAAAAAATGTCTTGAAGCATAATGGCAACTAGATTACAGCTGTAAAAACACGTCATTCCAACTGTGTTGTCTTTTTCATCTAAAATCAGAAGCCTTAAAGGGAGCGTAAACCCAATGGCAATAATAAGCCAGCAAGCAGCTGATCAGATGCCTGTCGTATATGCCTCACCACCATTTACAGCAGTGTAGGGTAGAAATCGCAGCAGGACTCCCACATTTGCCCTTTTTTCTATTCTATTCCTCAAGGACCACGCCGAAAAGTGGATCTACAGCTACTCACTCTCTTGCTGCTCTCAGCATGATTCAACAGAGCAAATCACAGTGGACCAGCAGACTCATAATTCTGTGCCATGACATGTCCTTCCCAGCTCAACCACGTTCCAGAAATTGAAGCAAAGAAATTAGTTTTGCCTAGCATACATAAGATATTTTCAAATAATCAGAGATTTTCAGGTGCTTTGAAATGTCTTATTTTATACTGTTCCCAAGAGGGGTGAGGTCGGAAAAAGTTAGTGCTAACCTAGACAGGGACTTTAAATATTATATTTTTTAATTGTGTTAGTATGGTATTTATTTGTGTAATGAAGGGACCAGTGATCCCTTTTCTAGCCAGGAATCTACTGGAATTTTTTTCTGTAGAGCAGGGGTCCCCAATCTGTAGCTAGGGACCCACATGTGGCTTGCGAACCCCCATTGTGTGGCTTGCCAGCTGTCTGCTAGACCATAAGGCTCATGGAGGTCTTGCACACTATTGGGGCAGGGAAGGTACATGGCACTCATAGCTGGGTATTGTCAGCACCCTGCATGAGATTTAATGTAGAGAAGCATAAAGGCTTACCTGCGTTTGCTTTCAGGGACTCATTCTGTTTTGAGTCTGCCAATTAAGCTCTTTGAGGATGGAGGATTTCCTTGCTTGGGGTATTTTTTGGTAAAAAAGGGATCTACATGCCCACTAGCCGGTCAGGTTTGATGCTTTCAAGTACTTGAGTGCATTATTTCTGCTTGCCGCAGGTGACTTGCCAGCCCCCCCAAGCTTGAGAACTGGTATAGGGGCAGTGGTGTGCTTAACCACCATGCATACCATGCAAACTTGCCAGGGTGCCCCCGCGAGGCAGGGTCAGATCAGTGGCAACTTTTTGTTTAAAAAAATAAAGAAATAACGGCACTCAACAGGTGGGTGGGCTGTACACTTACGTGAGACAGCTGCTGCAGAATAAAAATGGTGCAGAGCGGGCCACTGATTGCATTCCCACTCACCTTTAGCAGGGGTCGTGTCCATGCTGGCCAATCACAAATGGCTGCCCCTTGTATGCATCTAGCTAGAGGTATAGCAAGGCCATGACCTGCACATGTGTCACTGGAACTAGGTTAGGTGTGTGGGTGTGGCGAGTCACACGTAGCTGGCACTTGTATTTGCATTAATAGATTGTTGGAAGTAAAAAGGCTTTATATTGTATCAAATGATATATGTTGCATACACATCCATTAACCCCATTTAAACCGGACCAATACCCATTTTTACCTAAACGGGTGTTGGTCCCGCTATGTAGGGATTGTTGGTCCGGTTTAAGCTTCCACCAATTGAGATTTTCCACCATCAATAAAAGGTAGGATACAGCTTAGCCTGGGGTTTTTACTTGAGGCAGTAGACATTATACCCCAATCTTCCAGGATACACCAGATTGCTGACACTGTATCACCAACATCTATATATATATATAATTATAAAATTTCGCCAACATAACACAGAACGCCTCACTCTCCTATGAGCAAAAAGTTCTCTGGAAAGCATTTTGCTGGGTCAGTTTCCACATCATAGCATTCAGTGTAAATTGAAAACTGTTCCCCTGGAGCCACAGCAGCGTTCATGACAGATGATGAAGAGAAGAGCAGCCCTGGCTGTAGAAACCCCCCCTAGCTGCCTGTTCTGCTACATTTTAAATGTTTGGCGTAGTTGAATTTTAGGGGATCACTAAAGATTCCAAAGAAAGAACATAAGGATGGCAAGATTCCCACACAGTGTCCACTGCTGAGGTCTTCTATTTGGGGCTGCAAATTCTAAAATATAGTAACAAATGGACAAACTGGGCAATCCAATTCCAATGAAAATATAGACTTTGAGGCAGATTTAGTAAATGTATTATAGTAATTAAGGGCCATTTTATGTTTTATTTTAGAATAAGGCATAAGTTCAAATAAAGTGTGATTCAAAGAAAAAAGAATAATATTTGAAAATGCACATATGTTGGTTATTAACACCGAAAACTTTCACTCCAGGCAGTAAAAAGATCCACTGTCATTTACTTAATATATAAAAAAAACAATAAAAAAGTCAACTTTGTGAAAGTTTTAGAGCCGTATTTAACAGGCCTCAGCGCCACTTTTTTGGCCTCAGTGGCACTTGTCTGATTTAAGAAATAAAAACAACGCAGCGTTGATTCGTCCACCAGACACCGAGTCTCCTCTTCACTCAGGGGGCTTCGGGCCCCCCGGGTCTTCCATAGTGAGGAGAGGGCAACTCTTCTACTTCCACTGTCATTGCCGCGGCTAGCGCCGCCTTTTGTGGATGGGGCAGATGACGTGACGTCATCCCAGCCGAAGATGCCTCAAATACAAAATAAAAAATGACATTTACTCACCTGCAGCCGCAATCCCTCCCCCGGTGGGAGGGATTGTGGCTGCAGGTGAGTAAATGTCATTGTATTTTTGTGCAGATGTCAGTGGCCATGACGGAAGTGGGGGGGGGGTACTCTTTGGGGCCCTCTCCCGAATCCATAAGAGTTTTTTTCTACTATTTTTAGTAGAAAACTCTGATGTGCTTGGCAATTAATGGCAGGAAAGGCAACCACATGAGAGTTACGGGCTTGGTGTTTAAAGGGTTAATGCTTACAAATTAACTAAAATTAATTCAACACATGTATGTGTACAGAACTTGCATTGGGACTTGTCAATAGTTGAAACGCAGGTCCTATATGTCACAAGATGATTTTTTTTTTTGGGGGGGGGGGGTTGTTAAAATGTATTTTAGCGGCTTCTTTTGCTTAACAATGTGTAATTTAGATGACAACTAAAACGCAGCCTAAATGCACTGTAAAGTTTATCCCCCTTTGTCCCCAGCAGCGATTTCTTGTAACTGTAATGATGAAACGCCGCCCAGCACTGGGAAAATACAGCACCAAAGATTTCAAGGTGGAAAAAAATCATAAATATAACGTTGAGCACTGGTATAATCGGCAGCCCGGTCCAACAGGTGCTGACATAGGCCAACCAATGCCTACGTAATTAGTTAGAGTTCTGCGCTGCAACAGCTAGCGCCAATGTAGTTCACAGCACAGGGCCAGAAAATACCAAAATGCCAGCGCTCCAGAATTGGCGCTATAGCCACATAAGAGATACTAAATGGCGCACCTCATAAATAGGGTCCTTATTTGCAAATTCTGCACTAACTCCTATATTGAATCGAGGCTGTAGCTACAAATTAGAAGCAGTTGGTGATTCTAGATTTCTTTAGTGCTAGGAATTAAATTACTTCAATTGAAAATGCATGAAATGAGAAGCCAACACATACTGCTTAGTCATGTAAATACTAAAAATCGAACAGGATAGATCAATGCATCTTATCATAATTTTTCACTCTTTAACACGCCCGAAAGCAAAGTTTCCCATATGTGGCTTTTCGCTTGCTCTGAAGTCACAGACCACATCTGGACTGTGTTTTCCTTAAAACCCCCTGATTTATTTTCTAAAGCAATTGTCTTCATATATTCTAGTTATTGAACCCTTTAGCCAGATCATTTTGTTTTAGACCAACAAGGACTCAAAACAGCTGTTTCTAAACACAACTTGCTGCAAGGAAATCACCCACCTCCTGCCAGAAGCACTGCCCTTTTTGAAACAGTAACTGATACATGACTGGATTTACTTTGGAGACTTAATACACCCTTTCCATTCTAGTGAATGTAGTGAGTGTGGCCGGGTCAATGTGACTGATGGTTTGGGGAACCATTCATCGTGGAGGCCACCTGGCAAGAGGAGATGTGACTTGAACAGTGCAGGGAGCTAAACTCATAATCTGGTTAGTGTGCTTATGCAAAACTACTATGGATAAGCTGTTGGGGGGGGGGAAGCAATCGCTTTTGTAATGTTACTTGCCTGGACTTACCTATTACTTTAGGACCTTCAGTAACGTTGTAACATGTCCATCCTGATTTGGGTCTAAAAGTAGAAGGAAACCTTCAATCAGGAAGAGTTATGAAATGTTTTTCAGGGGGACGTTAATCGCTGGCAGAGATGTAAACACGCCTCGCAATAAAACGGGAAGGTACGTTTTTTGGCACTTATTGGACTTCCTATTACACCTTGCATGAGAGGTGTCAGGGTCACCGGTTACTAGGTCCAGGTTAATCGATAAAGCCCAATCTCTGCCGCTATCTTCACCTCTAGTCAAGCCATTGTTTTCCGGGATGCAAGCTGGCCTCAGCAGACACGGTTGCCCCCTGGTCTTACAATGCGCAAACGTTATCAACTGAGGGCAGAGCCTGCAGGTGGGTGAGCACAACTGGGGTTCACATGAGGTCAGACAAAGCAAAGGTCATATGCGGGAAATCAGTTATCTGATATGTGGCACCAAGGGGTAGAGCAGGAGAGAGGTCGAGGGGAAAACCAGGGGTCAAAGCCAGGTGGTCAGAGGGTTCATGGTACAGCGGCATAAACAAGGGTAATATGAAGCACAAAGTTTAACATTTGTATTAACAACTGTATTTCAACAGTAATATTACAATCTAAGTCATTCATATAATGGTATAAAAGACTATTAACTGTATAAAAAAACAAATTTGTTTGTAATTGCAAACTTGTGAGGGTGCCTGCTACCCAATCAGGATGCGATGATATGATACACACTTAATCCTAATAACCGATACTAGCTTTCCCAACCAACAAAATGTCGGTGCCCACAAGGTCGACCATACGGGTCTGCCATAATATACAGCGCTAAAAATAATAATAATAATCAATAAAATGGCTGCGCTGGCCTGACAGAGCCACCCAAAGGGGAAGTACGCGCTGACGTACTTCCAGCTCGCGACTCCAACCAGAGACAATGAGGGAAGTTTAGAGCAGAGATGCTTCTTCCATCCAATGAGCAGCCCCAAATACACAGGCGCCACAATCTGGCGCCAGACAGGACTGTTTACACACACAAATTATATTGGCAGCCTAACCAGATGCACAGAACGCCACTACAGACAGCATACTAAAGAGCACAGACATAGAGGACCCTGCCTGCAAACACCCCATCCCAGGGAGGACACCGATTGGCACAAGCGCTGATCATACAAGGTGCGATTCAATTACAGTACATTCAATACAAAACACAGCATGAGGCTACACCAGCACTCATACTGTATAAATCACAGGTGGGCAATTATTTTTTCCATGGGGCCACATGAGAAACGAAAAATAGTGTGGAGGGCCAGGCCAAAAGCTCAATTCTGCATAATATAATTGTATTTCTTTATAAAATGCTGTAAATAGCATTGTTGTGACAAGCTGGGACTAGTATATGTTATAGTTAAACAATGAAAAAGTGAGGTTGCCTTCCAAAAAAATGAAATGTATTAAATAAACCGCAGTTTGTGTGTCCAGTGAGGGCCCACAAAGTTGGGATGCCCCAGAGGCATGATGCCTGTAATCCAGCCCTGGATTCCTTCACACTCCAAAGGGCTGGGTAACATGGGTTTTGGTCTGCATTAAAACATCATGACCAAATCAGGTTAGGATGGAATAACCCCCCCTCCTTTACATTATTATTAAAGTAACGCAGCGCTGCTCACACTTTTTACTCAGTAGCAATGTGAAAAATTGCGGACTCCCTCACATAAAACAGAACAAAACCCAGAGCGGCCACTGGTCTTCCCCCCTGGAAATCCCAGATCGGGATGCACCACTGTGTGAAACCCGTTTTACTCAGTAGCAACATGAAAAATGGCAGACTCCCTCCCTTAAAGCAGAACAAAGCCCCGATCTGGGGTGCCCAGGTGGAAGACCAGTAGCCTCTCTGGCTTCATTTCCACTTTAAGGGGGAGTCCATCATTTGTCAAGTTGCTACTAAGTAACAAGGGTTTCACACAGTGGGGCATCCTGATCTGGGATACCCGGGGGAAGACCAGTGGCCGCTCTGGGTTTTGTTCTGCTAAATTGCTAAACATTGCTAAAAAGGGATGCCTGGGGGGGGGGCTTGGATAAAAGGCTGTGTGAAACCCTTCCCACCTTGCAGAATGGTCCCCCCACCCTCCCAGAGGCATTGGTCTAGCCAGAAATGGACTACGAGAGCCAGTGCACCATCAGGCGCTGTGTACGGCATGTAACACATTTGGTGTGGACTACAAGTGCCAGCAGCCTGCGACATGAGGCACAGACCAGTGGCTGGAGAACCTCCATCTCCGGCGTTAGCTCCGCAGCGACTGACACATGCCACAACAGGCAAAAGTGCTGTTTAAACCCAGCACTATCTTTTCTGGCAAGACTGTGCGGACAGTGGGCGGGACTGAGCGGTGGGGGCTCCAGCAGCGTGCAGCCACGCACCTTAAAGGGAACGCTGGTCACGGGCCTGTCAGAGCCAAAGCGCCATATGTGGCCCTGTGGCCTTACAAGGCCCAGGTCTGGTATAAATGAATCTCCCTAATAGGCAACCTGTCACCAATATGCAACCTGTCAGATACTGTGACCGCAATGTCACCCGTTGAACCCTGAGATAAAGATAGCAGGCAACTCAATATCAAGGATCAACTGTAAGTAGAAAACTTTTTTTGCATGTTTCTGTGGCAGGAATAATAATATCTATCTAGTTAATCACCCTGTGTACCCCATCAGGACACCCAGTACACTGAGGAAGCCCAGAGAGCGAAACGCATCACTTGCTATAAACAAGGGTACTGCACTTGCTACAAACCGCAAAGGACTACTTGCTACAAACATGGTACCAAACCCGTTAAAGAGCAAAAAAACGATTCTCAAACCCCAAATTCAGGAAGATTGATTGTTTTTAACCCCCTTTTTTGTATACGAGCAAAGTATGAACTGATTGTTCAGAGATAAAACCTGCTAAAGTACATCTAGAAGCTAACTCACTAATTTGTCAGAGAGAGGGAATAGGCACAGCTCCACTTGCCAGAACCTGGATGGGGATACCAAATACCCATACCGAATACAGGGAAGGGCCAAACCCTAGTAAACAAGCTTGAAATCAGGCAGGCAGGCGTTGGTCCAGGCAGCGATCAGAGGAGGGTCAGACAAGGCTGGAGTCGGGAACAGATCATCAGAATACAATGGAGAGTGGAGGTGCTATAACACCCAGCAGACTGCTATTATGGGCAGTGAGCTAGTGACATGGGAATGCTTGGGTGCAGGAGATTAAGCGGACCAGCTTTGGGCTCACTGGCCCAGGAATAACTTGAGGGCTAAGTAAGCTTGAGTACCTAATAGTCTATCAGCCTCACAAGGAACGATGGGACTCATAGGTTAATTTAAATAAGCCTGATTTAAGACTGACAACATAAGCATAAGACTCTCGTGCCCGCATACATGAGCAGAGGAGCCAGGGAAGCAGGAGGAGGTGGAGGATTGCAGCTTCAATCAAGCAAGCGCCACCCGAGCAGGCACTCGAAGCTGCCCGGCACGTCAACCGAGACTGTGTCGCTTGAGCGGGTGATCACAGATGCCGCTGGAACCGGGATCAGGTGAACGGGTCATTTTGAAGAGAAATTTGCCTACAAGGTTTATCATTTAGAAGAAAGATGTCATCACATTGAAAGTCATTGAGCTCTTCAGTACAATCCATCAAAGAAGATTGTGTAACCCAATGTCTATTTTGTCATGTCCAAAATAGAGATTAAAAAAATAGCTATACATATACATCTTGCCATGTAGTATGCAAAAAGATAAAAGAAAGCCAAGCCTTTTTTTTTAACAGGTAGTAGGAGTTTGGCTCTGATCCCTTTCTGCTCCCTGGAACTTTTGTATGGTCTTTCCCAAACTAGACTGTGCACAGGAAAATGAACTTCTATGAAAAGAATTTGATCGTGTTGGCTTACTAAATGTACCATGACAAGTATCAGGTTCTGCATCGGTCTTCTCTAATCTGCCTTTGCTGTCTCTGGCTTTCTAGCTAGGTACCCAGATTACTTTTTTGTTCATTTAGTAAAATAGGTTAATGAGGTCATGGAATATACCATTCACATGTAATGATTTTATTTCAGTTTTCAATGCAAGTTTAAGACCTTACATTATTATGTTTCATGGCCAAGATTACTGTGCCAAGTGCCACATTGCTCCAGTGCCAAGCTCTCCCTCTGGTTTGGTTTGTTATGCTGTCTTTGCTTTGTTCATAAAAGGCTCTATGAACATTACACATGAAAAATATTTTCACTCCGACATAAGTCTGAAAACTGTAAAATTGAAAATAGCTTGGCAGATAAGCACCTCAGTTGCCCCATCCACCAGGACCCAGCCATAACTCTGCTGACAGCACTAGGCAATACTTTAGAGGATAGCACCAAGGTTTCCCCTCTAAACCCTCATTTGTACTTGTGGTATGGTGGATCTAACATTTAGGTTTCCACATTTGCAGCTTCATGGTGCTTGTTTATTTTTTACATGTATTATGCAGTTATTAATATTTCTTTATTATGTTGCACCTAATGTTTTTTACAGGCCATTTAATACACAGTAGTAGAGATGAGCGAACTTTTGAAAAATTCGATTCGGCTGATTTTTTGTTGAATTTTCAGACAAAATTAGTTTCGGTCCGAATTTATTCGCGACAAATCGCTATTAAAAACGGATATTTCCGAGCTTCCTAGAGCCTCAATAGGGTTGTAAACCATTCTGCCTTGCTGTAACACGCATAGGATGCGTGCTGGGTTACTGAAATATTACTGTAAATAATTATGACATGCAGATCAGAGGCATCGCTAATAGAATCGCAGAGCACCACAATTGCAGAGAGTTGAGGTGGCATCACTATGAGGGGCCCCTATAGTGCCTGAAAAACACACCCTGGAGCTGGCAGCAGCAGGAGCCCAAAAATTAGCTGAATCACACCCTGGAGTTGCAAGCAGCAGCAGCCGCCCACACATTGGTTGAAAGAGACACCGGAGTTGGCAGCAGGAGCCCAAAAATTGATGAATCACACCCTGGAGTTGCAAGCAGCAGCAGGAGCCCAAGCATTGCTTTAAAGAGACACTGGAGTTGGCAGCAGGAGGCCAAAAATTGGATGAATCACACCCTGGAGTTGCAAGCAGCAGCAGCAGCCCAAACATAGCTTGAAAGAGACACTGGAATTGGCAGCAGGAGCCCAAAAATTGGATGAATCACACCCTGGAGTTGCAAGCAGCAGCAGGAGCCCAAACATTGCTTTAAAGAGACACTGGAGTTGGCTTCAGAGGCTCAAAAATTGGATGAATCACACCCTGGAGTTGCAAGCAGCAGCAGCAGGAGCCCAAACATTGCGTGAAAGAGACACTGGAGTTGGCTGCAGGAGCCCAAAAATTGGATGAATCACACCCTGGAGTTGCAAGCAGCAGCAGCAGGAGCCCAAACATAGCTTGAAAGAGACACTGGAGTTGGCAGCAGGAGCCCAAAAATTGGCTGAATGACACCCTGGAGTTGCAAGCAGCAGCAGCCCAAACATAGCTTGAAAGAGACACTGGAGCTGGCAGCAGGAGCCCAAAAATTGGCTGAATGACACCCTGGAGTTGCAAGCAGCAGCAGCAGCAGCCCAAACATAGCTTGAAAGAGACACTGGAGTTGGCAGCAGGAGCCCAAAAATTGGATGAATCACACCCTGGAGTTGCAAGCAGCAGCAGGAGCCCAAACATTGCTTTAAAGAGACACTGGAGTTGGCTTCAGGAGCTCAAAAATTGGATGAATCACACCCTGGAGTTGCAAGCAGCAGCAGCAGGAGCCCAAACATTGCGTGAAAGAGACACTGGAGTTGGCTGCAGGAGCCCAAAAATTGGATGAATCACACCCTGGAGTTGCAAGCAGCAGCAGCAGGAGCCCAAACATAGCTTGAAAGAGACACTGGAGTTGGCAGCAGGAGCCCAAAAATTAGCTGAATGACACCCTGGAGTTGCAAGCAGCAGCAGCAGCCCAAACATAGCTTGAAAGAGACACTGGAGCTGGCAGCAGGAGCCCAAAAATTGGCTGAATGACACCCTGGAGTTGCAAGCAGCAGCAGCAGCAGCCCAAACATAGCTTGAAAGAGACACTGGAGTTGGCAGCAGGAGCCCAAAAATTGGATGAATCACACCCTGGAGTTACATGCAGCAGCAGGAGCCCAAACATTACTTTAAAGAGACACTGGAGTTGACTTCAGGAGGCCAAAAATTGGATGAATCACACCCTGGAGTTGCAAGTAGCAGCAGCAGGAGCCCAAACATAGCTTGAAAGAGACACTGGAGTTGGCAGCAGG